>JAWWES010000115.1:80668937-80769076 GCA_035583135.1 Lophotriccus pileatus | reverse complement strand
GAATGGCCTGCCCAGAGAGGTGGTGGATTCACCATCCCTGGAGGTGTTTAAGATGAGGCTGGATGTGGCACTGAGTGACATGATCTAGTAATCACAGTGGGGTTGGATCAGGGGTTGGACTTGATGATCTCGGAGGTCTCTTCCAACACAGTTAATTCTATGAGTCTATGAATCACTATACATGGAAAAAAGTATTATCTGTCTTCCAGTAACACATTTAAAGAGCTGCTCATGAGAAATAGATTTATTTAGCAGTATCTCAGACTAAACAGTGTGTGGAGCACTGCAGACATACACACACACACACACACACACACACACACGTGTTAGTTTCAAAATTACTACCTACAATCCTAAAAATAGCTGAGCATTTAAACAGAAAAAGCTGCTTAATGTCACTATGTAATTTTTTTATGTTAATTTGAAAAAGAACAGTATTTTTTTGTATGGTTTCTGTTAATAAATGCAAATCATCTCTCTTGTCTTTACAAGGACTGTGGTAATAAGGTGCTTTCATCTGCATATCTTGGATTTTAAAATATAATGTTCAATTGAAAAAAAAAAAAGATTTATCCAAATAACTACCCTAATTTAATTTCACCTAAGTTTAGGAAGATCCTTTAAAACAGCCCATTCATGAACCCAGACACACTCCTGAGTGATTGTATGCAACTGGAGTTAATGGACCTTTTATGTAAGTAACTGAAAAGTAACTACAGTATACTGAATGCTGCCTTGCCTCTCTCCCTGTCTGGGCCTTGACCATGTCCTACAGAGTAAAACATTTCAGCCATTCTACAGCCATCACAGGTGGTCAGATATTTTGAGAGAGAAGCAAATTTCCATCATGATTTGCCTTGAAGCCAAGGGTCCTATCAGCAAATTCTACACAACCAGATCTTGAAGAAAACATAATGAATTAAGGAGCTAGATTTCCATCAATACCATTTCTGAAATGACAGCTCACTATTGAGTGATAGGAAAGTGTTTCAGGAACACTGCTGCGAAGGTTCACAAAGCAAACTGCAATGCTGGTGGCAAGGTAGCCAGACAGCAAGGAAAGTCACTAGCTCCCTGAAAACTTGTATTCAATTCAAAACTATGTATTCAATTATATACATTTATTTTTATATTTAAAAGTATATTTTAATTCAGCAAAACTCACATTCTGCAAAGACTGGGGCTGAGAAAGGTCGGTGTGTCTGTGCTCTGTCCCCTGAGCAGCAGGGATGCTAGACAGATGCTAGGTACTGTTATGATGGGGTAGATGTGAACCGGGAAGTGGTGATTTCTATAAACTGATGGAAACCTCTTTTTCCAAGCACAAAGGGAATGGTGTGCTCTTATCCCAAAGGCATGTTCACAGAAATAGATCCTAAAATTTGGTTCTCCTATAAATGTGGAAGGACCGAAACCTCAGAGTGTCTTCAGCCCTGTGAACAGTGGAAGATAGTTGGTACAAATGGAGATTCAAAGATGCTCTAATACCTAAGCCAGAACTTGTATAGTAACACAGTCTTATTTATACAGTGTGCTGGTTTCAGTGTTATTATTACCCCCCCGCCCCTTTCTTCCTTTGTTAGTTTGCTAAACTTAGTTTTTCCATGTTTCAAAAGAGAAGTGAACTATTCTCCTCTCTGATTTTTTCAAAATGAATTGGCTGGAGTCAGTGTGGGATTATTCCAGTAAGGAAGAATCACTAAAACCCCTCTTGATTGATTACCCCAGACTGACAGGAGGTAATTGTAAACACATCGTAGACACTTAAAGCATAATCTTATAATTAACTTCAGAATTTAACTTGTCCTACTCTTGTATCTGAATAACATTTCAAAAACTCCCTTTTATTTATACATAGACACACTCAGAGTACGAAATGCTGTTTCTTTCAAAGCTTAGTGTCTGCCTGCAGCTGTAACTTGCTCTTGAACACAACATGTGTGTGCTGATACTTAATACCTGCACTGCAGGCCTGCAGCAGCTAACAAGCTGAGAGCACAAGGCTACCCCCTCCCTGGGGTCACTTTGTACCTGCAATGCTCCATTGCCCTCTCCCTCCCTCAATTACAGACAACCTGCAGCCCAAAGAACAAGAACACGCTCCCTCACACCCTTCCCTAGTGCATGCGTCCTGGCACACATCTCTTTCTGCTCCTTAGTGCACTACTCCCACACAATCAGCCTCTTTCCAGGCCTTTTGTAGGCAGATGTTCTTAAGAGGTCATGGGAGGATCCTTCCTACCCTGTGTGACCAAGATCCGACCAGTCCCTGTATAGTTATAGTTGATAACGACTAACCTGTCTCCAGCTACCAGTTTAAGTCTCAAGGAGTGACTCAGTTTTTGCAGCATGTGCCTTCAAAGCATCTGCTGGTGTGCTTAGTGTTATGAAGTCTCTGCTTCCAACAGACTGAGTCAGTGCTTTGGCAAGACCTTTAAAAACGATGGCTAGTTTAGGTTTTTATGATAGTCGGTAAACTGAGAAATCTTTTCCAATATAATAAGCTATATTTAAAAAATACAGCTAAAACTTCGCCATGTTCAACCGCGAACATTTGGATGTAGGTTCACCATGCCTTTCATAGGTTCCCCTACACTATCAGAGAAGAGGCTTGCTCCTCTTAGTCCTTGTAGTGGATGTCACACCCATATACAAGTTTCTTAACTTGCTTCAGTTTCTGCTTCTGGTCTACCAACTTTGCTAACTCCCAAAGGCAATTATTCTTACACCTCTAATTGCATGCAGAGATGTCTTGGGCAATGGAACAAGCTTTGGGCCTTTGCTACCTGCATAATTTGAAGAGTTTATTAAGGGAAAAGGAAGAGGTGGTGAAGGTTTAGGATCCAAGATCTGGAACAGAAAAAACAGAAGTGCTGTCTTCTTTAAAATATGCATAGCCTCTCTCCTTCTGTAATCCCATCTCTGAAATTCTTATTTCACCCCCTCATTACCACTCAGCGTCTGCCACTTCCCACACTGCTCTCAGCACCAGCTATATATAACACATGGGAAAAAAAATTTTCTCTTTAAATACCATCTCTGATATATTTCATGCTGCAGAAAATCTGAATCACTAACTTGGTCTATTATCTCTGTGTCACTGCCACTACTTCTACCACAGCAAGTTTCAGTTGGCTTATCTAGGCATTAAGAATCACTGGTGCTTTTTTTTCTCCCCCATGCAGAGTAAGATGCCTGAGCATGCAGCTCTTATTCTGGGGTGAGAGATGGGGAGGAAGGGGCAGGAGCAAAGGCTCATAGCAGAAAGACAATACAATGTCAGCTGTAGCTACTGGACAATTCATGAACTAGATGTTGTCTCCCACCATTAAGTAGTATCTCATAATACCAAAGTCTCAAATGCATTTACAAAGCAAATCTTCCTTTTCTTCCCTCTTCCCCCCATCACAACATAGGTTTTGCTCTTGACTTTCCTGCTTGATTTTTAAGGCAAGTCTCTAACCTTTGCAGCTGCCCAACTAAGCCCTAAGAATGGAAGTTTGGGTAGCAGCCCAATTGTGCAACCAGCTTGAAATGCTAAGGTGGTTCCCAGGATCTTAGAAGACAACAACAATTTAGTTTTTACCATACAGGCTTTCACCTGAGGAAACAACGGCACCAGTCCAGAAGCCCTCAACTCAAGCTATAGTACATTTACAGCCAAAAATTTCAAATAAAGCCAATTAAAATAAATGACAAATGAACAGAGAAGAGGAGTAGGAGGCAATGCTAGCTCCAAACAGTCAAAAAAATGAGTCAGTTCTGCAGAATGAGTTGGGGTTTTTGTTCAAACCTCTGCAGTAAGCCGAGTTCATGTTCTCCAGGTATTTACAACTCCCTAGGGCACTCATGGCTTAAGGAGGAGCTATAAAAGTCTCATGTGGGCAGAGGTGCTTCTAAAGAAGTCAGAACACAAGACGGCAAGAGCTTGGGTAAGGGACGTACCAGCTGTCTGAAACCTGTCCTCCCCTCGTGAAAATGCAGGGGAAGGAGAGAGTTTTTTCCTTTCACAGATGGGAGCTCTCCTCCCCACCCACTCTTCCCTATAGCTTGTATTGAAAAGTAGTTAGTCATACCAGGACACAGATGCATTCATGTCTGGATGATGAAACTCAGATGATAAAACAAGAACATATTCCTGTCTACAGGCCAGGAGATGACCACGTGTTTTCCCTGCAAGCCAGATTTTATAATTCCTTTGTGCCAAGGAGAGCAAGTCACTTTTGTTTAGCCTTACTCAGCATACTGAGGAAATACACTGGTTTTACTTCCCACAGTGATCAAGCTTACAGATGTTCTTCCACCAAGTTTCCTTTCTGTCCAGGCTTCTATTTCCTCACAGGACACTCAGTGACAAACACACCCACACAGACACACCCACACAGAGCTGTTGGCCGTGAAATTACAGAAAAATGAGGACTAAGGGTTGTTGACATGGATGAAGCTGATGCAGGAAGTCAGTTACTGAATGGCAGGAACAGGTACCTGGCATGGAGAATGCCCTCATTCTGAGGTTTGGCCCTTTGAAACCTGTGACATCACAAACATTCATTTGCAATTCAGTGAGTAGTAGTTCATCACCTCTAATTTAAATGAGACACTACTGGTCTAAACATATTTACCTGTTTGGTTATGATGCTCCTCTGAAAATGCTGTCTTCTCTTTGGGAAGACATGAACAACACACTGGTAAGAAATCAAGTGTTCCTTGCATTTGGCAAACACAGCACATAGGCAGAGTGTGCAAAACCATGGTGAGCCTTTATGGGGGTGCAGGGACTGACCTTGTTCAGGTCTTCATGCTCAAATAGTGAGAAAAAACAGCAATTTGCTGAGCCTTACTGATTTTTAAGACAGAACACCCTAATGTAACAGAGCACTCATCAAAAAGCTGAGGGTATAAAATCAACCTTACCAAGACCAAAATTAATAGATTCAAAATACCAATGTACCAGGAAATGAAAATACAAATGAATAACCAAAAAACCCTCTTAGACAGTGGAACTCCTCTACTAGTTGCACAGCTTTGAAATGTCTTTGAAATCCAATTCAAGTTTCAAATCTTACCAGAGCATGATCAAGTCATTTCAGTATTTTCTTGTCTATAAAGTACTTTGAAGCAGCCCTTGGCATTCAGTACTCCTTCATCACTTCATTTTGTTAGTGAATCAGTGAGGTCTCTAGTTAGTCATCTCATACCAGAACAACTTTAATGCACTAAACTATATGAAAGGGTTTCTCTGCCTTCCATTCTGTCATAAGACAAACCGTAGCACAAGCAATTCCTTGTAAGATTATAGTTATACTGGCTCACAATTAGCTGTTGAGTGATACCTCATAAGAAAGAAATCAGGACCAGTCTTATGAACTTCCACTGTTTTAATATTATTCTAGTTTAAGGAAATGAAGAGCTTTCATGAAGCCTCCTGAGGCTTCATTAAAGTTTAAACTAGAGAATTCTTCTCTCCCACTCCCAATTTTACCGGTGGATTTGTGCTTTAGTCAGGCTTTGTATGGATCTCCTCTGTACTGCTTAAAGATCAGCAACTACCAGGAACAGGGAAGCAGCCTGTGAGAAGAAAGGACTGTCACCAGTGTCACATCTTAGGATGAAATACTCATCTATTGGTCCCCATTATCTGAAGAATGAGAATTTGAAGAATGAGGACTGGGACTGTAAGGAAACATACACAGGTATTCTTCCCAAGAATGCCAAGGCAGTGGAAGACTTAAAAAAAGGTTTATTTCAGATGCAAGGACCACTTTTTTATCATGGTGCATGCATTGGGCCCCAGGGGCAAAAGGCAAAGCACCTCTTCCTCCAAGGCTTTATGTATCTTCCCTCTGTCCTCCTGCACTCTCTCTGGCCCAAGGAGGCCTTGTACATGTCTGCAAACATGCTATCTTTGTGCATACCAGAGCCAAGCTGAGAACTTTTCTTGCTGTGCAGTGGGGAGAGGGAGGGAAAGCGTTGAGCCATCACCTAGGCAAAAAGCCTTCCTAGTGAAGTGAGTTCTAACTTCCATTACAAATTCTTCCAGAAATGTATCTATTCCTACAGGGACTAATCACTCACAAAAGATGAGGAGGAAGAGGAAGTGGTATGTGGTAGTTTCCAAAGCATTACACTTACCTATGCCAATCCTAATTTTTGTCCTCTGAACACTGCTGCACTGTGCTTCTTGGCCAGCAATGGGAAAGGGAGTCAGACCTAGCCAGGACATGAGTGGTACCTGGGAGGTGCAAAGGCAGCAGGCAAGAAGTGGCCCTCAAGGGCCCAGTGGAGCCCTGAAGCAGAGCTGTGCTCCTGTTGTAGAGGACAAGAAGCAACCCTTGGGGTTCACCCTTGGAGTCACAGAATCACAGACTATGCCAAGTTGGAAGGGATCCACAAGGATCATTGAGCCCAGCTCCTGGCCCTGCACAGTACCACCCCCAAGAGTCACATCATGTGCCTGAGAGTATTGTCCAAGAATACTCTCTTGACCTTCTGCCAGGCTTGATGCTGTGACCACTGCCCTGGGGAACTTGTTCCAGCACCTAACCGCTGTCTGTGTGAAGAACTTTTCAGTAATACCTGACCTAAACCTCTCAACACAACTTCAGGACATTCCCTCAGATCCTGTCACTGGTCACCACAGAGAAGACATAAGTGCCTGCCCCTCGTATTCCCCTCACAAGGAAGTTGTAACTACAATGAGATCTCCCCTCAGTCTCTTCTTCTCCAGGCTGAACAGACCAAGTGACCTCAGCTGCTCCTCACACAGCTTCCCCTCAAGGCCCTTCACCATCTTCATTGACCTCCTTTGGACAGTCTTTCTTACATTGTAGTGCCCAAAATTGCACACAATATTGAAGGTGAGGCCACCTCAGTGTAGAGCCAACCAGGGCAATCACATTTCTTGACCAGCTGGCGATGCTTTGCCTGATGCCCACCCGGACACTGCCCTGGCAGACAGGGCACTGCTAACTCATATTCAACTTGCCATCAACCAGGAACTCCAGGTCACTTTCCACAGCACTGCTTTCCAGCATCTCATCCCCCAGTCTGTAGGTACACATGGGGTTGCCCCATCCCAGGTGCAGAATCTGGTATTTTCCCTTGTTGAACTTCATATGGTTGGTGATCGCCCAGTCCTCTAATTTGTTGAGATCTCTCTGCAGGACCTCCCTGCCTTTGCAGGAGCCAACAACTCCTCCAAGTAAAAATCTTCCTCCCCCTGAATACAGGACACTTAGTGGAGCATGAGCAGCAGGCATCTGGCAAAAATGGCCCAGAGGAGTCCTGACAAGTGGTCATGCTTAATGCTGCAGAGGAATGTAAAAAAACCCCTGGGAGCCAGTGCCAATCTGCCCTGGGGGAGAATTCCTATCTGACCCCAGAGCTGGCAATCAGCTATTCGCTGAAATGTGAGCAAGACCTGCCTCCTCATGCCACAGGCTGGTTGCAGCTCTCAGGAGATGGAGCCATCTCAGGGGCTTCTGAGAGGGGCCACATGAAGCAGGTCTGATTGACCTTGGAGGCAAGACTCATTCCCATGCCTGGCAGGACACCAGTGGGTGCTCCAAAGCACTGGGACTCCTCGCAACATCTCTGCATCCCATTTCTAGTGTTTGCTGTCCCTGGCTTTGCAGGGGATGAGGACAGAGAGCTCTGCAGTGCTCCTCAAGTGCTGCTCCAGAAGGCATTCCCTTGGTCTTGTCACTGGAGTCAGTAGTTCTTCTCATCTCCTGAGAAGCTGGTGTCCTCTGAGGGCTGAAGCAGCATTTCGACCCATCAGATGAACTTTGAACGGATGAATGTGGCCTTACGAGAATCTGGCCTTGCAGTGAAGAACCTCCACCAGCCTCAACCACCCTCCAGTCTTTCTCCCTGTAAATAATTCCACCTGTTTCTCAAGGACTTCATCTCAGATGTCTTTGGACTGTCTGCTGGGCAGGGTGGCCACAGGACAAGGGAGGATGCTCTCCTTATCCTGCCCTGGGGCATTGTAAATCCTGCATTTCCAGGTGGTGGCACTATGCAACAGTGGTTCTGGGGCCCCTAAAGTGCAGTCCTGCCCACCACCGACCCCTCCACCCACCCTCCTTCCAAGACAGGCCTTTGTGGTGCTGGCCCTGAGGCAGTCCCCATGCCCAGGAGGCCCAGGGGACTGTCCCTACCCTTGGTGGCCATACACTGGGCACAGCTGGAACCAGCTGGGAATGGTGGTGAGATGAAATTAGTGATGAGGTTATTCAGATGCATAATGGAAACTACAAAAAACAATGCTCTAGCACCCACTTTGGTGTGCAAAACTGGTGCAATGAGTGCAGAAAACTGTCAGATGATGTCTCTTCAGTTAAAGAATCTCAACATTTCAGTGCCAGTTCCGTGGGAAGAGACAGGTCCTTGCACAGGTCCAGATGAAACTCTAATGGATCAGAAGGCAGAGCAAGGCTAGAGGTCAATTCCCTTGAGTGGAGTGCCACCTGTCCAGAGGGTTGCTAGGAAAAAGACAGTCTGCCAGGAGCAAGGACCTAGTCTCCCCCTATGACAGCATGACCCACTCGGTGGATGAGGAACAGGCTGTGGATGTTGTCTACCTAGACTTTAGTAAAGCCTTTGGCAACATTTCCAGTGACACTCTTCTGGAGAAGCTGGCTGTTCATGGCTTATATTGATGCACTGTTCACTGGGTAGAAAACCGGCTGGATCACCAGGATCAGAGTTTAGTGGTGAATGGTTGCCACATCCAGCTGGCAGCTGGTCACAAGTAGTGCTCCTCAGGGCTCAGTATTAGGGTCGGTTCTGTTTAATTTTTATCAATTATATGGACAAGGGGATCGAGTGCTCCCTCAGTAAGTTTGCAGATGACACTAAGTTGAGCAGGAGTATCAATCTGTTGGAGGGTAGGAAGGCAGAGAGATCAGGACAGGCTAGATGGATGAGCCAAAGTCAAAGGTTTGAGGTTCAATAAGGCCAAGTTCCAGGTCCTGCACTAGGGTCACAACAACCCTCTGCAGATCTACAGGCTTGGAGAAGACTGGCTGAAAAGCTGCCTGGCAGAAAAGGACCTGAGAGTGTTGGTCAACAGCAGCTGAAGATGAGCCAACAGTGTGCCCAGGTGACCAAAAAGGTCAGTGGCATCCTGGCTTGTACCACGAATAGTCTAGCCAGCAGGACCAGGGTTATCTTCCTGTACAGGATTGTCCTCCTGTACTCGGCTCTGGTGAGGCTGCACCTTGAGTGCTGTGTCCAGTTCTGGGCCACTCACTACAAGAAGGACATTGAGGTGCTGGGCATGTCCAAAGAAGGGCAATGGAGCTGGTGAAGAGTCCAGAGCACAAGTCTTACGATGAGTAGCTCAAGGAGCTGGGAGTATTTAGCCTGGAGGTTCAGACCTTATTGCTCTGTACAACTCCCTGAAATGAGGTTCAGTCCAGGTAGGGGTCAGCCTTTTCTCCCAGGTAACAAGAGATAGGACCAGGGGAAATGGTCCCAAGTTAGAGGAGGGAAGGTTTAGATTGGATATTAGTAAAAATTTCTTCATGAAATTTCAGGGTTGTCAATCATTGGAACATGCTGCCTAGGCAAGTGGTGGAGTCACCATCCCTGGAGGTATTTAAAGATGTGTAGATGTGCCACTTAGGAACATGGTTGAGTGGTGGACTCGACAGGGTTAGATTAACAGTTGGACTCCATGATCTCAGATGTCTTTTCCAACCTAAATGATTCTATGATTCTATAATAGTAATTACCGTATGAAGCAGACTCAGCAATCAGTTTCAGTACCTGTAACATTTTTCCCCTTTCAAAGTGTATTATTGTGCTTAACATCTCAATGATTATGAAACTGGCAACAAGATATTTACTTTGATCAAGGTGTTTATTGCATCTCAGAGGGCACACATGCACTGGGGTTTATTTTCTTTTTTTTTTTTCCTGTTTGGGATTTTTTTTAAAACTGAAATACAAAGAAAAGCCATTTTGAAATCAACTTTTTATAGAACTTTCCCATTACAGTGTTATCCCCACAGCAAATTCAGATACAACCACTTTTAATGGTACCATACATTGATTAAATAGTTCATTTGAAAGACTTTAGGTGAATATCTTTCCAACCCAATATGCTTTTACAGAGAACTGCCAAGCCACTTCTAACACTGATCAACAGTGACCTCATTGAAGAGTCAAGATCTTACACCAAGCCATCAGCAGAAACAGTATGAGAACAAATAAAAATTAAAGAAACACAGTATGTACAGTAAAGGGCATGGATCTCCGGATCAGAATTAAATCTAATCACCAATAGTACAAAAGCTACTCACAGCGCATTCGGGGCAATGGAGAAAACACTAGCCTAAGGCATACACAGGTAAGCACTAAATTAAGAGATGTACGTAAGAACTGAACAGAGATGAGTAACATCACTTGTAATGTTTTGACTACAGATACACCAAAAAGTGCTCTCGTATTTGAAATCCCTTAATGCCAGCACTACTATGGTTGCTTTTTCCCAACCACACAGAGAGAAACTGACCCTTTACTTATTTTCAGTGCATTTAGCAAGAACTGATAAATACGCCAATTTTGCATTTAAAATAATTAAAATAGATTTAAAAATAAAAGCAGCAATAAATATGGTACTTTTCAGATATGATTTTTCATTCTCGGTAAATCATTGAAAAAGTATTTGTTATGGAAGTTTTCCTTTATATTACTTTAAATTATCTTAACATATACAGTGCCACAAAAATAAAACATTTTTTTCACCACAATTGAGATTCCTGTGACTGGAGGGGAAAAAAAAAGTATCCTGCACAATTTCTTAAGTATTTTCTTTACTATCTGGTATTATCACACTATGTTTTATAACAGATAAAGGAGAAATTGAGTCCTAGGGAAATTTTAGGTGTCCTCAAAAAGTTATATACATTGAAACCTTCAAAAACCACAGACATTGCTCCAAATGGCTCACCAAACAACAGCTGCATAATCTGCCCCCATGGGATAGGTTCAGAAAAGCACTAGAAGGCATCAGAAACATACATCCATTGTTTAAATTGTAAAACACAAATAACCCAAGTACACAAATTCCGAGAGAGAGTAGGGATAACAGCTAAGGTAGTACACATTCCTAATGTTCACTTTCACAGCTGTGCTACACGTTTCAGGAGGAAGAGAAAGTCTGAGTAAGCGCTAGGTTTGGTACTGGTGGCTCACTTTGAAACTCTGAGCATCCATTTGTAGACTCCAAACTCACGTTTTTAGCATCCAGTCAGAAAAACTGCAGCTGTGAATATAGAAAAGTATTAGATGAAAACCGGAGTAATGAGTTAGCAAAGCACATGCTAGAAAGAACACCAAATCTGCTCATCTCTTCACACCTTCAAGGAGTTGCTATCAGTTTTTAATGAAGCAGAGTCTTCCCACAGACAGTTATGAACCTCTCTACTATATACACTAGCTATCTCCCTACTATAAATACTAGTTGGAAGCAGTGAAACCCAGCAATGAGGGTGCATCCCCACTCCTGGCCATCTCCACCGAGTGCCAGGTACACCTCCCTGTGGCTGGAATTTGGAGAAGGGTAAAGTGGGACTGGGTGATGCCTGCTAAGAGCAGCCTGATCCCATCCACTGCTGCCAACTCCAGTGCAGAGGAGGCTTAGAATTAAGCTCTATGAAGAAAGAAAAGTGACTCATGAAGAAGGCTTTAAAGTTATGTAATGGTTGTCCTCCCCTCACCTGGAAAATTATTCTAGTCTTAATTATAAAATACCTACCTTACTTATGCATTACTATTTTTTAATTGGCATAAGTGTTCAATTCAATTTGACATTTTTACTTGGCCCTCCTGACATCCTTCTCCAAAACTCTCACAGTAATATTTTGGTCTTTTTTCCCTTCCATTCTGCAGTATTGTTTTTTTGCTTCTCCTCCATTTTTATTTTACATTTACTCCTCTGTTCTTCTATTGTTCTACACAGCCCTGCTCAGGACCTCATGTCTTAGCATTCAGAAAAGCAGCATCTCGAAAAATTGTATTCCAGGGGAAAACATTAGCTGGCAGAAGTTAAAAGATGCAAACAATCTTCCCTTGATGACCAGAACACGTAAGTTAGTTTTTCCTCTTTTGAAACCTTTACACCTGTGATACAAAACCTGTTTCAATACCCACAAGACTGGAATGAGCCTCTTCAACACCATTTCTCCCCCGGGTACTTGTACCCTCTTATAATTCTATATGTTTCAGTATTAATTTAGGAAAAAAAAACAAAACCACAAACCTGAATCCTTAGATTGAATAGAAACAAGGTAAAAATGGAGGTTACAGGTTGAAGATAACATTTCCTGGCAGTCACTTTTGGCAAAAAAAGTAGTTAAAAGTCAAGCTTTCAGGCCAAAATTAAGAGTGTGGCCAGATTTCAGTTTTCATTATCAGTGCATGTTTCTATCTATCTCTGCAGCTACTATTTTATCAGTCATATTCAACCTACTGGCCTAAACAACCTCTGTGTGCCAGACATGTACCACAGTGTGACATGCTTAAGCAGGCAGTCACAGAATACCTTATCGTTTACAAGAAATCCTTGATGTTAAGATCCGCTAATGGGTCCTTTGTTGGAGGTTTCTTGGGACTCTGAGTAGCAGGAGTTGGGCTTGGAGAAAGCTAACAGATGCCAGCCAGGAAGGCAGATAAAAAACAAATCAGACAAGAACACACAAGCATTAGATAAACATAGACAGTTCTCACACAAGCACACCACACAAGCATACTAAGTTCTCATTTTTCTGTAAGTTCAGCATGGTGCCATTTTACTCAAGCATTGTTTAGATTCCATCCCTACTACAGGGTTAACAAGGTTTGGCAGGTTTAATGGATAAGGCTCTAGACACTGCAGATCTTAATTAGCATAGCTTCAAATCACTCTCTCCCTGTAAGACAGAATGGCGTTAGGATCATCAATCCAGAGAGAAGATAGGCAATTGTTAGACGTTAAACACCAAGGTGTAGAGAAAGTAGAGTACATGCTGCAGAGCACGACTGAAAATTCCAGCAACTGGCATTTAAGTACAAGTTATTCTGCACTGGTAGTGTAAATAGGAGTCCAAAGTGTAGTGAAAACATGACTAGATTATACAAGTTTCCTCCTTTGGCAGGTATAAAACTCATCAGTTAATCCATAGAAAATGTCAGTTTTCAAGTTCCATCCAATACTTTTCACTATGGTGATCAAATGATTCTCTTATCCTGTCCTTACTCCCTATCTCTACCTTAACTCAGGGCACAAGAAGTATTTTGTGCATAGCCCGGGCATCTTGATGACTACTCTTCTAGAAAAATTGTCTGTGCCCCATAATATTATTCCTGGTAAGTGCAGAGACAGTTTAAGGTGGGAGGAAAAACAGGACCAAGTACATTCTCACTTAGAACAGTTTCAAGATCTTTCCATTTCTACAGGGAAAACTCTTGTAAGCCTCATAGGGAATGTAGTTCCCTACTTAAAAAGTGTGTTTTGCTATATGTTGGCTGCTTAATATTCCCAAAACAAGGGAGGTGGTTTGGTTACCAGGGTTACAAATGAGATTTTAGAGCTGAAGCATCAACTTCCATCTCCCACCTTACTTGAAAGACAAGACGGACTTCTGACTTACAAAGGAGCAAAATACTACAGCTAAGTCATTCCCTGCCTCTCCTTTGGAAGGGTCTTTTTCTTTTCAGAGTTATTACAAACCAAACTCTACTTTGAAAATATAGCCTGGAGCAGGTATTAAAGCTAATGTTGTATCACCTACTGGCTAGGAGCCAAAAGCTTTGCATCACGTGTGGGTACATGGGGGTGCACTCCCAAATTTATGAGCATCCAATTTAAAAAAATACTTGGGAAACTATGAAAGGCAGCTTGATAATACCCACTTTAACAGGAGGGGATGGCATGGCTCCACTATGCAGCCTACTTCACCATTAATTACTCTGTTAGGTTTTTCCAGCATATTAAAGAAAGGCCTCATCCCCCTGGCAACCAGTAACTTGTGACACAATGTTTCCTGCTTATTCTTAATTAGTATAGAATTAAAAATATGTTTGCTTTGCTTTTAGATGGCCAAACTTTTTTCCCCTCTATGTCTAAATATGTGAATGCCACAAAGTCAGATGAGGTAAATATAGTTTAAAAAACCAAGAGAAATTGAAGCAGTCACGGATCTCCCACTTAAAAAAGAGCACAGTGATCAAGATTACTCATTTGCATTCGTCTATCTTAATGTAAGTTAGAAAAAACCTTCACGGTATTTAAATCTGTGCACTGCTGTGAAAAGCTGTGAAAAGTGTGTGCTCCAACGTTGCACACACTATGGTAATTCATATTTGAATGCAGTTGTTTTGCATTGAAAGAAACCTAGCAAGCTACCAGCCTGAAACAAACGAAATTGTATTTATTGAGAAACAGCTCTCATGGAAGAACTGGAGACCTTAGCTTATTTATAAATAGAATGTTGGTTTTCTGAGGAGTGTCTTGTTGGGCTGGGAGGAAAGATGCTGAGTGCAGCTCTAGTAAATTATGATTGGCTGTGAACAGAATAGGAATGCCCATCA
This sequence comes from Lophotriccus pileatus, assembly GCA_035583135.1. Lineage (NCBI taxonomy): Eukaryota > Metazoa > Chordata > Aves > Passeriformes > Tyrannidae > Lophotriccus > Lophotriccus pileatus. The sequence goes on along the minus strand of JAWWES010000115.1, from coordinate 80,754,496 downwards.
ACTCCACTTTGAGATTTACTCAAACATGTCCCAGAACTTGAATTTAGTTAGCTGCTAGAGACTTTTCAAACCCGTTTCATTGGTCTCATACAAGGTGACTGGTAAAAATCAAGTTGGCTGATGTGATCTGCTGCAAGCCAGGCAGCTGGTTTCTGTAAGGCATCGCATTTACAGATCTACAGCTAGAGTTAACCTGAGGTAATGCATACACATAAGCTACTTTCTACAGAAATGGAGAGCAATCAAACATTCATCTAATGGTAATGTTTACCTGTACACCAGGGCCAGTGGCGGCTCCAAAGGGGGGCCTCATCATAGGTTGCCCATACATCACTGGCTGTTGAGGCATCATGGGCACCCCTGCACCTGCTGGGGGCTGTAAATTAACATCGAGTCAGCAGGGTTCGGGTGGAGGAAGGAAAGCAGTGTAACAGAAGAGACTCACCATCCCAAATGCTGCTCCTGGCTGTGGGACAGGTGGAGTACCTCCTGCAGCAGGAACAGCACTTGCTGGAGGCACACCTCCTGCCTAAAAAATAGATTAAAAAAAAAATAAAAACCCAAGAATCTAACACCAGCCATCTGGAAACAACATAGTCTCCAGCATTCTCAAAGCTGTTCTGGAAAGTAGGACTGTTATGCAGCACATATGTAACCTCAAAACAACAAGGCTTCAAAGAATGAGAGAGCTGAATGAGGCCTTATGCTGATGCTCAGCTTGGTTCTTCATAAGAAAGCAAGGGTGACAGACTTCATTCTCTTCATGAATAGAGTCCATTTACTGAATACAACTCAAAATAGGCTCAAGAAAATACACACTTTCCACTTCCTTCTACACTGTGTAAGAAAGCATTCCAATTCCATAACAGCTAACACACTATAGCACTTATGGCAGCACTGTATTTTAACAAAAGCTTAAGCAGATTGTAAAGCTAAGGCGAATAACTGCTATAACTAGTTAACATTGAAAAAATTAATTACACACCAAGATTCATTTAAGTTAAAGAGTAAGTTAAGCTACTTAAGCCACAATCAGAACCATTACATACTTTACTAAGGGCAGTTTAGTTTATCTTGCTATGCTTTTTATTCCTATGCTTGACTTTCTATGATTTTCATTCAAGTAACACAAGGGATAAAAGAAGGCTATCTTTCCCTAGAATTTAGGAAGAGGGAACCAGTAGTTTAGTAGTTTGACTGGATAAAGAGCACAAGTGCATCTCTGAACAAGGCCACCCTGCCCTATTTTCCTAGCATGACCTACATATCATCCCTTTTGACTCCCTTGTCTGTAACTTCCCATGTGCAGTCTCTCCTTATGGCCTTGAAAGCATCCATGTATTTACTTTTCACAGATATATATATACAATCCAAATTATTAATAACTCTGAAGAGAGGTAGAAAGCATTCAAGGAAGGGATTTAAAAATGGCAGTCGGATTTCGTTACTGCTACTGTATGACCTAAGCACAATCTCTCAAGCTGTCACAGATGCATTTATGGTCATGCCTGAGCCTCCACATCCTTACCTCCTACCTTCAGTCAGTTATATCCCACTACACTTGGAGAGCAGCTAGCACACTCACAGTTCAAAGTACAGTGTGTCTTTGGAGATATGCTGGAATTACTCACTGCACAGTTCACTTCTGAGAATGCTGCATTTAGTGCCCTTGGTTGATCCTTGCTTCTACACTAAAATATGCCAGTTTCTCAGAAAGCTGGAGACAAGCCAAGATAACCTGTCCCAGATTCATTAATCAAACACCCTACATTTCCTGGCTGAGAACTTATGAACCTCTATTTCAGTCTGAAAGTTTTCTGAGGAGAACTTCAATTAAAAGCTATACTGTGCTAGCAGCATCCCCAAACTAAAACAAACATCTGGACACTCAGGTATGAAAAGCAAGAAATAGAAACACACAGGTTCATGACATCAGATGCACTGATCTGACTGCATTCACAGGAACGCACTGCAGCTCAAAATTCAGTTAGGCAGATGCCAAAAAAATGGCCACACAAAATGAATCTGCTTTTGCCTCAAAGCACTAGGGTCACTCCAGGGAAAAGGCTTTTATGAAATTCTGCTGATTTTAATCCAGAAATTGAAACATCACAAGGAAGGGGAGAAGTGACCAAAACTTAAGTAGTACAATGCTGACACAAAGAAAAGTTTAATTTTGGTCTCCACATTTATTTTTCCTGATGCTCTGGCTTTCTTTAGGTTCAAAAAATACCTAAGTGTATGATTTTGAAGAAATATATATAATAAATGTTTCACAAAATGCTATCAAAACTACCCAGCTTCCCAGAAAGACTAATTACTTACCAGATGGTAAAATCACTACAAGATCAGAAAGTCTGAAAATTCAGGCAGTACAACTCATTAGATAGTTCACATCCAAGTAGAGCAAGGATTGTTTGAAGACATTATTTTCAATCTTACAGCACAGAAATGGTTAATCACTACATCAACACATTGCCTGAGAATTGCCTGCTGGACAGACAGTCCAAGAGGAGCTGTGTTAGGCAGTTTTAAGCCAGCGGTAATAACTGTAGCGCAGGTGAGGTGTTGTTAGTATCTTCATGTTTAGTGAGTAAGTACAAAAAGAGATAAAAAAAAAATTGAATTTCACTTACACTGTACAGTATTGCCCAGCCTTTCTATTAAGAAAAAAAGTTGATGTTACAGCTAACACATTCAGTGAAGTCGAGGAATTATTGTACCTTCTGTAAGGTTAAGGAACACGCATAGAGACATGTTAACACCTCGCTGTGGCAGTAAGGAACAGAAACCCTTTGGAGTTCTTTCCTTCCCTTCCTAAGCCAACTTTTTTGAAATGGAGGCTGATTTATGCCTTGTGAGACTTTTGACAAGATCAGGTATAACAAGTCTTCAGATTACTCTTGTAGCTTACTCATAATCAAGTTGCTCTTGTGCCAAAATCTAGATTTTTAGCTTAATTTGATCCTCTTCTCTCAAAGCTAGTGCCTTATGAATCTTTTTACAGGGTAACCTAACTTTTCCAACAGACTGCTTTACCCTGCTAAATAAACTACCCAATTCTAATCTAACATCAATCCCCTGATCAGTATGAATACTGTTTAGTGTTTTGATCTACTTCATTCAGGAAAACTTAAAAAAACCCTATTAGTTTTCTCTCCTTCCAGTACTTCAGCTCTGGATCAATAGCATTTTCTTTTTGGGAAATCAACCTAGGCCTCATGCTGGCAAGACCTATACAGCTAATCACACACTTAAAAATGTCCACAGATATTAAATGTCCAGGTAGAGCAACATCTTTATACATATGTTAGTGTGTTTTTCATTTACGTGATTCAATGATTTCTTTATACCAGCCGTAAATCTGTTCTTAAAAAATGTGACTTGAAACATTCATACAATTTATACAGAAGCAAACTCTTGAGCTGAAGTAGACTGGAGCAGTGCCTATGTATGCTTGCAAAATCTCATGAAACATCGACAGTTCAATACCAGTGCTACCTACGGATCAACCACCTACCAGTGGAGCACCCGGGACACCACCAGTTGACCATGTTGCAGGTGCTACTTTTGGCTGCCAGTTGGCTCCTCCTGTTAACTTTTTCTCTCCAGCATTCCACTGAAGGTCTCCCCTAATAGAGAGGGAGACAGGCTATTATTTGCATACTGCCACAGTGAAAATGAAAACTGACTGCAGCATACGTTAACATTAGACGTGCAGCTACATTAGCTTATGGTGTATGCAGTTATTAACAGAAAGATATACTTTTAGTGACGCTCAGTGTCAAGGGTTGTTAGCAGTAGACATCAGTACACTCTATACTGAAGTCAGTTACATGGTTATGGCCTTTGTGGTGAGAATTAAAGAGAAGTTTTACTTAGTATTGACTGAAGGTAACATATTGCATATACCCTTGCAAAGTAGGAAGAGGGACTGCTACTGCCTATTCTACTGGGGCCAGGCAGTAGAGCTGCCTGCTAGATGTCTTTGAAAGGTGATTTCATTGCTGGAAATCTTGTTCAGACAGCTGAAGGAGGAAAGCATTCAGTTCTGAAAAAAGTTGATAGATACAAGAGAAACAAATCATTCACAGAATAGAAGGGCTGTTGCAAAACCAGGTTTTCTTAGAGGCTGCTCTATCCAGAATAGAATACACCATTTGAACAAAGTAGATTGAAGGTAGATATGCTTTTGGGGATAAACCTCTTGATGTGTTTATACATATCCCTCCTATCTTCTCCACAGAGGGACAAAATACTTTGAAGTCTTGCATACAGAGGAAGACTCAGGACAGAAGTAAGCAGCTAGACTGAGATGATACATTAAAAAAATAAATACAATGTTATAAATATTTTTATTTGCAATAAGAAGCTTTTTCACTGCATGGAATGAACTTCTTTTCTATTTTGTAAGTATTTTAATGCCTATACAATAACTAGCGCCTGTAAAAATACAACAAATTATATATTAGCCTAGATTACTGAGAGGAGCTACACAATTTATTATCTGGACAATTTGTTCACTATAAGCTGTTTGGAAATCAGCTATTCAACATGAAGACAGTAATTAACATGAAAAAATATTTCTAAGACTCAGATTAAAGACAGCAAGTTTAAAAGCTTTATCAGGAACATTTAACTTTAATTACTCAGTGCACCTGTATCAAATAGAATAGTTTCTCCAGAATTTTCCTGAACTGATTGGGAAGCAGGGGAACATAACCAATTAATTGTTTCTTAATAACCACTGAAACAGATGTGGGGCTATTTCAGTAAATCTGAAAACTTCCTTTTATTTTAAACAAAGTTGAACTTACTTTTTTGAAGCAGTACCAGAAATTCCAAGATCTGAAATTGAAATGAAAAAAGAAAAGAAATAAAAAAAGAAGTCACATATTTAATAAATTAAAGAATGTCAAAGTAACAGCTTACATTCCACTGCATATGGGCTTATAAAGAATAAAAAAGTTTTGGCTATCTTCATTTAGGCAGCATCAGAGGACTGGCCAATTCTACCCATTCTCCAGGACAAACATTTGAGAAACCCTGTAGATATCTTACACTTGAAGAAGGCATTTTTGCTTCATAAGCAAACCAAAGTAACAATATATTTAGGTCTACAAAATGCTAACTTATTTAAGAGCACCAAACTCTTTACCATGAATGACAACTCTAGTTTCTGTTCCTCATTATACATACGGAAATGAAAGCTGATTTTCAAATACACATAATTCTGAACATTACCTATAAGTTTTGCACTGTTTTATCTGCTCTATCATAAATGGAAATCCCATCAGTTTCCTTAATTACCCTTTGGAAGAAGTTGTAAGCTAAATTTTAAAGAATACTTTTGTCACGTGACCAGTACAAGTCCTGTAAGTCACATATTGCTCCATTTGACTTTCTCCCCAAACTTGGGTATACCAAATGACCTGCAGAAGATGTTTCAAGGGATTAAGAGTTCTGCTAACTTCTGAGCATTATAGTTTTACCCCACATCTAACAGACATGTATGTATCATAAGATCAATTATGTCTTTGCTCTGGTGTGTTCATATGCACTAAGAAAGTATTCCATTTAAGCAACCCTCCAAAATACAACTTCAGCAGTATTACACCTTAGCCTAGGTGGGCCTTTGTTGGGTTTTTTGAGTGGGGCTGTGGTTATTGATCCCTAGTTACAAGGGCTTGAACCCTCTTCCTACAACAGGAAGGGCTTTTAGTTTAGCATTACAAGGACATGTTTTATCAAGTTCACTGCCTCAGTGCAGTCTGCTCCTGAGTGCTGATACACTCATCACTCCCCCTGCTACTCTTTCTTTCATTAACCCTGAAGCCAACTATTAGTGTCCACCAGCTTTGCTGTTTAAATTCTATAATGCTATCAGATGCTTTGGACAATTTTCACTTTTACATCTGTTACCCAGAAGCACATCCACTTAAGAATCTGATGGCTCCCTGGAATGTACCCGAGACAGTCACACATTACAAATCATACCTACCAAACAGATGCCATTATTTGACTCAGATCCTGGACACAAAGAAGGACAAGTCACAAACCCAGACTACCAGCTATCCAGATCAGGCCTTATTCCTGTGAATAGCTTCCCCAGTTTCCCCAGCAAAACAGAAGGATGCTGAAGCAAGCTAAAATACACAGGTATTTGACTCAATGAAAAAGTAACAGCTGCATGCCACAACACTTAAACCCAAAATTTGTCACTTACTGCCTACTAAGTTTGCAAGAGACGAATCAAGATCACTTCCAAGGCCTTTGCTTGCTGCTGCAGCAGGGACTGTTGCTGCTGCTGCTGCAGGTGCTACGGGTTGACCAGAAGGAACCATAGTTGGCATGAGAAGATCACCTAAACCATCAAAAACTGGAAGTGAAAAGAAAGTCGGTTAGAACAGCAGCTTGGTAAGGAAAGCACTGCCCGCCACTTTGCTGTTGCTCCAACAAATATAGCACAGACAACCACATCACAGGTCTTACCAAAACACCATTTGACATTAAAAATAATGCCAACAAGGGCATGCATGTCATTTTACTAGACACTGAATGTACAGTAATCCTGAAAAATCTATACCAATGAAAACTAATATGAGAAGACATGCCTAAAAGGACTTTAATTGGAGCATTCAATCTACACAGATACAGCACCACTTCCAACACTATACTATTTTTCCAACAACCATCCTTGGAGAGATGTCAGATGCACACACATTATGTCAGGAGATATTCATTTAAACGTTTTTAAAATGAACATCTTGCAGCAAACACCAGTGAGAATTACTGTGGCAAAGGCAGTCTTATACCTTGACATCTCACAGCAACAGGATTGGAAGTCTCAAGTTGTTACTATTCACTTGCAAGCAGCAGGGAATTGGGAAAACCTACTAACATGAGATCAGAAGGAACCAGAACCATCCACACTGACAGTGCTACCCTCCTTAGTCCAGTCATCTAACTCAGAAGTTCATTTTTTAGATTCCTTGAAGTCAAACTGCTTGGTATATCTCATGCCTGAGTTCTATCTTCTGATCTGTTTTTTAGGTACATGCTAATGTTAATTCAACAGGAAAGGGTAGCATGTGCACTGGCAAGCAACCAAATACCCAAGCAGCAGTACTACTTCCACCCTTTTTTCTTGTACAGTTGCAGAACTCACCAATTTTAAGTTTGTAGCAAGGACCCAGCATGAAAAATATAGAACGGAAGAGATGCAAACAAAACGACAGCAGTGATAAAAGTTTAGGCTTATAATCAGGCAAAGAACAGTATGCCACTTTCTGTTGTGTGAACCCTCAGGTGCCATGCAAGCTCAAGAACACCTGCAGCAGGGGCAGCAAGATGATTTGCCTACCTAAGTTACTTACAGAATAGTGTTTTCCTTGCGTAATTCCTAATTCATGCTATTAAGCACATGCAAGGATGATGTTTGCACTAGTTTTGATTTTACTGACAGGGTAGTATAAAAAATGGGTGCAGAGAGCTCTTGGGCACACACCAGCCTAAACACTGCCCTGAGTTTCTTCCAAGTAGAGAAAGAAGAGTGAGTTCACTGATATTGCTCATACTCAGATCCTAAATATGGTATCATTAACTCATCTAAAGCATAAAACACATTAGAAAATTCACAAGAAGAAACCCTGTGGCTCACCTGATGCATCAAATGAACTGCCAGTTGTTGGAGCTGCTGTCCCAAAAGCTGCATCAAAGTTAGGCTGTAGTAAGCTGGTTTGAGCTGGAGTGACTGGGGATGGTGATGGAGAGGGTGCAATAAAAGAACCTCCAAAGCCTTTAAAAAGTTACAGAAGAGAGGTGTGGACATTAGAGTCAGTCTTATTAGGCTTTTTTTTAACAAAAGCTCAATCTACAGAGGACAGAATAATAAAGATAATTCTTACTAGACCACTGTAAATAACTCGGTACTATACAAGCATCCTTGATATGCCAGGTATGACCATGGAAATGTAAAGACTTACTGAGAGTCACCAATAAAAACTTTGATGTTTTTTACTTAGTTTTCTGCAGAGGCAGACTAACAGCAGAGAGAATGCAATTCTCCCAGCTCTACACACTATTGTTCCAGGTAAGTAATCTCAGAGGCAGAATGCAACAAACAGTTCAGAAAAAAAAGAAGCAGAGGACTAACTTTTCTGCTCCTCACCCCACACCACCAATGAGGAGGCTGGAGATGTGCAAGAAGTTGTGAGGGGACACAGCTGGGACAGCTGACCCCAACTGACAGGGACGTTCCATACCATATGGCATCATGCTCAGCATATAAAGCTCTGGGAAAAAGCCCAGTTTGTCCTCTTAAGTAACCATCATGCATGATGGAGCCCTGCTTTCCAGGAGACGGCTGAACATCTGCCTGCCCATGAGAAGTGGGGAATTAATTCCTTGTTTTGCTTTGTTTGCACATGCAGCTTTATCTATTAAACTGTCTTTATCTCAACCCACAACTCTTCTCACGTACTATTCCAATTCTCTCCCCCATCACACCAGAGGAAAGCAAGTGAGTGGCTGTTTGGGGCCTCAGTTGCTGGTCAGACCATGACAACAGCACATTTCCCAGCTGTGAAATCAAACATCTGCCACACATTCAAAGACGTGACAGGCCACAGCTCAACATAAAGAACTCATGCTCAAATTGTGAGCCTCAATTAAATCAAATATTACCGTGAGCCCTCAGACGCTCTCTCTGAAAATTTTGCTTTCTTAGAGAAAAAAAGACTAAATACCAAACACTTCTCAAATGTTCTAAGAATGAGAGAAATTTACATATGCACACACTTGATGCAAGCATTTACACATCAGATGCATATTTTAGTAGAGAAGCTTTAGGTAACTGTATTCAAATCAAAACCCTGCATGGGCAAATGAGAGCAGTGTGCCATCACTGGGTCCTGGGTACCAGGCCAGCAACTTGCTGCACCTCCAGCAGACAAGTTTTAGTTGCGGAACGCCTGACCTATACGAACAGATACAATGGCCCCAGACGCAGCTGGGAGAGGACAGCAAACCTGACTATGCACTACAGGTCCAGGAGAATACAACCTGATCGGAAACACCTCATAAATTACATCCTTCAGCTGAAGCTTCCCAGATTGCAGGTAATGACTGAAAATAATCAGATGGTAACCTATACTGGTCCCTTCAGATGCCACTGACCAAGGACACCGGCTGGAGCCAGGGAAGCAGGAACAGGAAAAGCAGAGCAGCCTGCTTTCTGCAGTCCAAAGTAAAGAGCATTTCAACAGTCTGTGTGAGCTTCCCTGTGTTTATTGGGCCTGTTTCAGAGCAATGGAACCAAGAAGCCATTATCACTCAAAACCCAGTCTACAGCAAGTCACATGCTTGCAGATGCTAACCCGGAATGTGGACAAATACACTAGGATCACAGATCTGCCCTCAGCTCTCCATGGTCTGTTCTTGAAACAGGTTTTTCATGTGATAATTTAGGTTGGAAAAGACATCCAGAGGTCAACCAGCCCAACATCCCACTCAAAGAAAGTCTAATCAAATCATGTTGCATGGATATTTGCCTTGGCACCTCCAAGAAATTTTACTGCTTCTCTGCATGGCCTGTTGTCATATCAGACCATATGTTAGAGTATTCAACCAGAGTTTCCCCACACCCTCTGCCTTTCTTACTGTCCTTTTGCACCTCCAAGAAGAACATGGCTAGTCTTTTCTGTATACTCCCATGAGTTTAGACACCTAAAAGGCTTCCCTTTGGCCTTCTCAAGGCTGAATGAGCCCAGTTCTCAGCCTCTCCTTACATGGCATGTGCACAAGTCAACATCTCTGTGGTTCTCCACTGAACTCACTCTGGTATGTGTTCATCACCCACACCAAGAGATTCTTCAGTACATTCCAGTAGTCCCCTGGATTATCCACGCCCAGCCGTATTCCCTGTCTCCCTTTCAGCACATATAATGGTGATTCAAGTTGCCTGAGTGCCAAAGCTTTTGATAGTCATGCTTTCTTCAACTGCTTAAAAAGGTTTCCTCTACTGCTCCTTCTTGATCAGGTGGTCTGTAGCAGACATCTGCTGAAGCATCACTGATGCTGGGCTGTCCTCTGATCCTTGACACAAGCTATGTAATAAATCATCACCTGTGCTAAGACAAAGCTCCATGCATTCACCTAACTGCAGAAAAGTACTAATCTCCAAAAAAATCAGACCAGAAGCAGGTTGACAAGATCCAGGGATGACAGAGGCACTCACTGCAGCAATTCTAAAGCACAGGAGCCACTTCAAGAGCCTGTCTTTCCATTTCCTGAGCGAGAACAAGGAGTCTGGCGGAAGGGTATGATCCAATATCCATACTTAAGATTCTGTTTAGAAAGTTCTGTAAGCTTTTGCAAAGCCCCATAAAGTGTCTGTTTCTCCAGCTACAGAAGAGAGTACTCCCCAGCATCTGCTGAAAATTTGAATGATGACTGGTCTTAATTCCATAGCTCTTAGCCTTGCACAATTTAACAGCAACATCAGGCACAAAAGCCATAAAAATCCTTTAACAGACCAAGTTCCTAGTAGTCTAGGTCTTGCACAAGAGCCAGAGCAAATCTGCACAAGCAGCAGCAACCGAGTTAGTTGTGTTGTCTGGACATCCCCAACTGCCTGATATGACGTTGCTTTTATTTACACATTCAAGTAAGATTTAATGTAAAAACATGTTATTGGAGTGAATACTGGGACACACATGCACACAGTTTAACTGGATAGAAAGATCTAGAAGGGAAAATAGCTTGACTGTTGTATTTATCAGCATAGTTCTAGTCTTGTACGCTAAAAGGCTTAGAAGAGTAGGAAAACATTTCTACCATATTTCCTAAGTGAGCCAAGAAGGAACAGAAACTTATTTGACAGAATAACACTTAAGACAATTATGAACAGTAAGTATACTCATAACAATATGCATATAAACACTTAATACAACCAAACACTCATAAACCATGAAGGACAAACCTTCAGCCACCATATGAACTCCAGACACTCTTAAATTTAAAACTGGATTACACTGCAGGCTATACATCTGCCATTATCAAGGCTGAACAAATGCTTAGCAATATGCTGTGATGTTTACAGACTCTCTCTGTCTGCCAAAAAAAAGGTTCAAATCTACTTGGATCCTTTTTGAATGTATATTCAAAGCAAAAATAAAATAAATTTAAAAAAATCATCCATTCACCGCAACTGCTTAAGGTCTGCTTGAGTATTTAGACTTAGAGCAGTCCTTTTATAATTTAGATTTTGATTTAGTGCAACTCTTCAGATTCAGAGGCCACACTGCTGAAGTTTAAGCCATCTGGAGCACAATTCCTACTTGAATTTAAGCTTAGTTACAGATAAGGTCATAACACATTTTGTGCTGTAATGTTTGCATAAGCAGAATTAGCTTCTGTCCAACAACATCTTCATCTTCACACTCAGTCCCCTGACAACACACACAACTGCAAATGACTGGCATGTTTCAGAACCTACAGTTAAATCTTGATCTTTGGCCTTAAGCTATCCATACATTACCTAATACAAAGACCTATTAAAGCACATATGAAGAATATGAAAACAAATAGTAGTCTTCTACCTTAAAATCTGACGTCATCTCCACTAAAGCTTTAGCATGCATTTAGACATTATGTCCCACTTTGAGTATCTAACTTGCATCTCTAGTACCTGGAATGATTGAGAATGGACATATACATTATTTTATTACCTAGACTACTTCTACCTTCCTGTGGCACAACCAGACAATGCCTGCTCGTAGAGCAGGTACTAGGAAACGTGTCATCTTCTGAGATGGCTTCAGTGTGCAAACACACACCTCTATCAACTCACAGCACTCAGAGCAGATTACATACTGAATATCTCACATTATGTACTACACCAGAGGACCTCTCATGAGCATATAAATGGCAAAACATACACAGGACTGGACTTTTGATAACAGCATGAGTTGGCTTGACAGACCTGCAAACATAGGGACAGCAACTGACGTCAGGGCCCATCATGCCTAGAATGGGTTAGCAGTAGCATAAAGGGCAGACTATCACTCCAGCTCAGAATTAAAGCCACAAAGGTACAACATGAAGCTAGCAATCACCTTTGAAATTCATGAGGGATAATCTACCAACCAATTCTACTGAAAACTTGTGCTGGTTTTGGCTGGGGTAGAATGACTTTAAATCACAACACAAATTCACCCTTCAGAAACATATGTGAATTTAAGATAAGTCTTCTACAAACCAGAAGTGCATTAGTTTCCTTCCTCCTGATGAAGATGTGGTCTACAAACTTCAGACTGGGATGGGGAGGAGTGCCAACTTTTTAGCACAATCACTACAGCCACTACAACACATGGTATAGCAAGAATTTTGGAGAACGGTACACACAGAATTCAAGGGAAGCTCCTTGTCTGTAGGATGCAGACTAACAATGATACAGTTATTTCAACCTTTGATATAATGTGTGACAGTGATGTCAATATTCAGCAGTAGCAGAGACCTGACCTTGTCCAGTATAAGAAGAGGGTCTCTATCACTTCTGTGCCCTTGTGCTGAGAAAAGCACACTCTCACCATCCCACTCTCCTTGGCTAAATGCAAGGCTAAATGCTAAATCAAGTCATTCATGGAAGCTACAAACACTTAAGTGTTCGACCTGCCTCAGTTAAATCAAACAAATTGAATTAACTCAACGAAATGAAGATTAATTAGCAGTAAGGAACGAGAAGCGTCGCCTGAAACACTGCTTAAGTACTGCTGCACACAGCCAAAGAAACTTTATACAGACACTCATATTCAGTGAACAATACAGAAAAATAAGGGTTCTGTGGGAGGTAGGAAAACAAAGAGCACAGAAAGAAGAAAACCTAGGAAGTTAACTCGTACTTCCGTATATTGCCTCCATTATAAATCACTCTAGTTTTAATTAAAACATCTGAAGTACTGAGAAATCTTATTAATGAGTATTTTATTCCACTGCAAAAGTTTATCTGCACCCCAGGAGCATAAAAGATTTTGAAGGGTACTTCTTAGTATTGCTCTAAAATAATAAGTTTTTAGAAGTTCTTTATTACCAGCAAGTAGGTCTGCAGAAGCTGAGGAACTAGAAGCAGCCTGGGTTGTGGGCTGGGGTTCGGGAGCACTACTTCCAAAAGCATCTAAAGGGAATTCCAGAAAGCATCAAGAAAAAGCAAAGAGTTCAATATTAAATATATCAATTCATCACTTATCATAAACAAAAGATGAAAAGATAACCACTTCATACATCAGAAGAAGAAAATGAAAGTGCTTGGCCATCTTTATTGCAGAGCAGTACCATAGACACACACAAAGTTCAGGTGGAAAAAAGGAGGTGCAACAAACCAGTACTTGAAAGAAATCTTTTCTATTTAAGCCTCTCCTCAGAAAACCCATGCAAAGCACAGCATTCAAGACAAGAGGGTTAACTCATTTGGAGATGAATGCACTGAACCAGAGTTTGGAATAATTCCAGCCAGAACCTAGTGACTCACATTAAGTCTTTTTAGAGGAATATTTCACTAATGCTTGAAATTCACTGCCTCTAAGCAACATTCCTGTTTTGCAACATGCCTAGAGTTGGCCGTGCCTATCCTGATTTCCACCTTGTCAAATCCAACAAAGATCCTGTGACTCAGATACCCAGTTTGAGACAAGTCATCCTTAAAAATTCAGCTGCTTTGAGAAACGGAACTGAGAGAAAACAACATGACCATGGAGACTTGCAATGAACGAAAAGAGGACACAGCAGACTTTCACTGGACATCTAAGGAAGAGCCACACACACATGCACTGACTGAAGACAGAATGGCGAGTGTCATGACAACAGAATGACGACACCGACAGTTTATTTGCAGTTCGTTATTGTGCAATACTAAGAAGGGGACATGCCAGTCTCAGCCCTAATGCCACACGAAAAAGTTGTGAGAAGGGAAAACCCGCAGCTTTAGCAAAGTGCAAAGGTAATTGAAATGAAGTGATTCAACTCTGAAGTGGTGAGGAAAGAAAAATACCCACCACCAAATAGGTCAATCACACCTGAAGAATCCACCTTTGCTGGAGAGGCAGTGGGTAGAGGAGAGGGGGCTGCAAATGCATCCACTGCAGTGAGCACAGGATAAATAATATTTAGTATCAGCAAGGCAACAATGATAGCTAAATATTTCAAAGCCATATAGGCTCCACCAGTTAGAACCACAGGGTTGGTAAATTCATGTAACAGTCTTCAGAACTGCAAACAGAAAGTGTTACATTTCTCACACAGCAACTGAAAACCACAGTACTTTAAAGAAAGCATTGTTTATTAAGAATTTTCTTATGCTTAGAGAAGGATTTACTCTTTCAACAACCACATTACTTATTCAACTTCAGTGTCAGCCAATTCATGGTTTGCATCTTCAGCAAGCGCACATCTAATGACCAAAGCATCAAACCCACAACTTAGTATTTCTTAGTATTTCAGCTTAAAGATGTTAATTGGTAGCAAGTTGATTTTTTCCCTTTTTTTTTTTTTTTTTTTTGATTTTGGAAAAAAATCCAAACCCAAGAAGTCTGAAGAAAGGCCTGTGAAAACAAGCACTCACCAGATAAGAGATCACCAGTGACAGAACTCTCAGGCACGGGAGAAGCTGCAGGTGGTGGAGATGAAAATGTATCTTCCAGAAATGAAAGAAAAACCAAGAAGTAAGTGTCACTCAAGTCAGTTTACATCATTGCACAGTATCAAAGCAGCAGACCATTGGAAAAATTCTCTCTTTACCTGTACCAAAGAGATCTATGCTAGGAGTAGCATCTGGTTTAGGTGCTGCAGGTGCATCAGGAGCAGACTCAAATAAATCTAAGGCCAAGAACACAATACATCTTTAACTCATTTTTGAAAGGCAGGACTGAAAGTAGAACTCTCAAATTTTGCACATCATATTTGAAATTAATAGGCTCTCTGGTTTGAAAGCCTAGCACACAACACGCATGCAACAACGATTGTTTGGTACTCCTGACAGACCAATCCACCAGAATCAAAGAGTTAAAAACAAAATTACCACCAAATATATCTAGAGCAGGAGGAGCGGAGGTGGTGGCGGTAGCAGAAGTGGTGGCAGTAGTGGTAGTGGCAGTAGCTGTAGTAGCAGTAGCAGCAGCAGCAACAGCAGCAGCTGGAGAAGGAGTTGTTGCAGGAACTGGAGTGGCTGCGCTAGTTGTAGGGGTAACTACAGGAACAGCAGTCTCTGTTGGCTTCATAGCAAAGAGGTCCAGCTCAGGAGCAGCCTCTGCACTACCTTCGGATGGGGCAAAGGGGTCTTGTAAAAAGGAGAGGGGAAATATATGTGTATGCATACTTAGGATCAGTGAGGGAGGAAGTCAAGAACAAAGCAACTTCAGGCAATGCACATACTGCAAATACACGCACACGTAGAGGATGTCGCTCTAACATCTAGCTTACTTATCCAGATATGTTACTTATGTTTTTCTAAAATAAAGACCATCTGAAAGGCTGAGCAGTCTAGTTACTAGAGGGGAGAACTTTCAAAGGCTGTTTGACAAGGCCAAAAAACTAAATATGACAAAAGACTATCCAGGGTACTGCTTACAACTCAGCACTGGGAAAACTGTTTATTAGCACTACCAAATAAGCACGAAATTACTGGGACTCTGAAACAGGCAGTTTTGTTAAGCATGCTCTTCAGTCTAAGGTTTGTTTTGACCAATTGCAAACACTATGAAAATTTCAGAAAAACACACTGCCATGTAGTTTAAATAAAAAAAAAAAAAACAAACAGCAAAACAAGATACTATCTAATGACATAAAACCCACCATTTCCTGAACATGCATCAAGAGCTGCTGCTACAGGGGTTGGGGTAGCTGGTGCTGCTGCCCCTTCAGCTGCTGCAGGGGCTTCCCCAGGAGAAGCTGCAAAGGCATCTTGGGTGCAGTTTAGGAACAGAAATTAAAAGAAAAAAAGAATAAAGAGAAGAAAAATATAGTAAAAGAACCAAGTTAAATTGCATAGGTAGATCCCCTTATACAACATGAATGTAATTACTCCAACAGCAAGACAAGTCATGCAGCGCAAAACGCTTTGTCTCTCCCCCAACCCCACACAAGCAGGTTCTAGACAGGGTCTGCGGATGGAGATTCTTGAGTTGTCCACAGGAAGCACAGTGAGTGTAAAAGAAGGCATTATTCTCATTGTATAAGGGTTCTGAGCAGCATGCCCATGTACTACCCAAAAACTAACTAATTAACAAAATTAACTGAAGAGTAGATATTAACAACTTGCATGCTCAAAGCCTGTATTACACGTGATTAATCTGCAACTGTGAGTTTACTCACATAGCATAGTGCTTTGTAAATTTCAGCAAAATAATCCAATTACTCTGGCAGATACCTGCATCTACTATTTCTAGTTTTTGAGCCAAGTCAGTCATGCACCATCTGAAAAATTGAACTGACTTGTTTCTTAAACAGATTCCAATTGGATCTTTCTGAAGCCATAACCTGATGCACAGGTTATATTTATTAATCTTGCTTCAAAGAGATCAAGAATGTTCATCTTAACTGCTGGCCAAGATAGCTTGTCTATCCTTTTAGGATCACTTCTAGGCCAACTGATCAAGTCAGGGAAAACAACAAGTCTGGGGTTTTGGAACGACTTGCTCATGAGTTTTCTTTGACTGTTTTTTGTTTGTTTGTTTTTGTGGGTTTTTTGTTTGTTTTTTTCTTGTTTGTTTGTTTGCCACTTGCTAAGTGGCATGATTAAATTTCAAGCTATGAACTTTCACAGCACTATTTCTAGGCTTAAACCACAATTTGTAGCTCTTAATTCTATGAAGTAGTCCTAATGGACGGTGCCATTTGGACTAATCTCATAGGTAAGCATTTTCTTCACAAAAAGACTGCACGATTAGAATTAAATACTTCAAGATGCTTGTAAAGGCCATTTTTCTACTGCTACAAAGTTAGCAAGTTAAAAATAAATTTGTTGGGGAATACTGCAATTGCACTGTCAAACTAGTACAGGAAAAAGCTTAACATGCTTTAACTTGAGTGTCAATTTTAAAATGAAAACAACCATTTTAAAAACAAATTTATGCAAGGGAATCTAAAAAGCTCAAAAGAACATGCACTGAAACTTCAACAGAAGAGAAGAAAGCCAATTAGTCTTGTACAATAGAATTAAAATGAGTTAGTAGCAAAAAGGCCTGCTAATAAGCCATTTCAAATATAATTCTATTTTTCAAGTAACAGGGTTGTTCAACAACAAAACTGGATGGCAGTTGTCCAAGTAAAAAAATCAGAATGCGTCAAACATCACAGTATTGTATGTATACCAGACACTGGCATACGCCACATAGAAGAAATTCAACACAGAACTGAACTGAAGAGTTTTGCATTGTATTACTTGGGAATATGCTATATGTAAGGTCATGTGTGTTGGGTTTTGCTCTATAGGGCCAGCTTTCAGTTGGATAGTCACCTTGGGCTCTTTCAAAAGAGTACATTTGTACCCACACAAACTTGTAGGCCAACTGCACGGACGTTAGTCAACCCTACTCATAATTATTTCCCAGAATGAAAGGACAGATTTCAGATTATAGACAAAGTGGGAATTCAGAATGCATAGAGTTAGTCACTAGTTCTGTGTTGGGATCACTTCAGCCTCAGAGTAACACCTATTCCTGTACAGATGTGGGCTATTGAAGTTCCACATGTGAGTGTCATAGATACTCAAGTGGGCACAAATTCCTTCCAGCCCACAGATGGAAGGAAATAGATAGTTTGTCACCAGCTGTATTATTTATTGACACTTCTGAATAAGGTTCTTGCTAAGCATTATAATTTTGTGTAGCATCAGACTTGGGTTAAATGGCAGATGGGATAAACACCTAAGTTCATAATGGAATCTAAAGGAAAAAAGTTGTATTAAGAATTTCTGATATTAGTTACTCCGAGAAGTTCAAGAAACATGTATGAACATTGAGAGAAACCAATCTGAACAGGTGACTCTACAACTCACAATTCAAACTAACGGTCTGTCATTGTTTTTTTAAGTTAATACTTATCAAGTTCTTTGAATCTTTTCAAAAAGCTCTGCTGTACCTGCACAGTTGCCCTTTGCCCTCTGCTAAAATCTAGCATGGCATGCAGAAATGGATAAAATTTAGTCTGCATATCTTATCATTAAAAAAAGGACTGTTTGTTTATTTTGTTTCCATATTGGCATAGTAACCCTACATTTGCATATCCATCACTGTAGGAGATCTTCTCCCTTTTAAAGCATTTACTCTATTCCTTACCTTTCTGCATCTTCTGTTTCAAAAGTCAATCTAGATTTTCACTTCTAGAATCAAGTAGCATATGGTTCTCACTTGAATATATTGACATCATGAAAACTTAGTGATGTTGCTGAAACTTTTGCAAGTTCCTACTGCATGAAAGGTTTATTAGGAGTGATAGGTATGTATTATATACTGCATTAAATTTAAATTCATAAATATAATTCTTATTGAAATCATGTGCAAAGAAGGGCATTTAAAAGATCTGAAATACTAAAGTAGTGCTTCAACACATCTTGTTTGCAGTAAAATAAAAGTGTTCCTGAAGAGTGATCTGTTTCATTTCATAAATTCAGGTTTTATTTGATGCCACAGCATCAATACATGACAAAGTTACCCACACATGATGATACAGCTGACTTATAATCATTTAATGTATTATGCAACAAGTGAAACAAACCTGTGGAAAGTCACAAGTGTAAGAAAGATCATAGAACTAAAGTGTACACGAGAAACTGTTTCCACAGTTTTTTCCCTCTTCAGTCACCCTTCATTACTTTTTGACATGGAGAACTTGACCTGAGTTAAAAAGTATTCTGCTAGGCTCAGTGCTAAGAAACTGACAGTTGGACTTGATGATCTTAAAGGTCTCTTCCAACCTTGATGATTCCATGAAATAATAATAATGCTGGAAAATTTTTTCTTGTTTATTTTTCGAACTAATTGCTACCTCGCTATACCAGCATGTTCCAGCATAAGGGCCATTTATTAGCCATCAAGTGCCAAAAGTCTTCACACTTGGTCTGTGGTTTCTTTACAGGGAAAACTGCAGCTCTCCTGCCCACTTAGGATTCAAGTCATCTGAATGCCTAACAACTGACATTTGCACAATGTCTACCATGACTTGTTAGTTGCACGGCTTACAGTGTAATCACACAACAAAATATAAATAAGTAGCATATTACTAGCATCCAAAAATACTGGGCCTGTCTTAGAGACAAAGCCCAGTCCTAGGAAGCATGCAGGCTCCTGTCAGCTAAAGTATCAGCAGCACAGTGCAAGAATTAGAAGCCAACAACCATTCCAAAGCCTTGTTTCCTGCTTCTTCCCTCAGCTTGGCTGTCCTTCTCCTGCATCTTTCAGCTTCTTTCTCTAATCAGCCACTCCCTGAAGATTCTTTATCTTTTTCTCCTGAGATCACTGCCACTCTACCATGGTTCCACAAGGAACCATGTGAAGTGAGAAAGCACTGGCTAACTGCAAAAAGTTAAGGTGACTTTGAAGACTATCTCCAGCAGACCTCAAAAGTCAAATACCTACTTAATCAGGTTAAGTGTAAGCATGTCTAACACTACAAAATCTATAGAGTAACAGTGTCTGCCTCCGAAACTACCTCTTCTTGCACTGTACACAATCTTAAAGTGACAGTGAATGTTAGTGTAGTATGCTAGTATATACTTACAGCACAGCTTTCAGGAAAAAAAAAAAAACAAAACAAACAAAGAAACAAAAAAACCTCCAGACCACGAGCAGAGAGATGGAAGTTCAGTATGGGACTTATGGATCATAAAAGGGTTTGGCCAGTGGGTGTCTTGAAGGCACTGCAAAAGTACCTCCACTGCTGAGATTCTTCTTCTTGTGAAGTAGAGGTTTTCTGCTATCAGAAATAACAGAACCTTGCTTCATCCTGAAGCGTTCCAGGAAAAAGTCACTATTCATCTAACATATAATCCACTGGAGATTTATTACATTTGAGCAACAAAATACATTCTCTTTAAAAGAAGAGATCAAGTCACAGAAGTCTGCATACTGCAAAAGTAAAATTCTTTCCACACGGGAGGGTGAAGGCAACTCCACTTCTTAATATTTGTCACTAAGTTATCCAATGATAAGTTAAATCTCTAGAAACTAGACACATCCAGGTCTTTGCCACTTGAGAAGCCTGGAAGCAGACCCATGATTTGGCAGTAGCTTCTTTTTTCCAGGCACAGAATAGTGGTAAAGGTAGAAAAAAAAAGTTGCATCTTATTGCTTAGTATCGGATAAAAGCCATGGGCAGGTGTTTTTCTAATATTGTTGCAAGTTTACAGTGATTGAAAGTGCTGTATCCAAGACTGGCTTGACAACAATGCTTTTGCACTCTGTTGATGAGCACAGGCCTTGGATTCTGCAACAGGCTTCTGAGAGTAACCAACATCAGATTCTCTCTTGCTCCTAGTGGTGGTGGCATCCAGAACCTTGCCCATGACTTGTTGCTTGTTAACTGGTCAATCCTGTGGCACTAGGATCAGTATCAACCTTGTAAAAGGAGGGACTAAGTAGCAGGTAGCAGTTGTACTCCTTTCTTAGCTCTTTTCAGCATTTTTACTGCGGATAGTTTGGTGCTGTCTGCTGAAGTCAGTCCTAAAAAAATTCTAACTAGGAACATTCGGCCTTTAGAAAACTGCTTTGTAGTCAAATGTATGAGACCTCTCCAACAGTCCTGTCAGCAGAAGTGATAAACAACCCCCACAGAGAAGATACTGTAATTCAGTTTTCATGGCAAGTGAGTTATTACTTATTCCTGACATCGACTGTCATGCTGAAAGTATGCATCAACGGAAGAGAAAACTAGAAAAATACAGCGGTCAAGTGATATTAAAAATGTTAACAGTTTTTAAACAGGAGGAATTCTCTGTTACTAGGCTGGTAGAGTGTTGAAAAGAAATGTAATTTCTGACATGCTTTTGAGAAGCCTCCTGCTCCACAGGAGTGGCAAGAAAACTGACAACATACAGTGGGAATTCTTCCTCAGGTGGAAAGCAGATAACATTAAAGACTGAAAGAGCACAACCAAACAATAAGAGTGTGTCTCCTATACCTTATTGGCATGGTTGGCATTTAGTGCAAGTTCATCACCACTTTAATTTACTGCAAATGTCTTGTGAAATACAACCCAGACTCAAGAATGCTGAAATACAGTAATTTCAGCTGGCTCAATACTAAATTTGTAGGAAATATTCAAAAGAAACACAGCACTGCTGAAGCGTGACAAGTAATGAAGGGGCAGGACACTGCCACATCCATGCTCTTCAACTATGAAAGCACAGATGCTTTTCCCAGAAATTTTAGTACAGTGCATAGTTACTGAATAATGTGAAAAAGATACCTGCTTACCCCAGTGTGGACCTGAGAACTACTGTTCTTAGCTGTTCAATCATAAGGTAACTCAGCCTTAAGGTATACAGCTTTTCATTTTTCATATATGCACAGGAGTCTATTAGCACAGCAAAAAAAGAGGTAGTTGGGCAGTTTATGACAATTTCGTGTTCCATTCAGCATCCAACACACAGGCACCTCTCGTATAGTTGGTTACATCGGATGCCTTGTTACAACAGCTGAACTCAATACTGCTTCATCTACCTTATGAGCTGGTGTAGAGCACTACAGCAACCAAACTAACCTCCAAAGAGATCCACTTCAGCAGTGGCAGCAGTAACAGTTGTAGTTGTGGCAGCAGCAGCTGAAGTAGTTGTAGTATCAGTAGTTGCAGCAGTAGTTGCACTGGGCTCTGCGGCAAAAGGATCTGAAATCTGTGGCTCAGAGGTAACACCGGAAAGTGCAGCCAGATTATCTATATGCAACCATATAATGAAGATCAAATGGGAAAAGTAAGGGGAGAGGCAGAGAGACCACAATCACTCAAGTCCAGAAAGCTGGAGCTTATTCAGGAGTCTTAACATTCAGAAGTCTTAGAAATTAAAAATATTACTCACCCTCTCCCAAGAGGTCTAATGATTGTCCATTAAAATGACAGCAGAATAAAGAAACAGACAAATTAGTAGAGCTTCCAGACTGAAGATGTTCATTACCCAAATGTTCATTCTAAGTGACATGTCTAGGTTAAACAATTTCTACACTTGATTTTCTAACATTCAGGAAGTTATTCTGACATGACAAAGCTCATTATGTTTCATAACTATTCAAAACAGAATGAGTACATCAGTAGAACCCTTTACAGAACTGGCAGTAAAGCCAGTTCTGGCTTTATTCTAGCAGAGAGCAGCTTGAAAATACAGTGTTATTTCAGGATAAAATACATGACATTCCTAGTGCACCAAGTATATTGTAAGAGACAAACAAGTAGCGATCCTTTGACCTGGAACAACTGTTGGGAGGGAGGGAGGAAGGGAGGCAGGCAGGCAGGAAGGCAGGCAGGCAAGAAAAAGGGTAAGCATAAGCAGATTGGCTCTGCTCCAACTTTGGTTCCTTAGTCAATTGTTTCTGGAAGCTGATGAAGCATCTTTAATGACACACTTTCCTACAATTTGATGTCCTCTGAGATCAGTCAGATTGAGCTCAAACACAGAGGCTTTGACTACATAAAAGATTTAAAAACCTGTGAAAACTAATGAGTTTGTCCTATTATATTTTAATTCTGCAGTTAGGATAGTCTGAGCTCACCAACTACTTATTTACTAACCAGTAGCTCGGTATTGCTCATTGTACACATAACAGGGCCATGGGTTCATCTGATCCACACTGAACAGCAGGCACAGAGTCCAGATGTTTTACTGTGGGTCAGCATATAGGAAGCAAAATGATTTGAGCAAGCACTGCTCAATCTTCACAAATTTGTCCTTATTTTACAACACTTGTAAAAAAGGCAGCAAGAACCCACATGTAGGTTTTTCACAGTTTTCATAATTGGTTCCTTGGGAGAGCTCTACTTGACACTGACTGCACAAGCCGAGGTAAGTCAAAATACCATTCTGAAAGAGCAGAACAGTACATTAAAAATGCAGCACTCTGGTATCACATTACTGCACACCAGGTGAACGTCTCAGCTGGACTTAAAATAAACAACTGTTGGCAAACTTTTAAGTTCTATTAGCTTATTCTTCAATGCATTTTTGTTACTCACTTAAGTTATAGATCTCAATACACTGAAATTACAATTATCCAGCATAGCAACCTACACTTACTGTTAATATGGGAATGATTAAACCCAATTTTTTTTTTTGGTATAGTAATATTAAATTAACAATACTATTAGAAAATCCGTGTTCTAAGGCACACTGCAAGGTAGTTCAGAGCAAAAATTCAAGTCAATTTGCTTTTATATCCACGAGTCAGACCTCACAAGGACGCAGAATTTGATCTGCTATATTTGTTGTAATACTATAGTCGAGCTTACCTGCCAAATGCCTATCTATTCACCCTGCAGTATGCTGCAGGCAACATCAACACCTTAATGATCTCTTGTTAGCTCAGAAGTGCAGATTATCACAAGTTACAGTCCACTTGCTAGATAATATAGCATATGTATACTGTATATACCCCTAAATACAGTCCACTATAGTGAATATATACAGTATATACCAGAATACATAGGATGCACACTGCCAGGGAGACTGAGAAAAGCAAGATCATTTATTGTTGACACATATTGATGCTGCATCTTGAAGTATTTGATATTCACGTTCTCCCAGCTATTCCAAGCTGCAGCACTTCTTCCAACGTCCTCCCTCTCCTACTATTTTCTCATGAGTTCCTACCTTAATTTGCCTTAGCCCAGAAGAGTAAGCACCTCAAGCAGCATGGAGGCACCGTTCCACATCCTCCCAAAAGTCCTCAGTGGAAGGAAGGTTATCTTGTCCAGCCTCCTGCTCAGAACAACAGTACTCCCAACACCAAGTCAGAGCAGTCTGTTTCTGACTAATCACGTCTTGAAAAATCGCTAGGAATGGAAATCTCCCTAGATTGCATCGGGAATCTGCTCCAGTACTGTCTTACCTCCCAGGTGAAATAATTTTTTCTCATTGCCACTCAAGCTCTTCATTATAATTAACTATAATTTCTAAGAAAATTTTGGCTCTGCTCTGTAATTTCTCTTCAGGTAGTTGTAGACCACTTCAGACTACTGAAGAGAAGTCATCTACATTTCTGGAGTCCTGGTAGCCCTCTGCAGACTTAGTTTAAATAAGTCAATAAACAATCTTTAGCATGGGCTCAAAGATTTTTTCCTTATCAGACAAAATATTAATGGAAATTTCAGTAGTTTCACAAAAAAGCCTTTTCAGTTGTCAATTTATGCATGTGTGACACGGTGTTGGGAAATTCTTCAAGAAATTTGGAAAAACAAAAATGGAAAAAAAAAAAAAAAGAAAAAAAAAAAAAAAAAGAAGCAAGGTTCCAGTGCAGTAACAGGTCATCATACTTGGACTGGACTCCTGCTAGCAGTAAAACAGACAAAGTTGAAGCTTACTAAGTTACCAAAATGCTATTCTGAAAGATAAGACTGAAGTATGCTTGATGAGGCTACTGATAATCCTTGCCAAAGGAAAAAGTCAGCTGTCCTTTCCTGTTGTGGAATAAGAGGACTCGGTGCATTACCAGTCAATTTTAAAGTTTCAGTAATTCAGAAGAATAAAAACACCTAAATTCCAAACTAGAAGTGTTTTGTTCAAAAAGCAGAAAAAACCAAATAAATCAGTTTTCAATTTCTATGCAAATCAATACTTTGTAATACTACTGGCTATTTATTTATGTTTCTATTATTGCAGAAATGAGCAACTGCTTAAAAAAGTTAGCTCCTTCGAGCTCTTTCAAACATCTCAAAAGCTTGTATTTCAGTGCTTGGCAATGACAAAGTAAGACAAATAGGATGCAATCAAAAAACTGCAGAATAATTAGTCCCAGGCATCCTAAAATAGATGAGTCTTTGGTCTTGTTTTCTGGGTAAGGTTACATTTCCATTAATAAAACTAATATTTGTAATAAAGTAAAATCAATTCAACAGATTAAACTGGAATATGCAAAACATGGTCTGCATGAGAGCCATAGCTATGCCTATAATAATGCAGTGGCTGAGATACAATGCCATCGTTAATGAACTAAAACTAAGAACAGAAATAGGGAATGCAGGAACCACTGGATTAACATCGATAGCAGAGTCAACATGACTCAGTGTTGCACTCCTGGCGTGAGAGGGCTGATGAGTTCATTAAGCTGCCACACAGGATCTCTCAGGATTATACTACAGTGGGTTTACAACTATGTAAGTTAAATCACAGTTACTGGCCTAATTCCTTGTCTTACCAGGACAGGAGAGAACACTGCCTACATTTACTGTGGTCCTCTTCAGATCACCAGCTGCTGGTGCTGCCTGGAACAACAGGCTTAGTTCACCACAGAGCTCAGATTTAAGAGAGCTGGTTAGGCATTCCTGTTTGAAAGTAGTTAGTCCTCCATTTCTACTTTTATATTATTATTCTAAGCAGACAGGGAAGGTATTTTTTTAAAATATGTTATGGGTTGCCAGAGGTAATCACAGTTGCAACAGAACTAAGTTGCCACTGTTTGCTGTAGACACATTTCTATTTTAAAAGGTATTTTTGATCCTCCTCCTCCTGATCTGGGGGCTTTGCTTTATGAACAGAAGAGTCGATTTCTGTCCTCACCTTTCCAATAAGCACATGACATGAGCAGTTTTAGTTCTTCTGTTTTGAGGTGCCTACCCTACCTGTTCACTTTCATCCATCCCCTTCCTGCTCACTTTTAGTCACATAATCCTGGCTCCCCCCAGCTTTGCAGCCAGGCCCTTATAAGCAGCTTATACTATTATGCATATCCCTGGAAAGAAGAAGTAGCCTTGTGCTGCAAAGGAATGTCAGCTTGACAGGTCAGCAGCAGCCTGGGAGGGAGCTGGGAACATCCTGTGCTATCAGAGGAAGAGCCAGATTTCAGTTCAGCTAGGCACGATGGAGACTGCAAGAAGAGATGCTGACAGTGAGGTTTCTCTACCTCCCCATGATGTGGCTCCAGCAGCAGCAGCAGCAGCAGGAGCAGGTGCTGGAGCTGCCTGCCCTGTAGCGGCAAAATCTGGCTGAAGATCCAGAAGATCACTGGATGGTTTGGAAGCGCTGCCAAGAAAAGGGATATTAGATACTGGAGGACTTTGTCCATTACAGTCAATTTTTAAAAAAAAGTCACAACTGAATTATAGGAATTACCCTTAGTTTGGATGACTGATAAAACAGAAAGTCTTTTTTCAGGCCTTAGGATTACAGTAGTGGCCATAAACACCCCTAGTGCAGTGAGTGCCAAGAACACATTACAACCCAGAATGGGACTTTAACTTATTTCCATTACTTGATAATGACATTGCAACATATCTATGAGATCTACAATTCTAAAAAAAACCCGCCAAAACCCAAAACCAACAAATCAAAGTGAAAAAACTCCACCACAACACTCAAAAAATTCAAAATCCCATGTGGCCCCTAAAAACATATCCATTCTATTTCAATATTACATTATGCATGTCAAAAAGCAAGAAACCTGCATTACCAGGCAAAAAACATGCATTAGCCAGAAGAGAGGTGGTAAAACTTCAATGGCTTAAGCCAGTCAGATATTTTCTTAGGAAACCAAGTCCTGTTCATCCAGAACATTTAAGTAACAAACAGTAGAAGCTCTTTCTTCAGTGAAGTTCTTCACTTGACATTTAACTTGAGATAGTTACATCTTCAGACCATTGGTTCAAGCTTAGAGGTTTTTAGACCTTCAGAGTTCTATCACTTCTGGTCATTAAAATGAGCAACAGCAGTTCTGGTTTTGACTTCAAAGAAAGGCTCAGATTTTCTCAGAGGTCAAATGTTTATTTTTTATTTTAACCTCCAAAAGTTCATTATCTTTGTGTTTCATTAACTGATTGGAACAGCAAGAAAAAGGGATATTAATTCAGCAGTTTTAGAAACAGAATCCTGAAGGTCTGCAAAGACTACTCTGGATTTGCGCATTACTTCAGCCTATTCAATTAGAATGTTGGGAATGGTACAACATTACTACTACACTGCAAGCAAATCAGAGTAGCAATACTTTTTAATTTTGTTTTGTATTAAGAGTTTATTTGTGGTCTCTGCCAGTAGAAAAATGTAGCCTATTGAATACTGTTGTACAGTACCTGTAAAATAAGCAAAACTTCTGAGGCAAGCCTCCTCTTACAAGTGTGACTTTGGCACCTGCTGGCTCAATAACTCAAATACACTTTTAAACTTACCTGACTGGAGCAGCTGTAGATGAAGTAGCAAAAAGATCAACTGGAGGAGATGTATCAACAGTTTTTGCTGGAGTAGAACTAGGAGATGTAACAGTTGTGGCTGGAGAAGACTGGAGAAACATTTTAAATAGAAATTCAATATACCAGCATTTCCCCACAAACAATTAATGCACAGATTCACACACTTAAAAAACCCCCAATTCTGACATCAGGTCTTTCTATTGTGAGCTATCCCCTCATTTGCAAGAATTTAAGGAAGACTGGGCTAAGTTTTCAGATGGTAGTGGAGCTAAGAAACTCCAAAGTGACTCCAAAGAAGGAACAAAGTTTCTACAGGGTTTACTTCTGCATCTGTCAGACCCTTCATTTTGTCTATGGAATGAAATAGCTGTTTATCCACAACAGCACCTTAGTACTCTAACCACAGGAATGGTGGAAAAAGAGAAATTATTAGAAACAAGTTAAAAGTTTGTTCATAAGCTTTAAGAAAAGAGTTTAAAGAGCCATCAACAGCACTGAAGGTAAAGTCCTTGGGAAGATACAAAAGACAGCTCAGGCTATGACTTTGCTTGATCAGCTTCTCCAATTCTGGATAAAGATACTTTTAGGTATGACAAGGACAGACACTTGGGAAAGTATATTGCAACTCTTCAGTGAACTTGAAGACTCAAGTTACCTTGAAAGGTGTCAATTTAATTCTAAAAGATACTACAAGCTTTGTTACAACATCTCACATGTTAGAGAGATACTTTCCCTAACAACTGAAAACAAGCCCTAATTTTAGTTTGCCATTCTGACCACTTCCAAGAAGCAAAACAACGGCAAATTTGAAGAGATTTTCCTCTGAGTTGTTCTACCACCATCCCATCATTATAACTCTAGCAGTAGATACAAGCTTTCTAGACTCTCCTCAAAGCTTTACTAAGGTTTGAAACCAGAGTTGTCCAAATCCCTCATTTGCATTAAGGAAGAGAGGGTTAAAGTCATAAGAACACTTTCTGAGCCATCACATAGTTCTCACCAACTGGTATATTAAAGAGAAGAGTGGGTTGGTTTTTTGTTGTGCTTTTTTTGTAAATGGCTTTTCAGAAATATAAGGGGACAAAAGTTGTCAGCCATTGAACTGTTTCTCTCAGATTTAGAAGATTTCATTGAGTCTTTCCCATGCAGCACTCATTATTAGACACAGAGCTATGGCACTTGGCAATGCTCCAGGGATACCAGGAGCTACTATTACTAACACCATAAAGCTCATTACTTTATCTGACACACAAACCAAGACAGTTTCACTAGCAACTCTTGGTTTATATTAACGTCAGCAGTCTCACTAATAAAGGTCCTCTCTGAAACTAGATATATTAGGTAAAAGTTTTCCTCCTGTTTTTTCACATGAACATGGTTTTAAGAGAGTCAGAACATCCTCCTGAAAAGCTGCAAATGGAGTGAAGGATTTGGAAGAGAAATACTATGGAGTAAATTTCTCACGGACATGAGGATTAAGGGGGAGGGGAAGAAAAAAAAAAAAATTGAGATAAAAATATGCATATATTTTAAGCTCCCTAAAATACTGGCAAAGTTCCTTAGCATCCTTCACTGGTACAAGCACTGAAGCCCTTCAAATCAGTGACATGCTCTTATGGGGCCATTATTTACAAAGCCATTAAAAGATGCAATTTTGTCAATTAAGTAGGTGACAAAATTTAAAAAGTAGATTAGGACATGGACATCTTCATTACACCCTTATGATGTTCTAAAGCACACCACCTGAACGAGAATTAACTAGTACAGCAACTGGCAGTACTTACCTTGCTCAGAGGAGAAGGAGCCCCAGATCTAGGAAAAAAAAAAAAAGCGGAGGCGGGAGGTTTTCAGATAAGTACAGTTTTGGAAACTATGTTTCTGGTCATCAAAACTCCCACAAAAAGACCAAAAACTAAACGTGAAAGCTTTCTGAACATCTCTACAATTGCATGCTCTCTTCATTTTTCAGAAGTCCATGTGCTACTTTAAACAAGAAATGCAAATTTTACCTCAAATCTTAAAGAAACCTTTTAAGCTAACTGATACCACTGGATTACTCTGCCTTTTAAACAAGCTCTACTAAATGGAGAAAGGCAGAGATGCATGCAAATTTCTTGCTTTGGGGCCTACAGGAGCCGGTAGAAAAGAGATACTGGGGCAAGACATCACCATAGTATAAAACCATGCAACAGCAGCAGAACTCCACCAATATTGAAGCAGTTATCTAAGTCTTCTGAGGATGTGTGAGCAAGTATTCAAAGTCTACTGTTCTTTTAAAGGAAGTCAAAGTTACTTGAAAAAAACAGTATTTAAAAGTATGAAAAGAGTGAGTTGGAAAGTTCAAGCTGAAAGTTCTCCCACATGCACAAAAATCACACTAACAATACTTGACAGAGCTTCAATTGTAAGTTCAAATGTACGTCAGTGCGTTTGTTTGATTTCATTATTATGAGGTATCCAAATACTGCTACATATTTTTAGAGCTGCTTTGATCTACAAGATGAAAGGAGGAGTTAGAGATAAAACTGCACTAGTATTGAACTATCATCCATCCTGTAAGTTACTTGAGTTGAATAAGTCCTAGGAACTGTAGAACTGATTAGATGACAAAAAATTAGAAGTTACAAAAAATAACTTAGTGGCTACGTACAAAAGCAATGAACAGGTTATCTCAATTTAAAGAAAATATCTATTTCTATTAAGTTTTCCAGCCATCTTAAAAAAACCCACATAATCATGTCTGCATGCAAGTCATGTGTAAACATATGTACTTACCCTTCGCTAAATTGCAAGGAAAGCAACAGTAAAAGAGAAAACACAGGTTTAGCTTAATCCTTCCTAGACTTAGCCATGACAAGTATCTAGTGAGAAGATGCAAAACAATTAGAAAACAAATAGATTTTGACGATAAAAACCTCAGCAGCAGGCATACCCCCAATTCCTTCTAAGAGTTTTCCTCAGGTAATTTTACTTCTTTTTGGAAAGTGTCTTACTTGTTCTGTATGTTTCCTCCCCCTCCACCCCCAGTAATTAAAAAAAGTTTTAAAAATTTAAAAAAAAAAAATTAAAAAACTTTTAAAAAAAGGTTGTCATTAAGAGGATTTTGTAAGTGAAAGGAAAAGCCTAATCTTATTTATTTTCTAGAGAAGTAACAAAAGGAGACTGGGGCAGGCAAACCTAAACATCAACTATTCTCACATTGTCACTACTATGCCTAAATACATGGTACAACATATATACCTACTTGTTGCCAGGTTTTTTTCCTTCCAGTGAGTTTAGATGTTGCTCAAGGGTCTCCATGAGACTGCTAGGAGCCTTGAAAGCAAAGAGAAAGATACACACCTAAATGTATTGCATTAACCCAACCATACTTTGACATCCAGCACCAGCTTCCCTGAAATTCACCATGTTCATGCTCATGCTGTTGTTTTATTTACACCACTGTGGAAACAGTGGATTTTCACACTAGAAGTATTCAGACAAAGACAGCTTTTAGGAAGATAATACTGTGTCCAGATTTGCAGAGAGAAAACATTTACCTCCACTACACAGCACCTGAAGCTTAAATCTAGGATGTACTGCTCATCATGCTTTAAATCAGTGTTAAACATTGACAACAGCACAGGCACCCACAGGGTTAATTTTACGAGTAATAGATTCAAGGTCACACTTTCAGTTTTGCTTTCAGTCAGACCCCCAACACCTCCTTCCTGACCAGAGGGTTAGACAGCATTTGCAGCCTAAACAAAACAAACTAAAAGTCCTTTTCAATGACCCCAGAAGCAGCTACCTCTGGTTGGAGACTCCCACCATCACAAAACCTTACAGCTGTTTCTTCTCAAAATGGTAGCCTGGCACAGGTTACTGTGCAGCTAGCTCAAAATGCAGAAAGATTACTATTTTAGACATCTACCAAAACTAAGCGTTTTCAAGCCTCCCTGGTCTCAGATTTTATTTTAAGCAACCTCTTTGTGGTCAGCCAACACCCTCAGGCATGCACTTGCTGTTACAATGGCAGATAGAAAAAGTAGCCATAAATGCACACTAGGCTTAGCTACTCCAGTATAAAAATAGAGCCTGGGTAAGTAGACTCCTACAAGAGCAGAAAGCAGGGAGGAAACTCTTGAGAGGTACAGTAGCATATAATAGTCAAATATTTCATCAGCGTTACGAGTTCATCAGTGGTACAGTCTCTAAACAGGGAATTCTCTTTATCAGTCTCGTTGAGATCAACCACAATTCCTGACAGCAATAGCTATGGTGTTTTTCATAAATAACATCTTTAATTTCAGGGCAGACATATTCATCAAACAAGTCATACTGCAATGCTTGAAAACAGACTATTCACTGCTCATATGCTGAAAAGGCAGCTGGCTGGATGAATCAGATATTTCAGGATGCTTATTACCTGCTAGTACCAATGCACAGTTAAGTGTACTTGCAGTATCTGCATATTAATTTTGGAACTAAAGCCAGTAGCTTAACACATGTAGAAATTTAAAATGCTCAAAATAATCTTAAATGACATATTGAGTTTAAATATTTCCCAAGTACATGTGCAATGCAGAAACATCTTGACCATGCTGCTTTTATAGGTATATTTATTAATTTTCAATTCATTTGAGCATAATAAACAATTGGTTAAACATAAGTGACTTAGTTATAAGAATTCTCCAGCAGCAAGAAAAAGAACAAAAGTAAAACAAACTAAAAAAATACAGAGAGACTCAGACTTCTACATATTCAAAAAGGTAAGATACAAGTTGTGCTACTTAAACATGTAAGGATAATCTATGTTTTAAAAAAAAAATAAAAAATGTCCATGACTTCCGGTTACCAATTACTTCTAGACACTTTAAATAGCTTTCCATTATATTATTCACAGGCTTCTTAAAAGCCAACAAGGTAATACAAAATTTATCTATCAAACAGAGAGAGGAAGCTTCAGAAAATTTCTACCCAGAGGCAACAATTAGGGAAGTAAATACTATCCAGCATCCAATTTGCAAAACTGAGCATTGCTTAATTTCTTCTAGATACTGCCTCAACATCTATCAGTCAGCATCATGTTAGAACCTTAGATATGGGTTCCTCAATAGCTAGTAGGGGCAAAACAGTCACATTTTTAGAACTGCTAGTAAATAAAAATGAGAAGATCTTTAATGTCCAAGATACCTCCTCAGCCTCCAAAACTTTGCAGCCAAACTATAAAGTCCAAAAATGACAACCGCCAACTTGAATTAAGCTACTGTGACCACTTGTTTGCATTTACAGAGTATGTACACGTATTGAGTGTCAACACAACTAACTTCTTGAAGAATACTGCCATGGCTTGCTGTAAGAATTTAGTATATCTAAGTTGACATTACATACAAATTATGTATTACTTATTAACTGAAATTCTGTTTTATTGTTCACCTTTTATTTATTTATCACTGAAATACACTGCCCAGGTCTAGACACAAGCTAGAGCATGTTGCAGATTAGCCTCAACAACTGAGAGTCCCAAGCAGCCTCTGAGAGAATACAGCTATGAGGGACTATCTGAGAAGATCGCTGGAGTGGTGAGGCAGTTGGATCATTGCAGATCCCTACCTTCCAAAAGAACTATTCTATTTTAAAGTGTTGGTTCATGGGGTGAAAGGGACCATCTGGTAGCAGTAGTTAAGGTGCTGCTGAACAAGTGCGGCACTGACTGACGGCGCAGGGCAGGCTGGTGCAAGCAGAAGCAGGTAGAAGTGCCACAGAAATTTATAAAGCATATTTCATTAACTGAGTTTAAGGTGAATTCTTCTGGTTTTAAGGAGTGGACTGTGTTAAAAAAGAGCCCCTGAGGTACAGAGTTAGGTGAACACACTACATCAGCTATTTCAGATTTTGGTCTGGTATTCCACACACTGCTTTCCTCTGCTGAAAGAGTGGCCAGACTTTATAGCCTCATAGTATCTGAAATCTATAAAGATTAAAACTCCCCACCCTCTCATAATGTCTTACTTTCAGAATTTTTAAGTGCTTTTTTTAACCAAGAGATCCACTATTCTGATGCTGATTTAACCAGGCTTTCCACAAGCTTTCAAAAACTTGGGGTTTATAACCATTAAGCAGTTAGGGCTGCTCTTCGGTTCCAATTTTATTGGCATCAAAACTGCCATAAGTGAATTCCTCAGTATGGACCTCTTCCTCTAAGTAAATATCCTTTTCACATTAAACACAAAGCCAGGCACCCAAGTCACTTTGCAAGTGATACTGAAAATGGACCAGCAGCTCCATCATGTTAGGTGCTATGACTTCCTACCAACATTTACATTCCTAGTGTCCTTCCTAATTACATAACTTTTAGTTATTACACAGGTCCAAAAACACTACAAGAGAAGCTTACCTGTGTAAGATCAGGGATATCACCTTTGTCAATTCCAACTTGCTGTGGATATAAAAGAGCAAAGGTAAAATTTAAGTGCATTATTCCACTGCAGCAGGCATTAATTTTGAGTAGAGCTGCTCTTCAAGCTATAACACACTCTGTCTTTAGAAAAATACTACAAATTTAGAAAGCAGTGTGCATCTTCCCAGTAGCTACCTTCAACAACCTGCACCAGTCTTCCCCCCCCCCCAATTAATTACCCATTTAAAATAAAATCGTTTAAAAATGCAGCTCTATTTCACAAAGCTTAATTCATACTCCATACTGCAATACCCTGTTGTCTCAGAGGACAGCAGTAGTGAAATGCTAAACACAGACTATCCAGATGAAGTTCTCTGAAATTCAGCCAGTGATAAAAACCTAGAAGACATCACTGCAAAAAAATGCTTAAGCTCAAGTCATCTGTTTATTCTGCCATTCTGTGCTAGCATTTCAAATAAAACAAGTTAGGGTCTAAGTCAGCAAATCTTCTATTAATTGCCCTGTTGCTTCACTATGCTTCTTCAGAGTGAGTGTTGGTTTGGCTTTTGCAGAACAGCAAGCTCCACTGCACATAGTAATCCTGACGTACAGTCACTATAACCCCTGTCCAGCAAAGCTGACCTGTGTGCCCAAAGTACTTTACTCCCTCAAATTCAATATTCATATCTGACAGTGCAAGTCACTAGGGAATCTATCAGGCCTTCAGAGATAAGTAAGTTAGCAAAGAAACAACCTTTTTATTCAGCTCATTACTGCTGTCCATTATGATGAAGTATGAAACGTGGAAAATGTGCATCCTCTGCCAAAGAGCCAACTACTACAAATGAGAATGCAGCAAAGGAGTTAATTGGCCATGTAATATTCCTTTTATCCACATAAGAGGATGATAACAAGGAACAAAACCAGAAAATCTCACATTCCAGTTAATTTGATGTTGAATGCAAAGACTGAAAAACCAGACTCACAATATAATTATGCTTTTATTACTAATTGCTATGTCTTCCTCTAATGCTCAACCTGTCCTAAAAGTATGCATTTATTGCAGCATTTCTTGGAAATGTTGGTACATCTGAAATCATGTCATCTCTTAAGTTAACCAGGAAAGTTGAGGCTGGCTGCACCACAGAGGCATGTGAACATCCTAAGCAGGACTTAACTACTTCAAGAAGAGCTGAACAAGCAGATCCAATTACTTTTATACATTTTACACATTGAAACAGATGCTTACCAAGTGCAATTAATATTTTATATTGGTGCTAAAAAATTCACAAAATATTTCAGTGCCAAACTCCAGAAGATGAGAAGTGACTTACCTCTGCAACTTTAAGAAACTCTGATACTCTGGTCATTCGAGTTAGAAATCGTTTGTAGATTTCAAGAGCATCTTTACATTGTCCTTTTTTCATTTCAAAAAATTTCTCTGAAGAAATAATTTGGCAAATTTTAGTTAAGAAATCCTACCTTAAGTCTGCATTCATCAGCAACTCTAGTCTTCAGAAAAATCATGTTTCAATAATATGACACTACATTAACATTTTTCTACTTGGACACTAATCTAGTGGCATTCCTAGTCCTTAGTAGAATTTAGAAGCTGGGCTTGCTGAGCTGCTAAAGAATTGTACAGACCATAATGTTGCACCCAAACCAGTCACTGCATTGCACGTGATGTAAACCATTTATTTGAAGATTAAAAAGCAGGCGATGTAGCTACCAAACTTAAGGCTCAAAATAATTAAGGATATTTTAAACATATATTAAAATATATCCTCTTCCACATTGCCTTCACTCCAAAGAACAGTACCTTTTTCACTTAAGTAGCTCTCTAAAGTTCATTCGTGTCCATTATTAAACATAGCTGCCATATATTTCAACCTGAACTTACACTTTAAGTAGCAGTAGACAGTGAAATTGTCTACTTGTCTAATTGTCTAATTGAATTTTTATGCCAAATTTGTGTCTGCTCCATAAGCTTCCCATGCCTACAGTTTCAGTCTAAACACATGGGATTTACTTTTATGAAACCACCAGAAAGCATTGAAACATGGATAAAAAAGATATGGAGCTTTACAGCTCAGGAACATCTTTTTGCCTGTTCAGTCTCTGTAACATTGCTATAATGCCTGTTTCTTCCTGTTCTAGTTGCAGACAGTTTTAGGTCAGTCATGTTGGCCAAGCAATCTGAGTTTTTAGCTGTCTTTATAGACCAGCTGCAGTGTTCACAAATTTTAACAGTTGAGGCTCATTTTCCATAGGGTCAGTCATGTTTCCTGCAGTTTACAACTACCCCTGGTTCTAGACACCATAAGGAAGCCTTCTACAAGGACAGCTTAAAGTGTGTCACTTTGATGATCACACCAGACTGCCTGAGCTTCAGAACATGCTCACAGCCTCCTTTAGACTTTGTAGGCTGATGGTAGGTAGGGTTCTGGAGGAGTTCCAGTTTGGCAGTCATGCTTTCAGACAGATAAGGAATGCTATTAGGGAGTACATTACTTCATATAAGGCTACCACATAGCATTATCACTCTCTACAGCTACCTGAAAGGAGGTTGTAGCCAGGTGGGGGCAACCAGCAACAGGCAAGAGGACACAGTCTTAAGCTACACCAGGGGAAGTTTAGGTTGGACATTAAGAAGAAATTCTTCACAAAAAGGGTGATTAGACATTGGAATGGGCTGCCCAGGGAGGTGGTGGAGTCGCCATCCCTGGAGATGTTTAAGGAAAGATGGGACATGGCACGTAGTGCCGTGGTCTGGTTGACATGGTGGTGTTCGGTCACAGGTTGGATTCAATCTCAGAGGTCTTTTCAAACTTAATTGATTCTGTGATATATAACACAGGAATGCTGGTATCTTAAAAATGCAAAGGCTGCTAACTTTGCAGGACATATTATGCGTGCTCACACAGCACTGTACATTTATTTAAGCATGGAGATGGTCAGTGTCTTTAAGTATACATCTGCACAATTTTAAAGGCATGTGACAACCCAGCATCAGATGAACACTAATGTAAAGAGGTTACAGCTTAAAATCATCTCTCATTTAAGAACAGAACAGTCAAGAAAAATGTAGCCTTAATGAAAGCTAAGCAAAAAAACCAGAAGCAGATATGAAACTTGTTGTTCGCTCACTTGTGGTATGTGAGATAAAGACTCAAAGTTACTTACCTAGTAAGTTAATAACCCCATCATTGTAGCAAGCAAAAAGTTTGATGAGATCTTTAAACAGAAGCATGAATGCAGCATTTATGACACCATTTGTCAGTTCATTTGGATGAACCTACAAATAAAATATCAGTTATTTACAACAGAAGTGTCAAATGCAATCAGAAGTTTTGGCTTACAACAGGTATTTGATGCTTTTATTGATAGAATCAAGCACTGAAGCTTTCACACTAAGACACTAAACAGAAGTTTTGGTTAGAAGAACAAGGATTGCTTTCTTGACCACTCCAAACAATCCACTACAGCAGAGGAGTATCCACATCAACAGTAAACATCTTAGTCTTGACTTGTTTGCCTATCACAAACAAGAGGTAGGCAGAGATGCTATTAATAAAGTTTTAATGAAAGGGAACAAAAGTTGTCAGTTTACAGCAGAACTTAAGAAAACCTCAACAGTCTACAAGATAACACAGTTTGGTTAATGATGTCAAGACCCTTTCAGCTCTCACACTAACTTGGGAAGAAAATAAGCGTTCATTTATTAAAAGATGTTTCCTTAAAACCATCTCCTCTTCTGAGAGCACTATCACAATTCCTATGCCATTTAAGGAGTGCAAAACACATTAGTGAGACAAGTACTTCTAAGGCTTTCCTCTGAGAGCTGTAGTGGGTCTTGCCTTCCACCTCAAAGTGTATCCTTCTGCCCACCAGGAACAGAAAAACTTCAAGATCGATTCCTTCAAAGACCTCTTCGAAATGTTACACTGCACCTCCTACAACAATTGACTCCTGCTTTTATCCCACTAACATTCATGACACTATAAATATATGGTACACACTTATTTCTATGAACAGTCTAGACTAACCTTTAGCCAATTTAGCTTACAGATGAAAACCAGATGAAGATTTTGAGGAAGCCAAACAATGTACATGTGGTATTCTAATAGGCTTTTCCCTCTTCCCCAAAAGAAGTTGGTTGTCATGAGACAGAAAAAAGTGTTCAATCTCCTTATTTTGTCCATTTCTTCTCCACGTTGATACAGAAGACGAAATTCTAATTTCCCTCTCTACAGAACCAAAAGTGCAATCTGCACATTTCATACATAGAGGAAAGGGCCATCCTTCACCACACTGCCTGATTGGGACACTGAAAGGAGATTTTTTTTTTCCCAAATGATGGAATGATCAATAAAGCATTACCTACAAGGTGAAATGTGTTCACTACAATGCAGCAGCTGTAAGTTGTTGCCCAGTGTTAATGCTAGATCAGCTTCAATACATACGTCAAATTCAAGCAGTGCATCAATTTGTTCCTGTAATATTGGCATACTCTTCAGCAGCTTTTCAGGAGCCA
The DNA here is from genome assembly GCA_035583135.1 of Lophotriccus pileatus. Lineage (NCBI taxonomy): Eukaryota > Metazoa > Chordata > Aves > Passeriformes > Tyrannidae > Lophotriccus > Lophotriccus pileatus. The sequence continues at coordinate 80,716,205 of JAWWES010000115.1, read as the reverse complement.
TTGTTCTCATTACACCTTCAGCTCTGCAAGAGGGAATACAGATTGGAAGCCACAGTGTTTCCTCTGTCCCTTCCCCTAAACTGATCTGTTGTCTAAATTTACAATTAAAGCAGCTATAACTCATTATAAACCATTTCAAAAGCACTGTCTAATTCTCCTGATTCTCACATTATCATGAGAGCTGGCATGAAAAATCTTTCATCCAGCCACCCTCCCTGACAGCAGGTGAGGAAAGGTTCTGTGTTAGAGTGATGAATGCAAGAGATTGATCTCTTTATGGAAAGACTACACTGAGAGTTTAAATGACTTGACTGCCTCACAAGTACTTAGAGAAGTGATAAACTTTGTGTATGAAGTTTGTTATGAATAACTAATGACAATTCACTGCTGACATGTCCATAGATGTACAGCATTTCTTAACTGTTGCCCATAGTCTTTTAGCAGTCTTCAAGTATATTAATTTTTATCTATGATTATTACCTGGACAACCACCATTATGTATTGCCCTGTTCTGGCTGCAGACAGGTTTAGCATCTCCTCTCTGGAAATGCATACCACTATTCTTACTTATGTTATGCTATACTCTGAGCACCAGAAATAACATGCATAGAAAGCCTTTCCAGGGACTTACAGCAAGGCAGGATTCCCAGCAACCCAAAATTAAGTTTATTTAAATACCAAGTGTTCGAGAGAGAACTCTTCTGGTCTCCACTGACGGAATGGCATCTAGCTACACAGCAAAGCTGTCATAGCAGGCCCTACACCTTCTGGCTGTTTGAGAAGCAGGAGAGAACAACAAGGCAATGATGCCAGCATTAACAGGTCAGAATCCCAAGCTGCAGAATACACCAGAACCGGCTCAAGGATCCTGTATGCAACTCTGATTAGCAGGAGCATCTTTAGCATGCAGTCAACTAAGCTGCACCTTCAGTGGATGTTAAGATGTTTGCCTGTGCTTCAAGAAAGAATCTAGTGCCATTAAAATCTCAGTTAGAGGACTCAGAGACCACAAAAATGTTCTCATAAATACCAATATACTATTCTGGGTTGGGTTAACTTTTCTTTTTTTTTTTTTACACAGTTCTTGTGGGATTGAAAACCAGCAGTTTACAGCCATATTCTGTTCAGTTTAGAACTGTTTGCCCTGTTGCCTGCTAGGAACTTCAGGTGTTCACCTCAGGTTTTGTTTGTAATTAGCCATCTTTTTTAGGGAAAGTATCTGGAGAATAATGAAACATCCTAATTATGGTTTCGGAGTGATTCCTTCTCTAAATTGTAAACACAGTCTTGCTGGCAGCGCAATTTAATAAGAGTCAGATATAACACCCCCAGTTCTGCAAGGTACCTTACTTTAGTTCTCAGTATTTGCCTCATTACCCAGTCTTTCCTCTCCTCTTTTAGCAATTTTTAAACCATTACAAATATTTAAAAAATAAACCATTTTGGTGTTTTATTGTACCTACACAGAGAACATAAGAACAAAGTCACTGAGAAACTAACATTGAGCATAATATCACAAACAAGATTTTCATGGCAATCCTATTAATTTACGTATCTAAACTTTGCTTACCCTTTCTTCACTCTTGCAAAGTCAAATGCCATTTGTCTGTAGGAAAATGCTTTTTCATTCAAGTATCTACTATAACGCCTTATAAAGGTGGACATGTCATAACCTGCAAAAACAGTTACACACTTTAATTTTCATGCTTGTTTGGGTGTTCTTTGGTAAACAATAATATACAGTCAACAGACCCTAAGATTATATTATTTCTGTTGCACTGTACAACTCCACATACAGAACAGGCATCACAAGGCATCTTCCAGCTTCTGAAGAAAAAATCAGTACTGATGAACCAAAACAATCTACCACTGTCCTATGCTGCCAACAGATTCATCCAGTGCACCTATGGCTTTGTTCCTGGGAAACCTGCTAGTGTCTCCTACATACTTAGGAGGTAACATTACTTGATGGCAAAAGCTATGTCTCTAGTAAGAGAGAAAAATATCAAGTTAGCAAAAAAGTTTTCGTTCAACTAGTACACAACTTCCAGGATAAAGATCAATTTCAACTTAAACACTCCTGATATTTTAGTCCTGATATGTTAGCCACTCCAGCTCTTAGATAGACCTTCAAAATACCCCTGACTAGTTTTATCAGAACAAAGAAACTGTGATGGCATCCATAGCGATTATTCCCTTCCTTGACGTGTTACACTAGAGATCCTCAAGGCACATAATACTGTACAAGCAGCCTCAAACTTCAATGACCTTCAGGCCTATGACATCTGAGCAGTTAGTATTACAGTCTGTCCTTTAGAGTTTCTTCCTCTAAGCTACAGAAACACATTCAGAAGCCAACCCATCTTTCTCTTCAATGCAGGTCCCTTTTTGCTACCTTTGTAAAAATTCACACCCCTCGACTTAGTCATTGACTTTATTTTTCCTCGGTATCACTGATCATTAAGTATCTCTGCCATCAAGCATAACACTACCAAATCTGATGCCTCATTATCTATGACATGCTGTTGCATTACCTATGAAATGGCAATTTAGGTTTAAAGAAAGTGGTGAAGAACACAAATGTATGCATTTAACAGAATTCATTGTTGCCAAATGCCAGTGTCTTTGAACATACGCAGTATGTTTTGCTTTGACAAACACGCGTTTAGTATTTGTTTAGTTTTGTTCCTGCCTTGTGTTACCACATCTAAGAGATGTTAAAGTCTTTTTGGTGTCACATGTCTACATTGAGAGTAATGTGGCATTGCTTCAATTTTGCCCATTATTCCAGCATTCCTGTGCTCTGCATACAGTCTACAAATATTGTCTGACAGCTGAAGAATTATGCTTTCTCTCTTCTCCAGTAGAGCTACCATGGAACAAGCTTTTCCTCTTAAGTGAGGGCATAGGAAGATTCACTAATAATTCCAGAGCAAAAAGCAGAAAAGCAGACCTTGCAAGATTTAGAGATTTTTAAGGACTTGTCCTTAATTTCTGCTTAGACCTTTTTAAATTCATTACTCAAATCAATCCAAACCAACCAGTTCTTTTGGTGCGAACAGCCCCCCTCCTTAAATAGTTAAAGACAATGTCTATTAGTAAGAATCAGATTTAACAACTCCAGTGTTAAATGCAGTGCAGTGTCCCCAGGCAACCAAATTACCATTTAAGGCTCAGTAAAAAGCAAAAAGCTAAATGAAATGTTATTAATTTCAACTTTAATACCCATAACAGTAAAGGAGATAGCTGACCCAGCTCAGATTTCAGCTAGCATCTAAGGGATTTGTACACTTCTACCTTTTGAATAAAAATATTTCAGGAGATGAGAAACATTATTCTGAAGTTGTTCAGCAGTTCACTTGAGTTCCTGTATTTATCAAATACTTATAAAAAGGCTTCAGTAGCACATTTTTATATTATTTACATCTTATGAATGAAGGAGTTAATTAACAATACTATCTTATTTCAAAATCTTGTTAAGATTATAGACATGAGTAGGCTTACCATGAGATCCACTTTTGTCCAGAAAATTGCTGAGATTGAACAATGTGTTTCTAGATGCCAGGTACTGAATAAATCTCTGCAACACAAAGTTATTTTTCTTATCACAGGCTGTATCTGAAAGCTCTGTACCTCCTACCAGGAAGATTAACAGTCTACTTCCAGCATACATCATGAAACCCCAGATTTTTGTCTTAGCCTCCAATACCTTCCTTAAAACTTTCCAAACATTCAGTTTAACTACTTTTAGTTGGTATCTCCAGTAAATATTCTACTGTATATATAAAGAATAGATTCTGTGAAGAATACAAACCAGATTGTGAAAAGAGCAATGGAAATGGTTAGTTCTCAAAGAGATTTGAGAGAGAACAAGATTTATCTGCTTACAAAGCAGCATAACCAGGCTAGTGCCAGACTTTCAGTCCAGCAGCCTTCAGTTTCAGCCAAGCTGAGAGCCTGTTTTAATAATAAGCAAGGCCTCACGTCAAGTACAGGGACTAACATCCTGAAACAGTTAGAGAAATCAGATGAGGATATTGACCAAAACTTGGAATGGAACAATAGGAGTAAAAATTTACACTGTGAGGAGTTCACTGCACGAAAACGCTTTATATACAGCTAGGGACAAACTGTTTCACAGTCATACTGAAGTTCTTCAAATATGCTTTCTGGTTTTATGCAGACATACTTGTCTATACAGGTCAATGAAGAGTAAGGAAAAAGAAAACTCAATTGAAAAGACTATTAAGTTGAATTTACAGCTCTAGAAAGGTTTTAATGCTCATGCAGAGAGAGCACAGCAATTTGGATTGCAGTATACACATGCCAGAACATCAACTTTGACCCTAGTCAAAAAATCCCAGATAGTGTCTTATCCTGTGTTTTCAGATAGCACATTAATTGTCAACATCCTGGAACAGGTTGCATCTTGGTCTTCTGTTATGGTTTCATAAATGAAGAGACATGAAAAGATAATTGGCATGCCTCCAACTATGTTTTTAAAGGCAAATTTTCTCTTCAAGAATCATTCTTGCCCTTCATTCTCAGGTCAGAAGAGATGCCTTTGCACTACTAACATTTTTGGCTTGGAATCTGCTTAGTGTCAATGGGGTCTTGAAAGAGCTGTTACCTCATTTCCATGAACCATTAGATGATGTGTGGTAACTAAGGCTTTGAATACGACCACCCAGCTACTATTCGTTGCTCGCTCAAAAAGCGTATCAGCCATCTGAGGAATATTGACATTTGTTTCATTGGTCGCTTGGATCAAGTCTGTAGGAGAGAGAAAAGGAAGGTATTAGGTGCTACAAATAAGACAAAGTTTGCAGCATTCCCAAGTTCTCAGACCACCAGGCCGCAGGCCATGGTTTTGACAAATAGCAAGGTCAGTGCTCACATTTCACATTAAAAACAAAACAAAACACTCTTTCATCCAACAATACTAGTTTTCCAACGAGTCTGTCCTGAGCTATGACCAAACATTTCTGCATCTTTATCCCAGATGAAGTTAGGGTGCACAATATCACATAACCTTAAATTTTGCAGGTTTTCAAATTAACTGTGGCAGTTCACTACAACTGGGTTAGAGAACGAATTATCACTGAATTCTTCACTTATGGCAAGCACACTGAACCCAGTCACATCAGCCAAAAGACATATCACCAGAAACAGATACTCTAGCCATCCCAGAGGTTAGTTTCATCAGCAAGCTCCAGCACAACATCTAGGGTCTCTACAGGCCCTGACAGCAGAAGATTGCATTCAGACCTCTTCCACAGTGGAAAAGAGCACAAGGACAGATATTAATTTATACTGAAGAACAACAGCCTTCTGCAAGCAACTGCACCTTACATAGAAGAAATAAGACATTAGACTGCCATAGGGAAAAACAATAAAATACAGTTTTGTGTCCTGTACATTAGAAAGGTATAGACTTGCACAGAAGAATGCATGAAATGAAGATAAGTAGTTAAATCAAACTATAGGGCAGCAAGCTTTCCACTAGCATCTATTATATGTACTGACAGGATCTGTGATTTACTACATCACCTGTTACCTACTGACCTTTGCTAGGCAGCCAGCAATTACCTTCTACAAGCTATTACCTATTTTTGAGACATGGCTGGAAACTGCATATTGCAACTGCATGACCAAAACCCACGTAATGCCAGACACAGCCCTAGCAAGACCAGGAGATGACTTCATGCAGCACAAAGAACACAGAATACAGACCTAATTGCAGGGCTGGGGCTTAAAGTGTGAAGACCTGAACAAAAAAAGTTAAACAGTTTAACTACTAGATGAAGCAATATCTGCATAACTAATGAAAATACTCATCTTTTAGTTTCCCTCAGAGGAGTAATTTTTAATGATTTCTTCCCTGCCCCCAGACTAGAAATTTTCATCCAACTACTCAAGTCATTCAGTGTTGACAGATATTGTACCTTAAAAGAAGACAGGCTATTCTGTGATTGATCCTTGCATACCTTAACTATGTGACTCTGCTGTAAACACTCTATGGGAGTTCAATTCACTTGGGCAATAGGATCACCACTCTACAGACTTCCTTTCCTTCTCCTACATAATCCCATATAAGGGAGAGCATTAATGCTCCTAGGCGTGGAAAGTCAAGGTTCAGACTGCTCTTAAACTACTGATTCTACCTCTGCAAGGCAGGAAGAGTCCAGAGGACAGGTCTGTCTGAACAGATTGATGAGTCACATCAGCTACTGAGACACACCTGATGCGTTCAGAAATCCACATTGCTGTACTAGAAGCATTCAAAAGCTTAGGTTTAATTTGTTTGCTTGGTTGTGGTTTGTTATTTTTTTAATTCATGACAAGTGATTTTTGTGGGTATTTTTAATTTTATTACACAGACCTATTCAATATACAAGAAATCTCTAGCTCAGAGTCAGAAGTTTGAGAAAACCACAGTTTAAAATTGTCTTTTGTATGGCTGTAAAAGCTGCAAGTTGTCTTCAGTTTCAGGCCAAGGGAATTATTTTCTGTAATGAGACAGGAGATAAAAATTATGTGAACTATTCACCCAGTTTGAATTTAATATATTTGTTGTCATGATGTTTTTTTGTCTTGGTTATGGACGTTGCTTTTCGTTTTTTTTCAGAACACCTTCTGAAACTTAAGGTTGACTTCTATAACCTCAGTAATACTACCCTTGGAGGAGGCAGTTCTGCAAAGTACTACAGTAGTAAAGCCGTGATATTGAATGACAGCAGTTGAAGCTCACAGAGCTGCAACAATTCTCCTTGATCTTGTTGTACAAACAGGCCAATAATCTTTTATTCTGTGCTGCTGATTAATGCATTATAGAAGACAGCAGTTTGCAAAAGCCTAGAAGCAAGTCACAAGTGGTTTGCTCACTGTTTACCCCGTTCAGAGGTTTTACAGCAGATGACAGTATTTGTCTTCAATATAAGGAAACGCATCAAGTTTGGAAGCTTTTAGTCCTATGTAGCTTTCTATGGAAGATACTTAAACTGTGTATTCTGTCAATGGACGTCAGATAATGAAACCTCAGAGGAGTCCACCCATAGCAATGCTGGCAATGGAGGCTACAAGGAACTACTATATGCTTCCACAGCACTGCTTCTAAAGTCAATCAGTCATTTCTGCCTCCTCTCCAAAGTGCTGGAGGGTACAGCCTCTCCGTCTGCATCTCTGAATGTTTTAGGACACGAGTAATTACAGTGTGCCAAATAAGAAGGCATGATTAAATTTAAGCCTACTACTTTCAGTGCACAGAAAAGAATTAAACCATGCATGAAGATGTCACTCATCATCTGAGTACAGAAAAAGGAGACCTGAGGGTATATAGGAGGGGTAATTCTTGCAGAGCTGTTTCCCATCTAGCCGCGCCACAAAGATAAGGTACTCAAGTTTCCTAGGTTTCCTTCCCCAATACCACAGAGCTTCAGCTTAAACAGCAATAATCAGCACCTGGAACAACTCACCAACATGGCTAACTTCACAAACAGAGCAGTGGAATTTGTTGGCTAAGCTAAATTTTAAAATAAGACTTGGAAAAAATAATTTTACTTCAGTGTGGTAAGGAAGAATATGTACGAGGAAAGAGAAAGAATATGCAAGAAATAACATAGAAAGTACATTTTCAAAAGATACAGATTCAGGCATTTACTGGTTGGACACAAACAGTTTTCAAAAGAGAGGATGAATTTTAACCTTCCAAGGAAATCACAGGTATACATGTTAATACAAAATAAATAATATTAAGAAGTAACAGATGAAGAACAGCCCAACAGAAGCCATATGAAAAAAATCTTACAAAGTTGATTCCATCTGGGACACACACAAGCAGGGGCAAAAAAGAATTAAAGATACCCTTCTGGTGAAGTTTATGCTACTGCAGCCAACCAGTACAGTGGCAGCTAATCCCCAAACCCAGACACTGAGCTCAAATACAAATTCCAAGCAGAGTAAGCAATTAGGAATCACAATGCAGTAGCAGCAAGTGCTTTCACCGTGACTGTCATAGAAAGGAAGTATGAAGAATGAAGAACCTATACGCCCTTCATTTGAATCCATTTGTTTACTGTGGGGCTAAATTATAACTGCCAGAACACAGTACATGATTTCTTCTATTTCCTTTCTTCATATTTTGGTAGTTGCTATTTTGAAGACTTACTAAGTCTAGGGATCCTTGTTTAAATTATAAGCTGAACTTCAATATACTTTTTCTAGTTAAGTTTTGAGATGCAAAACCAATGCACATAAAAGAAATATGTGGCTGTCAATTCTTTGGCACCGTAACTGAAATCTAAATACCAGTCTTTAGACTATTTGACAGACCAGTTTTTTGACCCAGGCTTAAAACATTTGCAACCTAATCAGGGAATAGAAGTAAAGCTAGAGTACAATTAATACCTTCATTAACAAAAAGACAAACCTGCCAAATTGAGAAAGATTGGGGGAGGGTTCAGTGAGGAAGACTAGTAAGTTCAGACACCTTAGACCACTAAAAGAACATGTGACTAGCTTTATTGTTTCTTAAGTTTATAATACTAAAAAAAAAAAAAAAAAAAAAAAAAAAGAGAGAGGGAGACCAGCAAGAAAGTTTTAGATTTTCAGACTTTTTCAGTCTCATTAAAAACTAGTTTCTAGTTTTGAGACTTTGGATTTTTTTAGTTGAGCGAGATTGTACAATTTCATTTTGTTGTGGTTTCCCCCCCCAATTCTTTAATAAACAGACCTGGGATTTCCCAGTTTAAAATTAATTATTCACAATTTACATTTCAGTATGCAGAGAAACAGCAGCAGAGTATAGGACCTCTCTGCTCAGAGAGATATCAGTGCCAACTTAAGAGCAGCTGTCATTCCCTACTGAATTAACACACAAGCTGCCTCAGCATCTGAGCTGTGTCATACATTCAGTTCCTAAACTTTGCCAAATCTCTCTGACAGTGAGCCCCTTACAGACCTTCCTCACTATTACACTGAATGCTACAACAGTCTTCAGAAGGTTTTTTTCTTGCTTGAAGGTATTTAAATAATTGGACCTATAGATAAGAAAATGCGGGGTTGTTCTAATAACAAACTAGTCAAGAACAGAAGAAAGCAGTTTAAAGTAAGAGTTTACAAGCTTCAACCAAAAAAATTAAATAGGCAATTAACAGTAGAAGTCCTCCGTTACAAGACATAGAACTGTATCAAGAAGCTACTACAGCACTGTGCTAATCAGTGCAAGGTCTGAACTTCCAGGTCTAGAAAAGATCATAAACAAATGTCTACAAAACAGTACTGGAAAACAGAACAAAGTTACCAGTTTCTGCTTCTACAATAATTGTTCATGAGAACATTAAATGATTTTAATGATGTTGGCTTTGATTATCAAACAATTACACAAAAAAAGAGCTGGGAATTTATTTGTGGGTTGAAGTTTAGTGCCTATTCTTTTCACCCCCACATGCATCTTAATCTGGCTTGTAACACCCCAACCAGAACAGCAGTTCATGCTGCCTCCTCCTTCCTCCCCAAAAGTCTGCCTCAAGGGTTGCTACATCCTACATTGACCCCTGCAAGTCTACCCTTTATCAGCATCTTTCAGGGATTGCCTAGGCACTTCATGCCTGTGCCAACTGAACAAATAGAAACACAATCTTCCATTGGGCACAAGCTCTCCAGGCACTATAAAGACCTTCCCAATTATGCAGCTTTAGCCCAAAGGGGACTGCCACCTCTTCTCTCCAGTCTTACTTCCTCCTTCCAAAATACATCTCAGACTCTTGTGAGGACAGATACTTGCCACAGTTCAATAAGTCAAGGCCGTCAGACTTTCAAACACACAACAGCACCCCCCATAAAGACAAGCTTTTATAAACAATTTCTTCACCTCTGCCTACTCACAGGCATACTCATACTACCCATATTATCAAGTGTTTTGCAGAACCTATCAATCACACGAAGAGTCTGTGGAGAGACAGGGAAAATGACTGAGTACCAGCAAATTTGTCTTGGAGCATCCTCCAGTTTCGCAAACTCAGAGTTTAATTAGCCTTAGAATCATCTTATTATTTCTCTGTTCCTTTTAAAATACAACACTGCACCACCTCCTATATCATCAATTATCTGTTTTGAAACAAAGCAGAAGATCTACTGCCCACAAACATTGATGATATTATTCCAAAGCACTTCCATACAGATTGCATCCCTCCTTAACCAACATATCAAGGCAAGACATTTGGCTTTAAGTCATCTGCAAAAACCACCCCAGATCATTAGCAGTATTAAACCAGTTATGTTGGATTTGTGTCCCTTTTGGTCCTTAATTATTTATACACATGGCTTTTCCTCCTGAGAGTTTCAGCTCTCTTGGAAAGAGGAAAATAAAAGCCAACCATCAGGTGATCTGCTGGATCTGAAAGGGTGCAATCAAGGCAGCTGCCTCTCTTAGTACACAAATAATGGGGGGAAAGTGTAATTATACTGTGTTAAAAAAATTATGTCTTGCTGTAAGCAACTCCTTCAAGTTCCATGAAATATGAATATTTTTTTACTTAGAGAGTTCCCAGAACTTACAGCTCCACTGCCTCTGGGGGGAACAGTGTGCACTACCTTTAGTGTTGACATTGGACTTCTCTCTTTGAGAGTACTACAACTGAAAGATGGCATTCAGATCAGGTGCAGAAGCTCATTTTAAGCAGCAGTCATTACTGTTTTAAGTATGGTCTTTAAGATAGTTAATTAATTAGCAATTAACATGTTTTATGAACAAAGTCCAAAACCTTGCTGACTTCCATGATCCAACTAGTCAGAAGAATAAAAGGTTCAATTTTACTCAGGAATTACATACCTGGAACAACAGAAGATATGTAACACAAACTTTCTAGTACAAACTTACTATGGAAAGCAGCATTTTAGCCTCACAGAAATTAAGCCAGAACACTGAAAAAAGGGGAAAAGCCCCAAGGTCCAAGAATGCTGCCTGCGTTCTTCCCAACTACAGCCACCACAGCTTTTTTTTAAGCAGCTTCACTATATGAAAAGTATTAGCTATTAAGCACAGCATCTTTTTCCCTGTCCAAAGTAGTAAGAAGCTCAGTCTTGAACCACATTTGTACAGAATTCGCTCACTTTGAATACCAAAGAATTTGTCTCAGGGCAAGAACAGAAGTTCAGCAAAGCAGAGAAATGATGCTTTAACTTTCGCCTTCCTCTCACCTAGAGAACCCATTCCAAACCTTCTTTCCACACGAATTCTGCTCCACAACTAGCTCAACAGAAATATGCATTTTTCTGCTCAAACTCAAGAACTGAGCAGTTCTGGTTCCATCATGGCTCGGCTTCACGAACAAAGATTTGGGGACATCAATCAATGGTTATAAGGTTAAAATATCAAAGCAGTTGTCTTGGAGAAATGTTATTTCCCATCCTACTCTAATATGGCATCTTAGATGCCAAACCCTAGAGGAGGAAGGGACAAGGAAAAAACCCTACTAACATTACAAGTAGCATTTGACCAATAACTTGCATGAAGGGGAACTTTTATCCTGCATGGCAAATCTCAGATCTCATTCTACATTTCAGTCAGTACTTCCAACCTGGAAGCCTTGACCAAAATACACATTAATTCAGAGAAGAAACATGAAACTGCAGCCACCAGCCAATCTTCCATGAAGCCTTTAAAGCATTTATTGAATTTCCTCTAAGGAATGGAATTGTTGTCTCCATCCATGCAAACATTAAAGGGACAGTCCTGCTGCATCACAGCTCCTGTTGCAAACAACAAAGCAAGTTTAAAGGTGTTACAGAGTTGCAAGATTATTGCTTAGAAGGATAAAAGTCAGATCTACTTAAATGACTACTCTCACTTGCCTATTGACACTAGGCGCATCCACAACTGGATACCAGGATTCCAGCTGTGGTCTGTGATTATCCTTCCATGAAGGTGACCAAACCCTGTTGATTGTATCAATTCATAATTCTTATCACTTGGCTGCTTACTGGAATATCAGTAACAGTACAAACTACAGCTTTTATCCAGACAGTACAGCTACACTAGAAATACAAGGATTTCATGTTTGCCACAGCAGCACTGGACATTCACGGTAATCTTTGCACTACAGCATTTTCTAATCAGCCTTTACATGCTGGGCTGATCTCACACTCCAAACACATCTGGCAGAAAGTGGTAATCAACTGAGCCATGGTGTAATCAACATCAGCTATTTCAGTGTCCGCACTGCTGTCACTTTTATTCTGAGAAGAATTCTACCTCCAAATTATCTCCTTTCCTCAGAAAACCATTTGGTTTTAATAAACTTGTAGAAATGAAGCTGTTACTAGCCTATCAAATCCATCCAGAACAGCAATTTGAAATCCACTGCAAATACGAATGAGACTGAAAATATATTGGAAGGAGCCTGATGTTTCATCTGAACTTCTTAGATGTTACACATTGGGAATACATGAAAAAACAAACTTGGGTGGGGATGAGACCACGTGCAAGCAATCTCAGTAACATGGTGATTAGCTACAGTCTGTATGCTGGAAACAGGTCAGTTGAGTAGGCAGGCTCAGAAGCCATGTCCAGACCATGGTCCCTATTTTTCCTACTTCCTCAGCAGAATTATTCTCAGAGTCCTTTTTTTTTGGTTGGTTGTTTTTTTGGGGGTTTTGTTTGGGTTTTTTTGTTTGTTTTTGGTTTTGTTTTGTCACATGATGACACAACCTGAAATTCTTAACTAGGAACGAAATGCCCACAACCATGCAGGCAGTCCTGTTGTAAATATGGACATATCTGCAGGAAAAAGAAACTAAGTGTAATGCAAACCCCTTCATACCGCCAGTATGAAGCACTGAAGCAGCCACAACTAAGCAGCAAGTACTTAATAACATTGTTTCAATCCATTTCTTCTTGTATCTATGTATCTACAGTAAGGAAACAAAAAGACCATAACAATTCCTAAAACCAGACAGCTGCCTCATATGTTAATGCTGTGCGTTAAAACAGGGTTTTTTTTACAAACTGGCTGATGTCCTTCACAATTAGACAGAACTTTTACTCTCTCCTTGATAAAAAAATAAAGTAAAATATGAAACCAAATGTGCAATTCCTTTATGTCCATTCCCCTGTACTACATTAGTTAAACAATATTCTTTGCTTCTGCCACACAGGTGACTTTAAGTGTCAGTAATTTTGAAAAAACTAACATCTACTACCAATAGACTTTACTCTTCAACATGAGACAGCAGCCTTTCACATACTGCAGATTTCTTAATGTAAAAACAAACAAACAAACAAAAACAAACAAACAAACAAAATCAAACAATCAAACAAAAAAAACCCACCCAAAACCAAAAAACCTCTGTTAATTTCAATGGGTCATCCACCTGAGAGATAGAAGATAAAGTTAGGACTACCCATTTAAGAAATCTGAGAGTAGTAAGTTGCTATCAACAGTTCAAAGTCACCAATGCTTCTGGATGATACATTTGCAAGTGGCATTGGCAATCACCTATTAAGCTATTGATAAGGGGGAATGCATCACATAGGCTCGCATTGAGGCAGCAAAGCTTCGTGTGGAGTCAGATCTCTAAACTGGAACACCCAGAAGTGTTGAATAAACTCCTAAGTATGATATGGGCATTATATTTTTAAAGAACCTTCTCATAATACTGACTAAGCAACTTCCAGCTGCCCAATAAAAAAGAAACATCTCTTTAAACTCACCTATTCCAAATATAGCAAACTTTGCCTGCTAACACTTTTGCCATTCACAAACAACAAATCAATCTGAAGTTTAAATCAAGCTTAGCAAAACCAGACTCTACATGGTGTAGAATGAAAGATCAGGAAGTCACAGGCAAGGCTCACATATAAAAATGCCATTGTTTCACAATGCCAGCAACAAAATATCACCCATGATAAAATGTACATGTTTTGAAAACACTGGCACACTAGATATGCTGACTTACTTATGGCTTGCTGTCCCTCAGCAGAATGTACATTCTCCTATTAATAGGTTTACATAAAGCTACAAAACTTAGATTAAGAGCTACAGGCCCCATAACCAGACTTTGGATTGCAGAAGCATGCAACAAGTTGCAAAGCCCAGTCTCCACTTAAAACGGTTAGATTTTAAAACTACAGGGTTGCTAAAGAACTGATGCAATGATATGTTAAACCTCTTGTCTACATTCAATCTATACGTAATGAGAAACAGCAGCCTTTAGAGCCAGGAAACAGGCCAGCTGGCTTCCCGCTTTCATACAAGTCCCTGAAATGAGAAGTGAAAGGAAGAGTCCTTGTGGAAACAGTTTGAACTCCCACTTAAGTGCATCTATGTTCAATTATGTGTAAAGATGTACACCCTAGCTAGTGCAGTCCTGCACTGTGGCAAGATAACTGTTCACTGCCTTATTTTGAGGACCTTCCTCTAAACTTGTAAACTTGCACACATTTAAAGAATGTGGGCGACAAGTCAGCATGTTTTATTCATGCTTTGAGCAGTCATGTCTTTCTCTCAGTTCTGTGGAGGACCATTTTAGAACATTCTTTAAACTACCAGAGTGACTTAAGAGATATAACAAAACCATGCCAGAGGCACTGGGAGCCTGCCAGGCACTGCAGGCTAACCCCTGACCATCTGCTATGGAAGCACCCGCTGCCATTGTGTCATCCGTGCTTGTGCCAAGCCAAGAGCCAGTATGAAGTTAAGGGCTATACTATCAGTAGTCAAGTCACAGTCTTGTCCCACCACTTTAGGACAGAAAAGTTCAAGGCACTTTCTTGAAAAGACATGTCCTTTGGTAGAATAATCTTAGTTCAAGTGGAGCGAACTTTCCAATCCACCCTTACAGGTATTTCACATCTCAACCATAACCTAGTGTCCTAAATAGCTAGAGACAACCAGCAAAGAACATTGCTTTCTTTTTCATCCTTCGAGACAGTAAAGCAACCTTGGCAAAGCACATGGCTCTACTGTTTTGTTAGAGCCCTATGGCCCTACTGCAACACAGGATTTCCTGCCAGCTTTCTTTCTACCTGTGGTAACTTTGTATATTGGCTTATGACCAAAACGAGTTGATTGCCACGAGTCAGACCCAGGCTGCAGACATGTCCTGTCAGCAACCTGCTGTTCTTAGTACAAATGAGAGGTAGGGATTGCTTTCTTGGTCTTCAAGCACGATCATGTCTATGTACTCACAAAATCTCCTCTACAAAAAATATTGTTACACACTTGAGTTTTGTCAATAGCTAGAAAAAACAGGCTCTAGGAAAGGCAACTTACTGACATGCTGCCTCAGTTCAAATGAGCAGATTAAAAATTACATAAATATGCAATATCAGCACAGCACCAGGACATTTTAGCATCCAACCCCTTTCATTAAACTAAGTTAAGATACAGATATAATCTAAAACAAAGCATGAGATCACGTTATCCAGGGCAGGAAGGAGGAACAGAAGTGCATTTAGACTTGGCTTGTCCAGAAGTCAGCGGTAATACTGCACACTGCCATTTCCTATACTATGCCTACAACTAAGCCACAAGACTCAGATGCCCAGTGGATGCCCAATTTACCAGCAGCCTAGAAAATACTGTTCTGCTATTCCAACTACATTCATTTCAAGGCTGATGTCCAACAGCACTTATGAAGCTAGTCCAGATGGCTAGCATATTCCCTCTCCTAGTAAACTACAGCTCTCAACTGCTTCAGCAAATGTGTTTCACAACCTAAGGAGAAGACTTTATGAGCACAAGCAAAACGTGTTATATATTGATTTTGAGTGTTTTCACCCAGCTTTGCAGAAGTAAACATGACCAAAACAGCATGATTAAAAACATTAAAAACTGGCTTAGGGGTCTAGTATATGGTTTGCAAGATTCCAGAAAAAGTAGGCTTTACCATACTCTGCAAAGTGACAAGCTAGCCCCCCTGTCTTCTATCAATTGACAGCATCTGGTTTATTCAGGTTAATTTAAGCCACTAGGTCTCATCCAAATGAAATTTTGGACAGAAGGAAAATCATGCAGCCATGCTGAATCTGATGGGGTGGGATACTCTAATATCAGCTTACCAATGAAGCTTCACACTGCAATCTTGCTGATACTGCTGACTCAGGGGAATGAAAGTACTGCTGCAAACCCTGTGCTAGAGATCACTGCCTGCAAAGCTTCTAGGGAGGCTTCTTCTATTGTATCATTTAGCTTGAGTTCAGGGTTTAGCGCTGTGCCAGGTGACCCATTCTTTTCTTTATATGTCCTGAGCTGAGATTCAGACCCTGGCTTGCTTTCTTCCTTGCTTTTTTGTTTGCATGATATTTGGCAAGGTTCTGGTAGCAGTGGAGGATGCTGCAGCTGTGACTGCTGAGAACAGAGGTCTCTTCCACAGGTTGAAGGAGATATCTGCTCCAGCACCATGGAGTACCTCCTACTCCACCTCTAACCTTGGTGTTCCCTCTGCCTTTCTTTTTCCCTCTTCCTTTGCCTGTCCAGTGTTTTTTGCCTTAAGTTTGTTTTACTTGAGGTACCACCAGCTTGGTGGATAGGCTCAGCTGTGTATTGCAGTGGATACACCATGCAGCTGGCTGTGTCTGGCACAGAGCACATCTGGGTCCCTTCTCACAGAGGCCAGCCTTGCAGCCAAAAACATGACATGGACGATCAGTACTGAGGGAAGTAAGCGGGCCAAGGAGGATCAAAGCACTCTCGAGAATCTTGAGCAGTGGCAAAAAAATACTAGCAGCAAGCGTATTTCTGTTATACTACCATTTACTCAAAAGAGAGAACTAAGAGAACAGAAAATTCTCCTCTGGCTACCAATTTCTCAATCCAGCAAGAAGCATGGAAAATGAATAGCATACAAAATGCTTTATGCCCTTCAAAGTTATCCCGACTGTCATCTACTCTTAAGCACTTCAGAGGATCCTTCACATGGCAGAGGCACAGAAGCATGGACTTATCCCAGCTACAGAGCATTTTCTTGTAGACTTCACAGAATTCCTCAGTAGTGGGACAGGTCCATGTAAGGCAGGCACAGAAGACAAAGGGTTTAAGAGTCAGACTGGAAAATCAGAGGCACAGATCAAATCAAACCACAGGAAATCAAACTGCAGACTTTTGTTGTTGTTTAGAAATTGTTCAATTACTGTCACTCAAGATCTAAGGGAGTAACACTATGAGACTATTATGAAACTTACTCTGCTACTAAAGAGGAGTGACTATCACTGTGCTCTGGTCACTGTCATCCTGACCATCTCATTTTCAAGGTATACCGATGGAAGTCAGTACAACAGAAAGACCTGAGGTGATCCCAGAATTTGTCATCCATGGCCTTGACGAAGCACATTTAACAGAAGGATCTTGCTTACTCTTGAAAAAGTCTAAGAATACCTGTCCTCAGCTGAGGAAATGAAAAGGGGAGGGTGGGTAGGACTAGTCCATCTATCAAGTTACACTGCTTAGATGAAAAAAAGTTTAGTATTACACTACCTACCCAATTTTCTGTTCCCTTATCCTCCCTTTTCCTTTCCCTAGGCATTGCACCATAAGATAACTTAAACACAGAGCAGCTGAGATGCACAAGACCAAGTCATTCTGCCCATGTTTCAACATTCATGTTTTAACATGAATTTAAACTTCTACCCTGATTAAAACATGTTTTGAAGAATTATTTGTTAGCTAAGTCTTAGCTTAATTAAAAGAGCAGCCTTCTCTTGGTATTACATATGCCTTAGAAACAGTATGGTGCTGAGGGGGAATTGAAAGTTAATGCCACTTAAATACTCAAGAACAACTAATCAAAGAAGCCTTCTTATTAGTTCCCCTTACCCATAAAAGACATTTCTACTCCTATTCAGGGACCTAGATACCTCCAAATGAAATGCGTCTTCAATATTGTTTTGGGAAAGGACATGGTAGAAGCCCAAAGAGTCAGAGAGCTATTCCACACACAGACTGATGAAAAAGTCTTACACACAAATAAATCATTAATGAATTAAAGAAAATAATTGCTTGCTTGGATATTTTTTCTTTTCAAGTGTGAGAATGATTCACTGGGGGGACAGAGAAGTTCACAATTTAAAATTCACCTTAGCTATGACAATAAAAACCAAGACACAGTATTCCAGCTGATCTTCATTTGTAACTTTAAACAAAGTCAGTTCTCTCATACATAGAAGCTGTGACAAATTACTGCAATACAAGATACAGTGAGACATACGAAAGCAGTTTTATTAGTAAAATGTGAAGGATTAAGCCCAGTATGTACGGGGACTGTGTTCTTGGCAATTTTCTTCAAGATACTTCCACAGCTGTAAAGACTGTCAGCTGGACTGCAGAGCAATGCAGTACATCTGCGCTACTCCCACTAGAAAAGGGCCCCAAGTGCCAACAGATTTGGAACACTCCTCAAATCACTTCAACAACAAACAACTTCTGAAATCCACATCCAAGTTAACCTTATGCTTTAACCTAACAAGTTAACAGTCACTGAAGTCTAGGGACACAAGATAGCTCCATTGATCTCCACCTTTCCCAAAAGACAGAGACAGACATATTCTTCAGGAATGAGAGAGAGACAATTTCATCTTTACTGAGCATAGGCAAAAAGGCTCATTTTGATCCATTTTTTTTGGACAACAGACACTTCCCTTTCAACAGCAGAGACCACAGCGATTCAAACTTGTTAGGTCAACCCCACAGTTTGCAGAAGAAAGGTAGAAACACTGCAGGAAAAAAAGTGTCTGTGTAAGCAAAATACTGACACCAGCTCTGCAGTTTAGTTACTATCATGAATTAAACTATAAATTTGCTTTTAGAACCTTTGTTTCCCAGCTACATACAAATACACAAAATTAGACTTGGGATGGAAATATGTTACAGCAGATACACAGGTCACGTCTACAGCCACAGATAACTGAATCCTGATCTTCATCTGCTTCCACTTCTCACAAACATCTCCCAGCTCTTGATCAGGACTCTGGAAAGGCCTTCTACTTTACGAGAATTATTTTGAAGAAGTAAGAAGGCATCATGTGGTCTTTCTAGAACACACACTCCGTAACTTCCTCCTGTTGCAAAGAAATTCACTCAACAAAATCAGTCAAGGAAAATCCCAGCCATTTTTAACACTTTCGGAAACAGGAACCTGTTACAACCAACTGCAGATGCAACAACCTCACTGGTTTTCAATTCACTTCCCTAAATGAAAGCCTGATGGTCTGTTTCTGAGTGAGATCCTCCACAAAAGGACCACGTTTAGATCTACCTAGTTTTCCCTTATCTATCATATATTTTCACATTTGAAAGTCAAGTTATTGCCCTTCTCCAGAAGCACCTCCCTGTTCATATCATCAGTCATCACCATTTGAGACTGTACTTGTCCCATACAACCCTCAGTGAAGCCTTAACACATTTTTCAGAACTATTCTGAGAATGAATATGTGCTGTGCCCTAGGATTGCCTTCCCAGTTGAATTATCAGTTTATATATACATATGCCTTATTCACCCACTCTGCAATGGCCCTTCTCTTTGCATCAAAATAAAGTTGGTGATACCCACTTCTTCATGGGAAGTCTTTCCTCATTTGCTGTATCTACTTGTAATCTAGTTAACACAACATGGTTAGTTGAGGGATATAAATCCATAACATTCTTGTGACTTTAAGACAACTTTAAGATGACAACATATTGCTTGAGTCCAAAATGGTCAGACCTTTAACATATCAACTGTCCCAAACCATCAGAGCAGTCCAGATTTACATTCCTCTCCTCCCCACAGGAAATTGAGAAGCACATTTAATGCCATCTTGCACCACTTCCAGCAGTTGCTGAAAATTCACTAGTATGGAGTTACAAGAAAATGATAAATCTTGCTGAGCATATGATAGCAACCTAACGATTCTTCAGTACTTCTTTACATGACAATCCTGTGCAGCACCCAGAGCCCATGTCAAAGGACAGAAGCACCTATATTAAAGTCTGTATTTGAAAACTGTGCACATACACAAAAACACACAAAAGCGAACAGTTAGCAGCTCAGCTTTTGTTCACGGAAGACGTTAATTCTGTTCTTTCCTCCCTTCCTCACACTCCTGCACTCATACCTAAATCATACTTTTTATTCCTGAGAGCAAGCTCCCTCTAAGTAACACTCAGGAAAAAGCCTATATCAAACAAACAAAAAAACCCCAAACCAAAACACCCCACACTTTTTCATCTATAATCTTCCCATAACTCTCTGGAACTAATACCTTCTGCAGAGAACATATGAGGGCAGGCTTCATTGTATCCTATCCTTACAGGACTACTTAACTCATGTTAAATAGTTGATCTCTCAATTTAATTTACAAAGCCCAGTTGCTAAGCAGGGGAGTAGAAGAGGGGTTGTGACACTTGGCTACTAAAACACGAACGAAAGTTATGGAGTTCCCTAAGGACACAGAACCCCAACACCAATACTAGAATTACAGCTCTTCATAAAGCATCACTTCAGACATCACTCCCTGGTACCTGAGGTTTTAATCATCTCAATCCCTCGTACCTTGCCTTAAAACATACTGTAAGGCATTCACTACTTTTATCTTTCCTTCTCCACATTTTCAAATGCTACTTATCCAATTTGAAATGCACTTAGACACATGGTTTAGATCTACCTCCACTTAGCAGCATATCTCCTGCATGCATGTGTGCATTTCTCTTTCAGAGGATGAACTTGTAATTTACTCTCTTATTACAGTATATAAAGCCCATTTTAACACTTGCTCACAAGACACATGTCAGAGTTCAAGAAATTGCTTGTCAATTCACAGTTATGAGGACATGCCTCAGGTTTAAGAGGCTGATAATATTGTTCCTTTTAAAACATGAACTTGATTTTCATTTACAGTTCTCAAATTTTGAACATGCATATCTCCCATAGACATGATTCTGTCCTTAATCATACCAGGTAGTTAAACTCTGAACTGTTATATACAGGTTGGAAAATACAAGGAAAAATGACCATGGATGTATCTTCACAGGAAATTATAATTTCTCTTCCTCTCATTTGTCTGACATGCGGGTACATATGAAAATGCACAGAATGCTGCTGGTTTCTGTCTCTACTACACACTCTTCTGAAGTAGTAACATTAGCATCGATATCCAAACATAGACCCTTTAGAATCTTTAACATAGCACTGGTAGGTTGTTTCAACCTCACTTTAATCCTGCCTATTCCATATAGTATTTTTATATATATATATATATTTATATTTATATATATATACAGAGACACAACATGTTTTTAAATTCATGAGCTATGCTTTTTTTTTTTTGAGCTAAAGCTTCTAGTAACAGTTACAGTAGGACAGCCTAGACACAACCTACAGATTAAAGTGTCCACAGCTACCAAACAACAACATAGGAGAGACATCAATAACCAAGATGATTTTTTAAAACAGGACAGAATACATGATACTGATGATCTATTTAAACATTTTAGACCTAAGTCAGTCGTCAATCAATGCTGCTTACACCAGCATTTCTTAGACATACGTAAAAGAGCATTTTGATATAGTAAAAAATCAGCATACTATTTGTCACTTTAGGGTTAGCTACAAAGTCAACAGAACTGAAATCTGGAAGTATTTTCCAGAAGTAATACTACCTCCTTTTACCAAATACAGCATCATCAGAATTGTACTTACAAACACCTGCACCAGCATTACTTATTAATGGCCAGCAGCCAAGAGACTGCCTGGTATAAAACCTGCTGATTTTTACCTGAAAGTATTTCTTACCATGTCCAAAAAAACATGGGAAACCCACTTAATTTTAGACAGTAAACCCTTCTGTTGATCTGCCAAGTTCAGTGCTGGACAGAGTTACTACTGTTTAACAGGGCTAGTTAACATCACGCAACTAAATTATTTTACCATTCTACTACTTGGTGACTCCAAGCAGGGACTGACAGTTGGAATGAAATTGTCAACAAAACACCACTAGCTCATTTTTTTTTAATAAATGTTTGCCTTCAACCTTATTTCCTGACTAAACTAGCTAACTCCAGTCCAGAATACATCATAAAGCTATGAGATAAAGCCTCCAGCATCTTCAGTAAAAGATCATGGAAACAACTGGCCAGCTCAAGAAGTTGCTGTCAGATATTTGGGACCTCAACAACAGACCTTAGGCTCTCCGAAGGTTGTCCCAGTCTACAGCACAACATTATCCCAGTGCCTTGCCATTTAAGAACACCATCATCTAAACCTCTTCAGAAGTCTGCCGTAGAGATGGTCACACTCCTACCTGTGCCTGGCCAGCTCTGGACATAGCATTTATGTATACCTCAGCCTAGCTTAATTCTGAGCGAAGTAGGCAGTCACAAGCGTGTGTCCATTTTGCCCTGTGTCCAATCCCCTCCCCTCTTTCCAAGCCCTTGCTCCACAAGGCACTCTTTGCAATGTCTTCCTAGATAAAAGGCAAGAGGTCATGAGAAAAAAATGGCCGAAAGAGCAGTATTATGCAATAAGAGAAGAAATGCAATAATAACTCATCCTCTCCTGGAGATTTTCCATCACCCTTACGCTTTGCAAGCTGGATTAGAGCAAGCGTGACAGCCAGCCGGCTCAAAGGCCCACTAAAACACCCTGCGGGCAGGCTCCTCAGCCCCGGGCCATTGCTGGGGAAACAAAAAGGATGCTCACAGTCCAGGTGCTTTTTCTTGGGCCCCATCACTTCATGCGTGGTGGCTTTGCAGACGGCTCTGGCTACGGCTGATCCCGTAACGCTGTACTGAGCAGCTGCGATGCGATCTGTCAGCGTCTGACCCGACATCTTCGAACGGCGTGCTGGCTGCTGCCTGCTCTGCAGGGGCAGAAAACACGGGAGGGGAAGGGGAGATCCCAGGTTTATCGCCTGGGGTAGGCACGGCAGAGACATGCACAGGCAGGGGCACACAGACACACGCACGATGGTCCCTCGGGCAGCCCGGCCCCTCCCGAGGCGCAGACCCCCCGCCCCGTTGTGTAAGCCTCTGCCTAGCTGGTAGCCGCCTGGGGCAGAAAGAAGGATATTTTAGGCGTTGCAAGGAACAGATGAAGGGGAAATAATGACAGCAGCTGAAGGAGGTTGCACACAAATAAGGTGCGAGCCCCCGGGATAGGGGGAAAGGAACCCCTCCCGCACCTGCCCTGGCAGCGCCCGCCCCAGGAGCCGGCCCCGCTGAGGAACCGCCGCCTCGCCCCGGCCCCGCTGCAGCGCCCGCCCCGCCGCCTCCCCGATGGGAGATTATGGCACCGTTGCGCCATGTTATGCCCTCCCGGTGTCTCCCCCCACCGCCACCCCCCGGCCCGACAGGGAACCCCCAGCGCCGGGAAACGGGGCGCCGCTGCATGCGGCGGCGCCCAGCGCCATGCAGCATCCCGGCGCGGGGGGAGAGCGGGATGAAGCGAGCGCCAGCGGCCGACCTGTCAGTGTGTCCTTGCCTCCCGTCCTCCTGCCGCCGCCTCTCCGGGGAGGGCACCGCCGCCTCCCGCCGCGACCGCTGCCCGGCCCGGCCCGCCGCCCGGCCCGCTGGCGAGGCGCCCCGCGGCGCAGCAGCCCCCCCCGGCCCCCCGGCCCCGGTAGCCCCAGGTGCGGGGCGGGCTGCCCCTCCCGCCGCCGCCGCCGCCGGGGATGCGGGGGATGCGCTGGGCGTCCACGCCCGGGAGCCGACGCTGCTATTTCCAGCCGGCGGCTTAATCCTCCCGCAGCCTAATCCCCGCGCTACTGCCGCAGCAGCGCCGCCCCTACCCCGGTGCAGAGGGCGGGACGGAGCGGAGCGGACCGGCGCGGCGCTGCCTTTGCCGCCGCAGATCGGTGGCCCGGCGCAGTCAGGTGACCCCGTCCCCCCACCCGCATCCCGCTCCGGCGGGGGCGGTGGGCCGGAGCTGCCACGATACGGAGGCTGTCCCGCTGGGGATGCGCGGGGCACGGAGGTTAGCGGGAAGCCGAAGCCACTGATGCTTCCCCCTATCTGCATAGTGGTCCTATCGTGAACGCTTAAAATAATGTCCTGTGCCCCAAAACTGCACATAGACTAGATTTCTCCATAATATTGTTATGATGTTGTTACTGTTATCAAACACATCTGAAATATGTTCCCTGAAGGGTTTTCTCTCTGTTATCTAAGATACCCTAAAGGTCTTGGTCACAACCCGGCGCTACACTCGGGAGGATATATTGCCACAATTTAATTGTGTAATTGGAGCCTAACGGAGTGATCCGTGGAGTATTGGGAAATGTAGCATACATATATTACCATAAATTGGCTGAACTTAGTTTTGGAGTAAAGTGATTTAAGTGGGTGGGGTCTAAACGAAATGGCACTGGTAGCAATTACTTCGAGCTGCCGGCAGAACAAATTTCAGAAGACGATGTCAGTGCATGTTATTAATTAGCTGGAAAAAACACTATGTACAGTCAGTATTGAAGATTTGTGCACACAAAGTGATAATTGGGTTTTGTTGCATACAAAGACATACGGCACCATTTTCATTTATTATGCCAGGAACAGAATACTGATGACGGATTGTGGTCTGTGACAGTATGAAACAGCAGCTTTTTTACTACTTCTTTCTTCTTCTTCTTCTTTTTTTTTTTTTTTTAACCTAACAACCAGGAGATTTTAAAGTCCTAGGCAGCCTGAAAACTTGGGAATGCTGTTAAAATAATGCTCAAAAGTTTAAGTAATCTTTTCAATGGGAAATCTCTTCCAAAACATCCATTAAAATGGTGCCTGTGTCAATTCAAAAAATGTGTTGGATTGTTCAGGCTTTTGATATTGACTGAATTTCCTTCATTAAATTCCTCTCTAACTGCAGAGCTGATCGAGATGTTTGAATTTCAAGATTCAAAAGTTTTCTCAAATGCAGTGTTAGAATATGGAGAGGGATTTAATTTCAGAAAAGATGTAAAGTGTATGCCACTCTTAGCAATCAGCATTATGGGTCTGCAAACTTTGAACGTTCCTGTAAGTGGGACTCTCATATTCCGGTAGTGAGAACACGTCTGTGCTTCTCGGCCCTTTTCAGTAACGAGTAGCAAATGGATAAACACTGGAGTTTCACAGAAAGATAATACAGTAGTATGTTCTTCAGCATTACTATAGTCCACTGTTCAAGTACAGACAAATTTTAATAATGTTTGGAAATTGTGTTTTGTTTACCACAGAAATATTAACTTCCATTCCGAGAAATTTGTCATTAAAGGAGTGATTTGTGGCAGCTAGAGGCATGTTTTAGCAGAGGCACACAATCAGTTTTTCCTCTGTACTTCACATTGGTGTCATAGTTCCAAATGATTTCAGAGGAAAGAAACAGTTGGGATCTACAGATACTTCTTGTTTCATTACTTTCATTAAGAATGAATCAACTTTTCTTGGTAAAACTGACAGGAGTTTAGAGTGGCTTGACTTTAAAAAAGATTTCCTTTTAACTAGAAGAAAAAAAAAAAACCCACATAAATTGTTTTGGAGTTTTCTGATTCCACCCAGCAGAAATTTAGAGTGGTTTTATTTGCTGCAAGCAAAATAGTTTTCAACTTTATGCTAGGCAAAATATTTAATTAGTGATGCAACTTTTATTAGCATCTCGTGTATGTCTTCAGTTGGAGGTTTGGATACTTTCTGAACTAGTCCATATTTGTTATCAGCAGTTTCTGTTACTGAGGTTCTCATCTGTCACCAAAAACTATGATTGTTAATACTAATTTTCTATCTTCATAATGTCAAAATATTTAAGGGAAAGATAAGTCAGATAATTTGTACTATTGCCTTAAAGTTTATGCATTGCAAACTGAATTTATATCCAAATAATAAAGAGATCCCTCAGTATTTTGGTTATAAGGCAACAGGTGGCCAAGTCACAATCTGAAGCATCCAAAGGAACAAATTGCAAGAATGCAATTACAGAAGCCTTTTAAGCTTTTAATTTATCTACCTTTGCTTGAATATTCACCAACAAATAACCAGTCTGATGAATAAAATCCACTATGAAATTTTTTTTTTATTTACGTCTATATCACATTTGGTCAGTACCGCTCCACATGGGACTCCTCTCTCTCTTACTGTCAGGAGATGGACTTCCATTGACTTTGTTGAGCAAAATCAGAATCATTTGACATGAGAGGTTCATTAAGTATTTCAGACAAATCTCATTCCTGACAAGCATGTCATCTGAATTTTGATGATCTTTATGAAAACCTAAGATTCTTTAAGAGGGTAATACAAGAAGACATCAATACTCTTACAATTCAGAGTGAAGAGGTGTGATCTACTGGAGTTGTATCGCTTTTGTGTTTGAAACCAACCACTAGCCCCCAAAAAATAACCCAACCCCACAAAACATGAGTTCATATTTGTAATAAAAGCCACACAGGAAATAGGAACCATATTGAACAAAGAGAGACCATGGAGGGAGCTGCCCAGGCCTAAGTAGATAGGGAGTTGGAATTACCATTTGACAAGGTAGTTTTAGACTAAGTCCTGAGGAATTGCCTGGTATGCTGGCTGTGTGAAACCCAGATTCACAGTTTGGCTGGTGGGATGCACTAGGAGGTCTAGAAGAGGACCATATAAGCAGCTGTTCTTACTGTTAAGCATTCTTACTATTAAGGGTTCTTACTGTTAAGAATAACACAGAATTGTTTTTGTTGACTGTTTGTAACTGTGCTTTCAACTTCATAATGAAAACCCACTTTATACTTCATAATGAAAATCTTAACGGAGAGAAGATGTATTAGTAACATTTTGAGACAGATGCACAAAGATAATTCATGACTGAATTTGAAATAAGAAAAAAAGAGTTGGTCTGTGTTAATCTGACATTCAGGCACCCACATGGAGGGAAGGAGGCATGTCTAGGGCTGATTCATCACACCTGAATTCTGCCCCAGAGATGTCCATGTCTTGGGTGATGTAAAGCATGTAGACTTTATTTCATGCACAAAAGTACACTTAAAAGTTAGGGTTTTCTCAGCATAATTCTGCTTTTTTCATTTGTTTCCCAGTCTCTCCTGTAAGGTCTTCCAGTTCTTCAGCCAGCTTCAATGCCCTTTCTTCCTGCCTTCAGAGGCCAGGCAGAGGTTTAGACTCCATCCTGTTTATGCCTGAGCCAGTATCAGGCCCAGTGCTGCTCCTCTGCTTCTCGTTAGTATTAGGGCAGTGGTTACAAATAGAGGTCCTGGTGAGGCTGTCTGTAACCACAGTGAGAGCAGCAGTCCTGAACAGATCTGTTTAGCTCTGGGGAGAGGGAGAAGACTTTTCGAAGGAGAAGCACCCTCGTGACTTTGTATCAGGTTGATGGACGCAGGTAGGTAGCAGTACGCTTCTCTACAAGACATGCAGCAGAAGCTGCAAAACAACAGGAGATACTCAGATCATGCAATACGTGGGAGTTTTTGTGCTTTTGCTGTTAAATGTAGCCTCGTTGCTTGGACTTGTGTGGGTTCTGTCCACAACAATTCATTCAGCCTCTGTACTCACACTCCTTGATGGCAACTGTTCCAGTAGTTCCTTTGGTTGCTGTGATATAAACCACTGATAAGAAAATAAAAAAGGTTGTCTATTTTCCAGTCAGAACAATGGCCAGAGAAGGACATAGCCTGAATGGTTTCATACATCCCAGGTAGAACATTCATTACATTTTGAAAACCACTTCAACCACTGAATTTAAGAGAACAGCAATATACAGTGGTAAGGGTAAAGGATCAGAGGTTTAAGTATATAGTCTACATCCTATAGGAAATGCCTTTTTTGTGTATTTGAAGAACTTTCAAAATTAAAAAGTTAATTTAGATAAGGGAGAGAATTAATAGGAGAGAGAAAGTTACGCAAAGAATAGCTAATGGGCTCTTTTACTGGTTGCTAAGCCATGTCAAACTGAGGTCATGTTCTGCAGAATATGGAGTGACTGGCATATTACAGAGATGATGGTTAGAGAAAGGTAGTAATTGGCATGAGCTGTGCTGTTCTGTACAGAGCAAACAGCTGTGTTCCTTCCCCGTGCAATGAAAAACTTAAAATCCATATGATCTTAGAGACCTCTGTTGACTGACATGTGGACTTGGTCATCCACATCACAAGGATAGCTTTTGCTGCTGGAGTAGTTTGTGGCTTAGGTCTGGCAATAACACTGAGGTTAATAGACCAGAAAGGGGGCAGATGGACACACGTATCAGAAATGAAGGAAAAGTCCTGTAATCAGGAAAGTCAGTACCTGTAAAACTCCTCACTATTTAATATTGTTTTTGATCACTAATTTTGTAATCCTGGTAGAGTCTACAATGCAAAAGTCTGGAGTTTTGAAGTTTATTGGACTTCCATACAACAGACTCTTTTTTTTTTTTTTTGACCCTTACTTTTACACTGAGCACTAATCTTTTACAGAATTATTTAAACAAGTCTGTGTACCAAAAGGTACCTAACTTGCTGTTTCTATAGGTGATACGTATTCTAATATATTCAATGTTGAAATAACAGCTTTATATTGATATTAGACAGATGTGAGAAGTAATTTAAGAAAGATGTAAGTCAACCTCGATACAAATGTTTAATATTCCATTGAAGCTGCTGATAGTGGGAAGGGGAACATCTGTCAAAAAATTTAGGTGAAGTCATGCTGGGCTTCACAGACATTATCATGAAACAGATTTGCAGGACTATACAGAAACAGACAATTTACTACTAATTGACATTTAAAATTTATTACTCATTGACTAATTGATGGTCCTGTCTTTGAACACAAAGTAGTTCTGAAGGCATTGTTCACAAAGAGGGAAGGATGCTGCCTGAAATAAACTCCAAATTTCATGTACCATAGAAATTTTGATCCATGGAAAGACAATAGACATTTAACCTACCCTGGCTTTGTGGACATTCAATTTTTCTTTTCAAGCAAAACCAACTTTTTTTGGTAAAGGTGCATTATTTTGTTATTCAGACTGACAAAGTGTTAGCATTTTTCTGTAAATGGTGAATGGTTCTTGTACTAAAAACAACAAAATTGTACAGCTGGAATAATTGTATTTTAGTACAATAGTAGTTGTATCCTGGCTATGGCCATCATTTATAGAACCAGGGATGGTTCACTGACTATGACTTGCCTGGCTTCTGTCTGCTCTGACAGTGGAAGCATGATGTGCCATAGCTTACGTAGAGCACAAGTGGTACTAGGGTTGAGAAGCAGGTAGCAATGATTTGCAAAGGAGAAAGCTTCTCTATATCCTTCCAAAAAGAAAAGGCTATCAAGTGAAGGAAATTTCATTTCTTTGCTCAGCCAAATCAGTAAAGGCTGCCATCCTGAAACCTAAGCCTGGTCTCTCACCTGCTTGTCTGGCTCTTGACAACTTGTCAATTTCTGAAAAAGGGGAGCTGCTTTTAAACAGCAACTTTAACATTCTGAGTGCTTTTGCAAACTATGCGCATTTACAGCATGTTTTTATTTTACATGTTGTCCAGTATTTGCAGGAGCTGATGGAGAGAGTGTTAGGCAAAAGCTATTAAGACGATGGGCCTTCAGCCAGGGCCAGGAAGGACAACCCACCTCCTGTTCAAGGTGCCTGCTCTGTCTGTCGCTGCTCTAGGCTCAGAAATAATCAGCTGTACAGTAAAGTGACAGTCAAAGTCTGCTAAGAAATTTCTGAAGTTATAATTTCAGTGACAGATTTGTTCAGCAGAGGTTCAATAGATCTCAGACATGTGTCAAATAAAAGTACAATTTTCAACCCAGAGGGTAAAATAAGTTTTAAGCATAAAAAGATAAGCATGTATTTAATAGAGAAGGGAGATTAGGAATTGTAATACCTTATGACCAAATATGACCTCTGTTCACTTGAAAAGAAGCTGGTTTAGGCAATTAGATATATGCTCAAACTTATATATGCATGAATGTATATCATAGTGATTTTCTAGTTCTACTTTTAGCAACATTTAATCCCTAATCTTTCAACGGTTTTGGTATTTTCAGTGCACATCATAATTTTGCGGAGGGCTGTGAGCCTAAAGCTCAGTCTACTAATGTAAGACCAAATTCTTCAGCTGTGCTTTTGAAGTGGTAGTGTGACTGCTACGGGGTGGTGAGTTCTCACATCCTACTCTTCCAGGCTTGAAGTTGCTCTTTAACTGAATCTGTACACCCACTGGAGGACACTTTTGATTGTATTGGCCTCCAGTAGCAACCTAAGAACCATTTTGGTGGTGAGACACAGTCAATCAACTCCTTCACTCCTTCTTCTTGACTTTATGACTTGCACATTTAATTGGTCTTGCATAATATTGAATGTGTCACAACTATATTAAAGACTAAGACCTTCTGATTTTCGATTGCTTGGTAAACTGGAATCATTAACACTGTAATGCAGTCAAGTGCATATGTCTAGAAGCAAATCCTGTAAGATTACTTGCTGGAAAGCTTTTACTCTGAAACTTTGAACTTTCAGTATGATGCTATGTGGAAAAAAAACTAGTCAGACTTAGAACTTTTATCTAATGATACCACCATCAGACTGGAATGTCATTTTCATTTCTATGTGTGACAGGGATAACACTGGCATTACAAGACTGCTTAAGTTCTGATTTTCATGTCCTCTTTAAAGAATTTTGAGAAAATGGATTAGAGTGTTTGAAAGCTCTTTCTGTCCTCCTCATAGGGAGGTCCATGCATACTCTCATGATAGACATGTATGATGGCAGTAGGCTGCTTTCCATAAGGGGGAAGAATTTTTCTACTTCTTCAAATTGACTAAATCATTTGATAAAAACAGGAAGCAGAAAACGACAAATATTTTTTTTTTTTCAGGAGCATCTGTAAGACATAGGATTTTACTTCTGGATTTTTTCCCTGCCCAGCTGTAGACTTTCCTACTCTTTCTGTAGAGGAAGATATGCATCCTCTTGCACAGAACAGTTGGTTCAAACTGCATCTAAGCCAAAAGGTCACACAGTGGCAGGACTGTAATCAGGCTTTTTGCAATCTCCAGTCCTGACTTGGAGACCTGTAATGAAAAATGATAAATGTAAGTTCCCCTGACCATTCTTTAGCTCATTGTTCAGTCTGATAATGACCACCTAATTGGAAAAAAACATGTATTCTAGCATAGGAGAAAACTGGCACTCCTATGTTTGCACACACACCATGTGGGGTAAGTACTTGGCATAGGCATTGCCCAGTGCAATCCTGATGCTCTCAGCTGCTCTTGCTTTAGCAGCTCAGTCTAGTGCACATAATGAGACCATGCTTTCTTGCCTACAGGGTATTCCTCATTTCTTTCCTTGTATCTTCTGGTTGTGGAATGATTTTCTCATTTCATCGAAACTGCTTATATTTGAAGAGAAATCCAGAAAAGCCATCCTGTACTTCTTAAAAATTTGGGCTATAAAAAAACAGGGTCATAAATTTGGCAGGGGGTAGAGGAGTTAATTTGATTAATGAGACCGTAGTAGGAACACTTCCTCCCAGGCTACACCCTTAGGTTATCACAAGAAAGCATAATTTTTACAGGAGATGCAGCACCTGACCTTAGTTAGTGAACTAAATTACTACTTAAAAAATATGAATCAAAGTTAATTTCTTTTTCAGTCTAGTGCAGTTGAGTAAGCACATTATTGGCTGCTCAAAATATTAAAAAAAATACTAATTACCATAAGGAATGTTTAAACATCATACTTAATGAAGCCAAACTGTGTTTATCCTGCTGCTGTAGAATACTTAGTCTAAGAGGAAAACAATTACCTGTTAATTACTTTGAGTTTAGAAAAAGAGCCAAATATTTCCTGATGTCAAGTTGAGTTCAGCCTCTGAGAAGAATAAGCCAAACATTACTGAAATTTTTCAATCTTTGTTTAGCTATCTGATGAGACAGACTGTTTTCTGGAAGTGCCGAGTGCCAGCACTCTCCTCCAAAGTGATGGTACAATGAGTATTTTGCAGCTCTGGAAAGTGTTGTTGGTTTTATAAGATCCAAAGATTGACAGAAGCAAGTTATTGACCCTACCTCAAATTAGAAATTCCATATGTGAGGGCTAATATTGTGCTAAATTCAGGGTGACATAGAGAATTAAAGGCTGTAACTAGAAAAAGGCAATGCTCTTTTAGTATGCATACTTGTATACACTGCATGCATGGTTTGATCAAGAAATGCTGCTTCTGATGGGCAGAATGGCTAAAATGATCTCTAGAAGACACTGTGACAAGGGAAGTGATAATCCTGTATTCCCAGAGTGAGGCCACACAAAAGGAAGCATAGCAGAAGCTGCAAAAACAAGAGGTTGAAGACGACAACAAGTTTTTATGCTTGAAAGAGAGGAACAGCCTCTAGAAGCAAACATGGATTGAGAGCAACATGAAGACAGACATTGCCTAACTGATCATGTTTCCCAGGTTACTTATTTATATCCCTGAGTATATAATTAAGAACCTATGGGGAAATTTCAGTCTAAAATAATAACTGATCCACATGTAGTATGCCTTGTTGCTAATAAAAAAATTATGGCCATTACTGAATAGCATTGATTATTGACATTTTTGCTTCACAATGTACTTTGCTTTAGCATTCGAAGAACTCCAAGTACTTCACAGGATGCTAATTTAACCTCCCAGCTTCACTGTATGGAATGTAAGTATTATTACCCCCAGGGACTGCCTTCTCTTTATGTTGACAAAGTGCTCACCACGTTGCTGATGGTGCCAGAGACCTTCCACAATAAGCTGCTTGCAGCACTAGAGGCCTAAGGAGCAGAACCAATAAAAGGCTATCTTTGTTCAGCCTGAAACAATTCTTCTAGTTAATCTCTAGGCACTAAGTCTAAAAATTGCCAGAAAAATGCAAATTAATGAAAAAAAGCTTAAAACAAGGTGTAGCAAGGATGTGGTACAGAAAATATGCATATTATATTATACTCCATTTATATTTTGGTGTACAAACAGTATTGCTGAGCACATGGACACATGTGAATGTGGCTTACAGCTGTGTAAATTACAGTTAGTAATCTTACTGCCGTAGTTAGAATAGAATATGGAAGAGAATATGGAGAATATGGAAGTTCATCCTTTTTCATCTTTTTTTTTTTTTTCATTTACAGTGTCAGACTTGGCAGATCAGGGCAGAACACAGTATATGTGGGTGTTTCATCTTGATGAGTTTGAGTGGGACTACCATAGAGGGAGGCTATCTCACTGCATAATGCTAACACATTTATATTTATTTCTTTTAGAATAATTAATGATATGCATTGATGTCCCTTTCATAAACATTCATAGAGTAAGCAGCCATTTCTCTATACCATGCAGACACTGTTTTTTTACTTGCACTGAATTTCACCTGGATTATAATGCTATTTCATAACTAATCATGAAAAAGACAGAATGTGCATACCAACCCTTTAGACCTGTAATGTATGCATTTTATGTACATTAGTAGTAGAGCCATCATTAAATTAATTTTTCAGTAGGGGCGAACTGGTCTTTCTCTCTCAAGACTGACACTGGAGAATTCACCTAATCTGTTATGAAAGTTTGATATCCAGAATTCTTGATAGTCATTTGGATTACCGATAATGGCTTTGGAATAGACGTAATAAAGTAGAATAACTCATTTAGATTGCATCTTTTTACCATCATTATTAATTTAAACCATCAATTTTTTAAGATTAAAAGTAGCTCTTGAGGATCTGCATTGGCAAACAAGTAACTGAGCAGAATAACGGAGCTGGCTTTCCAGTCTGCTGCTGCCCTTTCATGCAACTCCTGCCCCATGAAGGATCTGGAAACCTACCAGGATCATCCCACAAAGTATTTCTAGTGGAATAAAAACAACGTATGGATGGCCTACCGTCTGTTTCAAGCCCCTCAGTAGGAAAGATGGCTGATCTCAACCATGAATAATGGGGATACTGCAGCTCTTCATAATGGTTTTTCTAACCTGTATCAGACACCAAAGAGAAATCTAGTGGTCACTGCAATGCATCAAATAGACCATAGCTCAGCTGTATTGATGAAACTAAGCCTAAATTATATGGTAAGTCTTTATTTAAAATGCCAGAGCAGTTTGTAGAGTTAATTCAAAGTGTTAGAGATTTCCATAGTGTTTAGACTGTTTGGATGATACAAGACAGTGCAGGAATGCCCCTGTGTGCTTGATTTTTAGTGTATTGGTTCTTCACTGCAATCAGACATCCTTGAAATGTTATTGAACTTCCTCAAAAAAATCTCAAGGAAGAAAAAGAAGTTTGCTGCTGTATTACTGCTTGCAAACTGGGAGAAACAAACTAGAACTCTTTCCATTGGGCACTGGCAATAAAAGATCATGAGCTAGCACTCTTTACCCAAATAAATCTGATGCAGGCATCCTTGCCCTTGCATCCCTCACACACTTAGAATTCTCTGCACTGGTTACCTTGGAGGGTTAATGTCTGATTGCCTTGTTTTACAATTCAGCCATATTCTATTTCAGTATTCCTGCAGAAAGTTTTCATGTAGATGCTTTACAAGAGCATGGAATGTAAGAGGAGTATTTATAGAAGTACAGAATATAAAATGTTAAAATTTGAGAGATTTCCCATATGTGTTTGATGCAGATGTAAAAGAAAAACCTGGATCCTACAGGCTTCATTACAATCAATGGTCTGAATTATGGGAAATGTAAGACTTTGCACTGTAAGAATGACATGATTCTTCTGAGGCAGAGTGGGGTTATGGAAGGCTGAAGTCTTTATGAAAATCAAGCACATCATCTTTATGGTGCAGAATCCCCCATAAATCATAGAATCATAGAATCAGGTGGGTTGGAAAGGACCTCTGAAATCATTGAGTTAAACCCTTGATCCACTACCACCACAGTTACAAGACTATGGCACTAAGTGCCACATTCAGTCTCTTCTTAAATACCTCCAGGGAGGAAAAATCCACCACCTCCCTGGGCAGCCCATTCCAGTGCCTGATTACCCTCTCTGTAAAGAATTTCTTCTTAATATCTAACTTAAACCTCCCCTGGCAGAACTTGAGACCATACCCTGTTGTCTTAAATGCAGGAATCCAAAGACCCTGGATAAAATAATGTTGGGAGTTTTTATTTACAGTTTTGTCATTTGTATTGCTGTAGTGGTTTATCAAAAGTTTCAGAATTTTCTCTATTCACAGGTCTGGAACTCAGGTTTAATTATAAACTTTGCTGTCAAGCCTGACACACAGAGCTATAAACAAGAAAAAAATCATTCTGAAACTCACCAAGTCATCTTTAAGTTTAGCACTGAATTTTGATGATTTTGAACAATTGGATGACATGGATTCTTCATGATCTCTCAGCACTGTGGGTCTGTAAACTTGGTTCTGGCTCATGTTCAATTCACAGCAACAATACATTGTTTTGGTCTTTTACAGGAAAATTATATAACTGAGATATCTGTTCAAGTGCATACCCACCTTCAGTTTGTGGTTTGTTGGTGTTTTTAAAAGCAAGGATAACTAAATGTTTCTCCTACATGTAATATACATAACAAATAAAGAATTAGATAATATTTCTGATTGTCTTCAGATATAATTCATCTTGGGTCATTATATTTCTGTTTTCCCAGAATGACAATACTAACTAATAAAGGTTCATAGCAAAGAAAAACAAATAGAGGGTGTTTTTAAAACAATAATAAAACCTGCAGTGAACCAGCTTCAAGCACCCACTCACCCACTCGAGTAAAAAAAGTAAAAAACCAGTTACTTAACATTTAGTGATCTAAAAAAGATTAGTTGACTCATAGTCAGCTTAAAATCTGTTGAAGATACTTTGGGCATAGTATTTTAAGAGGAGGTTTCCTAAACACGTAATGCTGTGATACTTTTTACATTACCTAA
Source organism: Lophotriccus pileatus (assembly GCA_035583135.1). Classification (NCBI taxonomy): domain Eukaryota; kingdom Metazoa; phylum Chordata; class Aves; order Passeriformes; family Tyrannidae; genus Lophotriccus; species Lophotriccus pileatus. The sequence goes on along the minus strand of JAWWES010000115.1, from coordinate 80,680,358 downwards.
TATGTAAGTACTGTCTTGAAAAGAGTAAAAAAAAAATTAATTTTTCCTAGAGAAATAATCATGGGGTGGGGGGGGGGAAGGGGTAAAAAATGTCCCACTGTAACTGGGGAAACAAGAGATCATTGTGGAAGAATTTCTCTCCAGTTCCTATTAGGTGATGTCCTTGTCTTTGGCTCTTCCTATATTCTGTTAACCTTCTTCAAAGCTACATGTGGTTTTAGTTCTCATTTACACTCCTGTCACCATTATGACTGAGTACATTGTGCTGGCAATACCACAAGTATGAAGAGATGGAGATTTACCTCTAGGAATGTGATCCATTTGTTGAAATTTGGACATTGAGCTGAGCTATTTATCTGCTTTCTAGCAAAGGAGGGATAATTCTGAGCAACAATCCATCTTTGCATAACATAAAATGGATGCCTTCATAAGGATCAGATGAATCCTGCATGTATCGTTCCCTAGACAATAAAAGAAAGACAGGTAATGAGCTCACACACAAATATCCATGGTGTGGGCACCTACAGTGACCTAAGAGGAATGTTAGTCACAGATTCACCAATTTAATTGAAACCCTGTGACCTTTACTTCGCCATTAATACTCTTTTATCCCTGTCTGAATCCTGCAAACCAAAAGACAATGGGATAGGACACTTGAAAATGTTAGCTCTGCAAAGCACATAACATGCAGGAATCTCTCCAGTGTCTTTGTACAGTGTCTTTGTACAAATCTTCTATGGTCTTCTGCCTGGGATTTCAAGAGTGTCATTAATTCCTTTCCTTATAGCTGACAATTTCAGAGGCTGCTGAAGTGCAGGATGAACACCTGGTCTTCAGCAATAATAAAGGCTCCAGGCTGTACCAAAGGTCACAAAACCTGAGACCTGCTGAGCTGCTGAAAATACTTCAGTACATCCTTCTTTGCAGCCCTCTTTTAAAAAAGAAAAAGAAGATTTTAGAGAGGGTGAATTTAGAGCTCTCCACAAATCCCTAGTAAATAGGTTTTAATATTCTTCCTTGAAACTGAGTGGGAGAGATGGGGAAAGAGGAGGGAAGGGAAATTCCCTCTGTTTTCCAGACGCAGATGGAGAAGGAACAGGACATCTGCTCCTCCAGCAGGCTGCAGTAGTGACTGCTTCCATGGGAGAGACCATCAGGAGGGTTTCTGACCTATTTGTGCCATGTGCTTTTAACTCCTGCTACTTATATGACCCAGTAATACCAGAGCAGAGAAAGTTATGGTGATTTGTTCAGCTGTCTACATACCCACTCACATAGCTCAGGTACCCCACAGGCTAATCCCCAATCTGTGCAGCTGTGTAGGATGGTTAAAAGGCTTTTGCCTTAATATCACCATCCCATTCACTCAGCAAGTCAATTTTAATATGATGGATTTTACCAGAAATACAATACTAATGTCCTCATCCAGTGTAATCAGAATTATTTTATCATAGGAGAAGAAACTGTGTGCAAAATTCAGGAAAGACGCCCTGTACTATTGTATTCAGTTTGCTGACAGTTACACCCAGTGGAAGCTCTAATGTCTTTTAGTTAGCAAAGTTGGCAGGAGAGAACTCAGTGAGAGACTCTGTGTGGATGTGCATAAATGTGCAAAACAATGACATGTAGCGTGATGGAGACCTTAGAGATCCCGACTGCACAAACCAGGACAGCACCACAAAACTTGGGAAGTATATGAAGATATGCTTGCACAGTAGCCCTCAGTGCTTTTTCTAGGCTTGCATAAACAGTAAAAAGTCTTCTCTTGATGTAGAATAGAACTAATTTGCTTAATATGTAAGGACCAGGATAGCAACTGCTAGGAAAGATGCACATCACTGTGTGTAACTGCTGAAAAGTCCCTCATTGTGGAAGGTTAGTAATGGCTATAGGACTACAAAAGGAATAAGTTATTCTTTAATATGAATAAAGGTTTTAGAATTTGAATCTCAGAGAGAATCCTGAATATATTTAGATTTCCCTTCTGCAATTTTTGAACTTGCATAAAAGTGACAGACAGAGATCATCACAACATACACTGCTCCAACCCTCTAGCAACAAAGAGCCAACACAAAATCTTTCAGAACTGAAAACAGTCATCATTTCATTTAATGTGTCTCCCTACAGTTCTCCCTACAGTTTCTCCCTACTCCCTTCAGTACCTTCTGTGCTTTCAAGATGCCTTTGATTGCTAGCAAATATACATATGTTTCTTCCATTTAGTTCTTGAGTTTAAAAAAAGCAATGCTTTCACTGTCAGGGCATAAACTTTAATAAATATTCTGCCTTCTGACAATTTTATTTTTTTTATTCTTACAGATGACTTGTAAGGTGCATATTTCATTCCAGATTACAATGCAACTAACTGGTATTTGATTATCAGCGAGCCAGCATTCTTGCCACAGATTTTGAAGTTACAGCTAGACAAAATACTAGTTCTACTATCAAAACCAATTATGGAACAATTCACCAGTCTAAACCTTTAATTCAGCCCAGTCTGTGCACACAGGGGAGAGGCTAATATTTTTTTTTTTAATTAAAAATCTTTCAGACAAAGAAACAGTTAAATATGACATTGATTTTATATTCTTGCTCTCTGGCTCATTTCGAATGGCAGTGCTCAAGAGCATGCCAGACAATACTTGTTTAACATGATTTACATATTTATTCTTCCTATTTTTTCTCTAAAATCCAACTCATTCTGTCATTGGCAGGACCAAATATCGAAAATATAAATCAATTCAGTAGTCAAGGGAGTACATATTTAAAGAATTATTAAAATAAGCTATAATTTAGCAAACTAACAGTTGGTAAAGGCTAAGTCTTATTTGCCTACTTACTACATTGCAATGAGATTAGTCACCTAACTTAAGTAGGAGTTGGTTCTGTAACAAATCTGCAAACACATAAAAAAAATTGAGTTAATCCTGAAATACCATTTTTAGCTTGTTCTCATTGTGTCTCTTTAATATTATAGAGGTCTCCTAGTAGTGACAGCTTTAACCATGGCTCTCCTGCTCTTTGAGAGACGAAGTCAGCCCTTCATCTGAATGGTTTTTTCATAGTTTAATATCCTCATCAGTTTTACTTGAAAGCTGGGCTAAAAAAATGAATAATAAATTTGATGAGAGCTGGTTAGAGAAAGCATTGCATTGAATCTGGATTGCTCCCAGCTGTCTTAATTGAACAAAGGGAATTTTTCCAAATACACCTTCTATATTGGCTGACTGCCTTAAAAGTTCTCTGAAGACAGAAGAAAAAGTCCTTCCTTTCCAAATTAAAATACATTCTGTAAAAAAAAAATCCCAAACTATGAAAATTTGCCATATGAAATTGGACCAGAAATAATTCGAATTAAGCTATATTACGTATCTGTTTTGGTGTTGGAATAGATAACAGGGTTCTAGGTTTTGTCACTGTGTAGTTTTGCGTATAGATAAAAACCTCAGTTTTAAAAGCAAAAGTCCTGGTTTTATTTGAGGAGGTGTAAATTGGTAAAAGTACCAGCACCATTTCCTAGTGATGTGGAAGTCAGTCTGCAAGGTCTGACCCCAACTGAAGCTGAGGCTGCCAATACCTGAAAGCACTTGGAGAGAGACAGCTGGCGCCATCAGAAGAGTCAACTGGAGCTTGAGTTATTTGAAGATAAACCCAAGATGCAATGTTTCATCAGGCTGTATCATCCCTTCAATATATTACTCCTCGGTCTGTTGTGGCCACAGGCCTGCACAGCCCGGTTTTCCAGCAGCAGCGGAAGGGTGATATGGTAGGTAAGTTGATGATTATCAGTGAAAAAAATTCCAGCCTTTTTTTATAGGTGCTTTCTGACAGTGGGATAGGGTTTGTTCATCCCTGCCAGGGAATTCCCTCTGTTGATGGGATTGGACTATAAGAGAGGCAAAATCACGCTGATGGCGGCAAAAACCTTACAAGGCTTTTCAGGACAATGGCTGAGGAACTGCAGCGCAGCGGTTGTTAGCAGTTGTTAACATCCCTCCACCATGTGCGTTTTGAAACACAATATCCGTGTATCACTTTGCAAAAAATCCCTTTAAAATTAGCATATTCTGGTTTTGCCTGTTATGGCACTCCTAGGATGTGGTCTGCCAAATCCCAGCAGTGGCATGTCAAGGAGGTTGCTCTGCAATGCTGTGAAGGTGGCGCTGGTGTAACTGAAGGCAGCGGTCATGTCTAAAAGAGCACGTGCTCCCAGCATGAGACACCAAAGATTTTTCCATATGGAAAGTGTACCAGCTTCTCAGGAGCAGCAGGAACATGTGATTTTCATAATAAATATACCTGAGCAGAGAAGGACAGAACAAAAAGTACATAATTAAAACAAAAGGGAGTTAGTGATTATTATCTGTAGATGATATTTCAGTCTGCTCACAACACCAAACTGGCTTATCTTCTCTATACGTAATTCCCTGTACTTGTCACATAAATTGCAAGTTTGTGGAAGCTGATATTTACCATGTATGGCAATTACACCCAAATTATACTGAAAAATTAGTATACATAGAATTTAACTTGCAGAGGCATGTAATAAAAGAATGTTTTAAGAAGCTATTCAGGCTCTTGAAAGTCAGGGAGTGTCAAAATTAGAAGAGCAACTTGGATTTAGCTCACTTTTGAGTACAGTTAGTAATACCATACCTAATGGCATAGTCACACCCCTTTTCCACAGCTCACCTGCCTCATTTGTCAGGAGGATGGACACACTCACTGAGGGCAAGCTAATCAAATATTCCGCTTTCAGTGAGCTCAAGACTTACTTACACATTATTAACACAATTTTTCAAATCCTCTATTAAATTATTAATCTCCTCATGAGATTTACTGTGATGATCTCTTTGCAATATTATCACTGTTTACCAACTTTATTAATGTATCCTCACAGCTCTGTTTCGAGGTTATTCTTCCCTTAATATTCAGCCCAGGGACCTGAGACAGAGAGACTGGAAGAACAGATGTTAAACACAGTATTATCAAGTATTATCTAAATTCGTGTGCCCACTTTTAGAAACTCAGAGCCTGATTTTTTGTTTATGTGTTCAAATTGCAGCTAGCAGTTTTAAGTGCAGCTGTGAATGTTCAGCCCTTTTCTAATTTAGATCCAGATGTCTCCCACTGGGCCACAAGAAAATGAAAAATGACAGAGGCGGGGATAGCATCAATCTCTCCAGGGCAGCATTCAATTGCTTGCAGTTCCCTGCCTCATTTTCTGCACATTTTATAACTTCTGGAGCTTGTGAAGCAGGAGTCACGCTGACAACAGCTAGACCAGCTACATGACCCTGAAACCCTTTTTAATTATATGACTGCAGATAATTTTTTCACAGCTATTTCTGCTTATTCAGTGTAGAGAGAGAATGATCCTCAGAAAAATAGTGTAATGCAAACAGATAAAGTTGCATATGCATTTTTCCCAACTACTGAGAGCCTGATTTTGCAAACTCTGACTTCTCTAGTACATCAGACCCCTATCATTCTGGGAACATCCTCGTGCAAAATATTGAAATTATTTCTTAATAATTTCTTAATAAATTAAGTATTTCTTAATAAATTAAGTATTTCTTAATATTTAATATTATTAACAGAATTAAGTATTTCTAAATAAAATGCCTTTAAGGCTTTTTCTTTTCTTTTTTTTTCCTTATTTTTTTTTTTTTCACTGCTATGCCCTGGAGAAGAATGGTCTTATGGTGAAAGCCTAAGGCAAGGAAATAGGAAATGTATTTCCAGAATCAGTTCTGCCATAGACTTTCTTAGTGACCTTGGACACTCCTTATCCTTGCTGTCATTCCCTTTCATCATCTTGAGGTTTGTACTAGCACAAGGGCTGCTTCAGGGTAGTTTTGTGGAGCTCGACTCATTATTCTTGGTAGAGGGTCAGATTCTCAGGTAAAATGTGCTGTGAAAGTGTGAAGTATTGTGCAATAGCATGCTGCAACAGAAGTGTTAAACATAAAGTGGTGTTATGAAATACTAACACTGGTATTACTAGATTAGAAGATAAGCCTTTAAAAATTGTTTACCTTCTATACAAGTTATCTTTATTAATATCACTATTTTGCCTTGACCTGACCATAATGATTAGGTACCAAGGCCCTGATGGTTAGTAAAAAATATCCAGCATCACTGCCTGGCTTCAAAGCTATATTACCCAGAACAACAAGTGAATACATACAGCTTGCCTTTAATTGGGATATAAAAAACAGAATTTCACAATAGTTTGATGTATTTAAGATCCTGCTTCTGGGCAGTTCTTTACCTTTTCCATTTCTTGCTATTACCTTAGCTTCATCAGCGACATAGGAGTCTTGGCTACAGGAGCCTGGCCCCATACATTTTCTTTTTCTGTGAGATTCTAGTTGTTAAATGTAGCAATGTGGTTGCCACCTGAGAGACTTTTGTGAGGACATTCACCTGGCTTTCCAAGGAAAGTTAATCAGTGCAAAGTACCAATAAAGGATATTTAAACAGGATCAAGAATAAGCCAGATGGAGCATTTCAGACTTATCCTTGGGGATTACTATCGAATGTGAACATTTCTAATGGGGCTCTACAGGAGATCCACGGCTGCAGCACATGCAATGCTCTCTCTATTCTATAACAGATTTATAACACTCCTCGTCTGCAGAAGACAAGGACTGGTAATATGATAGTGGTGAGGACTGGGCTATCCTACACATTGATTTGAACTATTTAGTTATCTGCACCAAAACATATTTTAATATAGCCCAAAGTACTTTTATACATCTGGGAACAAAGTACTCAAACCGTGTTCTTATCAGGGACACATTCAAGAGAGGGTGTAAGGACCACAGCAGACAAGCAGCTCACTGGGAGAACCCAGCACTACACATAATGTGCACAGATGAGGTTGCAATCAGCAGAAGCATAAAAAGACAACGCTGTAGGTGGAGCTGGTGAGATGGACATTGAAACACTGCACAATCCTTTGATCATCTTTAGAACATAGGGGACAATGCAGGCAAAATTAACAGAAATGAGAAAATTTCTGACAAAGGATCAGAAATTGTAGTGTATATGTATATGTATATGTATATGTACATGTATATGTATATGTACATGTATATGTATAGGTTAGAATTTTAAGAAGAGATTAAATTATAGTAAATTGGCATCTTTCTGAGGAAAATATGAAAGGTGGGATAAGGCTTTTCAATTTGCAAAGAAAAACTATGAAAATATCAGTGCCTGGAATTTTAAACTGGATTTTAAACTTAATAGGATAAAATGCAGGGGTGTTTTGTTTCGATTTTTTTTTTTTTCCTTTTTTTTGTGAGCTGGTAACTAATCATGGGAACATGCCACCGCCAGGGATGGTGGTGGATTTTCTGTCCTTTAAGAGTCACAGCTTGGATGCCATCTGGAGGATAGGCAGTAGTCCAACACAACATCAATATCAATGATATATAGGACGATCTAATGATCCCTTTTGGCCTGATACTCAAGGAACTGAAGTTCACTGGAGTTCTGTCACTGACCTTAGCAAAGGCAGGATTTCATCTTCTGTTCCCAAGGCTTTAATAATGGAAGAGGTATTGGTTACCTCTGTTCAAATGAATGGAGACAAAGTGATGTTCAATACCATGAAGGAAAGCTGCCAACAGAAAGCAGCAATAGTGCAAGTTGAAACCAACCACTTTTTTTTTTTTTTTTAAGTGAGTATTTTCTGCATTTCAGCTGCATAGTCTCTTCAAGCACATCTGTGTGGTCAGCTCTAATTATAGAACACTTCTGGGACATAACCCTGCGTACAGTGCGAACCAGGGCTGCATCTCAGGCTTTGAAAAGCAGCAGATGAGAGGGGAGATCCTAGTGATTCAGATTTTGCAAAAATAATGGATGCAATTTTGGTAATTGAAGGCGAGGGAAGTTGTCAAAGATGGGTCAAATTGAAGGTCAACTCTGTTCTCAGCGAAGGGAAGCAGGATTAACAGCAGTGGATAATTCTGGACTCTGGAGATGACTGCATCTCTGTCAATGAGCCAAGAGAAAAGACAGATTCTTCCACTTCAGCGGGATTGACTACTGCTTCAACTTCAGAAACTGGCCTATTTGTATAGCTGTATTTAGATACCTTGCCAGAAGTGAGGCTGCTGGCTCTGTACTAGTTTCTTTTAATAAGACATGTTCAAATGTTACAAATCTGCAAATTTTCTTTTTGTCTTGGAGGGGCTGGGGGGTGGGAAGCACCCCAACAGCAGCATACTGTGCACATAGATGGCTGGTCAGTTATTCTACTCCTTCCATGTTAAGAAGAGACAAAACATTTTCTACAATTAAAAATATTCTGGCTTTAAAGGTCAAGTACAGGAAATACTCTGATAATACTGAAGGCACTGAAAGCATACTTTTGATTTTCCTGTTTTCATTTAGGTTTGCATTTTGAGGCACTGGTTAACAAAATGCAAGAGGTCCCTCTAAGGCATGAACACAATCCAGTAAAACAGGGATGTATATCCAAGGTGAATATACACTTACAGGCAAAACCATAAACATATAATTGATCAAAATGTCTGTGAAGTATCCCTTAAAAGGATTTCAACATCAACTACTTTTGATAGTGGGTATGTGCAATGAAGCCATCAGAATAGTCAAACAATAATGATTATTTCTATGCTTTAGCTCTTTGAAAGTAGTCACAAAAGCATAAGTAAGCAGGTTCCAAGTTATTTACTCTCACTGGTATATGCCTTTCTTATTCAGAAAACCCTTAAAATCCAAATTGAGTTTTTAAAAAAGATTATATAATTTCATGTAACAAAGATTATGTGAATAACCTACTGATATACTTGTATTCACGATCATGTTTGATTTGCATAAAGTTGCACTGTTTCTTTCACGATAATTAGACCTAGGACATATAAATTTTGCATTGCTTTTTCTGACATGACCTGTGATGTAAAGGATTCACTTAGTGCTTCTTTACCTCTTTATACAAAACCAAAAAAGGTTTTCCTTCCTGTTGAAGTAAATGGACTTGTAATTGCCAAATATTACAATTCTGTCATTTGAAGACCAAACCCATCATTCCAGATATACGTTGCTCAGACAGGCTGCAGTTGTTACTACCTTAAAAATAATTGCATTTGTAAAGCTTAAAACAGTATTTCTCTGCCTATGTATTGATCAGTTTGGTTTTCAAAAGTCAGACACCTCTTCGAGACATCTATACGCCATGCCCAAATAATGCCAGTTGTGCCATACCAACAGTCACTTCAATGAAAATATCTGTCTTTTTAAAGTTCCCTACGTCTTGCTTTTCCCTCTTTGTTTCCTTTAAGTGCTGCTGTAATATTACATCTACTCACCTTGATAAGGTGCTGATACTACAATATTTTTGTATTTGACAGCTTCATCTCAATAAACTCTCTATTTCAGTGATCCTGCACCTACTTTTGTTATATTCACAGCTGTCTTTTTTTTCTGTTTAATATTCTTGTATATTTTGTGTGTTGAGAATGTACATTCTTTTTTTTTAATTACTCCCCAGCTACATTTATTGCTTTCTATTACATATATTTACATCTTACGCACTTTAGACAACTGGTATTGTTTTATTACATTTGGTTCCTATGGATCCTGGAATACTTGGAAGCCATAACTCTTTCTGAGTATCATTATTTTCAAAAATCCAGGGAAGAAATTTAGAGCTTATTGGCAAAGCAAACATCACAAATAATGAGGGGCTTTCAAATTCTGAACCTTGAAGACCCTGACTAGTAAAATTCTGGTCCATGTGTAGTCTAAAGCAGTGTTATTATCAATGTGAAACAGCTGAGCTTACTCAAAATACAGCAACACATCTCCCATCCCCTTTCTTTGTGTCACACATAATATATGCAGATGCACAACACCTTCACTTGAGTATTACATCAGAAACCTCACTGATGGTGTCAGGAGATGAGCTGCATGAGTAAACATCAGATGACTGAAACTATACCTACAGATCTCTAGGCAATTTTTGAGTAATTTGGCCATTTAAATAATCACTTAAAATACTCTTTTTTCAAATTCAGCAGCAGTTCCCACAATCTAAACTGACTAGCCATCATTGCAGCCACTGATTAGAATCAGTAGAAATTATTGGTGCAATATTATGAGTAATATTCTGAAATCTGTTTTCTGTAGACTGCACCAGCTGTTTGTGGGTTGTGAGTAGCTCGGAGAAGAGAGCAATACTATCAGTGGAATCCAGCTCCAGGTCTATACACCTGAGTTTAGGTGCCTACTGTTGCCCACACACAGGCATCTAGAGCCTTTTGGACATCCCTTGGACATCCTGCTGGACCACTAGCTCTTGCTGAAGATGGGTTTGGCTCTCCTGCAGGTCCACTGTGGCATGTGGCAGCTCTGTGTGGGTGATATACACAGGGGCATCTTAATGACACGAGGTGCCTGTGTGTGGGTGCTGCATCCCACTCCTGCCCTCTCTCAGTGGCTGTGGGAGTTCGGATGCTTGGCCCACATGTAGACCTAGATAAGTAGGTATCTATGTGCAGGTGTTGGCATCCTTTCCTGTATTCCCTCTAGGAGAGAGACTCATTTCAAAGGTTGTTTAGGCATTCCCAGGGTTGCTCCTAACTTTCATGTGCCCTACACTTCTCCAGAAATACTTTGGGAGGCCTCACAATTGTCCACAAATACAGTCAGACAACGGAACTGAAACAAGACAGGAGACAGGAGACACAGACCTCTGCCTTGAGATGGGCAAGCTCTCCAGGCAGTGTTGGGTTTGTGCACATGCCCTTGCCAGCACCAATGAATGCACCCCAGAGAGAAGCTGCTGCAGGGGCAGGAGTTGACAGCACTGCTGACACTGCTTGCCAAGAGACGGACTCACAGCAGCGTGGCTGGGGATGTGCTTATGCACTCACTGGTTTTTGCATCTGAGAGTCATCTTTGCAAAGCCATGATCGTGGCCAGACAGCATCCCCAAGACAACATAGCCACCTCTGGCTTTGGCACTGACACTGTCTGTCCTTGAGGATGCATGGGAACAAAAAGGGAGTACACACAGCAACTGACATCTGTTTTCTTCATTTGCGCAGAAAAACTTATGCTGCATCTTCTCTAGTACTGTGCTTCCTTTTCTCCAGTAAAGTTTCCCAGCTCCATACCCCAAATTAATATTCTGTTCTTTGGTTACAAAGGCCAGCTGAAAAGTATTTAGCAGCTCCAGAAGGTACTAACAGCCTTGAGGAGCTCACTGGTAGCATCCAACAGCTGACAGAGAAGTGATACGGGAATACCCATAGATAGATTTGTAGGTGTATTTTGTATCAGTGTCGTTGCTGATTTCATTAAGCCCATATGCACGCTTGTCTTTCTGAAAAGTGATCCTGGAGTGTGTGAGCGAGTATCTGGCCATAGATGGCACCAAACAAC
>JAWWES010000115.1:80650416-80668837 GCA_035583135.1 Lophotriccus pileatus | reverse complement strand
TCTGTTTTATTTATTTGCACAGAAAAACTTATGCTGCATCTTCTCTAGTACTATGCTTCCTTTTCTCCAGTAAAGTTTCCCAGCTCCATACCCCAAATTAATATTCTGTTCATTGGTTACAAAGGCCAAGCTGAAAAGTATTTAGCAGCTTCAGAAGGTACTAACAGACTTGAGGAGCTCACTGGTAGCATCCAACAGCTGACAGAGAAGTGATACGTGAATACCCATAGATAGATTTGTAGGTGTATTTTATATCAGTGTCGTTGCTGATTTCATTAAACCCATATGCACGCTTGTCTTTCTAAAAAGTGACCCTGGAGTGTGTGAGCGAGTATCTGGCCATAGATGGCACCAAACAACCACGAGCCGAACAATCCCTTCTTGCTGATGGAGCAGCCGGCTGAGGCTGCTGGCTTGCGGCTGCACCCCGGGGCAGCCCCGGCAAACTGACTGCCTGCCATGTGATGCCCGAAATGTAACAACTTCTTCCTAGACGCGAACCTGCAAATCCCCCCTCCCAAATCAAATAGCCTTTCTGAGCATCACAACTATTTTTCTTGTTTAAATCCCTCCCTCTGCCCTGGGTTATTTCCTTTTAAATACAGCAGCACATAAAAAGCCCTACCACTGTCTTGGATAAAGTATGTTGGCACTTTGAAAGAGTGTGGGAAGGGACCAGTGTTGCTCCAAAGACCCAGCAGTCTGATTAGGCTGTTGCATAGGACTGTATGTCACAAAGCCTAATTTTTGCATTTTCAAGCCATTAGGTAAAGTAATCCTATTCATAAACTGATGAAGCTCTACTTTAGAATCTAATTCCTAGGTTTTATTCCAACAAGAGTTAGCTGGGTGGTTTCTTCTTCTGTACCTCTCTGAAGCTTAGAAAGTTTTTAATTTCCAGCTTAGAATTATTTGTAGACTTTTTTTTTTTTTTTTTTCCCATTCCTGTACCAACTTTTTGTTTTAGCTTAAATACTTCTTTCTACTTGTTATTCCCTGCTCAACAGAGCTTCCCATCATGCCCATCATCAGACTGGCTCTGAGCCATATGATCACGGGTTTGGGAGAAAGACATTTGATCTTCTGTCCTTCACCTCCACACCTTGAAAATACGCCCAGAGATTTTCCTTGTCTCCCAACAAAACACCCATCTACCACTGGGACAGGAGCTTCATAGATTGGGTAAAGGGCTTATGAAGACATCAGCTTGATGAGAGCCATCTGGAGGGCAAGAGTCAGGTGAGGTTAGGAGAGGGATGAGTAAGGAGTAAACAGGCAAGGAAAGAAGTGAGGTGGTGGGTTGAGCAGTGGATGCAGATGGCTTACGGCAACTATCTCCTGAATAACTTTGAAGGCTTCTGTCATTGCTTGGTGTGAGCATTACCAGGGAGACTAAAAAACAGGCATTTTTGGTCACATGTGAAGTCAAGGCCTTTCTCGATTCACTTTGCACTCTTACCTGTTTTCCTGGAGTCTTGCCATTAGGGTAATCAGTCTCGCCCAGCTTGCTTAGCCAGGTGCTCCCCTGACCAACAGGAGCCTCGCAGGTGTGTGCACTTTGGTGCACACTCATTCCCCAAGCCTGACCATTACACTGGATCCCAATGCTGATCCTCTGCCATTTCTTGGAGTACACTTTCCAATAACTTGCTTGCCTTCAAGCACAGAGTGCTGTTATTCTCCATCCCCCCTCTCCTCAGTTTTACGGCCACCTTGAAACTCCCCACACTGTGCCTTCCTTGCAAAGTTGAGCTACTAGTTTTTTCTGTTGGGAAGGCTTACTAAAAACTTCACAGAGGTCCAGTCAGGCTTCTCTCCTCTCTGAAATAGGTAATTTATTTTGAAATGAGGAATGTTAGACTAAGTTAAAACAAGAACCTGATGAACTGACAGCACAGGAGGTTCATTTGCGATACTTACCCAGAGGTGGGCAATTCATCCCCCAGTGTAGCTACTATGTTTTGGTCCAGCTTTACTACTCTTTTTGCAAACTTAATTGCACACATTGAAGTGACATTTTATGTATCCTTAGTTAAGAACAGGGGCTAGGAAGTTTGCATATTGCTGGGTCAGAATGTCTGCTTTCATAATCCTCAACTCAGATGTGCAGTAATACATCTGAGAGGACTCCTTTCCTATGATTACATACTCATTTCATTTTAGTCAATTAATATTGACTGATACTGAGTGATTGCTTCTGGGATGAAAAAAGGAAAAGTAGTACATGAATACGAAAACAAGATAGTCAAATTTATTTTGCAAACACAAATTTGGATTTTTAAGACTTTGTTCTGGTCTCTCATTAAACATAGATAATGAATTCCAGAGATTGAGGATTTCTTGTGTATCCTGTAGAACACTTTAGCTATTAAATCAATTATAATTCTTTTGGGAGTTTTGCCTTGGGAAAGGTGGAACACAAAGTGCAGAACTAGAATATTAAAAAGGCTCAATTGGTCAGACAAAAAATTCATATAGCATCCGCATCCTAGGAGAAGGAAAAAGGACAGGGGAACATGAAGAGATACTTTACATCTGTAGCTTTCAGGAATCTGGTAGTTGTTTTGGTTCAGGTTCTGCTTGTGCTCAACTTGTTTCAATGTTGTAGTAAAATGCACTTTGAGAAAATGCATCTTTTTAAATAAGTGAGGGTTAATAGGTCTTATTACTTAGACATTTAATGTCCTTGACATCTCTTTCTTTCTTTCCATCATGAGATGGTGGCAAAGCTAATGTAGTCTCAAGGCTTCTGACTAACACAAACATTTATTTGAGGAGATGCATAAATTATATGTAAAATTGATAAACTGGTATTCAGGCTCAAATTTCACAACTTCTTTTCTCATTTAGCATAAAGTAAAATATCCTAAGCATCCTTTTTCTAACATATTCACTACTGGTCATACATGATTACTGTGATATGTCCAAATAACAGCTGTATTCCATGCTCACAAGTTTTCAGAATTTGTATAAGTACACTTCCTCCTTTAAAGTAGGTTCCTCCATTACTGTCCAACAGAATGAAATGTTGATTAATATCAGCTCACTACAGTAAAATGGAAAAGAAAGGTGAGATAGCTAAACTGATCACTATCCTTATTTGACCCTCCTGGAATTAAACAACCTTTTTCTATCCTTCTTTCAATTTGTTTAATAATGTAATAGCAATTTTGGTTTATAGCTTTCCCTGAACTTCATCTATCCTTCCATTCCCTTTAGCTATTCAGTCTTTTTTTCTTCGGATTTGGTTTTCTGTATTACCAGTGACTCTCTCTGAATTAAGAAAAAAGAGAATATTTTCGGCTTCAATTTGGAATTTATTTTCTGTAGTCTCACAGAAATTAAGTTGAAATGAGAATAGCAGATAAATTCACCCACAGATCCCAGGACACTTAATATCAAACTGATACACTAAATATTCAGATACACTAAATATTACCTGTTTTCCAAAACCTAGGAGCAGGTTTTGTATGACCTCAGGCATTAAGACCATCTTCACATGCACAGGAGACAGTTTCCAGGGTCCTCAGCATGCCTGAGCTCATGCAAAGTGAAAAGACTGTCCTATTGGTCCGCAGAGGGATTTGGAGCATGTACTGATGGTGGCATGGAGGGTTTTATTTTTTCCTGACCCTGAAGCCTTGAAGCATGAGATTTGATTATGATCATTGTCCTGTTGCAGAGCTGCAAAATTTATGAGTATTAAGAGCACAGCAGAAAGTTTCCTTTTCTCTGTAGAAGAACACTGGTGGGTACATAGGCTGAGCCCTGGATTTCAAATGCCTGCACACACAGAGACACATACAGAGCTTTCCCTCTAACACCCAGAGGCAGAAGAGAGACAGCTAGTTCACCTGAAAGCATGTGAGCAGCATCTCTTTCTTTCCTGGATAAAGTGTTCAGTCATTCACTACTCTCTCTGTTCAGCTAAGCTCAGATGACAATCTCTGGACCACGTTTTGTTCCTGTTTTCCAGGGTGAAACCACTGCAGCTTCTCCATATGAGATGTGGTTTTAGAATTGCCTCCCATCTTCCTTTTGGGAAACCTTTTTCTTAATCTCTGAATGACTTTTGGATCTCTTCCCAAGGTTGGTGCAGTGTAGGCACTCTCACAGCTGGGTTGCACAGGGAGCAGGTTTGTCCCCTTACTTACAGGCCACCTTTGTCCTTACAGCTGCAGAAGCAGTGGTACACCATGATTTGTCTTCTCTTTCATTTTTTTCATTTCAGCATGTCCTCTGACACTAAAAATGTGTAGAAATATGCTTTTCCCCCCAATAAAGAAATAGGTCTTTCTTTTGTAGATATTAAAACAAACCCTGCTGGATCACAGCAGATCCAGAGCACTAAGTAGCTGATTCCAAGGACATGTCACCAATGCAATCTTCTGAGATCCAAAATCTTGCCAGCAAAGACTTTGTGACTCATCCTGTGGACGATCAACATAAATGCTGAGTAGCCTTGGACCAGAATCTGAATGCTGGGAGACTCATCAAAACCTGCCTGATTCATTGAAGATCAACATTCTCATCTGCCTTGAGACTAGTCTGTAAATGACTGGATTTAGAATTTGCCTTCTTTCACCAGATAAAAGCTTTTAGATAAAAATATATAAATAAATAACATACATTAAGTATATTAATAGATTTTTATATATTAATATTTTTATAGATATATGTCGCTATTGCCCAAACTGTAGCCAAGTCAAATTTGATTTGAGAAGATCTACCTACCATGAAACCATGACATTGATTACTTGCCTTTTTCACAGAATCTTCAAGGTTGGAAGAGACCTTCAAGATCATCCAGTTCAACCATTCACCTGGCACTACCACTGTAACCCCTAAACCATATCACCCAGTGCCAGATTCAGACACCTATGAACACATTTTTAGCCTCACCTCTTTGCTGCTGCATTCTTATAGTAACCATTTCAGTGTTTTGCCTATTGCCTTCCAAATATTTTCCCCCTTTTTAATGTTGAAAATGAATATATTGAAATATTTCTATACATTTAAACATTGTTAGTAATTACAAAATCTCTTAATTTATTTCCTTTAAAATCCTAGGTGTAAAATTTATAGGACTGTATGTTTGAAAATGTTTAAATTTAGTATGCATCACTTTGAATTTTCCCATGTTAATTTTACAAAAATAAAAAAGAAAACTTCTGTGCTAGCTGAAAATTTGTTGCTGTAGTTTGTATTTTTCTTTTTTTTTCAGTACAGGCTGAGCACAGAGCTGGTCCTTTCATACCACTAAATTCTACAGAGAAAACATGAGCTTCATGTGAGAGCTTCATTCAAAGGCTTTTAGGAAGCAGCTTTGGGGGGTCCTCCCTGTCTCTGCGGTGGTGGGTGTTTGGGGCCACCCACTGTACTGCACATCCTTCAGTGCCTGCCACACTCACCAATGCCCACAGCACACTCTTGACTATTTCTTCCTTAGCTTCTTCTTGAGAAACAGTCATAAACTGAATACATTTCAGCTACATGGGTTGCAGGCTTTGAGCTTGCATCCTGATCCCATGTTACTCAACAGATCATTTTTCTAAGCATTTAGGGAGCTGCAAAGAAAAAACCTTTCTGTTCTTAGTACTTTAACAACTGTTTAATGATGAACTGTACCTTTACTGCCACCTTGCTCTATGGTTTTTCTTTCCCCAACATTTAATTCTGATATTCGAGGTGTATTTCAGCCCTACAAAATTCAGCAACATTCATATATAATCTCTCAGTGCTGCATTCTCAGGAAAGTTACATAATACTAAGCAGAGAGACTAAACATGAACCCATTTTTCATCATTAATAGCTACATCCCCAGTACAGATGAGAAATGCTAAAATATGTTGATTAAATGCTGACATATCTTTGTCAAGCATGTCAATAAACTGAAGAGCAGTATAATCATAAACATATAATTAAAGGTGAATTGCTCATCCCAAAGGAACCAAGCCAGCCCTTTAAGAAACTGCAAAACCTGAGAAGTCCCACCAGTGTTGGAGCCATGCACAGGCTGAGTGCAGTTACTGATCCTCCATGAGAAACCATGACTTGGGAATTACTCCTCAGTGGGAGTTCAGAATTAAAGATTTGGTTTTAGTAAGTTTAAAAAAAGATGTTAATCTCTAACATGTCTAAGCTACTAGAGCAGGAAAGTAGAATAAGCATTAAAGTACAGAACATGCTCAAATTAAACATCATCACTAAAAAGCTTTTTTAATCAAGTGTCCAGTGTAAATAAGTCTGCAGTAGGACAAGATGAATGGGCATTTCTGAGACTTTCTGTATGGCTGAGAAGCTGAAAAAATGATTCCTGATTTGTGACATGACAGAGCTCCAGTTTTTTGTTTGTCCTAAGTGCTCCAATACCCTTGTGTGACCTGAACGCCACTGAAGTTAACTAGGGGAGTTTTAGAGGGGAGATTTATTTAGAGGTCTGGAATCTACTTTTTTTTTTTCACTTCTATGTAAGATTCAGTTACGAAGTTGCCATTTTTCAGATTTCTTATTTCTTCTCCTTCATATCATAAAAAGTGATAAAAATGTGGAAAAAATAATGATAGAAACATAACACATATAGTTGTACTTGAACAGCCTGCAAACCCCAACTTTGATGCTTTAGTGATTGTGACAAATGTGAGATGATAAAAAACTTCAGGATAAAATGCCTGTCAGGCATTTTATGCCCCAAACTGAGATTTTCAGGACATTGTTTTATTTTTCTGCTGTTAAAACTAGCTGAAAGAAAACAGGATCTCTGTTTCTTAAGACTTTGTTTCCTTCCACTATTTCTTTCCTTTACTAAACTGCATATTGTAATCCTGTTGTCATCACAGTCTGTCGTGGGAATATGATACAATGCCGTTCTCACTGACGGCAAAACTCATTTTGACTTAGGAACACAGGGAACCACATTGTATAATCTCTTTCCTCAGTTTATACAACATAGAGTCAGCCCTAAGGTATCAAATGGGTAAAGAGTAAAACACTGAGTTCTCAGATGAGGAAAATAATTAGAAAGCAGAATGTTCTAGCAGAATGTATAAAAGAAATAATCTCAAGTTGGGTTTTTCTAAGAGTGTTAGTACCCCTTACTTACCAAAAGCTAGTTTATTCACCAAGCTCAGTGTGCTCAAATATCTTATGTAAGGCTCTTGGGACACAAATCGAGAGATTATGAAAAAAAGTTTTGTCCCAGGCTCTATGCTTTCTGCACAACATTGTGCAAGCTGTCCTGCAGAAGCATGTGATCTGAAATGGCATGATCCCCCAGTCAGAGGAGCACCAGCACTGCTCAGGATAGCATGGTTCATGACAATGCAAAGGGGTGCTCTGAGAATTGAATGAATGGTGAGGACTAGCCTTATGTCATTTGCTTTCTAGCCAGGGTTTTGTATCATTTCATCATGAAGGCCTGATTCAATCCCAACTACTCTTTTCCTCCACTGCCCTCTTGGTAAAGCAATATTAGCATGCAGTGAATATTTGGCTCATGAGCACTGGTATCTAACATTAATCAAAAAATTGAAAAGAAAATAATCAAAACATCAATAAGTCTAGGGATTTATTTTAATAGACACAAAGGATATTTATCAGAAAGAAAAGGTTGTATGAGAAACAATATACAGGTTATTGGGTGCAACACAATGATTTGCAGATTTCTCACTATTCTTTTTGTGCACCTGGAACAAGGAATGTACTCTCAATCTATTTCTATTTTTCATGATGGAAATACACAGACTAAGAAGAATGTCATACAAAATCTCCTTGGATTCAGAGAGAACGTAAAGATCATCCTCTAAATGACTGCTCACCTTGAATCTCTCCATAGGTGCTGCCCAACAGGAGGACAAGCAGTCTCTATACTTTCGAGTAATCATACCTGCAAACTCTATATTTTTCTCACCTCATTTTGTGCATTGTGTCAATTGAAGGTGCACCAAGATCTGCTCACTGGATTGATGAGGTTATCAAAATACACTCTCAAGGTTTACAGAAAGGAAGAAAAAAGTGAAAGGTTTCATACTACCAACAGAGATAATGAGGGAAGAGATCCAGACAGCACACATTCTGCTTCTTTTCTCTGCTGATCTCTAGAGAAAAAGCAGGTCATTCTCATACTGATGAAATGCCAAGAGGTGAAGTTAAAACTGGAACTCCAGAAGGAAAAAATATATAGTTGGAAATGCTTCTGCACAAGGAAGCCTTGAAAGCAAAGGGAAAAAAAAAGACATATATGTTTGAGTTACAAAGTACATTTTCACTACCTAATCTGTGAATAAGGATCTTTAGAATAGTGCAACTTTCCTACTCCCAGGATAATGATGTCAATAGATGTTGCCAATAATCAGGATAATCATGCCAATAAATTATGGTTATGCATCTGACAGGAACCTCCTCACATGGACTGCAGGAAGAGGTTTCAGTGTTAAGGCACTCACTCTCAATGACTGTGCCCTCCTCCTGCCAGCTCAACACCTCTGCTCCCCGTCTGGCTGCTTTTCCTGCTAGTCCCTCACCAGGTATTTTTCCATGAATCCCCCTCCTTACACCCATTTCCCCAGCTGACGTAGCTGATGCGCTGAGAGGGCTTGGGCTCCTACTGTTTTCTCGTGACCTGTTCACCTCTGCAGATTCAGGAGATACTTTCCACTATCTTATGGCCAGTGAATCCTCAAATATTTTTCTGTACAACAGAGTGTCCTCAGGGGACTCAGAACTATTCTTCCTCCCCCATCAAGATGGCCTGTCACTTCTTGATTAGGGCATTTTCTGGGGTAGTTGAAAACCTAAGTTTTCATTCTTTCAGCCTGAGATAAGGGTCAAACCGATATATCCTGGTGCAGAACACAGATGAGATCTCCCATATGGTTTGTGAGGATCAATAAGCCCATTTCAGCTGAGAAAGATGGCAGATAAAATGGACATATCCCACAGCAGATCGTGGTCTACCCTGCCTTATCCCTGAATTTAGCACTCCAAATGCAGTGATTTGTTTTTCTGCTTAGTTCAAGATACACAACTCTGTGGATATGAATAGGAAGTTCCTGTGCACATTACGTCCACAACATTTCTAATTGTAATAAAATTTTGAGTTTCAGGAAGGCTGGTCAGATGTGAAAATGTAAAGGGAACTGATCCTGATGATAACGATAAGGACAACTAACGAACAAAGGGGTGTTCAGTGTTTTGCTCGTGTTCTCTTAGACAACGGCCTGATAATAAAAGGGAACAAAAGAAACATGATGCATGAGAGTGGAGCTCAGAAGAGGAAACAAAACACAGTTGCAAGCAAAGATAGTGAAATAATAGGGATCCTTTAAACCAGTTGGTGCTTTCCTGCAGCACCTAAGACACAAAATTCACATAGGCCAAAAATTGCTGAACATGTATGTATTTCTAAACACGGTGTAGCTTGGAGTCAGGAAAAGGGTAAGGGCTGCGTGATTTGCTGACTGAATGGAACATCAGTTGGGTCAATTCAATATGAGCCTTCAGTGCTCATAAAACTTCAAAGACTTATTTAAATAATAAGTCCTATCATGTATTTCAAATTAAAAATAATCTTGGATACAAGCATTTCCCTGTTCTCAGATTTTGCAAAATGAAATTTGCCACCTAGCAGTAGAACACAAAATGGCAAGCAGAAAAGCTCAACAGGTGAATCTGTGTTTTTTAGCATCAGTTTAAATGAAATAGAAATAATAAAAAGTATCGAGGAAAGCAACAAGGCCAAGGCTGTGTGTCTTCCAGTGCAAACAGATGCAAATGATTTTGTTTCCTTTTACAAAAACACTGACAATTTAGAAACCTCTTGAGCTTCCTCTTTTTCCATTGTAATAAAAGGCATAAGAAACAACAATAAAAATCCCATTTTACCATATTTGCACTGTTGAGTTTAAACATGGCTTAATTAAAACACGAAAATTACTGCATTACTGACGCATCATTGGCCCAGTGTGAATGCACTCATTCCCACAGTGCTCCAAGGATGTGTTGCCTAAAACCCCTAGGGAAGCATCTCACACACTCCAGCAGGCCCACAGGACCTCAGCTGTGCTGCCACTTTACCACTTCACCATACTGATGCTCCCAAATGCTCTTCTTGTGAATGAGTTAACGTATGTGATGCTGTTCCTCTCTGAGTATGTCCTGAGCACAGCCCTTGTTCCCCAAGAGACTCAGGAGCATCAAACCTGTGAGATCATACGGTATTTCAACAGCATGAGGATGGATAATTCCTGTACTGTTCCTGTGCATCCCCACCTGCCCGCCTCAAACATGGATAAGCAGTTAAAAGAACAACACAAATGAAGGGAATTCTGAAGAGTGGGGTGTTACACAGCCTCTTGGAGAGAAAGGTCTGCTGGGGCAGAGTTAGCAAGTGGCTGATCTGGCACAGAGATGCAGACAATGATGGTGTGCCAATGTTGGCCCTTGATCAACATATGAACTCACATACAACTATTCACACATCTGCTTACAGGTGACTTTTACATATTTGTGTAAGATGTAAATTAAGTGGATACAAACTTGAAAAAAAAAGTAACTCTAACCCCTCCAGCCTGGCAATGTACAAATCTGACCTCTTTGTCAGTGGAGAATAACTGCAGATATAAGTTCTAGTTATTTGGGGGGTTGGGTTTTATTCACCTTTTTTTTTTCTTTCTTTTTTTTAGCTATGGGAGGATTATCTAGAGGCTTCACAGCATAGATTTCCCCCCTCCTTATCCTAAAGAAAGCATTTCCCGTATTCACACAAAAGGTTCCAGTCACAAGACACAGAGTAACAGAGTAAAGTTACCTTCCTGAGTGAGAAGTGTGATCAACATATGCTAGAAAACCTTTCAGGACCATGTGTAAAAATAGCTGAAGCTGTGTTGTTTGTATTAGCACTCTGAACTATTACCAAGCTGAGACCAGATCTTTGTGTTTGCTCAGGCATAAAGGGAAGTGTTAATGTTTACTGAGTCAGAACACTGTTTCTTAAAGAGCTTAATTAAATTTATTGCTCTTGGCCCATGGTGTCTCAAGACACGTCACAGAACACACCGAGCCACCAGAAAAATGCAGAGAAGCACAACCCCATTTTCTGTGTTTCTCAAGTAACCAGCTGTGACAAGGGGAAGCATCAGTCTGAAAATGACCCTATTCTATTAACAGTTTTTCTCACCAGATTCTCACTATAGAAGAAGAATGTGGAAGTGGAAATAATTGAATAGCACATTGAAGGAGATATATTTCATGTGAATTAAAGATGCTTATCTTCATTAAAATAACCAGGAAGGGAACTGCTGGGCTTCATTCAGTTAAGAAAAACTTGGTATTCATGTTTATTTTCATTTAGTAATTAGAAACCCTGGGATATGATAACTTAGCTGAAGCTGTTTATCTTGAAATTTTCACTTGGAATCCAGCCCAGTTTGCAATAATTAAAGGTTATTATCTGATGGGGAGAAGTGGAGAAAATAGTATCTTGTTTTTTCCTCCAATTTTTAAATGATTTTCGTTAGAATGTAAGAACAGCAACTCCCAGAGAGGCATGGTGCCTGTCCAGTTTAGTCTCTGACACTGGATGCTGAGAAGGCTGGGATGTATCTGCCTTATCTATGTCTGATGGTTTTTAAAACTTCTCTATGCTTTTGGTCTCTATGGCACCCTGTGGCAATGACTTTCTAAATTTAATTACACATTATATGAAAAAGCATCTTCTGATAGTTTAAGCCTGTGATGTGGCAATTTTACAGAATGCTTCTAGATCATAGATCATGATAAATAGCTGCTTACATTCTCTGTATCATTAATGATTTACAGATATCCAATAAAATTCTTTTAGTCACCTTTTTTATCTCTGCTGAAGAGTCCAGTAATATTTCCTCCCCTTGCCTAGGTGCTGTTTCCAGCCTCTGATCCTAATTGTGGCCTGTGTATCTTTTCTAGTTATACTGTATCAGTGGAGCAAAAGTACATGCAATACTCAGGGTAAAATTTCACCAGTGGCTCACAGGGTGGTATAATCATGGTTTCTGTTTCATTTTCATACCCGCACTTAATGAGCTGCTCGTACCTTAAACAATGTCTAGTATATCGGTGAAGTGTGACTTCAATCTCTACAAGACGTGCTTACTCCCTCATATGTAAAACCTTCACCTTAATTTTTTTATAACCCATGTAATTTATTTTTTACTAATTTCACCATTTGTGAGCAGCATCTTTCTTGAACTCAGGATGTTAGCACCTTTTCCATTTTTGTAGGGATACTGGACTTGAATACCTTAGTCATGGATACAAAACTATTCCTTCACAGTCATATGTGGAAATGCTTCCTTCAAATTGCTCAGGATTAAGTCTAGAATGGCTTTTCTCCTGGTGGATCATCTGACTAGTTGGGCCAAGAACTGAAACAATCTAAAACTGTTGTCTCTGAATAATAGCGTGCTCTGAACTCTTCCTAATCCCCCTGCAGACAGCTGAAGTCTCCCCTTGCACTTATCTGACCCTTGCAGCCTTTAATCTGAGGGTGTTTTGCAGCCGTTGTCACCACCCGGGTGAGTCACTAGAAGCACAGCCTCGATCATCAGGTGAATTTATCAGGCTTAACTTTACCCACTGAACAGGTAAGCATTTTATCAAAGCTTGTCAGGCAGAGTTCAACATTTGTCATCAATAGAGAAGGACAGGCATGTGCAGTGTTGCTAGTTCCCCCTTCTTTGTGTCCTGCCTTGGGATGGGGTGTGCTGCCCTCTAGATAAGCCAGGATGACTTCCGAGTCCGGGACAACTGGTTTTTAACTCTCAGCTAGTAAATTTCAACCCAAAATGATTTTACAGCACATATTTGTTCTGTTACCATTGTGAAACTCTGCTTTCTTTTAAAAAACACTATTGCTTCTCTAATGGTGTAGTCTTCTCTGTTATTCAGATATATTTGAATGCCACTGTATTACAGTATCACACTGATTACCTTCTAGCCTACTTAGTAGGCATCTACAAGATGTTTGGATTTTGTCATCTTGTCTCAGGCACGCAGAATGTTTTCAGTTTCGCCCTTTTGACAATGAGTCACTCCAACTGGCATGGTCTCCTGCATCTGTCACCTTGTCCTCAATCCTCCATTTTAAAGCACTCCTACAGTCTTTTTTTTTTTTTTTTTTTAATCCCGAATGCTAACAGACGCCTTTCCCTCTACATTGAAAGCTGGGGTTTTCACACATTCTACATTTGTCTATATTATATTTACTGGAATTCTGGTTTATGGAAATACCAATTCTTAATCACAATACTTCATATGTCTGGGAAATAGAAATCTTAACTGATAAATAGGAATGTGTGTAATGTTGCCATGGGACACCTAATCTCAGCAGTTCAGTTCAACGGGAGAGCAGAGAGCTGTGGTGAGTCTGTCTATCTTGCTGACAGACTTCACTGATACAGAAGATTTTGGTTAGAAGGAACTACAAAACCAGTTTGTGCGTAATTTATTAAAAACGGAGATGTGTGTTTTAAAATAAACAAACAAAATTCAAGTATTTCTCAGCCTGTACACAGTTATATTACAGAATTAAAGATGCACATTTGCACATACAGAAACAACCCTTTTGAAATAAATTATTTATTGCAATTATATCCTTGGTTGCAGTGCTCACGGAGGTGTTCTGTTAAGCCAAGCTAATTTCTCGTGTCTGCCTCAGAAAGGCATTACCCCAACTGTCACTGTGGTTTGCATGCTTAGCCCAGAGGAGGACAAAAACCCCATGTCCTCCTCCTCCAGGCAGTGCTCCCAGAAAGCTTACACTGCCCCACTCTCTGTCCCTGAGTTCCATTACAGATTTGTCCTGCTACTTGGCCTGTGATAGGGAAGCCCATAAAAATGGCAGAGCTTAGTGCTGCTCACGCCTCTGCTCCTTCTCCACTCTCAGCCTTACATACATACCTAAGGGTGTGCTGGGGAGGCTGAGGCTGATGCCATTCATAAATCCAAGCTTTTGCAGAGTATTCACAATGCTTCCTCTCATTCCACTACACCAAGGGTATCTTGAATGCAAGGAAGGATTAAGCCCGGTCAAGCCAGTACTTTCCAGAGATATTACCCCTGACCCACGAGCCCCTCCCCACCCTCTCAAAAAATGTATCTCCAGAAGATTAAACATATTAGCATTTATGACTAAGAGCAAGCAACTGAAAACTCCATGTGGAACTTCCTATATGTGTTGTGCATGCAGAAACCCTTGGGTATTTCACACAGAAATGTTGATTATAATTATAGTACTAGAACATCTCTACTGCCAAAGCGTCTGCCTTGCACCTGCTCTCCTACCATGGAAAGAGAGCAATGAAAGAGAACAGAAGCTGCAGCAGGAAAGGAAAGAAAAATAGTAACCTCTTCAGAAAAATACCATCAGTTTTTCTTCAAACAGGTTTTTTTTTGGCTTCAATGTGGGAAAAAACAAGCATGGCTCTTCCACTGTTCTTGCTCGTGATATACGCAAACTTGTGAAGGGCATCTCAGATCTACAGTTCTTTGAAGAACTGCAATGAAAGGATGGATCCTCAGAAGCCAGTATTTTCTCTTTGTCTCATTGAACAGACAGAGGTCTTGCAGTGTCAAGATGGGTTTTCTTTCCCTTCCTCTGAATGGAATGTGTTTATTGGCACTGTGACATCAGCTGAGAATTGGTATCACTCCCTTGCAGTTCAAAGTAAAGTCACTACAGGTTTCACGGGGAGCCAGGGCGGGATTTAAAACTGTATTTCCTTTAGAGGCCACTGAATCCCTTCTAGATTTCCAGTGTGCTGCCAGTCAACATGAGCATTTTTTGTCTGATAAAAGCAAAAAATGCATCAGTAAATGAAGCCCTCAGCTGTTAGCCCTCAGCCCTCAGTACATAGCCCTGGTTTTCATATATAATGACAATTATATATGAATACATATATTAATATATATACTAATATATGTACAAATTCAAAGAAAAACACTTTATCTGAACAAGGTGCTTAAGAATGTATATATACAAAGGTTGCTTTAACAGAACGTTCACTTAATATTTGTGAAAATTATTCCTAGCACCCCATATTGATGCCCTCTGAATCCTTTCTATGTAAGTCAGTAAATAAACACACAAGCAAACCCACCAGTAAATACACATGCTTCAATGCATTTAAAATATTCATTTTAGACAGAAAGACACTTGGTGCAGATGTCAAACAATTTTTTATTTTGGAGTATTTGCCAAATGCTAATGTCATAAACAATATGAAAGATCTCTAGCAGTACTGAGGTAATGAATACCCCAGGTAATAACTTCCATTATTAGCTTTGCATTTCAGCTGGAAAACACTCTTAAAATTCTTTATGTTTTACATTTCTTCTTAATAGCAGCACCATTTAGAAAATATATATATTTTTCAAAATTTGTATTTAGGAAGACACATCTGACAAGGTTTAGATTTCCTATTTGTCACTTTCCAACTAGGTCATATATATTCAGGGAAAAATTATTTTAATATGTATTTCATATTTATATATATGTATATAAAATCCATATATGTAGTCATGGTATATATATTTATGTATATATATATTCTGGAGTGGTAAGAATATATAAATATAGCTAGAAATAAATATAAATTTTGTGAAGGTAATAAAATACAAACAGCAAGAATTTACAATGCCTATTTTAGCCACAATGTATTTCAATAACAACAACAAAAATATTACATGGTATGGACAGTTATTTTGGAGAAAGAATCAGCTGAAGAAGATGGGAGGTAAATGTAATGGAAAAATTTCAGACTTTTTTTTTTTAACTCATGCTGCGGTAATGCCTGGAGGCAAGAGAGATACTTGGCTGACTAACAAAATGCTAATTATTCAGAGACTTCTGTTTCACAGTGTAAAGCCACATCAGTAACTTGGAAAGTGGGATCCGTGGAATTCTTAAAACGTACTAATGAAAAAAATCTGTCAGGAGAAAATTTAAAAGATAAGACAGGAAAATTTTTTAATAGTGTGATATCACACTTATTTGCCATCCTGTCTTTCATATTGTGAATTTCATATCGTTAGTGCAGGAATGCAATGTGTGATAATGAGACTGTGGCTGTAGGTTAATGAGGAAAGAAATCAATAAAATGTTAAGAAGAGGAAGGTGATTCCAATATTGGGGATGCAGCTTTAAAAACATTGTGATAGTGTTCAAGATCTTTAAAAATGACAAATTCATTCCTATCAGGCAAAATTTGCTATCATCTACTTTGAAATTTCTACCTGTGTACCATACCTGTATATGAGCATCCATATCAAACCCAAACACTGTACCTCATAGTTTTCTGCTCAATATAAAATATAATGAATATTTTGATATATCTAGATTTTGGTAGTGCATCATATCTTGAATATTAAGCCTGGGAATGTAAATACTTGCATAAAAGATTTTGAGGGAAATTAAAAAGGCAAAATCTCCAGATGTAATATACCAGAGGTACATCTGTCTCACACTCCCGGACAACCAAGTGTCAAAACAACATTATTAGGACTGTGATAGAGAGCACCAGAAAGTTAGAAAAGGGCCAGAATTTTGGTTGTCTATGCAATTTAAATTCAGTTTGCACCATTATGGCAGTCAATGGCACCATCATCTTCTGTTTCTCCCAAGTCCCTTCCCTCTCCCAGTGCCCAGAATAGTTGATGAGAATGCTTTGAACGGCTTTTCAGGATATCATTTGTTCTCTGCACAGTCTGCACCTCTGATGGTTTCTTGCCTAGCAAAAACTTGCAGACCGTATTTCAAAATGCTGCTCTGATGGCAGGGGGGTTGGACCTAGATGATCTTTAAGGTCCCTTCTATCCCAAACCATTCTATGATTCTAAGATTCTGCAGTGTCAGTAACCATGATGGCTGCAGGAATTAACCAACAGACTTCACGGAGCCTCTAGGGACTACTGCTACCATTTTATACCCAGGTAACTAATACCAAAAAGGCTCTTTAAACCCAGCTGTCCAGTTTGAGATAATGAGGATCTCCTTTTTCCATAGCCTTGAAGTATGTAGTACTGCATTTAACGCATTGATCCTCATTAATTTCAAGTGCAGTCAAGAGCGTCATATCACTCTTTAGGACACACAAATGCAAGAGGGAATTTGCACTTCCAAACCCTGAGAGGGCTGGACTTCAACACTTCTACAAATCATATTACAGACTCTTGTATCAGATACAAATATAGAAACATGTAATTTGGATTCACATTACCTAGCTTGGGACATATAAAAGCTATTTTCAAGCTAAACTAGACATTTCTAAGTTGAACTGTTTTTTTTTTTCAGAGACAGTAGAGACACAGACTGTGGTAGACAGCTTGTCATCTTGCCTGCCCTGTGCATTTTACACATTTTAGACCTCTTCTCCTAGGATGTAATCAGTTGTCTCTGAAGGTTTCTAAGAGCAGCCTGAATTCACCATCTTAGACTTAGATAACTAACCATTAAACACTTAAATTAGATGAGATACGACTCACATGTAAACCTCACAGAGGGGTTTTTTTAAGTTTCTGGTTTTTGGGTGACAGACTGCAGTGTTAGAAGTGTTCCCCATCACAGTCTAGAGGTGAATTTCTATGTTGCACAAATGCAGTGGAACAAGTAGTGGGAAAAAATCATCATGTCATGCAACAGTAGCAGCTGGACAGGAAAGCTTCATGTATAGACGCAGGATTTTGTTCCTTGAGCTATAAGAGTAACTGTTAGTGGCACTGACTTGGAGCCCCTCTAGAAGGTGATGAGACCTTGCCAGCAGGTTTCTCAGGCTTTGCTGGAGTAGGGTCTTCAGAGGTCCATATAGGCTTTGGAAAGGTATACACTGGGGCTACAACTCCTACACCTATTTTTTCCCCACTCCATTCCTCTCTCCCTTTCCCTCAAATGTACTAATATTTTAGTCATGTATCTTCCCAATTTTGGCTTTTCTTCTCACTTCTTATTAACCAGTCCCAGATTCTAACCTCCTCTCTTCAGACTACCTCTGGGATCAAGACATCCAGGCCCAGTGTCCTTCACTACGAAGAACGTGTCTCAAGCCTTTTGACTGTTTTTCCCAGTTTCTTCTCCATTTGTAGGCACTTGGAGTTCTTCCTGTCCTCAGTCCTTCATCTGTTTTCTTATCCTGTTAATGCTATTTCTCTCTCCCAGTCTCTCCTTCCATCCGTCTTTCACTCTTCAGAGAACTATTTCTATCTGACTCAACAATTTACTCTTTTCCAGTCCAAATTGTCCTTCCCATGCTCAATGCTTTCTTTTGCCAGCTCCTGTTTCAGTCACTTTTGCTTTGCTTCTGCGAACTTACTCCTTGGTTGTCGGAGAAGGGAGAATGCAGACACCAGCTGGTCATCAGCAAAACTCATTTATTGCTATTTTACAAGCTCG
>JAWWES010000115.1:80633221-80650316 GCA_035583135.1 Lophotriccus pileatus | reverse complement strand
GCCTAATCTCCATTTCAAACAGGTCCTCCTGGCTGTGGCCCCTTTGAGTCAACCACTGACTTACAAATCCCTCAACACTTGGTGATTTGTCCTACTCCTTCCCTCTTCCTGTTGTCCACTCTCTACTGGGGACTTGGTCCAGTCTGCTTTCTCAAACACGGTCTGCTCTTTCTACATCCTCAAGCTGCCCTTCCTCCTATCTACTGGAGCCTACTCCTCCCCAAGAAAAGGACCGGAACTTTTTTATGTTGCAATATGATGTTTCTACCATTTCTTTCCCATCCCTGGAAGTGTTCAAGGCCAAGTTGGATGGAGCCCTGAGCAACCTGAATCTAGTAAGTGGCACCATTGCCTTTGGCAGGGGGTTGAAACTAGATATTTAAGGTCTCTTTCAACCCAAACCATTCTATGATCCTTGAAAATGGCTCAATGATTTGAGCTGTCTTATTTTGATTGTACTTTCTCTCCCCAAACTAATTCTCCTACCACAGGAAAATTTAGCCCAAGTAAAACTTGGAAAATTATAAGCAATGGAAATTGTGATTTTTAAGGGCACTGACAAGCAGCCTTAAAAATAAGTGACACCAATATTTACCCTTGGTACCTCTGGCAGACTAGCAGCCTGTACCAGCCTACTCCTTGTGCTCAGTGCTACCACTAAGAATGCCTGAGATGTGAGCATGCTGTGAAGAAGTGCTGAAATTCTGACATGATGAAATTGGCAGCCTTGTAACATCATTCACAAGAAGCCGGGGGAGAACTGTGGGCTTAGGGGGTCTCTGTCAGCGCTTATGTCTGGGCGCCTGTGTGAGAGCTGTGACAACCCTGCAGTGCAGTACAAGACACCGTGTGTGCTCCACAGGGCTGGCACTGCTTATCTTGAGGACTCACATCGCCTTTCTCAGGTGCTTCTTTGTCAGAGGTACAGCTCTGTTTCTTGCCATTCATTCCTCCCAGCCAGAGGTTAAATACTGCATTATATACATCAGCAGATTAGTGGCATGCATCCTTTTGGAAAGTTGATGCTGTGCTGATAGCTTGGAGAGACAAGGGAAATTGAAAAACAACCGCTCTGCTTCCATTACTATCTTTGTAGCCAGGAAAGCAATAAATCTGAAGAACCAGTTAATTGAATAGAACACTGTGAAAGGACAAATGACATTACAAGGGACTGTATTACCAGAGGAGTGAGAGCAGCACATTCCAATGATTATCTTAATTTCTTCATCTCTTCTGTCAATAGCTGTTGACTTCATTTCATTTGGCTGCCTCTCACTTTCTTCCAGAGGCAAGAGGACAAATCCTGCCAGTGCCACACTGCAGCACTGTGTGCTCCAACTGCAGCAAACACTGTGACATTATGCTGCATTATGCTGAGCCAGCCAGACACTTCTGCTGAGCCCTGGCATCAATGATGTATCAGTGTTTCACTGACTCTCATTCTATTAAAAGAGCTTAACAAGATTGGTGTTCAGCACTGATGCCTCTGTTTCTTATCTGCATGGAATTTAAAGTGCCCATAACTCAATAGCAAGTGATACTCTAATTTTTTTGAAAAATCCCTGTAACTGGTGGCTGATTCCATTACGCATTCTCACTCCCTTGATGTGTTGCTTTCCGATGTGGATACATCATCCCTTACCATTTGCCAGCCTGAGCCTGGGAGTGGAGTGCTATGGGGGAGGGAAATGAGGAAGCCCAACCTGCTGTGTGCGGTCACACCTTGCCACATGGACACGTGGGGGTCTCAAGTAGCTGTGCGTGTGCCACAAACACAAACCCACTGCTCAACCCCCAGCAGATACCAACGATCATCCGACCACAAAGTTAATAACAGCATCAGGACTGGGGTAAATCTAGGAAAGCTGGAGGTTTTCAGTCTTGTTGACAGAGCAGAGTGTAGAGCCGTACTCTTTCCAGTGAGGCCATGCACTCCTGAATCCTCTAGTGCTGTTACCAGGGGCTAGGCTCCCAATAGCAAAAAGAGGATGAAAAGATGTGCTTTTCTGAAACTGCATCCCTCCTTTTCACAAAGTTTTCCTTCCACTGTTTTAGTTGAACAGAGGAAGGGGAAGAATAATTTTCTGCATAAAATGAAAGAAGGATTTTTAGTACTATTACAGCCTAGTCAAAATCCAGAGAAATGAGGTGAAGTGAAAGGGATAGGTCCATGAAAGAGCATTCCATCTTCAGGCCTCCAAACATACCCCTCTGCAGGGACCACATGGCACTTGGGCTGAAGTGGAATTACACTCTTTGAATATGTGCTGCATTTTTGTGTATAAATAGGATGGAAAAAATACACAACAGGAATAGAATGAGCACAATCTTTATTAGCCAAGCTATAGTTTTATAGCTATTAGTATAATTGGTAATGTGAATAGACCAATTTGCTGATTAAGTTCTGTTCCTTTATTTTTATTTATTTTTATTTTTATTTTTTTATTTTTTTAATAAGAAAAGTTAATTTGTATTTATTTTATTTCTTCAGATCTAGTTTGGGTCTCATATTATTTACTGATATTATTTACAAAAAAAATCATTTTGTGGAAATGTTGAATGAAACCCAGTTTCAGGTACATTAGATCTATCAAAAATACTGTATCAAGACCAAATAATGGTAAGGATAAAGACTGGCAAAGATATCTATGTTGGTCTTTGTTCTTTACAGACTGATCCTTTACTTTCAAATTATAGCAGAAAGAATGCCATACATGTCATATCACAACTAAAAAATGCTTGAGGCTTCATAACACACCATTGCCAAGTTTTCAGTAAAGTGTTTGTAATTGCACACAGATGAACATCTACCAAAGCTGTGCACATAAAATTCCTAGGCAAAATTTGATTTTAGTGGCAAAAAAAATTATCTATTTATGAGCTGACAGACCAAACATGTAAATAAATGTCATATGCATGTGAAGTCAATATCGATATGCAAATACCAGACTTAGACTTATTTTCCAAAAACTGATCCTGAAGGGTTGCCAAAAAGGAAAGCACCAAGATGAATCTAGGCTATAACATAATCAAAATCAAATTTTTTCAGTTAATCAGTTTTCCCAGTTCAATCTCAGTAAGTAGAGGAGCAGTTCCACATGTTTGACCTTGCTTTTCTACACTAAAACAAAGTCCTAGAAAGATCAAGCCAATCCTCTCCCTATATCAACTCATGCAATAATTTTCATACAATTTCCCTGCTTCATTAGTGAGAACTTGCTCTTCTTTCAGAGGTGAATATGAAGCCAGCTGAGTGTCCTCTGTCCAGATATTCCCATGTCCAAGTGTGATTAGCACTGTCTTGTCAAATTTAGCTCTAAGCCATTTGTGAACACCTTCTGTGTTTATAGTAGCACACTGAAATCTCCACAGACCTCTGTGTTTGCTCTTCTGTGTATCCTATTAACAGTGCACTACATTACAAGGTGTCATACTGCAGAAAGCCACAAAAGCAGTTTTAATCAATCTAAACATAATCAAGTGAGTTACTTTCATTCTGGATAAATACTGCTTGGTATAATTCTGAGAAAACAAAATTGGGTTTTAGTTCTACTGCTGTAAATCCAGAGTGACCGTACAAGAATTTTTTGTACTGCATTTGAAATTCTTCAATTGCATCCCTATAAAAATTCAACTGTGACTAAACAGGATTGAACCCCATAAATGACCAGCTATCACGTGCTTGGAAAGTGCTATAAAGAAATTTTTAAAAATATAAGATCTTGACAGAAATTTTCAAGAAGCTGATATCTGAGGGAATGCCCAGATATTTTTACTATTGCACAAGAGAGTAAATAAAACTATATAATATAATATTTCAATTTTCATTTCAGTATAATATTTAAAGCACAGTGTATTAGATTCTGACTCCCAGCCTTGCTTTACTAAAGGCAGTCTAGTTATGTAAGTACAACCAACAACAACCTTCCACTCAGGACTTGGAGTTTTCTTAAAAAGAGGAAATTCAAAAAAGCAGGAACTAAGGCACAAAATGGGAAATATTGCTTTAGTTAGAAGAGTCAAGAACGTGCATGAGGGGACTGCCTCTGTCAGACTTCATGCTGAATTCAGCACTATGCATTCCACTACCATATGCAAAGAACTAGTTTTAAGTGTGTCCCAGCACTCCCTTTTGTCTATTTGCTCAGCAGCCATGTGTAGCCCATCTCCTGACAGAGATTTTAGCATGATGAAACCATGGCTTGGACAGTAACTTCTCAGGCGCTGTTACTGTTGGTCTGTGCACAAACTGTAGTAGAGACAAAGCATCTTCTGTCTCTGATTTAACAATTTCTAGCCTATATTTCAAGGCCAATAGGAAGATAGCAAAATGTTAAGATTTGGGGTGGGTTTTTTTATGGTGTTAATGAGAACAAGTTATTAATGCAATGACAGACTTTTGTACTTCTCTCAATAAACAGGACTGCATTACTGAACTATTAAGCCAAGAAGACTCATACAGTGTGAAAATATGCAGGGGAACAACAGCTGTTAGTCATTATTTTCTCCTTATCCTTTCAACACCTCTGTTTCAATTTGCCCTCTAATGGATAAATCACACTTTCTCCTTAGGACATTTTCTTATGTCAGGCAGGTACTAAAAAGAGTCCTGAGACAAGAGTCATTGGCCAAAGACACCCTGTCTTTTATTGCTTTTACTGTAGACATTGAAGTTAATTTTTATGCTTTATCAAACAGAAAAAACTGATGTTGTGTTCTCTTAGTCCTTTGTGATAGAGGATGTTTCTGCTTTTCTTCTCTAGACATTGAACCTTGCCTCTTTTTTTTTTCCTTATACGCCTGTCTCAAAAGAGAACTATAAAAATATCCCTCAAAATAATAATAAAAATATCTCTCAAAAGAGGAATACAAAATATAAAAATTATTGCATCACTTTGTTTAGGCCAAAGAAGAATCTACCATCAGACAGCACTTAAACATTTGTTTTATGGTTTACCTCATTTGACAAGACTTTGCAGTAGCTATATGGAAATAGAAGCAAAATAGAAACAATTCTACTTATGATCACATTCAGTGTAATGCACAAGCTACTTTACTCTGCACTATTCTCCATTTCTTAACTGTAAGAGGAATATTTACTGGTGTTTGAGCCTTTTGTTCACTCTGAATTTAATTAATTTGATTCTATGCCACAGAGAAAATGAGGCAAGGAAAAATGCAAGCAGCTACAAACATCACATGTCCTACTAAATTGGACTTTTAAATGGAAAATACATTTTCATTTAATAACTCTGAAAGTCATAATTATCAAATTTTTCAAGCAGTCAAATGGCAGAATCCTCCAAAGTGACAGAGTGTGTTCACTGAAGCTGGAGTACATCACAGCATGCACAGTCTTGAATGCATGAACTCCTACAATTATTTCTCTTTCAAAGCAAGTGGTTGCTTTTCTTCAGAAAGGCAACTCAGTCTACATCTGGTTTTGACTTAAATATTTGAAAGATTATCCTGACTACATTTCCCATACAGTTTCTAACATGTAACGTTTTTTACAACTGGTACTGATGATACTATTAAGTGAAATGGATTGTGCAGAAGATGTCGTGGAGAAGGCAAAAGTCACCTGGCAGCTATCCTTGGGCAGTGCTAAGGTACACACACTCCTTATGGCTATGCTTAAAAAGGCAAAATATTATTCCAAAGAGTGCCTCAGCCTTTGTGGTGCCTCAGTGATGTTAGTCTTTAATGGTACAATAAATTACCTGGATTTTAAGCTCTCCTTCATCAGCTAGGGCAGCTCCATCCCACCAACCCTCCTAGCTTCCTCAGGGCTGATATTATTACTGTTTACAAACTCTTACATAACTCTGTTGTTTCTGTTGCACCTCACATGCATCACTGATTGCGATCTCAGAAAGAAAAGGAGAAACAAAAATAATAAATAAAAGTAGAAACAAAAATAAGCTCCCTTGGTACCAGGGAACATGGAAATTTTAAGAGCTTGGCATAAAATCTGGCATGTGTAGTGACACCATCTGATGCTGGCAGCAAAATGAAATATTGGGAGCACATGAAAAAAGAATAAAGGAAAGAACACTCCCTCTGTAAAAATACCCTATATATATGTATGTATGTATGTATATAAAGAGCCACCATGCTAACTAAGAAGACAATGTACCCTTAGGGGGAACGCGTCAGGGTGCGTACCGGGGGGTTACGCCTTATTAAGGAAGGACCCCTCCAAAAGATCATCATGTTCCCCGCCACCCTGGGATGAGATCCCTTTGTCCGTGCCCGCTCCCGCGGTGAGCGGCTGGCGCTGCCCTGACCCAGGCGAGCCGCGGTGCCCTCCCTGCCCACTCCCTCCCTGCTTCAGGGCATAAACAAACACGGGCTGAACAACAAAGGACCGCGCTGGCGGCGGCCGGGGAGCTCCGCCGGGGCGCAGAGCGGCCTGGCACGTCCCCGGTGCCACCGCCCCCGCTCCGTTCCCACAGGGCTGCCCCCTCCCGCCTCCCGGCAGCTGCCATGTGTCTGCTCAAGTGCGATTAACACCGACCCGCCAAATCCCCCCCGCCCCCGCTTCCCCTTCCCGGGCCATTTGGGGCATGCACGCGCCCGCGCCCCGTGTTTACACGGCGGCGCCTTCGCGCGGAGCCTTTCTGTGGATGGCGCTGGCAGATGAGCCGGGGGAGGTGGGGGCTCCGCGCCGCGCTGCGCCCGCCGCCACCGGCTATAAAAGCCTCCGGGCCCGCGGCCGCCAGGGCCAGGCGGAGGATGGAGGGTGGCGGCAGGGGGTGCGCCTGCCCCCGCCCGCTCTCGGCAGCGCTGCCCCCGCAGGGGTACGCGCCCCTCTCGTCCTCCCCGCGGTGCGCGGGGCGGCCCGGCCCTGCCCTGACGGCCCTGCCCTTGCCCTGCAGCCCGGCGCCCTTCTGGAGACCGTGGTTGTCAGCGCCGGGCGAGGAGGCCCCGCGGAGCATCCCCGGCCCCGCAGCGGTGAGTGTGGCGGGGTCGCGGCGGAGCCTCTGCCGCCGGCATCGCCGCAGGAACGACGGGGGAGTCCCGGCGGGGCGGGGATGCTCGGGGTGGGCCCGGTGCCGTGCCGAAGGGCTGACCTCTGCTCTCTCTTCCTCAGCCTCAAAGCCCCGGTGGGCTGGCGGACGCCTCCCGAAAAGTGGCGCAGTACACGCACCCCGTTAGGTAAGTGGCTGTTCGGGCGGCCGCCGGTCCCCGCGGGGGAGCTCCGGGCACACGGGGCCCGCTGGAGCTGCGCGGCCAGGAAGGGAGTCCTTTGCTCGGCAGCGCAGTGCCGTACCACTCGATCTGCCGCCCCTTTAGTTTCCACTCATATTTATGTAGATATTAAAGTGCCTTGGGAGTGAATTGGCCATCTACGTGCTTTTGCAATGACTGGTCGTTGGGCATGTGATTGCCAGAATTTGTAAATTTAACATCTTTGAGGATATATATGCTTCTGTGGTGTGAGATTTGACATGCTATGCAGTTATGTGGGTGTTTTTTGCGGTGGCAGAGTTGGCTGAAGCCAGCTACTCATTCCTGGGCCCAGGATTAAAAAAGGAACGGGGGTGTAGTTCCTAGGCTGTCTTGCTGTGCAGACATCCAGCGCCCTCACAGAAGCAGGTGCAGGCATGAGAGAGAGTGGCAGGTGGAGAGGGTATGGGCTGGCTAAGCAATCATTGCCAAGGTAATGCTAGTATCTGCACTGTCAGTTCTGAAAAGGAAATAATGAAAATAACTACAGTCGAATCTGCAGGAGAGTTTATACTCAGAAATACTAATAGGTGTCAAGAGAGGCTTAAAGTAATTGCACAGGTAATTCTTCTAGACAAGATGCAGCTTTCTACCAGATCTAGGCTCTGATCCTTCAAATACTGATGCACAGATTAAGCAATTGCACAGGCTTACTTCATTGTGACTTCTCCTGTGCTCAGGTATGAGTGAATTCTGCTGCAGGGAACACCGGGCATGACACATGTTACAAAGCTGGTGTCAGTTACTTTGTACTGCAAAGGAAGCAGAGTTCTGTTAAACAGTAGCCTAGAAAGTATTTCTTGTGATTGCTAGAAAGCTGTCTAGTTCTGTGTATTTAAGCATTTCTATTATAAACAATCTGTAGTCAGCATTTCATTATGTTGCAGTGTGCTAGTCTCTTGGCTCATGGGACTTCCATGGTCTGTTTCTTCTAGCTATTTCCAAACTGTAAGTAAAAGAGGGTGTTAGTTGAAAAGGAACAGGAACTATGGAATATATTTATTGCAATATATTGTCACTAGCTGACAGCTGACAGCCCTTGTCAACTATATCACCAGTTTTTGTTAGTTCCTAGATACAACACAGACTACTTTAAATCTAGATCCACTGGGCATTCTTTAATACGGAGTTTGTTGATTTTTCTTGGAAATATCAAGGTCTGATCACTTCTAGACCTTTATCTTTCCTTTCAGTTTGGGATTTGTTTCACATAATTGTAAACAACTACCTAGGCTGGAGACCTTCATTAAGGAAACTATTAATTTAATCCAAATATATTTTGGATTCTGTTTGAAACCCATTATATTCCCTAGGAATAGTTCCAGTTGGGGCAGTACTACTTGAATCAGATCCCTGGTAATACTGTTACTGAGGTACTGGAATGTGAAATTTCACATACAGTGGATCTTGGGCTTCAGGGTAGTTCTGCTGCAGAACTAGCACTTCAAGTGTATTTTTATCTCTTCAGATGAAAATACAGAATCCAGGGAATGTTTCTGTGGTTTTTTTGTTTGTTTGGCTGGGTTTTTTGTTTGTTTTGTTTTGGTTTTTTTTTTTTCTAATAAGATATAGAAAGTGATCTAGTAATTGACCACGTGAGGAAAAGCTCTGTAGGATGCTTGTCTTAACAGAATTTCACTTTGTTTCCTTGCCTGCCAGCCGCCACATAAAATATATAACAATATATAACAATATAATAATACAATAAATACATAAATACAATAATAATACAATAAAAATAAATAACAATAAGCAAATCTGTTGTATACTTGTTTCAGGCTATTTTGGCCCAAATCAAGATGCTATGATTACTTGTATCAGGAAGCTGAAGCACTTCTGAAAAACTTTCCAGTTCAAGCTACAATTTCCTTTTATGAAGACTCAGATAGTGAAGATGATGAAGATGAACTGGAACAAGATTCAAGAACAGAATTAGGTTGCTGATTGCAGGGAAGGCCAATGCCACTTCTAAGACTTAATTTAAACTTAATATAAATATGTATTATAGTATTTTTAAATATAATTTATTTCTATGTAAGTTATTCTTAATAAAAATGAGATGTCTTATAATTTTATCTGAGCTTTTTCCTTTGTTCTATTCCTGCCCTGGTCTAGGCAGGGAATGTATTGATTAGTATTTTTATCTGAGGTCCTATGTTTTATAGACCATAACCTCAACACCAATTTTAGGAGCAGAGAACAGATGCCTTGCTTTAAAGGGCTCTGTGGTTATTTGACTTTCTCTAAGTCTGAGGACACAAAGAAAACTTTTTATGGTGATTTAGTAGGCTCCATATGGAAGTGTATCAAGGAATCATTGGATTAAGTATTCTAATGTGCTTGCTGTTACAACAGAGTTCCAAACATGGAGAAGAGAAACAATACAGCTGTTTTCTAAATGGAGAGAAGAGTCCAAATTCTAGTCTAGGTTTTGATTTTTGAAGAAGGTGTTCGGCTTAAGTAACTCATACTCTCATGTACATGTACTGTATACATGATAGTTTCCCATTGCATTTGTTTGTGAAGTTGACATCAAGAAATGAGAAAAAGGCCTAACATGAGTTGTTCTTATTGTGAATTTGGTTTTAATAATTGAAGAAAAGTTTGATACCAGTCGTCATGAAGGCCAAAGGCCCTAAAAGAACAACAACAACAAAAATCCCAAATTTTAACTTAAACGCCAGTGCCTCTGTCAGGTAGAGCTTGTGTACATACCTGGATCTACTCTTGCCTGAGTGCTGCGTGTGTCGCTGCGGGCGGGGCTGGCTCAGTGTGCCAACAACATCCCTGGAGTGGCTGCCCTGTCCCATCTGCTCCCAAGGGAGCCGGTGCAGGAACGAAGCGGGCCCTCACACGGAGCCGGGCTCAGCATTTAACCTCCAGGGCGTGTGCAGCAGCAGCTGTGTCAGACACGGCAACCTTCCAGCTCGAGCACCTGGCGCTGGGAGACCCGGACGTAACGCCAACCTCGGAGCGAGGGGAGGCAACCCCCGGCGGTGTACTCGGTACGCGCCGCTCCCTCGCCGCAGAGATGTGCAGCCCCGGGCGGTTTCCACCGAGCCGCCCCGGTCCCGGCGCTGCCGGCCCCGCTGCCCGCCCGGCCGGCCCTGCCCCTCGGCCGGCCCCGCCCGGCGCGGCGGAGCCTGCGCGCTGTGCCGGAGCTCCGCCCGCCCGCCGGAGCCCGGCCGCGGCCTGGGCCGGCAGGATGCTGAACGTGCCGCCGCCGGCCTTCCCCGCGCCCGGCTCCCAGCAGCGGGCGGCAGCGGGCGGCCGCAGCAAGGTAGGGGCAGCCGCCGGGCCGCCGGCCGTCGCTTTGGGGGTGGCGAAGGGCGCCGGCGTTTTCCCCGCGTCGGTGCCGCCTGCCTGGCCTGGCCCCGCCCGGCAGGGCTGCGCTGGCTGCCGGTCGGCTCCCGGCTGCCTGTCGGTTCCCGGCTGCCGCCGGCCGCTCCCCTGGAGCGGTCTCGTACTCCAGCAGCCGCCGAGGAACGGCGGCGGGGCCCCGTGTGAGGGGCCGGCTCAGCCACGTCTCTGGAAAACGCTTGGTACTTCTCGTTTGAAGGCGGTGGTGGCAACGCTTCCTGCGCTGCCGGCCCAGGCTGTGCGCCCTGTGCAGGGATGGAGACTTTCAGTTTGGAATTCCTACGTGCAGCTAATGCTATATATCTTGTGTCTTCATCCTTGGGGGGAGGGTTGAGAACACTTGTTGTCTGCAGACCTCACTTGGACAACAGACTTAGACTGAAGTAGCATTAAGCGGTGTGGGTCTACATATGCTATAGTTTTTTTTGCTTCTGTTTTTCCTGTGGTTTTGTAAGACCAGGGTTCTTTAACCATGTTTTTTGCTGTTAAAGTTTGGATCAAAAGGGTTCACAGTCTATGGTGGTATTGAAGATCTTGCTCTGCTTTTCAGGGCAGGCCATGGCCTCTGGTAAGCTACTAGACTTCAGTCCCAGCTTTCTCTGGGTGAGTTTTCCAGTGGCTTTAGGGCTTGGGGAAAGTCTTTATGAATGCTGTGAAAGTGAACTTTCCAACCTTGTCATACTTTATCATGATTTTCAAATTTCCTTTCTTTGTTGCTTGTAGGTTTCCAGGCCGTATCTCAAATGATGCTCATAAAAAATTTTTACTGCCAGAGGCAGACTTGGTATCTTCAGTTTGCTTTGGGAAGAGTCTGAATATTTGGTGATGTTCAATAATTTCTGTCTCTGGGTTACTACCCAGAACACTTCCTTAAGCATCCTTACCGCTTAATAGGGCTCCCAAATATCAATGAATGATATGAGTTGGGTAATTTCTTTTTTGTCTAAAAGTATTCCTGAGTATTCCTGAGGAGCTTAGAAGAGTGTATTTAATGGTTTTTTATTCATTTAGAGTTTAGTGATGTTTGTACATTTGTTATTTTTCAGGTACCTTTAAAACCAGGAAGGAGTCTTATGGATTGGATTCGATTAACTAAAAGTGGGAAGGACTTGACTGGTCTGAAAGGGAGGCTGATTGAAGTGACCGAAGATGAGCTCGCTAAACACAACAAAAAGGAGGACTGCTGGATATGTATAAGAGGTAGGTTATGATGTTGCTTCTGCATTTTTTACTTAGCTTCCCTTTTTTGTGCTTAAAGAAGAAGCAACAAAACCCAAACAACAATAAAAGCCGTATCCAAAACCAAACTATGCATTTTCAGTGTTTTAGCCAGGTATCATCTTGACATAATTGGACACAACTCTGTTCAACTTAGAGATTTTGTATCACAAAGATATTCTTTGCTTTCAAACCTTGCATAAGAAGTCTTTCAAGTGGGCAT
Source organism: Lophotriccus pileatus (assembly GCA_035583135.1). Lineage (NCBI taxonomy): Eukaryota > Metazoa > Chordata > Aves > Passeriformes > Tyrannidae > Lophotriccus > Lophotriccus pileatus. The sequence goes on along the minus strand of JAWWES010000115.1, from coordinate 80,638,282 downwards.
ATTTTTTACCTATTTTATATCTGCATGTAAGTGATAAAACACAAGATTGTAGGCAGTGCATCAAATAACAAGGGCTTAGCAAGAATAAGGCATTGAAAATGCTTGCATGTAGTTACACTCCTCAGTTCTTGGACAGTTTATTATCTTTTGTAGTTGATTTGGTTTAGTGATTGCCTTAAAGCATCCAAAGATATATAAATACTAAAAATGTTGCTTAAACCAGTAGAGTGGTCTTTAGAAACCAATTGTGCAAGGCCCACATACTGCTTCATAAATATTAGCAATGCAAATGACAGTTGCCATGTAGGGCAGTTACAATCTACCTAGTGTAACAAATATCTGTGTGACTATGCTATTCTATTTATGATATTATTTTAATTAAATATTAGCTCAAAAGTTGAAAGTGTTTTATGTTATAAGTTAACAGTGGATAAAAGGTGGCCTGGAGCAATAGCTGTGGCTGGAAGAGTGTTTTCAGGGCTGCAAATGAAGTTCCTAATTGTTCTACAGAAAGGAGTAAAATCTTTGCTCTCCAGTTTAATTATCTAGAAGCTAAAATACATTAATACCACCTTAAATTTGTTAGGAAATAAGAGCACAATTAAGAGGATCAGCATAGCTAATGTGACATTTCTGTAGGAAGAATGGTTCTTTTCGTGGTAACTTTGATCTGGTAAGGAACAGCATTGATATTTGATGTAATGTCGTGTCTGAACTTCAGCAAAAGGCAGTTAAGAATTTTTCTTGTAGGGTGACTGTTTTTGTTGGGTGTTAAAGGGAAAGTAAGGGTAAAATGTTATTCCGTACTATCCTTTGAACAAAATGATAGGGTTGTTAATGGTCTGTTCTGCTCTTGCATGTGCTAGCAAAGCTATAGTGGAAGGAGAGCTAAAGAAAGCTTGTTTAGTTTAGGAGATCTGTTAATTTTTCTCTCTGAAAGAGGGACATATACTACTGCAGACAGAATTATTACTTAAAATGCTTTTGTTTTGTTTTTAGTCTCATATTCGTCCTTGAATGCATCTCTAAGGTTGGTTTTCAGAAGAACTCTGTAAAGCTGATTCTATATCTTTCTTTAAATTTTTCCATCTCTGCTTTTCCTTTGTTCTTAGACTACTAATATAAAAACATCATAACTGAGAATCCTGTAGATTATCTGCAGACCTCATATGTGGACAAGTAGTAAAATAACTTAATTGTGTAAAAGCTAAATGAGGTCTCTGCATTGACTGTGTCTCTAAAGAGCAGAAATTCATGAGAAGAATGTGAAGTAAAACAAGAACAAAGTTAACTTTGTTCAAAAACCTAATGTGATAATTATCAAAGAAAGCTGTCATATGTGCCCCAAATTTATATATGAAGAGGGATGGCAGGGGAGTTAAAAAAAGCACAAAGGGTATAGAAATGAGATTTCTTTTGCCTCTGCAAGTTTGATGGTCAATTTGACTAATATAATATTCAGGAGGTCATACCTCTGTAGATACTTATGTTTCATTTTGTGCAGTAATCGGTGCTGCACACAAGATGGCACAGTGAGTACAGCCATCAGAAGAGGAGGTCAGTAAAATATGCAAAGATCCTTCCTTTTTGATTGGGATGGTTGTTCTTTCCAACTGGGATTGTCCCAAGTATGTCCCCTCCGGCTCAGTGCTGAGTGCCTATCTCCTCCTGATGTAATTAACGTACATTTCTTAATATCTTAAAAGCTCCTTCTGAAAGCACTGGCATAGTTCTACTTTTGGTAGCTTCCTGTTTTGATAATGTTAACTATGTTTAACTATTCTGCTAGGTAGGCCTGTAATAATCATGTTAACATGTAGTTAAATCTGTTTATAACCAGATTTTCCAGGCTCTAATTATCCTGGTTGCATAGCAACAGTAATTAGATTTCATCGTTTCAGACCTGTGAAGAAATGTTGTTTTATCTCCCTGGAAGTGTAGAAAGAATGCTGAGCCCTTTTACTGGGACAGATTTTGTGCCAGAGGTGCAAGCCTTTGATGAGCATAAGCTATGTTAATTTCTTGTATTGCTGAATCTGAAGAATGGAAGTTTTCTTGATGATGGTGACAGTTTTTCCTTATGGAGGACAGTTTCTTCCATTAGGCATTTTATTCCATAGGTGTCAGGGAAAAAAACTATTACAAGAATTCAGGTGTAACTTAATTGGAAGAGAGTGTGAAAATAATTCCATGCACTAGCTGGCTCAATTTTATGTCTCTGTTAAAACCAGCCTCAGGTTCTTTTACTCCCTAGCTAGGATATATCATGTTCAACTTCTAGATAGAAGTCTTTACCCAGCAGATATCTTCAGACATTCACTGGGACAAGTGGTATGGCATTGTAGGATTGGCATCTCCACATAAGATACCTCTTGTGCCCTACACAATTGTGTAGCTTGTGTTTCTGGTTTTGAAAAGTCACACTGTTTGTTCCAATAATATCTGCTGTTTGCCTTTACACTCTTTAATGTGTGATAACCTTTCCATGGTTTTGGAGATAAGAGCGGTTGTAGGAATGTTGCTCATGTTTTTATATTCCGCTTTTTTCAGGATTTGTATATAATGTCACACCATACATGGAGTATCATCCTGGTGGTGAGGATGAACTAATGAAAGCAGCAGGAACTGATGGTACAGATCTCTTTGATCAGGTGAGAACAACTGGCAGTGAATGACGCTTACTGTATTGTGAAGAATACATGTTTTCTGATTATTTTTAGGGCATTCCAGTGGAAATGGTGATTTTAACTTATTCAGTCCTAAGGAGAGGCAGTGGGTCACTGAATGATACGTGTGCTGAGAGTTTAAGCTTTGTGCCAAAAGACACTAATGAGAATGCCACTTTATGTTGTTGGAATGATGCTTCAATTAGACCATTTTTTTAGCAGAAATAACAATAAAGCTAGCAAGAACTTGAGATACCACCTTCTTAATAAATTGCTATGATTAATTGCTATAACTTGAGAGACCTTTTTTCCTCAGAGCTTTCACTTTTCGAAAAATGCTTGTAGAATTGTCTATTCACTTGGCAACTGCATTATCAGGAAAAATGCTGGAGGTGCTATTAACTGGTTGTGAACAAATCACAAGATGACAGTTGGTCTCCTCTTTGTTTAGTGTTTCTTTAAATACTTGGAAAAAAAACCACTCAGAAAATAAAGGGTTTGCAGCATGGATGTGCTTTCTGCAAGGAATCGCTTACAAACTTGGTGTTTTAAAAGCTGATTCACTGAGTTGGTATTTTTTAGAAACAGATGGTTTTTTAGTCTCCTTGACTCACTAGGTTTATCTAATAAACTGAGAAAGAGCAGAAAGAAAGCCTCATCTGTTTCTGAAAGGAAATCTGTTACCTCCTTACATGTTGTGTCAGAGTATGTCATGCCTTTATTTGCAAAATGCTTTTAACAATGTAAATCAAGATGTGATAATGTTTTAGCTTTGAGTTTATCCTTGGTTAGTCCTTTCACAAATGAAGTGTTAGACTTGGGCATAATTCTTTGATTTCCATATGTATGGAGTTTTTCTCCTAAAAGTTCATCCAGTATCAAGTTGTGACCTGGAGTTATGTGTCTGGGTCATTGTATGAAGTACTCGGGAACAGGAGTCTTTGACATCAGGAATATTTGGGAAAGCTCCTCTGGTTTTCACTAACTGCAGATACGTGCTTGCTGTATTTTTTAGTTTGTTTTGTCGTGGGAATGGAAAGAAGTGTTCAGATCCTTAAAATATGCTGTTTGCTTTTATTATTTCTGGCTGTTCCCAGAGGTATTTCTGGTTTCCTCTCTGTTCTAGCATTCTGTGTCTGTTGGATACCAGTCTTTTTAAGAGTTTGGTAGGTTGCTAGTGTTTCTCAATTTTTTGTGAAAATTAATGATCATTCATAATCCTTCATTTCTTTCTGTTATATGTGTATGAGGAAATTGTAACTTGTGGATGGGATTCTTTATCTCATTTCCTTAGGTTGTTCAGTTTGAAGTTAGTTTAAGTCTAGATACCATTCAAATTTGTCATGCAACACTTTGTTTCCTTTTTTCTTCTTGTGATGTTATCCTGGATGCCCTATCAGAATTGGCTTTTCTGCCATCCATTTCCTCTGCAAGTTCTCCAGTTCTGGTCTGTAAAGCTACTGCTTTTTCTTCACTTTATTTGACTTTCTAAAATAGGTAATTTCCAAATAATTCACTGATAGTGAGACAGAAACAAATAGAAATACACCAACTTAGTAAGAAGAGTTTTTGTGTCTAAACTACTATTCTTTATGTTTGTTTCCATCATCCCTTTTCCCTTCACTCGTCTAAACAAGACTAATAACCCTTGTGGTAAAGGCAAGGTTTTTATTCTGTTAATTGCATAGCATACATCTTAAAAATTCTCTTCTGAAGTATATTCTGTAGCTCAAACTTATGATGTTCCAATACTGCAAAGCATAAATAAATAAACAAAACTATTCTTTTTCATGGTCCTACTTTTGTACACTTAATGACATGCTATCTGTAATAGAAGTAAAAATAAGTACTGAATGATGCAATAATGAGTTTTAATGTGTTTAAAAAAATCTACTAAATTAATTATATTAGTCACTGTACAAAAAAGAACTTTTCTATTTCAGTGCGTAGAACAACATAGTTGGGTTTGCAAATTTTGTGAAAAAAATATTTTGTTAACATAGGTGCATCGTTGGGTCAATTATGAATCAATGCTGAAGGAATGTCTTGTTGGAAGAATGGCTGTCAAGCCTATTGCTGCTCCAAAAGGTGAGTTTTTTTAAAGAATGAAATATTTTCTATTATGCTTTATTCCAAATTTATCTGGAAATTATGAGAAATCCTAAATCATCATTTTTATGAGGAGAGCCTATTCTTGCATGGAGTTGAAGGCTGTTGCATATATTAATTTTTTTTTTACAGTGGACAACTGAGGATGAAATGGTTTTATGAATAAAGACTTCTTTCAGTAATGTACTTCTAAGTTTCTTTTTTTAGTCATTAGAAGACAGATGTGTGTCTTATTTGTGCATGTGTATAGAAAGAAACTTTTTTTCCTCTCCCTCAAGATCTCTCT
>JAWWES010000115.1:80612102-80633121 GCA_035583135.1 Lophotriccus pileatus | reverse complement strand
ATTAGAAGACAGATGTGTGTCTTATTTGTGCATGTGTATAGAAAGAAACTTTTTTTCCTCTCCCTCAAGATCTCTCTTCTTCTAATCCCTGGGGACAAACTGTCATAGGCAGCTCTCATCTTGATATAACAGTCAGTATTTCAAATCTCATGATTTCAGCAACAGACATATATCTGGCAAGTAGCATATATATTGACATATTTGAATACACTTTATGGACAGTTATCCTTTCCAGAACACTTTATTGGGTCCTTTAGTTTGAATTTAATTAGAGAAACTTTTGCTGATACAACAAACTCTTCTTTGCCAGGACAGCAAGAAATGTAGTATATTGTCTTAAAATGCTGCTGATGGTTTCCAGAGACTTTAATTTTCAGTGTTTCTTTGGGTTTGTAGGCCACAGCCAAAAACTTCCTATTATCTGGGAAGCAGACACTGTTGCTCAGTACTGACTTTTAGCAAAACTGCCGTGAAAACATAGAAGAATTAATTGTTGCAACTATTTTTTACTGATTCTGTGGCATCCTTTAGTTCACAAATTCAGCCATCTTGTAGCTTTTCAACTTCTGGCAAAGTGCACTGCATACTAGCTTAGTGCTTACATCACATCACCTTAGCTTACTTCGGTTGAATTTGGTCTGTATATGAAGAGCAATAGTATTTTCCATCTCTGTGATGCTAATTCCGGTGTGGAACTTTTGAGCTAAATGCTACAAATTACGGAGGAGCCTGGACAGGATAAATGCCTCATGGAGTTGAGGCGTTACACAAACATTCCTGTTACTTTGTCAGCTGAGTTAGAAATTTAAAAGTAAACCTGAATTTTTTTGATTTCACTAACTTTTGCAACTGGAAGGAATTCTTGTGATAGCCAGTCAGTAAAACATAAACTCATCTTTTCCCCTACCAGCTATGACAGTCTGTTTTCTGCTGTTCCCTTTTTCTGCTTTGCTCTTTAATAGGACTTTTCTATCCATTTTGCTGAAGTAAAATGTACAGGATAAAAGTTGCCAACTGCTATAAAACCAGTTCTGTTGCCTGTGTCTGTTTTAGCCATTTGAAAAAATGGAATTTCATTAATTAAGAATCAAACTGATTACAAAAGCACAAAATCATTTAGGTTGGAGAAGACCTCCAAGGTCAAGTCCAACCTTTGACCGATGACCACCTTGTCAACTAGACCATGGCACTGAGCACCACATCCCGTCATTTCTTGAACACTTGCTGGGATGGTAACTCCACCAGTTCCCTGGGCAATCCATTTGAATGCTTAACAACTAACCCTTTCCATGGCGAAAGTCTTCCTGACGTCCAACCAGAACCTCCCCAGGTGCAGCTTGAGGCCATTTCCTCTTGCGCTGTCATGAGGTGCCTGGGAAAAGAGGCCAACTCCCACCTGGCTACAGCCTCCTGTCAGGTACTTGTAGAGAGTGATAATGTCACCCTTGAGCCTCCTTTTCTCCAGGCTAAACAACCCCAGCTCCCTCAGCTGCTCCTTGTGTGACTTACTCTATAAATCTATCACCGGTTTTGTTGCCCTTCCCTGGACACTCTCCAGCACTGGACTTGCTGAAATTCTTCACAGTAAAATTCTCAAAGTTTGTTTTATTCCTCTTCCTCTGTTGAATTAGCAAAAAATGTGATTGACTCACTTCACTATCAGCCAGCAATAATTCTAGTCTCGCATCCTTCCAGACGACCATATTCTCCAAAGTTTGCATTTGAAAACAGAAGAATAAATTACTAAGTTAAGGTGCACGTTTTCTAATATAGGATTAAATTAAGTGTGGAGGAAAGACAAGACTTCAAATTAAGGCTTACATTGCTTTCTTTTTGTGACAGAGAGTGAGTGTTTGGTAATAGGGCAAACGTTGGTATTTACAGATGCTTGGTGCAGTCTCAGTACGAAACTAGGAAGGTAGATGTAGGTTTGTTGGGGATTACTGGAAGATTTGTGGTTGTTCAGCTTAGATTTTGTTTCCTGTGTTCTGGCGGGGTTTTTTGGAAGGTATTGCGATGATTTACTCACTGAACTGCTTGAGAAAGTTGAACTTTGTCTTTGCACAATTGAGGTTTTTTAAGAAGAAGAGTTTTTTGAAAATGCTAATTAAATGATAGTTAACATTTTGCCAACTTGTATTTTGGGAATGCTGCTTTATGCTATGGTAGGAACTGATAGGAAATTCTGAAGTGTCCCTTCTGTAGTATCACAGTGGATCTGTGCACTGAAACATGTAGTGTTTGTACACGCTGAGAAGGCCAGCACAGTACCCAGGTATGTAAGAGGTGATTTCTAAGTCTCCCTCAGCAAACCTGTACAGCATTAAACTGCTTGCCTTCCCTTCAGGGTACTCAGCTGTAAACATTAGCACAGTTTGTTGTCTGGTATTTGTTAATATTGCTAACGTTTATCATAGACACATGTCAGTATATGTCCCTGTATTACTTCAGTGATCACTTAGCTTGGGAGTCAGAATACATGTTGTATTATTGTTAATTCAGTAAAATTAGACTGAGAGCTGTGGTGTCGTCCAAGGAAGAGAGGTAGGGCTCTGCCTTCAATATGCCTCACACAGTCCTTAAAATTGTAATGCCAATTTCGTGCACTGTGTTATAATGTAGTGGAATGAGAGTAGACTTCTGAATACAAAAAATTACCTTTCATTAGAAACAGGTTTTTGTGAATGACTTGCTATCCTGGTAGAAAGCTTAAAGTAGTGTATAGCAGAATTCGCAGACGATATTGCCTCAACCAAGAATTTGTGAAGGGTTTTCTTTTTACCTTATAATGGCACAACATGAAAGCCGCTGATGAGGGCAATTCTTGATCTTCTCTCAAGTAATTTTGCAATACTGTATGCTTGATGCTTTGTTCTAGGAGCCTTCCTTAACTTCTCTCTACGATTTTTTCTCTAATACTGGCTGGTGTGATACAGAGCACTGGGAAGGATTTGGAAGAACATAATGAGAAACATTCCCACTTTGGTTTTTGTAAAAGGGAGCAGGAAGAACAGACTTTTTTCTCTCCCTTCCCCAAACCTGGCTCTCATAGGAATGGACCTTCATAGTGGGACATTATGAGATGTGCAATGTAAAGAAGGGCAGAAAGGGGCCTGGCTGTATCTAGAGAGCTAGTTTTCCCACAAATTTGCTGTGAACCAAAGGTTGTATGACTGAGAGGTGCAGTGCCTTTCTGATAGAGTTGAGTACTTTGTATATAAATTGACACTGTAATTCATCCATTCAGTACTTTTTTTTTCTGCTAGTGGTTTTATGAGGGTTTTTTTTAATAGTTGCAGCATCCTGTAGAATCAGTGAAGAATTCAGATACTAACTTGACAAGTAAAATCATTTGGCAGAAAAAGCTTATAGAAAGATATTCTTTTTCTTGTGTTTCTGCCAAGAATTGGGTTTAGATTTCCAAGGGTTGGTCAGATACACATTCTACTATGTAATGTGAGGCAAGTGTCATTGGAATTCTTATAGTTGTACAATATAATCTGTGATGTTTGTTTTGAAGTGCCAGAATTCTTGCATTTCCTATCTTTCAGTGCTGTGCAACTTCTGGCATTTGTAACATACTGGTTTTTCAGTTAGACGTAATCTTTTAGAATGGTAATCAGTGCTGCACTTATTGGTCACTTCCTGATATCTGAAGTATCCTGGTCAATCTGTTAATGTTTTGGAAGGTTTATTTGGAGATTCTTAGTTTGGCTGATTTCTTCAGCCTGATGTGCGCAAGTATTGTGCTGTAACTTCTTAACTGTCGTGCTTGTTGCTTTTTCTTAATGCTTTTAGAGATTTCTTCTACTCTGTCTGAAGGGAAGAATCAGCTCAATGGTAAGTATTCACCTGGAGCAGGATAGGGAATGAATCTTAAACTTATTTGAATATTACTGAATCAGCAGAGTTTATCCAGACTTCTCTCTGTATTTGAATCAAACTCTGAGGCTCTAGTGAACCTTGGAAATTTCAAAAGGCAAAATCCAAATCAGGTATTGTGATTTCTGTGTCTGAAAGTATTTTAACACTGCAGTAGAGCAGTGCAGATAAGGGAGGTAAGAAATTAATAAGTAAGTTCAGCTTGTCTGCAAAGTGTTTGGAAGATTTTCTGCAAAGGTCTTTCTGTCCTGTCTCCTGTCAGGTCTCCCATTTGTTTTGTTGCATCAATTTCTTTTTCTTCTTTCAAGGTGCAAAATTGTGCATTTTCTTTTGAGCTTCATGGAGCTTTTGTCAGTCCATTTCTTCAGTCTGTTTGTGTCCCTTTGAATAATAGCCGTAGCCTTGCGCGGTTTGGCTTCATTCCATGATTTGTTATTTGTCATGTATTTCGTGAATGTAGGACTGTGTTCCCTGTAGGTTGCTAATGACAGTATCAGTATTCCCTGTTCCCTAGGGAATGCCAACAGTAACTAGCCCCTATTGGAACTTTGCATGCTGATCACACCTTTTGTGACTGTCAGTTCTACTAATTTTCCATCAGATTGTAATCTTCCTGTCAAACCCAGCTGTTTCCAGTGTGGCTATGAAGATAATATGGGAACCTTTATCACTAGACTTGCTGTCCCATGGGATTGTGCAAAGCACATCCTAGAACAAGCTGAAGTTTGCTCCCTTGAGATGTGGAGTTGTAATTCTGCTGTTCATCTGGTTACCTTAAAAACTCTTTCATTTCATACCTGTCATCAGCCTTTGGCTTCACCACCAGCTTTCATTTCTTTATGATCACCATGACCAGTAGATCACTTTGCTTAATTAGTTCAATGATCACCTGAATCATTTTCTTTTTATTGCAATGTTAATTCTTGTTTTCATGTAGCATCTTCCAGTATTTCAGAATAATTCATAAATAACTTTGTTTGCCAGAATGTTCTATTTTATTGTGGCTGTTCATATATTTCTGTTGACCTGCAAAAGTGAACTGGAGTGTGTATGACCATGAATTCCTGTTATCTCTGGGGGCCAACCTAAGCATATGATGTGTGTCCTCAAGAGAGGCTTAGCCTTTGAGAAGGCTTTTATCATTAGGTGATTGGTTTTCTTTTGCAATGATCTGACTGCTCTGCCACTTAGCTTCCTTGGCAGCTGCAGATGGTGTGTACTTAGGAGTAATTAAGGATCAAAGAATAAGTAATTTGACTGAGTTTTAATTGCTTTGGGTTAATTCTCCCATCTGGATGATCAAATATTTTCAACAGATTGGATTGGACCAGAGTGGCTCTCTTTGTTTTTTATCTACTTCCCACATGGTGAAGCCACTCAATTACCATGTTTAAGGTTGTAGTCATGCTACAAAACTTACTGGCAATTAGAAGGTAGTAATCTGGGTAACTGAGAATTCACTGCTAATTATTTTATGCATAGCCATTTCAAGTTTGCAAGGTTTGCCTTTGAATGGGCTTGCACTTACCAGCTGTTCAGTCTGCAGCTTCCTCCGTCATTATTCTATTCAACTTCGTGTTAAAATTGATGAAGGGTTGCAGTTGCTTTTATCTGTCTCTGTGCTCAAGTGTTTGCCAATTATGTTCAGTTTCTATTATACCAGGGATTAGTACAGTTGACATTTTGAAAGACTGACCAACTGTTGCCTCCTAGCAAAGACCTTTTCAGACTGTTTCATGAAGTTTAATGCTTAGAGTAGCTGAATTCTCTGAAAATTCCTATCAAAGTGCTAAGTAGAAAGATTAACTTTGATATCTTTGCTTAACTAACTGACATGATATTTAACTGGTGAATTAGGCTAGATCAGACATCCCAAATTGAATTTATTCATCTGAATTGTATAAACAAATAGTTCTATTCAAGGAAATTTGTTCAGATAACCTTGTGGTTCACTATCACAAAGTGTAAAAGCACAAGGTAGTAACAAGTGAAATGGAGATCAAGCCACATGTACCAGAAGGGCTGCAAACACAGGTACTGTGGTGTATGGAATTCCTAATTTCTGAGGTAGAACTTCATTTTCTAGGACCCTCCTCTCCAAGAGAAAATGCTGAATAAAAACTAAATTTAAAAAGTACATGGTTGTTTTTGTCTGCCTGTGGAAATAAAGCCATTAATTATTGTTCAGGGATATTTAGAACATTCAATTAAAAAAAAATAAAACCAAACCCCCAAGCAGACCTGATGAGTATTTCTATTAAGCAAGCATCCCAGCAGCTGTTTTACTGACTGTCTGCTCTTTGTAGGCATGCTTCCTGAGAAGAAAGTACTAGCTTCTTCTGCTAAAGACTTAACTCCAAGGTAAGCCTCTGTCTTTCACTGGCTGTTGAGCATTTTATTTAATAATTCTGTGCAATTCTTAGTACATGCAGGTAACTTCTTCGATGGTTAGCTCTGGATGTTTCAGCTAAATGAGTATATGTCATTACCATTCTCTCAGAAGTAGGAAAGTTGAAGTTCATGTCTAAACAACTTGACAAAGGTCACATAGGCAGATGATTATTCTTGCCCTGCTCAGTTGATTTCTAGCACTTGCACCTCCTTGCATCGTATGAAAGTGTATGACTTATATTCACGGACTCCTCAGGTTTGCTTCTTGAGCAAACTTCTAGAAAGTGATTCCAGCTCGGCTCATTACGTTCTTTTACTTCAGTTAATTTGTCCATAGATGTATGTATTGCCATGCCTTGAAAATGTGCTTCATTTCAAGCTGGAATATAGTAAAATGTGATAGTTGTATTCCAGTTTCTACAATACGCAAAGCGAAGCAGGCCCTAAAATCTCATTGTGATCCACCTACTGTTGTCACTGAGGTATCATTTTTACTCCATGATGCCTTGAGTCAGCAAGGTTCAGTTTCTCCCTTGACATGAAAATCTCCTCTGAGTGTGTGATCTCTGGGCTAGTTACATGCAGTCAGGAAATGTTCTGGCTTGTGAACAGCTGGAGTGTGGTTTATCTTCTGAAGTGCTCCCCAAACCTTGCTGCCTTTTTTCCCACATGTGTCTGGCATATTCTGGATGTGAGTGGAAGGTGTGCGGCCTAGAATGGCTGTCAGGAATGTTTGCTGGAGGGATCATCCTTCCTCACTGCTTGCTTTTCTGGTCCAGTAGTCTGAACAGTAGATAGAAGTTACCTCCTGGCAAGTGTAAAGCTGTACAAGTGATTAGCATCTGAAGGCTTTCCTTTTTTTTACCTTACCTGGATTTATTACACGGTTTGGACAGCATGGGAACATAGGAATGAATGTCAAATCTAGATTCGGGGAGATGAAGGGAGATGGTTTTGTGGTATGTGCATCAGATCTTGAACTCTTGGAAGCCACCCTGCCTAATTTATGCTTTTGTCTGGAGTCAAAATTTTAATCATCTCCCAAGGAAGGTTCATATACTGCAAAGAGGATGCATGTGCTTTTTAAGTAAGACTAATGCCATATAATTTTAACTTCAATTTGCTAACTATCAGGATGCATAATTAGACTGTTACTTTAGTAATGTTTTCAAAATGACTGGCTTTGCAATTATCTCTTCAAAAATAGTAAGTACTGTATTTGGCTAGTAAATTCATGAAAGATGCTCTTCTTTAAGAGTTGAATTTAAATATGTCTTGATATGCCCAGAGAAATTATATTTTTTTTGTTATTGTATTTTCTGGTTTACAGTTATGATTGGTTCCAAACAGATAGTTTGATCACCGTTGTCATATATACTAAGCAGAAGGTAAGTGTATTTTATGAAAAGGAGAATTAAAAAATTCAGTTGTGATCTAGCTTGAATTCTGGGAGAACTGCATAAAAATTGTTTGTTTTTTTTTTTTTTCCCTTGACTATGAAAGGATATAAATGCAGAGTTGGTGATAGTTGACTGTCAAGACAAACGATTAAGGGGAGAGATCATCATGGATGACTACTCATATCTTGTAGAAGTAGGTAGGTATTGTAATTTTGCAGTGGAAAGTACTGAATTTTCATTCTACTTTATTCAAACCCTCTCATTAGACCATATGCATTTTACGTGTACTATTTAATATTTTATTCCTTTTTCATTTAAGATGATTAAAGTACCTTGATGAGAGTTGATACACAATGTAATTCATTTACATCTTCATTTGTTAAGTATGTACTAAATGTTTTACGTGGGGACTAAAGTGAAGTAAGAAATCGATTTTAAAGTTGTGTACAATTTTTCTTCAAGCATGTTTTTTACGGTTATTAAAATGGTCTTATTCAAAAGGACAAGTGCAGTAATTTACATAAATGAAGATTACTAGCTGTATATGAGCCACTGTTAAAAGTAGTGGGAAAAATGGTGCCTTTATGTATAAGGCCTGTAGAAGTCATGAGTAAAATTCCAAGGCCAAATAAAGATGCATAGGTTTCTAGGCTCATTAGTTCAGTATTCCTAGACTTACAGTGTAGGTGTATACATATGTGTGTGTGTGTGTATGTGTATATGATGACTGAATGTATATATGATGACTGAAATATAATTTTATTATTGCTTGACACAGAATTTGTTTGTCTTTGTTTCAGACTTGGATCATGCAGTTTCAGAAGAAGTGGCTGGTAATTTCTGTCTCTTGCAGCACTTCTGTATCTCTTCTAGGACAGTCCAGTAGGGGTTGAACTTCAGTAATGCTTGTGGGTCCCTTCCAAGTCACGATATTCTGTGATTCTAATATCAGAATGTGGAACTTCAGTTTATTTTTCTGACTCTTCAGATACTTTACAGTTTTACTTACCACTAGGTCCTGATGCAGTCAATCAAACCATGCCATAACACTGAATAATTTTTTTTTAAATTATGGCATTTGGCTCCATGAAAGTAGTAAGTTAATAGTACTCTGATCCCTTTGAATATGATTAAATGTTAAAATAGTTAGAAGTTAGTTCTGTTGTGTATTTGTAAACTGTTCTTTGCTGAGACTGGGATTTTCTTGTATTTAATTATTCACTCAAATAGCCTTGAAAAGAAAGTGTTAAGTAGTGGTAGTTACCAATTTCCAGTACCAATTTCCAACTCGATAGTTGTAACCAATTTCCAAATTGGTAGTTACCGATTTCCAACTCAGAGGAGTCTGAGTTCATGAGCATTTTTCTTGACCAGATGGGCTGTGAAGCTGTCCTAGTTCCACAATCTATTTAGCAAATAAAGTATATTAATTATGCATATTAAATTAGTGCTTGTTGTTTTAATTGCACTTTGAAACATTATGGAGTGATAGCTAGAAGTATATTAAATTTGATATTCTAATTTAATGGATTAACTACACATATCTTGAGAAATTTCCTCTAAATTCTTCTAAAATTTAGTTATAACTGAGGAGTGATTTTTTTCTTTTACAAAGTGTAACTAAAAGTAACAATGTGAAACCTTTTCTCTTTTAGTAAATATTGCTGAAAAAATAGGAAAAGTAGAAATTATCTTAAAGAAAAAGGATAACATTCATTGGAAAATGCTGGGACAGCCCCAGGGGTGTCACAATACATTTATCAAACGCACAGACAGAGGTAAGCAATTTCATGGCCAAGTTACCAGCTGTCTTCTGACTTCTTGGAGCTTGTTAGTCATTTGGTTTCTTTCAGGATTTTCTATTTCTGTAGTTGTACCTTCATTTCTTTCATGATTGATGTCTGATCTTGTTGAAAGCTACTCAAGAGTTCTCTTTGAAAGGGTTCAACTTAGGGGAGTTTTTTTGCCTTACTTTGGTTTGTTGATTTGTTTTGTCCCACATTGGAGTTGAAGGTCTTTCAGGCTTGCAGAAAGACTGGAAGAACCTAATAATGTAAGGTGAAGACTGCTTGAGTGTTGTTGCACCTCATGGCTGGCTACCTGTGCTCTTTCCTTTCTGTCCATATGAGTGACAGAGCATAGATTTGTATCAATCGTTATGGAAGTAACTGTAGTGAAGGATCAAAACCCTTCACTTCCAATGGTTTCTATAGATATAGTAAGATCTTTCAATGTAATGTTGTTCCAGCACACTGCATCTTTGTAGCTTGATCTATTGACTTCAAGCCACGTGTAGGTATTAAAGGCAGCTCTGAATAAGCTGATGTGTCTGCAAGAAGCAGTAGATGTTATATGTAAGTTTACTTCGTGGAACAGAATAGTATGAACTTGATGCAGCACCAAAACGTATTACAGTGATCAGTGTGGTTTTGGTTCTTTTCACCTAAATTAAAAATTGCTGCACAATTACATTGTGTAATATAAGCACGCTCCTGATATTATTGCAAGTTGCCCTGCTTCTCAAAAGCCTTCTTGGCCCTCTGTCTAATAATGCTCAGAAATGG
Source organism: Lophotriccus pileatus (assembly GCA_035583135.1). Lineage (NCBI taxonomy): Eukaryota > Metazoa > Chordata > Aves > Passeriformes > Tyrannidae > Lophotriccus > Lophotriccus pileatus. The sequence continues at coordinate 80,622,884 of JAWWES010000115.1, read as the reverse complement.
GCTCTTTGGTATTAGTCAGCCCGATTATGTGTGAAAGCAAAGCTGTACATTTTTAAGAGCTAATCACATGCTGATCACCATGTTGTACACCTCCTGATGCCTCTGTTATGCTACCTAGGCCTTCAAAGTCGAGATTACTATGGTACAAAAAGGAAGACTGCATAAAAGCACATCTCTCTAGCAACCTGTAGTTTATGTAGAATGTAATTTTCCTTATGAGAATTTCAGAAACTGTTAAGTCATCCACTTTAGTATTAGATTTTTCAGTATAATCTTCTGTATTTAAGGGCTTACAGACTGATCTAATATATTGTCCACTGTCCATTGCTCATTTTCTCTCACCTTATCATTTTTCAAAAAAAAAGAGAAAATCATCTAAAAGAACAAGAACCATAGAATGGAGTGACTTTGCAAATGGGGAAGGTGTGGATGATTGGATGCAACTGACAAAAATGCATATTGAGTATTTATAACCAATGCTTTCTAGATTATTTATTTTTGCTTTTTTTTTCCTAAGAAGTCAATCTCCAACATAGTATTTGTCCTGTAATGCGGAGGACTGTTATAAGGTTAAGATACAGTTATAAGGTATAAGATTTTTTATATAATTTATAATATACTTTATTATGTATCAGTGACTGAGTTCACATCAGCTTAAATTGAATCTTCAGAAAACTTAAATTAAAGGGCTTGCTGAGCCTAGGTTTCTTCAGTTCCCTGATTAAAAGGTGATGAATCTACCCAATAAAGTGATATCTATGGGTTTTTAATCCCTACTCCAGAAACTTTTATTCTGAAGTTTTTTAATTTTAAAACCTCCAAATTTAAAATTGAGGATGCCAGAGGGTTTATAGAAGAAGAATATTCAGGCCTATGTGTATTTCCTTCATTCCAATCCTGTGCTTTTAGCTCGGTCGTAAAATCTACACGTTGTAGGCTTCTATTTACTCATTTTAGTGCTAAGTAGACAGTCTCCTTTTCTGCTTAGAATTGTGCTCCCTTACACTATATTGCAGAATTTTCATTTTTGCTTCCGCTTCTGTGGAAGCAAAATAATGTTATGGGTGAAGAAACTCTGACTCTTGACTGTTTTATAGAAAATTGTTGTCTTAACTCCAAGACTGGGCTGCTGCCAGGAGTGATGGGCAGCCAGCTTCCTTCAGCGATGTGGTTTAATCTCCATTATGTTGGCACTAATAGTACTTGAAGCTCTGTAATGAGATAACCTGAACAAAACAAGGATAATGACATTCAGCTGGCTGATGGACACTGTTGGGTGATACATGCTTGCTGGAAGTGGGGTGGAAACCTTCTACTTGAGATGGAGGAGCAGCGGAGAGATTTGGCTTTTATACTTTGAAATTCTCTGTTCCAAGTGAGTAGGCTAATGTTGCTGCTTTAGCATACCTAGCATTATGTCTAACAAGTAAGAAATAACAATTGTCTTTGAAGTTTTATCATTGAAGAAAAGCAAAAAACATAATTAAAGGAAAAATGCTTAAACTAAACTGCCTTTCATGACAAGGAAGAATACAGTAGGCAAAAGGCTGGTACTCTCCAAAAGGCATCATTATCTATGCAGCAGTTTTGTTAGTAAAATTAAATTTGTGTGCCTATGAATCAATGTGCTGTCGTTCTTGATTCCAGCAGAGGAAGAAGTTCTGTTTGAAGAGTAATATCTCTCCCCCATGATAATATTGGGTTTTCGTGGCGAAGCTTTGCTAGAAGGGAGCTGCAGGGGTGCTTCTCTGAGATCAGGAGCTGTGATTCTGACACTTGATGTCTGCAGAAAGCTTGATTGAAGCTAACCTCGTCACTAATTACTGTCTCCACTTTGAAAATTTGCTGCTGGACACTTCACCGTGCTCCAAAATTGAGAGAAGAGTACCTTTTGTTTATGTATGGTAGCAAATCATGTGACTTGGGCATCTGGCAGTTAACTTGGCTTCATGGGCTGATGAAAGCAACTGTTTAGCTTCAGCTTGCTGCTAGGGGTCGGCATTCTCTTGTTGAAAGGCTTTTCTGCATTGCCACTTGTTTTTCTTATGGCTCCAGATTTTATTGGGACCACTGTCTTCTAGTTTTGGCAAGGATTGAGTTGGGGTTAAACCACCACACACTGATAATGAACTAATTTTAGTTAATACAGGAAAGGCTACAAACTAAATTAGAAGTTTACTTAGACCTAGGCAGGTCTCTGTTTTTAAAGGCGAGATTGAGTGAATCAGAACAAAAGTTCTGCAAATTAAAAACAAAACCAGGGACGTAAAGGTTATTTATGTGGAAAGGGCTGGAAAAGGTAAAAAAATTTTTAGGAAACAGTTGATGAATCATTTTTTTTAACTTCTCTCTCTACACTCCCAGATATCTGTAAGAGTATTAGCTGATTAGTATTATAGGCTATTGTAGTGGGTTTCTGTGGCCGGGTTTTGGTAGTGGAGGGGGAGCTACCGGAGTGGCTTCTATTAAAATCTACTAGGAGCTTCTCCTATCTGTTGCAGTCAATGCCATCCGGCTCCAGGATGGGCTTCCTGCCGCTGGCCAAGGCCGAGACAATCAGGAGTGATAGTAACTCCTCTGTGATAGCATATTTAAGAACAGAAAGTTATTGTGCAGTAAAAAATTCCAGACGGGGAAGAGCAGAGTGAGAACATGGGAACAACAATGCAGACACCAAGGTCAGTGCAGAAGGAGGGGCAGGAGGTGCTCCAGATGCTGGAGCCAAGGCCCTGCAGCCCGTGGTGCAGACCATGGTGGGGCAGCTGTGCCCCTGCAGCCCAGGGAGGAGCCCCTGCTGGAGTAGGTGTGTATGGAAGGAGGCTATGGTCCATGGAAGACCCAAGATGGATCAGGGTCCTGCGGGGGACCCGCAGCCCATGAAGAAAGGACATCACGCTGGATCAGGTTTTTCCCAGGCAGGACTTGTGGCCCCTTTAGGGGACCCACATTGGTACAGCTCATTTGTGAAGGACTGCACCCCATGGGGGAGTGGCCCACAGGACCACAGCAGTTTCGTGAAGAAATGTTGCCCATGGGATGACCTCATGATGGAGAGGTCTGTGAAGGGCTGTCTCGTAGGGGAAGGACTCCTCTCCCTGAGCAGCAGAAGAAACAACAACTGACCATAGCCCCCTTTCCCCATCCCCCTGCACTGCTGGGGGGGAGGAGGAAGAACATGGAAGGAAGGAGGGATGGGGAGAAGGTGTGTTTAAGATTATTTGACTTCTCACTCTGTTGATCTCATCCTGTTAGTAATAAATTTAATTAGTATCCCCACTTTGGGTCTGTTTTGCCCATGATGCTGACCTCTCCCAGCTCTTATCTCAACTCATGAATCCTTTGCTGTTTTTTTTCTCTCCTCTATTCAGTTACAGAGGGGAGTGAGAGAGCAGCTCTAGTGGGTACCTGTTGTCCAGCCAGGGTCAACCCACTACAGCTATATTACCAACATCACACATCCTTTTAAGCAATTCTTACGTCTGCAGAACTCACAGCAGTCTTGGCATATTTATTTGTGTACTGTACTTTTCAATCTTACTGTGTATTATTTTTCAAAAAACTTTTTTTAGAATATTTATTTAGCTGGAGAGATGCTGGTGTTCTGCTTTACTTCAAGATTGGTATGAAATGGAATTATTGACTTTAATTTTTTCAGGGCTTTAGGCATTCTTTTGATTCATCTGAAATGCTTGCTCATTCAAAGTAAGGAATTTGTAGGATGTTAAATGAAAGGTGTGAAAAAACCTTAATAAAGATTTATTCCATGTCAGAGGCTTTACATTGTGTCTGTACAGGCATTTTTAGTGGATAAATTCATTAATAGATATTTGAATAATTTAAGAAAACAAGTGTATGCAGAAAAATGCCATGGCCATCCACTGTGGCAATACTGGTACGTAAGGAATTTGATGCTAATTTAGTCCATACACAAATTGCATGTGCAGCTGAGATTTAGTAATCTGAGTGTATATTTCAGGCATAACTGCATGTATTTAGATGTTTGACTGTTCTAGCAGAGTTTATTTATACCCTTGGAAATAAACTCAGAAAGAAGCATGGTTGAACTAGAACATATTGTTTAAATCCTTAACTTTTAAATAATTGGTGGATAAATATGGTTGGTTTGAAAGTTGTCCTCTGTTTAAAATTATTTGGTTTCTGTTGTGGTTGAATTGACAGGCTGGGATCCTGCACTTATTGAAGAAGGGAATGTTAATAGTGATGGCTTTTCCTTCAGACAGCAATTGACAGCAGTGTTGCAGAGCACTCTGTAACTAGTCTCCAACAAACTCTTTAGCTGTGATTTTAATCAGGAGTATCTGGAAAGAGCAAAATATTTGGGGAAATAATCCTGGAATAAGGAAACTGCAGTACAGATAAATTACTTGGAAAATGATAATTCATTAGATGAAATTACTGAAGTACTCAAAGTGGTCCTTAAATGACTCTAGGGGAACACTGGGGAAGGAGAATGGACAGGCTGGCCTACTGAGAACCCCTCTAACCTTTTTTGGTTTATGGTTGGTTTTGATGTGGTTGGTTTTTTTTTTTTTTGAAGTCCAGCAGTCAGTGTCTTTTTGTGAATTTTAGTCCTAGGTAAGCATAAAGATCAGTCAGGCTTATTGACTTGGGCTTCTCTCTGGTGCTCTTGGAAGTCAGAGCAAGGAAGCAATGGCAGTGGTTGCTTGAGCTGCAGCAATGCTTAGAATTTCCTTTACATTTTGTCTTGTATTTAAGCAATTTTAAGCAATTTTCACTGGAAAATTGCATAAGCCTTCCGTCAGGCAAGACTCACTTAAGAACAGTCATTGTGTTGGCTCAAAAAAGAATTTTGAAGGACATCATGATTTAGGCCACGTACATAAAATGAAATTAATATCTTCACACATTAGTGAAGGCGTATTTACCGTCACAAGTTACCTCCTTATTTTCCACGCATAACTTCCAGGAGTGTCTGCTCTGTGATCTTGCCCAGACACAGTGGTTATGCTTCGCATTTTCCAGTCAGTGGGAACTTCACCAGAGTGCCACAACTCATCAATAGGATGGGCAGTGGCTAGCCACTTCCTCTGCGAGTTCCCTCAGAATCCACAGATGCATCTTGTAAGGTTCCATGGACTTGTGCACCTTCAGGTTTCTTAGATGGCCTCAAACCTGATCTCCTATAACAGCTGGTACTTCCTAGTCTTGCCTCTGCCTTCCTAATATCTAACCTAAATTTCCCGTCCTTCAGTTTGTATCCATATTCCTTGTCCTATCGTTTCATCAGTTCCTGACAAAGAATCCCTCTCCGGCTTCCCTGTAGGGCCCCTTCTTTATTATAGTTGAGAGCTGACACTCCTGTATTTAGCATTTGTGGTGAAATTAACCTTTTTAAGCATTTTTTATTTCCAGAAGGAAAGCATCCATGCCCTTTGTTCTTTGAAGTACTTCTTCCTTGCTGCTTCATCCCTACTTAATGTTCTTCAGTCTCTGGCTGTAATCAACAGGACATAGCCCTCTACTCTGTTGTGCTTTCAAATCATTGCTTAGACCCTGAAGTGCTGTAATGATGCAGATTACAGAGCTCAGGATGGCTGCTTAGTTAAAATGGTTGCAGGGCTGGCCAGCCTTACACAGTAGTTTGCCACAGAGGTCGTTCCCAGCATATTACCCCTGTTGTAAGAGAGGAAGTCTGAAATGCAAACCTTACATAGTGCTTTTATTTATTTATTTTTAAATGTTTTCTTTTTTCAGTTACCTTTTGCCAGACATTTAGTTGATGCACAGCTTGAAAAGTACTGTATTTGAAACCAATGTCCTCTCCCCCAAAACAGCTGTGTTAACAAAAATTTATGCTGTACATAAGACCTTGTAGTTTAAGAAAGCATGTGAACATATAACTTGAGTTTATAATTCCTAGTTAGCCAAAAGGCACCAATTCATGGCTAAAAAAATTCATAATGCTCAAGTGTTTGTTGCCTCTGTAGGCACAGATGTTCATTTCATTTTATGTCATGGATAAGCGTTTAAGTATTGGAATTGTGTACCTGAAAAATTGTGCAAAGCTGTATCAGAAATTCTTCTTGTGCTAATAACAGTGAAAGTGCAACAGTATGGGGTGGTCAGGCCAATAAATACCTGAGATGCTGGGTGGGTTTGGATAGTCTGTTGCTAAGGATTGTGGTGCTCTGCGGGCATATGTTTCATTTGCATTACACCAGCTGGTTTTGGTCTGCATACGTGTACTTGTGCTGTAGTTACATGGTGAATTCAGGGCAGGTGCAGTGCAGTACAAGGGGTTTTGTTTTCTGCTAGTTTTTGGTGCTTTTCTACTTCTTCACAGTCATTGCTGATAACTCAGAGGCCTAAAGTAAGGCTATAAATGAGTCCTTAGTCAGAAATTCTATAAATAATTATAAGTAATTACACAAGAAGAATCTATATTATGACTATATAGTGAAATACGTTTCTCTTATTGAAAGATACATAAGGAAAAAAAGACAGATTGAGACTTAACTAACAAGTAAAATCATGTTTTTAGAACTGTTCTACAGAAAATGCAAGTTGGTTTCTAAGACAGAAGTTACCCATGACACCAAGCTCTTCTGCTTAATGTTGCCTAAGGGCACACATCTCCGTGTTCCCACTGGACAACATGTTTACCTCAAACAATCTATTACAGGTAAGAAAAATTGAGAATGTAGTAATGGATTCCTTTTGGTAGTCTTGAGAGAATGCCAAGTCCATGGCCAGTAATTCCCTAGTTAGAAAGTCTCTGCTTCCAGGATCTCAATCAGTGCTTAATAATGAACTGACTGAATTAATATTGATGGAAAGCTAACTATTAAGGTGGCTGGCATTTACTGTTGACCTTATTTGCTCTACTTTCTTTAGAACATTTACTACTGAAGTAATGCTGTTCGTCTTAGAAGGGGGAAAACTTACTGTATATGTATTATGTATCATTAGTCAGTTCCTTTTAATTTTTTGAAATGAGGAGGGTGTTGTTGCAATTTTGCCTTTTTTTCCCCTTCTTCTGAGGGATTTATAGTAGCATTCATGGTAGCACTATCTTATACTCCCGTTGCACAATATTAATGATAACACGAGGATGTGAGACGAATGTATCTTGAAAAGCATTTTTATGTGCTATTCTTCAAAATTTTGTAAAAGGTGGACTTAAGGAAATGGAAGGCCAAACAAATATCTGGTTTATTTTTTTAAAAGTACTTTCTAAAATTTATGTATTAATGGTTATGCTGGTCACTGTACTTGGATTGCAGTATGCATGGTAGATTTCTCAGAAGAATTTTTAAATATCCATTATTTGAGAACTGTTTTGTCCTCTTCCTCTTTCTCCTCCTCCCTGCCTAATTCTTTGCTGCTGTCCAGCTCTTGTGATCTTTCTTTCTATCATTATACAGTGGATTTTTGAAATGATACTACAAGAAAATATAACTGTGCAGTACTAAAACTCTGCTGTTTAAATTTAGAAAAAATCAAGTTCTGGTACTTGAAAATTAATGAAATTGTTTAGATGTTCATGTTCTTTGGAGATGACTCAAGACCTCTTAATCCAGTGTTCTGAATTGCTAGATAGCACAGAAATAACATATTGTGCAGTGACCTGAAATTTTTAATTGGGAGTAGAAAGCTTCCAATTCTGGTGCAGTGGAAAGTAATATACTTGCCTAAAAGCATGAGATGGTGTTATTTTTATGGGATATACAGATTATTTATTTATTCTTTGTTTATTTTGGTATCTATTTGTAGTAGCTGGATGTAGAGTGCTTTTCATATTATTTCAGCTATCTTTTGGTCTACTCTCTAGGGACAGAGGCAGTAAAACCATACACACCTGTATTGCCTTTTTTGCCATTGGATTTCCAAGAAACACCTCACCATGATGGTGTGCATATATATTTAATGATTAAAATTTATTCCTGTGGGCTGTTCACACAGGCACTGGACCACCTACAAATTGGTAAGTATATGTTGGGGGTTTTTGTGTTTGCCTTACCTTTAAAAATTCACTTCCTGAGTATTTTAATGTTCTTACTGTTTACCTACTTACACATTGGGATATACTTATAACTTTTTTTAAACCTTGCTTTCCGTTCCCCAAATGTACAGGCTTATCCTCACTGTAACTAGGAGCTGTCTGTTGCATAAAGCTCTCCTGACTGATCTGTGTGAACTGTATCACACATTAGAGTTGATCACTTTGGTGTCAGATGCTCTGAGAACATGTTCTTGTACTTTCACATGAAGAAAGCTAGGTCTGTTTCATTTCAGATACAGAGGTAGATTTTTAATACTGACTTCGCAAATGTTTGTGTACTCATATCTTGTGAAATCCATCAAGACAAAACTTTTTAATTTTATGTCTTTTCTTTTAACGAGAGTGATTCTTATGTGAAGTGTATAATACCCCTTTCTGAAAGGAACTTAAATACTACAAAGGTGAAGGCAATATGAAATGGCCTTTAAAAAATCAGAATACTAATTAGCTTGATTTCATCTAATAAATGTTTACCTTTTTCTTTTTACATTTTTTTTTAAATAAAGGAGACTATATTTCTGTCAGCAATCCTGAAGGCAACTTCAAGAAGTCACAAGTTCAAGCTTCAGAAGATCTCATTTTATTGGCAGGTGGCACAGGCTTCACACCAATGGTTAAACTGCTGAATTTTGCTCTGACCGAAGTTTGTTGTCTCAGGTATGTACAATTCTATGATTTAACCCAAGTTAGAAGGAAGAAGCATAATGGGAAAGCCTCAGTGTTAATAAAACAACTAACAAATTAAAATGGTGTGAAAGCATTTTCCTTCAACTTATGCCAAAAACTGGCATGCTTAAGGGAAGAGTGTCAGAAGCTTAAGCAACTTGCATGTATTTGGTTATTGCCTATCCTCAACATAATGGGCTGATCTGCATTTTGGATTTTAGCTGTGGTACAAATGGGCTCACTGAGTAAAAACTTTGAGGAGGTTGTTTTTTTTGACTAGCTTTCCATTTGAGTGTCTCTTTTTAGTATTGAAGTATTTCAATGTAGGTGCTGTTTTTTGAACTGAGAAGGGCTACAACTGTTTACTTATAACCTCTCTCTGATATATTTGAATATTGTTAGCGTATTTTCACCTGCTAAGCGACAGTAGCACTTTGTTATTGGATGAGTTCCAGTTTTAAAAAAAGTACCACCTTCTATAAGCAGAACATTAAGTGTATTCAAATGCAGAGAAAGGTGTGTATTGCATATGCATTCTATACTCTGCTTGTAAAATCTACAGAAGAAAGCATTACTTATTCCTGTTAAGGGAACAGGTTGTTATGTCCTTTGGAATCCCAGAAGTAGTACTTCTGCTTTTGAAACAGCATAGAGAGGTTAATTCGACACTAATCTTCATACTAAAGCTAAAAAAGGATGAGATGTACTGCAGAAGTTTGTTTCTAAAAAAACAAACTCTAAATCGAGACACTATTGATTCAGCAATGACATATAATCCTGTTTTGTGAGAAGAGAGATTGTACTGTCTGGCTCTTCCAAAGTGTCCTGTATTGTCAGTGGCAAATAGCAAGTGGCTGGCTGGCTGGCTTTGCCAATCCAAAGGGTAAATCCGTCATCTGACAAAATGCTTAGGAAGCACATTTTTAACACTTTTCAGCATGATTTCTTGTGGGAATTCAATGTTAGTTTAGGATGCAGCAGCATCTCTTTCCTTACTACTCAATTAAAAGTAAATACATTTTTCCTTCTTGCTGTGGAGGTTTGTTAGGTGAATGACTCAATCTGATACAGGTTCTGGTTATATGCAGACACTTAAATGTTTGTTTTTCTGACTGTTCTAGGCGATTGAGTTTCTTGGCCTTATATGTGCTCTTTAACCATCAGTTTCTTTTTTGGGAAAACATTACAAGACTGTCTTTAATATATGTTACGTTTATATGTATGAGATACCTGTATATATAAAAACGTAAATATACTTTGCGTAGAATTATCTTATTTAGCAAAGTAATTGTTGTCCTAAACTTGGATTGCACTTGCTAGAACACGAATTGAAGAAAGCTGAGAAATAATCTCTACAGTGATTGACTTGTCACCTGAGGGTGCCAAAGCAGCCTCTGGAGTGCTGGGCGAGTGCTGCTGAACTTCTGGGGCTGCATTGTGAGTGCTGGAGAATGTGCAGCTTCCCTAGGCAGCCTTTGCTGCTATGTAATGGGCTGGGATCAATGGATTTTCATTCTTACTATCTAGTCAAAGTTTCCCTATTATCTTTTAAGTCTGCTATTTCTTGCCTATGGTAAATGGGGAAAACAATTTGTTCTCTTCCTACCTGCATTATCCTTTTGTGCATGAAGTCATAATGACTTGTGTCCTCTCTTACAGGCCAAATTGTATTTGGCCAAAGTATTAATTAAAAAAGAATAGCGGTCCTTTACACTTCCTTTTTAAGATGAGGGGTTTTTTTCTTCTCTTTTACTGATGGTGTATAACTGCAATCAGTTATCAGTTAATGGATACATTCCTTTAAAAAGGCACTAAATACTAGATGGAGGGCTAATGGTCTTCTCAAGTATAGGACGCTTGTAGTCTATTATTGGTTCTCCTGATAGTTGTATCTTCCCTTGTCTCCAGCTTTTCATTCCAAAATTACAACTCTGTCCTCATATTCACTTTTAATATAATATCCCACTTTCATCGTTATTCTTGTTTGGAAGGTGATTTTGTAACTTTCTACCTCCTCTTCTTCCTCAAATCCTTTAAGGGTCTCTAACTCCTCTCTGTACAGCTTTCCATAG
>JAWWES010000115.1:80571564-80612002 GCA_035583135.1 Lophotriccus pileatus | reverse complement strand
TAGATTCACCCTATTTCCTTCCAAAGGGCTGATGAACTTCCAAATTTGTTATCTAAACTTTTGTCAGCATTCCCTCAACCAGTTTTTCTTTACTGGTGGGGATTATGTCTCTGCAGTTTAGCTGGGTTTTCTGTTGTCTTGATAGGGCTGAGTAGTGAGCAGCGCTGCAGCAGGTATATTTGTGTGCACTGGGGGAGTATCAGTAAGGGTGTCTCAAATAAACCAGTTTGTTCCTTTGAACCCAATGAACAAAATGCATGACTTTCCTTTGCACTTTCTATTGACTTTTTGCCCACCTGTGTAACACTTGTTTACATGTGTAACTGTGTAACATGCTGTGGTGCAGCACGCCGGCATTTAGAGCACTGCATTCTTGTAGTGAGCTTTGTTTTCCGGGTTTTCAGAGGGCCCCAGTGAAGATACAGCATAGCTGATATGGGTCTGTTTTGTTTTACACCAGGCAAGTTTTCCAAGGCTTGTTCACTGTATTTCATTTTGAGTGGTAATGCATCTGGAACTTGTTTCTCTCAATAATACTACAGGTGATGTGTATGATATACAACATATGTATTTTATATGTTTATGAGTTTTTATATTTTGACAGCAGAAAATGAAATGTTTCTCAAATACAATTTGATCCCTTTTCTTTGGCATTTGATGTAGCTTGTAAGAGTTTTCCTGGTATTTTGAAGTGCTTGCAAAGGGGGGAAAAAGGTTAGTAATCAGAAAAACGTGGTTTCTTCAGACTGGGAGAACATAGGCTTCTAAACTGCAGTTGAAGAACAGCTGGAGATCATGAACTCTGCAGAAGCCCTAGCATGTGTGAAAGATGTGTGAAAGATTGCTCTCTGCAAAGTATAGACCAGAAGGTGATAGGAATTAGTAGTTCCTGTGCAACATCGTATAAACACACTGTGTCTAGCACTAGTCTCTTAGAATCAAGCTTGGCTTGTAAATGGGACACTGGGTAGTGAGAGTGCCGTGTTGTGGAGCTGGAATTGCAGGGCTGTGTGACATGCAAGACCAGCAAGCTTAGCTGACAGGTTCCCTTGTGGTTCTGCATGCGTGACAGTGCCCTGCTTCCTGCAAGTAGGGCACTGAACTTACTGCTTCTGACAGCACAGCAATGGGCTCTCTCTTGTGCAGAGCTATGCCTGAGTAGAAAAAGCAAGCTCTCTGGGATTAGTTCAGGAACTGCTTGCATTTAATAGTACATCATCTGTCTTAACGTGTTGGTGCGGTCTTACTCTGAATATTGTGAGCAGTTTTGGGTACCCCAGTATAAGAAAGAGATTAAGCTCTTAGAGAGCATCCAATGGGGGGCAGCAAAGATGGTGAAGGGCCTTGAGGGGAAGGTGTGTGAGGAGCGGCTGGGGTCACTTGGTCTGTGCAGCCTGGAGGAGAGGAGACTGAGGGGAGACCTCACTAGTTACAACTTCCTCGTGAAGGGAGGAGGAGGGGCAGGCACTGATCTCTTCTCTGTGGTGATCAGTGACAGGACCTGAGGGAATGGCCTGAGGTTGTGTCAGGAAAGATTTACATTGGATATTTGGAAAAGGTTCTTCACCCACAAGGTGGTGGAGTACTGGGAAAGTGGTCACAGCACCAAGCCTGACAGAGTTCAAGAAGCATTTGGATGATACTGTCACGCACATGCTGTGACATTTGGGAATGGTTCTGTGCAGGGCTAAGGGTTGAACTCGATGATCCTTGTAGGTCCCTTCCAACTCTACATATTCTGTGATTCTGTGGTTATATCAGTTGTCCGCAGGGTTTCAGTCTGTCATAAGCAATAAAGGAGAAGTTAGGTTTGTGTGGCTTCATCAAATGGTAAATTCTGTTTTGTAATGTTAGTCTGTGTTTTACCTCCACTGTAGTATAAAAATCTTAAGAGTTAATGGCACTGACCTTAATGACAAAACATTTATTTTTATGTGAACTATCTGGCAAATATAACACTGTAAAACTAGCTTTCCAAGCAAATAGTTTTTATAAATCAACAGAGTAGAGTAAGATGATGTCATAAGCTGTAGTTAGCTTTTGAAGTTATGAGTTAATTTTCTCCTCTGTGTTAACATTTCATCTTTATGAAATTAATATTGACACAACCTTCTTAATTCCAGTTTCACCTCTACGAGCTGGTGTGTATGATATTAAGAAGGTGTACAGAGTTCATATACCAGCTATTAATTATAGTGCTCAAGCAATGAGAAACCACTAGATAAAACTTGACAAGTTTTGCTGTAATTTCAGTCAGGTCTTAGTAACTTTAATAGACTTTATTTTTCTTAGGACAGCAGTTCCTGAACTAGAGGGTGCAAATGCAGACAGGGTTATGGCATTTAGAAGAAAGGCCACTAGTCCAACAGACTTTCAGTTACAGCAAGAAAGAAATTATATTGAGTTAGTGGCAAAAAGATGTGAGGATTGCAGAGTTGCAAAAAAAACCAAGAAAAAATGTAAGTAAAAGGTTTCTGTATGATACAATAAGTTCTGATTGTTTAAAGTGTTTCAAATACAGAAACAGTCTGCAGTTATTTTTTTTCTTTTTTTTTAAGGACAGTGAAGCTGATCTTCTTCAACAAAACAGAAAATGACATACTTTGGAGAAACCAACTAGAGCAATTAGCTCTTAAAGATGAAAGGTATTTAAAAGTCTTGTGGAGAACAACTTGTACCATCTCATGCTATAGGCGAACAAGTCTTGGAGCTTAGACTAACTGTACAACTTTGTCACAAGGCCAGATTCTGATTCCATGAGTTCTTAGCTAAGGATATATTGGGACTTAGGGAGTGGAAGCAGTTGTATTGGTCACAGCTGCATAGCAGAGGTTATGTCATTACGTTCTGTAGGTTCCCAGAGGAAGCCAGGGATTTCATTGGACAGTGTTTAGTAGATGGGTATTGGATAGTTATATGTTAGACAGGGTAATTTTAAAGACTGAGAAGCTTTTTGATGGTGAAGAAAATTTGCCTTAGCCTTAACAATAGAAAACACAGATATGCAAAGAGAGGCATAACAGTGATAGAGGATAGTGTACCCCAGGAGCAACATTCTGAATTTAGAGAAGTCTTGAAAAGTCTTTTTGATGTCACTTGTTGGGAAAATATTTATGTAGAAATTCAGAGTTTAAATAGGCTTGTTACTTTCATTTTTCCTTACTAACTGTTGCATTTTTCTCTCAATTACATTTTAATTGTGGATTAAAATGCACTAGTACCCATGTAATGTCAGCTTAATTTAGCAGGCCATAATTCTGTCAGGAGACACAGGATTGTCAGGTTACCTTTTAATTTCAGTTCCCTTGCTGTTATCACTAGATAAGTTGTCACTGCTTGGATTTTATATGATAAAAGTATGTTTTCTTTATCTTACCTAATTCTTAGTTACATTGTTTCTTGGTTGAAACTGCTTGTTCCTTCACAACACTGAAGTGAAAAATCAATACTATTTCATACCCTTGTGATGTGTGGCACATTCAAAGCTTCACAGTCTAGACATTGTGGAAATTTACAGTAAAAACCTTTTCTCCCCTTTCAGTAAGAGCCTCAGATATACAAGTTCTTGTTTTTTTACTGAATTACTATTCTGTTAGTGAGTTTTTGAAACCACTTATAATACTTTCTCACTAATGAAATTGTGCTGACATTTTCACAGTAAAATCTGTGCTCTAGTATCTTAATTGGTCCCAGCTGGTTTCTTTGTTGTTTTGGGGCTTGTTCGTTGGTTGGTTGGTTTTCACCTTTTTTGAAATATGCAGCTACAATTTTTAACATTGAAAGATTTGGTTAAATAATTAAATGCACAATATTAGAGGTAATTTGACTGGGTTGATCGATAAGAACAACTAAATATCTCTCAGATCTGCTGCTGCAGTGGGGAGCTGAGCAGAACAGGAAAGTAATCTTAGTGTCACGTAATGACACCATGTAAAGTCATCAGTGTCTTGATCAATAGCATTTTGTGTAGCAGATTTCTAATCAGAGGCAATATTTATGAAATATTCTTCTGCTTACTAGGTTTGAGGTTCAGTTCATTCTTTCACAACCAACAAAGGACTGGGTGGGTAAACAGGGGAAGATTTCTTCATCTCTTCTCTCTGAGGTTGTGAAAAGAAGCAGAAAGGACTCCAAAGTGCTTATTTGCATCTGTGGTCCAACACCTTTTACAGAACAAGGAGTACAGTGAGTATTTTGAATGATGAACTAGAAACCAAAGAATTTTTTAAAAAAAATTATCACCTAATCAGCTATAGTGTTTCTGATTTGGTAGACTTTCAGAAAAATGGCCTTACATTTTCTGCTTTGCCAGAAAACTTTTAAAATGTTTTAAAATGTAAACAAACAAAAAAAAATTTTTAAAAAAAGTAATTTAAAAAAATCACCTGGCATCACACTTGAGGAATATGTTTATATTTAATAGGTAGCTAAGTAAGTATCAGAAATATGTAAGTTTCATGAGTTCTAGTAAGTTGTCCAAAACTTTGTAAGAGCATCTCTTTCATAGTGACTGGTTTTCCCCAGGGTTTTAAATGCTGCTTTTAATTTGTTATTCATAGAAAAGTTGCAGTAATGGGAAATAAGCTTTCTGTGTTGGCGTTATCTTGACAAATTATGTTATAGAAGTAAGGTTCAAAGCAATTGTTCTATACAAACATTTCTCTTGCTTATTTTTTTAATTAATGCATTTGTTTATGTACCTAATACTTTTCTTATTTTATATGCATATTTAGACATAAAACATCCTCTAACTTTCTCTTGCCTAGCTCCAAAATATTGAATCAATATGACATCACTTGAATTTCTGCAGTCCTACTGAAGTCAAGGTGGATTTAATGGAGGGTGGAATGGGCCAGTGATAATGCTGCCTCTTGAGAAATCTGAGATAATTCAAATGATGTCTATATTTATTTTTAGAAATTGTTTTCAGGATCCAAAAAGTTAGTGCAGTGTATCTGAGCTCCTGGGCATTGTTTCCTAAGTATATTTGCAGGGGTAAATGTCATTGTGCATGTTTGAATAAAAACAAGATGGTGCTGATCTATGTTTGTGGTGGGTTTTGAGTTCCAAATATTAATATTGCCAACTTCATTTGTGACTTTCAGGTATCTGAAGGATCTTGGATACTCCCAAGACGAGATACATGCTTTTACTGCATAAACCATATGAGGATATCAATGTTTGTTTGTATAATTCAGTGTTATTTATTTACCTTCATGAATTTAAATAAGTGAGAAGCAATTTTGTAAGACTTGAAATTTCATTCTTGGTACCAAACTGTTTCTCGGGAGAATTATATCTTTGAAAAAAAATTTATACTGTGTTTTATCTTCTTTTTGTAAACATTTTTGCAATACTTGAGTCATCCAGGGTATTAATTTATTGTAGAGGCAAGCAAAAAATTATAGTACACATTACATAAGATATTTCATGTTGTTGGTTTATGAGAATTCTTAAATTTATGAAAAGCGCTGATTTAGGTTTTGACTTGATAAAGCTTATTATTTCTTACTGTAAAATGTCTTAAGAGCAATACTGTCTGAAATTAAATATTGCACTGTAACTCAGGTAACTGGTCATCGAAAAGTGTTTTTTCATCTGATGTCCCTATTTGACTTGCAAGTGATCCAGATACATTGATACATTTTTGGCTTTGTAAACAAAGAATAAAAGTACCTTTGGTAAATATAAAATTTACATCAAGTAATAAAAAAATAATAATTTTACATTACTTTATGCATTTTTGTTTTTTTTTCTTTTTTCTATTTTCAGTTTATAATGTCATACAGAAAGGTTTCCACAAGTTTAGTACGCTATCTGAGAACTCAAAACAGAGACACAGTCTTGGTCTCCCACAAAACTTCCCATGTAAACTCACTGGTATCGGACAACCCTTGTCATCAGACATTCTGAGGGTAAAAACAGCTTAAACCCCACGGATACCAGGGTCGGGAACATAGAAATAAATAAAAATATTTCACAGGTTGCGTTAGTGCTTCAGTGCCCCGTGTTTGTTGGACTTGAAGTTAGAAGAGGATCTGATTGTCAGTCGTTGCCTATAGGTAACAAGTTCACAGAATCATTAGGATTGGAAAAGACCTCCAACATCTTCGAGTCCAACCTGTGACCAGTGCCCACACTGTCACCCAATTCAGAGCATGGAGTTGCCACGTCCAGTCGTTCCTTGGACATCTCCAGGGATAAGGACTCCACCACCTCCCTGGGCAGCCCCTTCCATTGCCTGACAACTCTTTCAGTGAAGATATTTTCCCAATATTCATCCTGAACCTCCTCTGGCACAACTTGAAGCAGATTTCCTCTCATCTGGTCCCTTGTTCCCTGGGAGCAGAACCTGAGCCCCACTTGGCTCCACCTTCCTGTCAGGGAGTTGCAGAGAGTGAGAAGGTTCCCTCTGAGCCTCCTTTTCTCCAAGCTGAGCCCTCCCAGCTCACTCAGCTGCTCCAGCCCCTTTCCCAGCTCTGTTCCCTTCTCTGGACACTCTGCAGCCCCTTAACATCTCTCTTGCAGTGAGGGCCCAGAACTGGACACAGCATTTGAGGTGGTACCTCAGCAGTGCCCAGCACTGAAATGGCATTAAATCACAATCTCTCATTCTCCTCTTGCAGATAGATCTGTAAGCTGGCTCTTCCAGCTGCATGGTGTGGAAAAAGTAGAATATTTTTTATTCCACCTACAGTCTTCATTGCTCTGACTTTGTCAAGGATGATATCCCTATGGGGATTCCTTCTAGACTGCTTCAGGAGGACCTCTTTTAGCATGGAATTCTATTTTTTCTATTGAGAAAACACCTGTTTAAGTATCTTTTTGCAACAAATGAAATCCATATCGCATTCAAGACAGTAGTTGAGAGCAGTAATAATTTGATTTCTGTAGTGGAGTTAAGTGAAGGGACACTCTTTTCCAAGTTCCAAAGTGGACTTTCTGCTGAGATGAGCAGAGTTGTTTGTTTACCCCAGGGCAGGCTCTTAAAATTTCAGGCACTTGGAGGATTTTTCAGATGTAATTTAGGATTAATTGTCATACTTCTAAAAGCCTCTGGTTTCCTTTGAAGTTTTGAATAGATCTGTTATTACTCATAACTTGCTTTGCACAAGTAGCTTAGCAACAAATGGTCATTTGACCTTACTTCAACTTTCTAATCTACGTATAATACAATTTGTTAAAAATGCCTGGAGTGTATCTTGTTATAAAGTCTTGTTATAAAGACTTGTTGCAGATTATAAATTTTATAATACATTCCTAGAATGATGAACACCAATCTGAGCTGCTAAAATCAAGACTCATTTATCATAGAATCATAGAATTAGCTGGATTGGAAAAGACCTCTGAGATCATCAAGTCCAGCCCTTAGGAGCTGGGAGTGTTTAGCCTGGTGAAAAGGAGGCTGAGGGGGGACCTTATTGCTCTCTACAACTACCCAAAAGGAGGTTGTAGCCAGGTGGGAGTCGGTCTCCCAAGTATCCAGCAACAGGATGAGAGGACATAGTCTCAAGCTGCGCCAAGGGACGTTCTGGTTGGACACGGGAAAGAATTTCGCCATGGAAAGGGTTGTTAAGCATTGGAATGGACTGGCCAGGGAGGTGTTGGAGTCAGTGGACCCTGAAGTGTTCAAGAAATGACAGGACGTGACCCTCATTGCCATGGTCTGGTTGATGAGGTGGTGATCAGTCAAAGGTTGCACTTGATGATTTTAGAGGTCTTTTCCAAATAAATGATTCTGTGATTCCTGCAACTGTTCTGTGTTCATGTGTGAGCTCATGTTTATAAGGTATATCACAAAGCAGCTTGTGCGACTTATAAAACATGCCGGAGAAGTAAAGTACTTAAAATCTTCAGATAAGTGCTTCCAGCACATTTCTTCAACCACTGTTCTGTGGTTAGATGAATATCAGCATGTGTTTTACACACAAAACAATTATCTCTGCTCATATAAGCACTAACTTATAGCTCATTTTTTTCCCTTTGTAGGATGATGGTGAAAGTACCATGACTGCTTCTGTCAAGTTGAGACACTTTCCTGTTCTTTCATCCATACACATTATTACATGTTTACAAGTTATGAGGCAAGGGGTAAAGTGACCGAAAAAAAAAATTAAACACCTTACAGTTCAGAGTTTTGCCTGTCAATTTTAATCTTCCCAGAGCAGGATTTAGCTTGAAAGTGAGCTGAGCTACTTTTCTGAGCTCCCTTTGTAATCATTAGAATTCAAATCAGCATAGCTTGTGCAGGTCTGAGAGTTGGTTCAGCTGTGCTGAGGTGTGGGATTCAGGGTGCCTAGGGCCATTTGAGATGTTCACCTGACTACAGTATCTTTGTTGTTGGTTAGTTCGTTTGTTGGTTTTTCCTTCGGTTCACGCCTGTCAGACAATGTTTGCTGTACATCTGAAGCCCCGTTCACTGCCTAAAACTCCTACTTTGCTGTTTAGGTCTTTGATCACTGGTGAAGTAACGCAACAGTATCTGACTGGAGCTGAAGTAGAGATTTTTTCCAAGTGTCTGGAAAAATCCTTTGCATTTCACATCCTTTGGCTGTATCCTTTGGAGTCTTTCTGTGACAATAGTTACAAAGTGCTGTGAAAGTAGGTGTAGGTTTTAATTTTTTTTAACACTCGTCAGGTTTTTCCTGAATATTTTTATTAAATATATATATATATATATATATATATGCACTCCTAAAGAATTAATAGTTTTGTGATTTTCCTGATATTACTTTAAGTGGTCTTATTAAAATAACTGTTTTCAAGCAATCATCAGCAAGAATAAGCCTGCTCATTTTATTCCTTTCTACAGATAGTTAAATCTACTTGTAGGAGGGGTTCTGTCATTTTCTAGGCCAATCTGGAGAAATTTGGATTGAAAGAAAACCCCAAATACTCTGTATCCCCACCCTTTCAACTTCTTCAAAAGATATAAATATTAAAGTTGCCAATCACTGAGAGAAAAAACCCTCAATTTATGTTTCTACAGAGCTGTCTTGGAGTGTGTGATCAGTGGCTTAACACTCTAGTTAGAGTCCAAATTTACTTAGTCATGAGCCAGAGTAAATATTCCCTGGCTGTTTTGCCATACAGTCTTATGTGTCTGCAACACAGATTCTCTTAGTTAACTACCTGCCTTTCATTCTTTGATTTTCCTGTTATTGGACACATTTCATATTTTGCCAGCTGAAGTTTCAGGGCAGGTCTGGGTGCTTAGTTCCTATGGAAACAGACTAATGTCTTCACACAAACTGGACATGTTGAGTTGCTGTGGCAACACAGGTAAGAAATTCTAGTAGGTATAGAAAATGTTGAGTCCGTGCTGACTACTAAGTCTGAGCATCTGGCATCTGCCAGGGGCTGGTGCTGGATGGCCCAGAAGGGAGTAGAGAGCACTCTAGGATGTAAATGATGGCCTTAAACCTTTAAAACAGCAGACTCTCCCGCCCAGCTTGCATATCTTTCTGCATTTAACCATGAGAAATGCACTTGCCTTGTGTGTTTTGTAGCTTCCCAGGGAATTTATAGATTCTGTTATTGATGATTGGACTTCTAGATGTCAAAGAGGAATATCTGGTTTTTGTCATCAATTTGCAAATGTTTCTAATTGAAATGTACCAGCTGGCAATCCTATCTGTATTTGCATCTGGAGATAGAAAACAGGGTCCTGTTGGAAATATTTTCTTTTATTTGAAATAAGGGATGCATTTCAAATGCAGTGAGAAGAGGCAAGGAAGATCTAGTCATTGTGGATTTAAAAGCAAGTAAAACAAGAAATTTGAATCACTTACAGAAGATACAAAGATACGTACATATTCACATGGCAGAAAATGGGGTGTGGGAAAGAGACCTGAGATAATGTGATAGAGGGATAACTAATTTTGTGCTGCTTGAATTGACTAAACTGTTAGTCATGCAAGAGAAACTTTTACCCATGTATATTTAAAGACAGGTGTGTTAGTTAAAGCACAGGATGTTGCGATCTTTCTCCTCACAAATTCAGAGTGGTGTCTGGCTCATTCCCAAAAAAGAGGAAAAAAGATGGCTAAACAAATTGACCAGATCAGGATGGGTAGAAGGGAGTCATCTTGCTTCTCCTTTTGGTCTTGTTGATCTCTGCTCTGAGCTTTGTTTGATCAAACAAAGGTCAGTGCAGAACACAAAGTCAAACTTTGAGCATCAGCTCCAAAAGAGACAAAGACAAACCATTTTAGAAAAGGGTCATCTGTTTCAGTTAAGGTAAGAACTACACCCTGGATGGTGATCATTGCATGAAAAGCGTTCCAGGAAGGTTTTGCTCTGATGCATGCTCTAAAACAGCAGTACAGGAGATGTGAATGACAGCTCTAAATGTAGGCTGTTTGGGTGATGAAAGGAAAGAAATTATGTTCAGGAAGGTAATAATCTAGTGGCTTCTGTTCACTATAAAATGAAAAAAGCCTTTATATTTTGAATGATCCATTCAGATCTAAATGCTCTTAGACCACAGTAAGGGGAGAGAAAGGAGTATACATACAATGTAACTGTGTTAGATTTTTGGAGGAAGACTTCTAAAAATTAGGCACCTAAAGATAGGTACCTAAATACAGGGGCATGAAAACTAAGTCTTAGACGCAGAAAGTGCCTCAGTGCCCACCAGTGTGAGCATGTGTCATTGTCATGTGTGTCTTAAGGAAGAGCCATCTCCTACCTCCACAGCAGGCTGAACCACTGTTGAAAACTGCATCCAATGCCTCTGATAGCTCAGACTGATTGGAGCAGTGGAATGTGCTCCTAAATAGCACAGTCACTGCGAGTTTTACGTAAGGTAGTTTTTACCTGCCACCTCCGCCTAGCCATTCAATAAGACAAGACGTGTGAATAAAAGCAGAGTAGATTCTTTGTGGCAGGCATGTTTTAAGTCCAAAAAGTGCTTAAGTAACCACCTTAAATCCATCTACCTTCCCCTCAAGATTCTATGTCATTCCTCCCAGGAAAGATAAGTTTAATAACAGGATTTTGGTGCACTAGTCAAATGAACAGTGTTCTTTTTGGTGCAGAGATTCCTGTGAAATTATTTTCCTGTAAAGAATACTGCATAGTGAAATCTTAAATAACAAGATTCCTCTGCATATATTGAAATCAGTGAAACAATTTTAATAATTTAATATCTTCCCTGCTGTTTTTTCACAAGCTGTAGAAAACTTGCCAGCAAAGCTTCAGAGTTTACATGCTGAATTACTCCCATGTCCTCTTCTTGAGAAACAACCAGGGACGTGGCCAGCCCTCCCAAGCTTACATCCTGGAAATCAGACAGCTCAGTGTAGGCTGCTTTGTCTCTGTTCAGGCACTTAATGTGAGGGATACTGGTACTATAGGACTGGTACTCAACTAGCTTTGGATTTTGTGAATGTAGTAAAGATGGACCCTTCCAAACTGTTTTTTTTGCAAACTTTATACTGTTTACCTAATATTAAGTAACAAAATCTAGGGAATTTCAGTAGTAGGATTTCTCTGGCTGAGTCCTGTTGGGGTAGGCAAGAGTTGCTGAAAGTGTTTTATGTGCTGTGCAGGAGAGGAGGCAGACTGGACTGGCTGGGCACCATGGATTCTGAGTTGTATCAATCCAGTTATGGAGGAAATTTGTTTACCTTGCTTCTCCTCTCTTTGTAGGACAGCAGCACTGTGCAGAACTGCAGATGGTCATTGGACAAGGGAATTCTGTATTAATAACATACCAGTTTCTGCTTATATAGGATGTTTGGTGAATTGTTTTTCAGACTTGTTTATACATCTCTTTGTCCAGTGGGACTAATGTCTAGCTTAGGTTGCCTCATCAGTGCTGTTGTCTCAAAATGTCTCTCTACGTTACTCCCTCCAGTTTAAGGGCTCAAACCACCTCGTATGCATGAGCACAGCCTATATACTCCACAGCAATTATGACGTGTGTGTGTGCCTCTGTCCTCTGTGCCTAACCCTGTGCTCAACATTCTCCTTGGCAGCATGCTCCTCTGCTCCATGCTGCTCTCTTTCCTTTCCCCTTAAGCCGAGAAACTGATAAACAGAATCAAATTAAACCCAGATCAACCATCACAAATTTCAGCTGTAGGACTCTTCTTTCTGTTTCAGACATAAAGCTGATGTGCCCTCCTTTTTTTTCCTATTTCAGCTTGTCTAAGACAAGCAATAGCACCTCCCAGCAAAGCACATCTTGTTAAGATTAAAAAAAACACAACCCTTTAGCACATGGTGAGGACATAAGAACATGGTGTCGTTCCTATGTAAGGAAGAGATTTGCAAATCTCTCTTGATAAGGCATTGTAATGAAGGTGTAACTTATCTTGGTGAGCACTTAAATCTGTGTAGCATTTCCTGTCATTCCCTTAGTAAAATAAGAATAACTGAGTGATAAAATGTCTCAGTGTATCTGTAACTTCTATAGAGCTTCTCCCAGCCCAGCAAATAATTGCTTTGGAAAATAATTTCTTAAACATTCATGACTAATAAAGATCTGGGAACAAAGCTTGTAACTAGAAGCCAAACTTTTATATAGTCTCTCCCTGATTATTATTACTATGACTAGTTCAAAGTGACTGTAAAGAAAAATTAAGTGTGGCTCCTTTCCTTTCTTATCCTTTGCCAGAAATCAAGAAAACCCATGAATCCTGTGTATAACTGCTTGTATTTTCAATTAGAAATTCTAGTTTTGTATATTCTTCAAGGTAGCAGAAAAGTTAGTTAATTTTTATACTGCAAGCTGAGGATGATTAAAAACAGCTGCTTGAAATATGTTTTCATCAATTATTAACGTTTTGTTGACTACTAGTACTAAAGACACTGTTTTCAGCTTCCTCA
Organism: Lophotriccus pileatus; assembly: GCA_035583135.1. NCBI lineage: Eukaryota > Metazoa > Chordata > Aves > Passeriformes > Tyrannidae > Lophotriccus > Lophotriccus pileatus. Next base: position 80,599,168 of record JAWWES010000115.1, on the reverse strand, counting down.
GCCCATCAGCTGCCACTGAGAGAACTTACAGTGAACTCTACTTTGATATCCCAACATGTCCTCTGGCAAAATCATGCTGCAGATTTAATGCTCCTGGTTTCGCCTGTGCTGAGTCACAGTGGTCGGTTTTGTGGTGTCACTGAACCATAGTTGTTATACCAAGAGTCACAAACTAAGACTGATGGACAGCTTAGATTTTACCAGAACAGTTTAATCTATTAAAAAGCCAAACAATGTATTAGAACAAGGCACTGATCCGACGTGCAAGCTGAACGCATCAGAGCCTTTTTTCTTTGAGGTGCCTGGCTTTGATTCTCTGTATTAGTTTCTGTAGTCCAGCCCTGAAAACCAGCTTATGCCATGAATCTGGAAAATGCACGTAGTCTTTCCTCTTTGCATATAGCAGAAATCCTTTGACAGCACAGGGTGTGGGCATCTTGCCAGTTGCAGGGGTGCTTTTTTTCCATTTACAGGCATGGCTATATAGAGGTTCAGTCATCAGTGAATATATATGCTCCCCAAAACATATGTAGACATAGCAGAATAAGTAGGAGTTCCCTTGGATTTGAGGAATTAAAAGATAATTACCTAAAGGGATTTGGTACCCTAATCCTGCGGCAACTGGATAGTTACCATAGTAATGAAAGTGTTTCTGAGCATGAGAGAGAAAATAGCTGGACTATTGGACCCTGCCATGGGTGGTTTGCAACAACACTTAGTTCAGATTTCACTTCCTGGGAATAAAGCCAACAGAACAATGTCATGCTTAATAAAACAGGACAATAACAAGACCAGAGTATGTCTCAGGTGGGTAAAATCCTGCAGAAAGAGGTACAGAATACAGTTTTTGTCTGTATTCCACACACAGTTGTATTGCTAATAGCATGCAGTGCTTTTGGCAGTCGAGGCGGCTTCCTAAGTGAGAGCATGTTTACTTTCATTTCCCCTTTCAAATAGACTGGTATTGCAGTGTTTGTAAATAAATTTTATGTACTCAGGAGAGTATGAGGCAAATTCAGAATTTATATCCTTTTAGGCTATGTACAGTGAAACCCAGAGACTGTGAAGTTTTATTCAGTAAATGATGATAATACAAATTTTAAAAATATTTTCTCAAGAAATAATGATTATATATTTTTTTTAATGCAGTGGAATCTCTTTTTGGTAAAGCTATTAGTCTAATTCTAAGCATGGCAGCAGTGCTTGTGAATTGTATATTGGGATGCTCACGCAACCTTGAACACTTGAAAAAGTAACTGACAGATCAAGACCCAGAGAAGTGGGGTTATCTGGGGGTATCTCTTAATGTGCACTGCTTGACAGGTGAGCAGGATAAATCCATCACTTAGGCACAGGGGTTACTTCCTTTCCATTATGCGTTGGAGATGACCGATCCTGCAACTGCAGAAAGACCCCTTGTTGTTTAGGCTGGGGCTCTATGCACATTCAGTTCAATGAATGTCAAATCTAGGAAGCAGGGCTCATTCCCACTGTTATGGGGTTTTCTGACCTTGCTGTTCCTTTATGAGGCCATAGCATCAGCAGGACATTCCTCTTTCATTCTCAGCCCTGACCTTTTGCTCTTACCTCAGATTTAAATAGACTCAACTATATTGAGAACTTGGTTTAATGAAGATTCCTCAGTCTTCTCATATTTCTCTCATCAACTTGGCTGCTTATTTCTCACAAAATGGAATGCTGGCCATCTCTTAAACTAGTGGCAGAAATATGCCCAGCAATTGCTGAGGAGCTTTGCCAGGATGCCAAGAATGTAAAAGCATGCAGGGTACAACTGGCTTAGCCTAATTCTATGTCCACTAGTCATCCACCACTCTGGAACTAAAAGATTCTCCTGGTCATAAGGTTTAATGAGTGAACTCTTCTTTCCAACATAGACTTGTGTGTTGCAAAGTGCTGAAAACAGTTTTAGCAATGGTGGCACCAGCAACTAGAATGTGAATTCTAGGCACTGAAAAAACCCCACTATTGGCTGACCCTGTGATAGTGTCTATCCTAGTACTTGTGAAACTGCTTAGTTTGAAAAATGCTTATCCTTTGGGATAAGAAACCTATTAGCCACTCTTGAGCAGGGCAGCATCCATAAATGCAGGAGACTTTCAACCCCTTCTTCTTGTGAAGGAACAGGATTAGCATGCCCTACTTCTCATAGCAGTCCTGGCCACTGAGCTGTGGGGCAGCAGTAACCTTAAAATAGTCCAAGTGTGGCTGTGCCAGCTTAGATGTGGAGAACCACATTCAGGTGAGGCACCTTGGCAATGATGCCTTGGTAGACGTGGTGTTCCGTCCTTTAGTGCCTTTTTGAGAGGGGTTGGCTTTATGTGCATCTATGGGATCATCAGATACCTCATTTCCTGCTGAGCACGCTGATTTTGGTCAATCTTTTTTTGGAGAAACACAATTGTCTGTATAGATGTCTATGCTGGGACTGAATGTGCTGCCTAGCCTGGGTAGTAGTTGAAACTGGAATGAAACAACAAGAGATGCAGTGCTTTATTTGAAGTTGACTTGAGCTCTTCGGTATCTGTCACTTACAAAGACCTGGACTTAAAAATAGGGCCCACTGTCTTATTACTAGCTTGAGATAATTTCATGTGCTGGTGGAGATGAAGGGCAGCAAACACTTTATCCTGTAACTGTTTTTTTAATAAAAAGTGCCTAATCTGTTAAAATAATCTATCCGGTATTACAGAGGTATAATTACCACAGGCACTATCAGAATTGCATAATTCAAGTCCTTTATCCCATGGAAGAAAAGAAACTAATTACTAAAAGCATTGCCATTGTTTAGGAAGAGCAAACTTCTTCAAAGAAATCCAGTCTCTTCCCCAGTGAGCCTTCAATGACAAGGTGAACTTTAGCTTGGTGTAGTTTTTCAACCATCACAGTTTTTCTGGGTCTTACAGCTATTGTTTCTGATTTCCATGTTCCCTTCCCAGCTGTAATTTTAACAATCTTCCCCAGGGCAAAAAGGGTAATTACAGAACTGACCAATCTGGACAGGAGATGGGTTGTATGCAAGAAAAGGCTGAACAAGTGAAAATGTGCTGGGATACAATTTTTTATCAGCTGTTTTTGACACAGAATCATAGAGTGGTTTGGGTTGAAAGGAACCTTAAAGATCATCTAGTTCTGCTCCCTCTGCCAAGATTTTTTATTGAGTTGTATCCTGTAGTTTTTTCTGACAACTAATACTTACAAATCTGACATTCCTTACACGTTAGGCAGTACCCAGACACTGTCCATTAACTTGGTTGATAAATGATCATATTCAACAAGCAGACAAATGGACAAATGCTGTTTGCTCTTAAATTGGGTAGAAAATCTTTGTATGATTTAATAGCTGAAAAGCCCAAACTGGGCATAGGAAAATTTTAAGCTGTTCCTTTTTCAGTGTTATCACATCCCTAACAGCAGGGGAAAAAATAAAAAAGGCTCATCTGGAAGTAAACCTAATATTACCGTCCCCTGATGTAAGAGTAAGATTTGAATTTAAACTCTTTCTGATGAGTAGCATAACAATGTAATTTACTTGCTATCACATGGTGCGTGATCTGAATTTTTCATTCAGCTTCTGATTATGAGAGTCTCAAAACTGGGACAACCCTCATCAAGTATTTATTTTTTCAGTAATTGCAATTATTGATCTGCCTTCAAAAAAACGCATCACCGAACAGAAAGGTGTTCTACCTTTACATGTAGTGGGGGTAATGGAAATGTGAGAGACATTATTCACATTCCATAACCACCCAGAAACCAAGTGTAGGGTGTTCAGCTCACTACTGCCTATAAGCAGGAGGAGAATGATGGGAAAATGCTCCTACCGAGCATGTTTCACTTAACTGCAGACACATTTCCTTTAGGCAATGAGTCCCATCTTTCCCTCTCCTTTCCCTGTATAGAGTCTGCCTGGAATGTAATTTGTTTTCTTTACAGAAGCTCACATGATGCTTTTTTTTGAGTTGATCAAACAGTGTTGATAACACACTGATGTTTTAGCTACTGCTGAACAGCATCTGCACAGCATCAAGGCCTTCTTGGTTTCTTGCTTTTTATATCCACCCCTGCCAGGGAATAGACTGGGGGTGGGGAGAGGACACAGCCAGGCAGATGTCCCAAAAAGAGATATTCCATGCCATGTAAGAATTGAAACAAGCATGAGAATGTGGGCACATGAGCAAGAGAGGATGGTTTCAAGTACCAGCTGGTTTTGGCTCACAGTTTTTCAGGCACCATCTGGTTTCAGTTCCTGGCTTAGCAATGGACTGCTTGGGCAAGACCCTTCAAATCTGTGCCCCTAGGCTCCACACATCTGCTCCAGTGTTGTGGCAGTGAGAGGTTGTCACAGAAAAGCTTACTATCAGGCTTAAATAATCATACACACTGTGGCTACAGGTAATTTTCTCCCACGCTTTTAAGTTGACTTGCCCAATCTGAGGCTGAATGAAGGAAGATAGAGAGCTCTTTGTTCTTTTCCCCAGTAAAATGATAAATTTTCTTCCTATGGTTTCATTTTTAAATTAAGGCAAGTTTAATCCATTGCTCTTTCTCTGCACCTTTATTTCATTTTCAGCCTCTTGGAATTTTCCTTTCACTGTTCTTCAAAATTTGTTATGACTTTTACTGTCTGATCAAATTAATTTAGGGCTCCACTTATCACTTGTTTATTGTCTGACTCAATAGCTCTTTTCACTCTCCTGCTATTTTATACTTAGTACACATTGTATTTCCCAGCTTTAGCAATCTTTTCTCCATCTTTCTTGGCTGCTGTCCAGTATTTTGCTTATGACTAGTTTTCATGATGTGAATTTTTTCCAGTGTTACCCATGAACTTTGGAAATCTTTGAATCAGCTTCTCAGTCAAAAAGCAGACCTTGTGCCATCAGTCCCAGAATTTTCACCACTAGCTAGTAGTATCATGACTAGTTCAGCCACCACATTTGTTTCTCATCTGATATCAAATGCAAAGTCTGAAAAGACTGTTCACAAAAATATGTATGTATCTCAAAAGATGCAAGGAAGGAGCATGAGTAAGTTCAAATCAGTTCTTGTTGCAAGGGCATTTTAGTGGAGTCTGTAACTGTCTGAATCCTTGCCAAATACAGACGTTGTCTGGAGGCATCTTCAGAGCTGTGAAAAATCTGCTATTGCAATCCAACACATGGAGCTTCATCTGTATCTTCTTACTGAAAGACATATTACTCTGCAGACTGCGTGTGAACTGCTCACTTTACGCTATATCTATGTAGTTCCTAAAAGATACTGATAATATCACTAATAATACTGTCATGGCCAAATAACTTCTGGTTGACTTAGGGAGCAGACGGAATATCTTTTTCCATGCAAAAAGCACGTGGACATGAATTTAACCCACCTAATCTTCTTCCCATGCATACTGCTTTTGGCTGGGACAGTTAATTTTCTTCATAGCAGCTCGTACTCTATGTTTTGAATTTGTGACTCTTCTTGCTCAGCAGTACTTATGCAGCATCAAGGTCTCTCTTCTGCTTCTCACCCTGCCCCACCAGCAAGGAGGCTGGGGGTGCACACAAAGCTGGGAGGGGGCACAACCAGGACAGCTAACCCCAGGTGAACAAAGGGACATTCCTAGGCATATGGCATCATGCTCAGCATATGAAGCTGGAGGAAGGAGGGACAAGGGGAAAATGTTCAGAGTTAAGATGTTTGACTTTCCAAGTAACCTCTGTGTGTCATGGAGTCAGTCCTGCTTGCCTAGGGATGGTGGAATATCTGCCAGCCCATGAAAGTACAGGATCAGTTTTTTATTTTGCCTCACTTTTGTTGGCAACTTTTGCTTTTCCCGTTACACTGTCCTTATGTCATCCCATGGGTTCTCTCACCTATAACTTTTCCATTCTCTTCCCACTGGGAGAGGGAGCAAGTGGATCTGTAGGACTCAGCTGCCTATCAGGGCTAACCCACAACATATTGGCGGTGAAATTTCTAGTGGGCATTTGACAGGCTAACAAAGCTTTCACTGTCCAAAGAGACTCTAAAGTGAGCTTGAGGCTATGCTTCAGACTTGGAGTGTAAAGGTCAGTGATCTAAGGTTTGAGGTAGACAGGCTTCCTGAGCCATCAGGCTTGGCTTGCAGTTTTGTGTGTCATCATTTAGATAACAGAAAGGATGGCCTATCTGTCCCAAAAATCTGGGAGAGGTATTCTTAACCGTGGGGTTGTATTGGTATCTCCAGCCTTATGCTGTCCCTACATATCTTGCTTTTACACCCTTGCTTTCTTCAGTAAAGATGGCAAGAAAATGAAATTTAATTATATTTTATTCCTGTATTTGTCTTGTTTTGCTTGTTGGCTTTTTTTTTCCTCCTAGAAAGTCACAGAAATATTTGAAACCAATCAGTGTAGCACAGTGACAGGAAACATCCATCAGCTATTCACCAGAGTTTACTTTTTCGCTGCTAATGATGGAGAATTTAATCATAGTTGTAAGGTAAGAGCTGGGAACAGGCTTTCTGGTGCATTTTTATATTTTCCCCTTGGTACTGAAATCTGGGATGTCTTTCCTGGACAAAAATTATAATGATATTTTTCTGCTTTGGGCTTCTCAAATCTCCTTTTGGACATCTTGCTGTAACATCCCTCCTCTCCCATTTAACCACTACATGCTTCAGGATAGGGCCTCCCCCATTATATGGGATTGTACTATGCTTCTTACAATGGAACTTCAATATCTGGAGCCACTGCCAAGGCGTATGTTAAAAGAAAAAAAAAACAAGGAAATGAAGAACTGAAGTTCTTCCACTTCATTTGGAGTTCCTTGGCTTTCTTGTATTTCAAACTTTTTCTTTTTTCCAATGTTAGAATCAAAGAAACATAGAACAGTTTGGATTGGAAGTGATCTTTAAATATCACCTAGTCCAATCCCCCTGCAGTGAGCAGGGACATCTTCAACTAGACCAGGTTGCTCAGAGCTCTGTCCAACCTGACTTGGAAAGTTTACAGGGTTTTACAGCTCTCACTGTAAAAAACTTCTAAATTAGACATAAGGACTGTTGTACCCTACAAGTTCAGAGGACATCAGTCCCTTTGCATTATCATAATGGACTTAAAATATGATAATTTGCTTACAAGGAACTTGAGTTACAAGAAAGATGTAGGGATATTATCAGTTTTATTTTCATTCCCTCACATGTAATCCAAAAACTATTCTTCTTGAAGATAAGCAAAGGTGACAAGAAGTTAATAATCAGCTCTTGCTGTAGAGAAGCACCTCAGCATTAATTGTGTCTCTCATGAGGAGACTTCAGGCATGTCACTTCCACCCACACTGAGCATAAAAACAGTACTGTGAATTGTTTCACAGTTATACCCATACCAAGCTGATGACAATTTATTACTGTTATGTTCTTTTTGAATACTGAACTCTTATTTTGTTTTGATCTATACAGATAAGACCAGTTAGCTTCATTATGAGCTATGATTCCATAAAGCTGTCTATTATTTATATTATTGAGCTGTTTGAACTTCACTCCCTTCTGAAACACGAGCCTGGCAAGAGAACTAGCATATCAGGCCTATTGTTACTGAAGGGTTTTTTCATATTTGATGGTTTAAACATACTTGGTGTTCTCATTTGAGCTTAGCTTTCTAAACCATATGCTTAATTATAGCACGTTCTTGTAGCAATGGTTTTTGTATTACTCTTTCTTCAGAAAGGTCATGTATGTGTTTGTCCAGAGTACAGAGAGGGCTGGTGCTTGAGCCTGGTGGCACCTATTTCTGTCCTTTTGTTTTCTGTCCTACTAAGTTCTATGTGAGGACAAGTTGGCAACGGGGATCTCAGGAAAACTGCTGACTTTGAAACAATGTGTCTTGTATTAGGCCTGGCAGACTCATGGACTGAATGTTTCACCTACGTGAGCTGAAAAGAGGGTTTTTTCCCCCTCTTTTCTTCCCAAAGAAAGATTTTGGACAGATAGAAAAAACTCCTTATTGAGTACAGACTTATAAATTCCATTCTACAGCCTCTGACACAAGAGACTTTCTAAAGTGAAATGTGCATGCTACCTATCGAGGTCTTCAATGCTGTAGAGAAATACTTTTTCATACTGCGAAATTATCTTTGAACTGTTCAATGCTGCAAGTGCAAGACCCTCAGGGAAGAAAGGCCTGCAGGTTAGCAAGTTCAGCCTTTTCTATTTACTAGCAAGCCCTCTATGATGGGGTCAGCCTCATCCAAAAGAGCAGGAATGAATACGCCTCACTTAGTTGCTGGTGAAAAGTTCTGATCTCCTGTTCTTGTGCTGGCCAGCAAGATTTCTGTATGGATCATCCTTGGTCTCCATGCTCTCCACCTGCTGAGTGGAGACCTCTGAAGCACTTCGAGTCTCATCATGCAGAGCTAAAACAGCATGTGGCCTCTCTCTGCCACGGTGGGCAGCTTTTTTTGGAGCTACCAACCTTACAGTCATATGTCTTTCCAGAATCCACTTCTGCCTTACAGGTTTCAGCCACCTTTTCTTTCAAACCACTTAACAGATTAAAGTATATCAAGTTAAAATCTCATTCAGATTGTACTTGGCTTTGAGGATGTAGCTTCTCCTTCAGACTGGAAAAAGGACTGTGTGCACATTAGTTTGCCTGTCTAATTATATTATTTTCTCTTGGTTTATCTATTAAAAGACATTGTGACTCACAGCAAACAATGCAACACAGAAAGAAGTGTAATGATTTTTTATGGTGAGTTGCGTAGTAGTTCAATGACACTGTTTTTCAAGAGGTGCAGCCCTGGTTTATCAAGATTCTCTCTTCAGTAGTGAACGTGTGATTGTGAATCTTCTGTGGGCAAACACATCTCTGGCAGAGAGCAATACCTGCTGTAGGTATCCTCTTCTACTAAGGAGGAGCAAGCAGGAAGGAAAATATTACAAATTCTAGGATAGAATTCTGTGTCAATACCTGCAAGGCATACCAATATTAATATGCTTGGTAGATCATCCCTGTCTAGGGAAAAACATGAACCTGTGAAAAGAGAACAGAAGAACTGCAGAGAGAGCAGCCCTTGACAGGAAGACTGGGGATACTTACAGTGAAAGATTTCCTTGCCTTCAGCCTCACAGCACCCAGTTCCTTACAGGCAACTTCAGGGACAGTTGAATTTCAGTTCAAGGGTCTGTGAGCACTTGTGAGCCTGATGTCTGAAGGCAGAACTGAACTTGGGGTCCCTCCTTCCCTTTAAAGAGGGTCCCACCCCCTGAGACAAAACTGCTTTGTTTTCCACTGCAGAAGTGCTCTTTTGTGCAGCACAGCAGAATCCATGCAGTAAAATCAAAACTGAGGCTGCAAAATAAAGTAAGTATAGCCTGGAAGAGCTCTTGCTTTGGGCAGTTAGATATACTCATGATTTTCACCAGTTGACATGTCTTATCAATTACAGAGGGTGAATGTGACTTTCTGATAATGCCTTGAACTACATGCTGCAGCTTTGCAAATCTCAGTGACGTGGAGGACATTTCTGTTTTGTTACTTACTAATGCTAGGCTTGGCAGTCACTGCAGATCATTTTGCTGAAGTATGAATGAACCATAATCTGTAAAATGAGCTAGGATATAATGCCTGTGACTCATGAGTAGTTTCATGGGAATAAAGCTACTTCATATCCAACACAATATTAAGAAAACCATACCTGAATTCTATTGGAATTAAGCCTCCCTGTTCCTCTTTCCTTGCTTGGCTTACAAGATTGAATTGGAAGCCTTTGAGGGCTTTTTTACCCCTCTCCAACTCACAGAAACAGCAGCTGTTCCAGGAACAAGAAAAGTTATTCCATAAATTAGGGTGTAATGTGATAGCTTAAAAGAATTTATTCTATGGTCAAAATACCAAGTGAAAGGAATGCTGTGCTAATGTATGAACAAAAGGACTAGATGAGAGGATCTGTGCAGGCACAACCTAGATAACTTACCATGGCTGGGCAAAAGAGCATAAAGACTGGAAAAGGATTAATCTATTAAAGTATAGACTGCAAGTATTGGGGGCAAAACTTATCCTTTCTTTTCAGAAGTTGTACTTGACTGAGAGGTAACTGCAAGTGGTGGGGTACAATTGTCCAAAAATTTGAGTACTGATACTTGCTGGCTGTCAGAGGGAGCTGTTTAAGTGACAGTAAATAGAGGGATGAGATTATTCAAAGCCTAATGATCACTTAGTATTTTTGAGGGAATTAGGGTGTATCTAACAACTATAAGTTTCAACATTAGATTACAGGTTTGGCTCATAAAGATAACTGCAAGTTACATGTGATATCTGCTCCACATTCAGATAAAACAATTAATCACATTAAAATGCAAATAAGCTTATATCAGGTGGAGTGCTTGGTCAGATTTAAACATCTATTAGTGTCAAGTCAGCCTAGGCATGAACTTACTTGGCTAATTTTTTATTTTATTATTAAAAAGTACTTCAGAACATGGAGAGGAACGTGGACTGCCAGGTCGCACATACTATATGTGTATATGCTAGAAATTATGATTCTGAAGATGTTTTAAAGACAAAACTATCAATAAAGGACATAAATGCTGTTATGAAGGAGATATGTCAACTCTATGCTTTACTGTAGATTTGCACAGGGGGCTTCTGTTAAACTTCACTCTACATTCATTGACATTTTAGTCTTACCTTCTAATTTACTTTCATGTTGAAAGGTACATAAAATATGCTTAGCCCTAGAATATTTCTCCTAAAACATGGCAGACAGAGGAATTCAGCAGAATTTGAGGAAAAGTAAAAATCAATTTTTGGCAACTTTGAATTTCTAAGTACAATTGCCTATCAACATCACTGGAAAGACAACTTGGGCAGCTTCTTGCAGATCTGCAACCCTGAGAAGATTTTCAGAGTGTAGTATGAAAGAAATGATAAAAATGCTGAAGTTTTTTCTCTTCACATCATTTTAATTAGCATACAAATGCAACCAAACAACTTTATTCTTGTAACATACTTGTAACGACTTGTCATAAGTGGCACAGGAAAATCCCTCTATGGCCTTCTGTTTAAATCACCACAAACCTGGAAGAACTGCAAAGCTCTTCACTCTGTAATAATGTTCCTTTTCAAGATTGCAGGTTTTATTTGTCAATTCTAAATAAGCTACAGTGAGAAGGGTTGCTTTTTTTATTTTGTTATTGCTTTCTAGATGGCTGCTGAATCCTGGGCAGCTACTAACTACACACGAATATAAAGATTTGGCAAGTGAGAACAAATGGCAGAATTAATTTCTGCAGAATTTGTGCTTTAATTGTAGATGCTGTTTCTATCTGTGTGTCACTAAAACCAGGGCTGATGCCGCAGCTGCTGAGCAGTAACAAGGCAGCTGCTGCAGATGAATCTCCATCCTCATTCTGGTCAGCAGCAACATGAATGCTTGCACTGCCTCTCCTCTTCCCTCAGCTGAATTCCTTTGCCTTTTAAAAATTCCCACTGCTGTCTCTATTAGGTGGAAGAGACACTAATGATGTGCATAGAGTCAGAAAACGAAATGACAGAAGGAATGGAAAAAAGATTGTGCAGCACCCTTATCTACACTTGGAGTGTGCACCTGCAGTTTCACATCTCATTAGACAAAACCACTGTTTCTTCCACTGCAATATCAGTCACGTTGCTGTTAATGGATAGTCATTAATTCTGCATTTTCACTAATAAGAAGTGTTAGAAGCAAAGTTAGGAATCTTGAGAAAATGCTACAGTTCTGGTTCATCAATCTGTGGTTTTTGTTTGGATTCTTCTATGCATTTGGTATAAAAGCTCTAAAATCTTAAAGGACAGGGCACAGGAGTTGTGGTAGAAGTGAGGCATTGGCTTCATGAGGCTTCTTTCTTTTAGAGGGAATTTGAATGCCAATTTTTTTTAAGGCACAGAAAAATGAATAAAAGCCTGAGTCATTCTGACTTTTCAATCGCAGTGGAAATAGGAGGAGATGGGATGTTCCCAACTTGCCACTTTGCTTATTCACATTCCTATTCATAATCATGAACATATATAAGTGTCAGTTCTATATTTTTGAGATGAAGATGACAGCATTGGTAGCTTTTATGACCATTGCTGGAGAGAGACAGTATTGTCCAAGATCAAAGCCCTGCCTATAAAGAATTAGATGAAAACAGGACTAATGAGTAAGTGCCAGAGCACTATCAAAGATCTGTTGTAACATTAGAGTGTGGGGATTGCAGCAGGCCAGTTGCTTCACTGGACAGGTGTGTGAGACTTGTTTCCTTGCCATAGATAGAAAAATGAAGTCATATTGTTCATTACAACACTTGATTGCCATGAGGATGATTAAAAGCATGAAGATGGTGAAGGGTCTGGGCAAGTGATGTATGAGAAAAGACTAAGGGAGCTGTGATAGCTTAGAGAAGGCTCAGGTGGTCTTATCAGTGTGTATAAAGAACAGATGGTGGGAGTAAAGGTGGGATAGGCTTGTTCTTAGAGGTGTCCAGTGACAGGACAAGAAGCAATAAACACAAATTGAAGTAAATGACACTTCAATTAAACAGGAGAAAAATTGAGGGTTTTTTGCAGTGAGGGTGATCAGATGTCAGGATGGGTTGCCCAGAGGGGTTGTGGAGTCTCACATCTCACTGGAGATGTTCAAGAACCATCTGCATGCATTTCCATGCCATGTGCTCTGGGATAACCCTGCTTGAGCAGGGAGGCTGGACCAGTGGACCCACCTGGTCCCTTCCAACCTTAACCATTCTGTGGTTCTGTGAAATGGTTCAAGAGGCCTGGACTGAATCCCGATAAATTAAGGGCATTGCCCTCCACATCTTGGCAGCCGAGACATCACTTCTCACAACCTCCACTGTCCCCGACCGGGTCCCACTGTTAATGGCTCCCCCTGTACAAGCACACTGGCCCCTGCCCCTCCAGTGGGGACAGGCCTTCCCTCTCCTTCCAAAACTGATGTTCCCCCTTGGAATGTGTGAGTTCCTGCCAGGCAAAGGACACGCAGGGCTTACTCCCGACTGGTGCTCTGCCTGGAGCTCGCTGCCCGCGGCCGCACCCGCATCTCCTGCCGGCACCGCGCCCTGCCCGCACCTGCGGCCGCCCACGGGGTCGCTCCCGCCCGCGCTGCCCGTTGGACCGGGAGCGTCACGCGCCCCGATCCACGCCACGCGCGCGGGCCGGGAAGCTGCGGCTGCTGCTGATTCATTGGCTGTGGCGGGGGGCGAGCCCGCAGCATCCCGCCCGGCTCCCCCGCAGCATCCCGCTCGGTTCCCCGCAGCATCCCGCCCGGCTTCCCCGCAGCGCCGGCTAGTCTCGGGCTGGCGGGGCCAGGCAGCTCCCGGGGGGCTGCGCCTTGCGCACGGGACGAAGCGGCGTTTCGGGAGCGGGCAGGGCGGCCGTGCCCGGTGCGGTAAGAGCAAGGAGGGGACGTCGCTGCGGGGCAGGGGGTGAGCGAGCGGAGCGGGGAGAGGACGGCCCCGGCTTCCCTGCCCTGTCCCTTCCCGCCCCCTCCCGCCCCGCGGTAGGGCTCACCGTGGTGGGTGCTCCCGGCTGGGCAGCGTGGGAAGATCCGAGCGCCCGTAGTTCAGTCTGCGGTTAACAGGTGTCTGAAGCGTTTTGGAACAGAGATCAGTCGGCTCCCGCAAGTCTTAAGGTCTGGAGTGCTCCGCTATTTTTTATTTTATTTTAATTAATAATAATAAAAAAAAGGATGAGGTGACACTGTTCGTTTGGGTGACATGGAAAATGCCGGCTGTGGAAACGCTTGTGTCTCCTTTCTGAATTTGTAACGGAGAGATTCCTTCTGTATTCAAAAGCAGAACAAGTACAAAGCACGAGCTTGCTTTGGATACGTGGACATTATTTTCAGTGTTCTCGTATGTTGTGTTTTGCTCTGACTGCTGAGCATTTGAATGAACTTAAAAATTGAACGTAAAATGGTTTGGGAGGGCGAAGAAAAAAAGCCAAGGTAAGTTTATTGTATGTTTGTTGTGGTGTTGTTTGTTTGGGGTTTCGTTTGTTTTTTGTTTGTTTTCAGATGGCATCTCTTTCCCTTTGTACTTACAGGCTGAAGGGATGACATCTCTCCTCCCTACCATACAGTCTTTGATTATTTCTCTTGTTCTCAGTCTTGCCTTCTTCCCTTTCCCCATCTGCTCTTCCCTAGTCTTCTGTTGATTCTCATACTCCTTCCCCTCTACACCCCCCTTCCCCCTTTGCTTTCTTCTTCCTTAACCATCTCTTTTTTTAACAGTTGTCATCTCAGTGGTCTCTTACTCTAATGAGTCCTCTCAGCTGACAGTGACTGTTCAGGGCAGTTCAGATCCCTTTCCTAAGCTGTCTGCCACTCTTTTTGCTGGAGAGGATCACCTCAATGAGGAGCCGGCAAAACTCTCTGAGCAGTCTCTGTTCCCTGACATTTACGTTGTTCGTCCTATCATATCAGCCTTGTTTGGCACTTAAAATTGGACAGTGACTGAAAGCACAGACACAGCAGTAGTTTGGCACTTTTGCTGTGACAGGTGTAGCTGGTAGAGGGACGGGGCAGCAGTGGCAGCGCTGTGTCAAATTGCCTCGGCAAGGCTGGTTGGGAAGAGAGCACTGAGGTGGTTCTGTTTCCAGGTGTGTTACCCAGCCCACTGCTCTGTCTTGGAGCTGCTCCCGTTTTGGTCTGTTCCTCTCATTTGAACTTCCCAGAGGCTGTACTCCCAGGGATGCAGATTTACGTAAGTGCTGTGGAAATAAATAGATGTTTTGGTTTCTGCTTGGAGATAATCAGGCAGTGGTCTCACATTCGGCTTGTTTTTCTTGTCCATTTGTGGTTTTCTATTCAGGTTCCTAATCAGAGAGTCCAGATAATTTTGACAACAGGAGTAAATAGCTGGAAAGGTGCCAAGGGAACTGCAGATCTCCATTGACTGAGGACAGTGTGGCTCCATTCTTCACGAAAATAATGAGATATTCTGTGTATCAATCACAACCAAATATGTATAAAATAAATCAAGCTATTGCAAGAAATTTATTTTTTTTAAGGAAATAAAATCCAGAATATGAAGATCTGTACAGTCATTTACTCTGCATATTCTTTTGCTGATCATCTATGTACAAGTTATGGTGGAAGAGGTTTTGAGTCAAGCAGAGATGATACTCCTGCAGCTTTTCAACAGTTTAAATCAAATTTCCAGTCTTTGTACCTATAATAGCAGCTATTGCTGGTAAAATTTTATTACAAATAAATGAAGGCTTTATTCTGCATACTCACTGCAATGGGCCACGGTTGTACTGTTTTGTGATGTTTCCCTGGCATCTAGTTACTTCTTTATAGCCTGGTGTAACACAGAAACGTGGCAGGGATTAAGAATGGGAACATGCAGATGTGTGCCTGTGAGTTGTGTACTGCTGTCTGATTTACCTGGCAGAAATCTACATTTGAGACACTACAATAAATTGTTGTCTTCTTAAGCAGCCCTGGAGGGAAGAATTAGATCCAAAGATGGGAAAAAAACCCAGTTCTTGTTCAGAAAAATCCCAAGCCAATTTGATTTTTAATGAACAGCTCCATTTCACTGAGTGCTTGAAATTGTCAGTGAACCAATTAAGGCAAAATTTCTGCGTTGTGTTGTAGGCTAACTACAAAAGTTCAGAAAATGCTTGTCATACAGGTGTGGAAGCTTTCAAGAAAAACTGCATAATTTTATTTTATTAGTTCCTGAGGAAATGTAAAACGTAATTCAAATTGAATTATATATTTTCAGATTTAAAAGCTTAAGAGTTATTTTTCATCAGACAGATTATGGTTTACAGACCCTGTGTGGGTGAGAGCATCAGCTGAAGATTTCTCCACCACAGCACTGTCAGACCCCAGCTGTGAGATACCCAAGTGTGGGAGTAGCTCTGACAAATGGTCTTTTGTACCTGGGAACAGAACTATTTCTGCAGACAGAACCACTGAGAAGTAAAGAGGTGCTATGTGAGGCATGCTGTGGCCTGTACTTCAGACCAGGTGAATGGTATGTGAAGATTAGGGTTTAATTTTGTAATGGGAGAGAAGAAATTGTACTCTGCTTCCACTCTGCTTGTCAGTCTCAGTGCTATGGTGGCTATTTCACTGATGCAAAGCTAAAACTGAGTTCTTAAATGGTGCCTGAACACACTCTTCCATTTTCTGGGCTGTGCAACCCTATGAACATCTGCTCTGCATTGAAACCTGGGCCCTGCACATTGTGGTGGGGCTCCCTGTGGGGTTGGTAGGAGAGGCCTGTGCAGCAGTAGCTGCTGCAGGGCACAGGACATCTGCAGGCCCAGGTAATGGGCAGGAAGGGAGCCCAGGGAATTCTAGCTCTTTATCAGTGCTGAGTTTCCCAGAAACAATCGCACAAGAGTAGTTCGTTCTCTCAGCCTTGCCCCTGTTAAAAATGATCAGTTTAGTTGTGGTTATTTGAAATACTCCTGAGTGCCTCCTGTTCTTGGATTCAGTTGTTTTTCTGGCTACATACAACACTATGCTTCCAGTGTTTCTTCATGACTTGTAGTCTAACCAGTTTGAGTAAATCTAGTCTAGTAAATTCTCAGTGAGATTTTTTTTTACTTTCAAAGTTAATTTCATCTTTTAGTTATTAAATATATGATAATATTTGTGCTGTCACTACTATGGAGGCTGCCTTTTTTTTAATAGGTTCTTACATGACAAAACAAGTAGAAGTTATTTTAAAAGGAATTCATAGGTACTCGTATTCTGATGGAGCCATTCCAGTTGACCTGCAGTGTGCTGATCAGTAAGAGTGTGGCAGGGACACACTTTCCTTTCTCTCTGCTCAAAATAAGGCTTCATATTGACAGACTTGGGAGTTAGCAAGGAATTCGGAAGATCACCATCTAAGCACTGAGTTTTCTGTGAGAATAAAGCTAAGCTAATAGAAAGAGACATTAAAAAAAAAGGACTGCTTTGTTAAGCCAAGAAAATGAAGGAAAATAATACAGCCCAAAAGCAGAAACTTTTGGGGCAGGTCAGTTGCAAATTTGCATTACAGTTTACTCTTACCTCATCAGTGGATATGCCAGGCCTCTTTCACTTCAGGGTTTTCTATAACAAATCAGCCTGGGACCTCTGTTTTATTACTGAAAGGTGAACAATTTGTAGTGAGAAAGGTTAAAATGGGTACTATTATAAACAGCTGAGGGAAAGGCAGCCTTTCTTTTGAAAGTGTTGAATATACTTATATGTAACATTGATGTCAGCATTTGTAACAAATAGGACTGAAAAAGCCTCAGTATTTTAGTCCTTACTTGTAGGGCTTCTGCTAATCTGGTTGATCTTGAGGGAATTTGGGTTTGCAGCTGCCATACCTGCACATCTACAAGAAGGTTAACTGTTAGTGATGAAAGGAAAATGGGCTCAGTACTGATTGTATAATCCTGCCCTAGATGCAGGAAATAAATGACATTATGGCTAATCTTTTTTACTTTTAAATAATACTGGCTCTTAAGACTATGTATTCCAGCTGTAATTTCTAAAGCTTTTGATACTGGAGTTAAGCTAAACTTCAGTGTGTTTTGGAAGCAAGTCCCAGTAACTCTATATTAACTGTTCCATGTCCCTTTACTGTTAGTGCAGGACTGAAAGTTTTAAGAGCGAAAGGAATAGAGAGCTTTGTTGATGCTATGTTAGGTATATAATTCCTTGTCTTCTCAGAAAGGCTTATGAATGAGCTTACACAGTATTTGCTTTATTTGTTTTTAGATCCATACAGTTGCCTGCGAACTCATAGTATGATACTATCTCATATTAGTTTCTGCCTTCACTTCCATGTGGCCCCTACTGAGTTGAGCTGCTAAGTGGGCATCAGTGTTTACATGTATTGTTACTGACTTTAGGAAAATAGTCGTCAAACTCTTTTTATCTTTGTTAAATTTTACTTTAAAGTCATAATATTATCACTTTTAAACTAAGTACAAACAGTAGCTATACAATTAGCATGCAAATTGTGTATAACGGTGTGGAGACTTTTCACACTGCAGCGCACACGATGCAGGATATTAAGTGTTAGTACCAAGATATTAGGCATTAGTACATGGAAAGTAAGATATTTTAATAAGAATTTGTCTGTGGTGTATAAATAATTTATTGTTGGAGTCTAGTTTACACTGAACAGTTATAAGGACAATAAAACATGTTATATGATGTGTAATATGGTAGTATGAAGCGCAAATGTCTGTAACTCTGTTACCTTTCTCATCCTTAGTTCCCAGGTTAAGCAGTGACTAAACCAGCTTTTTTCTTTCCATTGTTATAAACCCCTTTTGTGATGAATCCAACATTATTCTTGTTATTTTAGTGCAACAGCTCATGCAGATAATGCAGTTTGTGAACATTGTTCATAAACACAACCACTGTCACTATTGCACTTCCTTTTCTCTCCAAGAAAAGACCTAGGTATCATGCACTCAGAGTTGGCATTTATGATTGATTTTTAATTGTACTGCCAGTTTCCAGATATCTTTCCTTTTTTTCTTTGTTTTTCTTTTTTTTTTTCCCCTAAATTTCACTGTTTTATAGCTTGCTTTTCTCTCTTTTATTGCAGGTAGGATTGGATATTCCCATGAAAAGACCACAAGTTTGATCTCAAATGGTAATTCCCATCTAGGATCCTGGGAATTAGCAAGAAGCAAGGACCGTTAGGGTAAGAATTTGCTACAGACTACCTCCTTGTCTGTGGCTGGGAGTGGCACAGCTTTTTCAAAGCAGCAGCCATGTGGTAGAGCTGTAGAAAGATGGGGTCTGTATTACTTTTCAGCTGATGTAGTGCAGCAGAGTAAATAAGTTTGTGCTTGTTTTTTTATTTGCTTTTTCTCTGACTTCACCTCTTAGTATTTGGGATGGAGTAAAAAGGAATGTGGGGGTGGCTGGCTCCCTTTCCTCCCCTCAGAATATTGTTGTTGGTCTGGGGACTTAGGGGATATGGGAACAGCCTGAGTTGTTAACTTCTCATAGCCAATAACTTCTGGGTTAATTTTGCTGCCCAGATGATGGAGCTGATGCATCAGGATGTGGTGCTAAGCTTTCTCAGGCTGGGGCTTCTCACAGTTTGAAATGTTGCTACTTTTTTTCCCCGTGTCTAGCTCTTGGGATCTTCAGAATTTGCAAGGGGGCAACTTCTATGAAGACTATGAAGTGCTTAGATTCCATGGCAGTAAGCAGAATAGAAGTATGTAGAAAATAAATGTAGCTTTTGATTGAAAATTTTTGATTCAAAAGTTGCTTGTGTCTGCCAAACTAGAAATTTCTCTTGCTCCAAAAATGAACAGTACCTGACCAGTCCACGTGGTTTTATTTTGTGCATGCAGGTCAGCTTCGGAGGTAGTTGTTGCTGGTTACATACAAGGCCAATTTCAGATATACGCAAAAACAGATATGCCTTTGTGGCCCCAGGGATGGTGCAAGCCATGAAGTTGTGTTGCAGATGTGGTGTGTGTTCAGTTTTGCTTTTACAGTGACTCATTTTGAAAGGTAAGTGGCTGAGACCCTCATGCAATGCATGGATGATGTCCAGATTGAAGCAAATAGTCAAACTGCACAGCGTTGGATTGCCCTGCTGCTGCAGTTCAGAGTTGTGGATGTTGTGCAAATGTAGCCCAACAGTCAAACTAGCTCAGGACCACTGGCAGCTCTCAGGCAAGCTTTTAGCCTTACAAACTTTCCCACAGGTTACAAAGAAGTTTTCATGAAGGTATAATTTAACTCCAGGAGTTGCAGTTGGGTCTCCATAGGGAGTGTCTGAGTATCTGTTGACATCCTTTATCTGCAGAGAGCAATCCAGTGCTCCAGAAACAGACCATGAGCACTTGCCCTTTTTAGTTTCCAGGATACTGATTTGCCTGAATCTCCTGGTTTGCAGCACTGAACACAGCCCTGCTTTGGGGTTTCTTGAGTAGTCAAAGTGAAGCTTGGTGTTGCTCACTTACTTGCTCCTGAAAGAAGCGAGCTGGAGTGAGGAGAGACTGTCTGCATCCATACACATCAAAATCAACAGAGGGGCTTTCACGTTTACCTTAAAAAACTCCTGTGCCTCCCAGAAAAACCCTCAGCAAAGTCAATTGGAGAAGCACTCTGTCATGCTTCAGACTGTGGGATGGATCACTGCTCTCCATGCCTGAGAGAAAGAATGTTTCAGTGCATCTCCTGGAGGAATTCCTTCCCTGCAACCCTTGCTTGAAGTCCTCTCTGTGACCTGCTGCACCTTGGCAAGTGCACCTGACAAGTGGCTAGCATGCCAGCTCACCCTGTTTTGCTCTTCCCCAGAAGATGCAAGGTCTGTCACTTTCATTGTGGTGCTCCTTGTACTACCATGTTATACTGACTTTTTAAGTGGAATGAAAGGTTGGTATTCACATGCTTCAGGCTGAAGTTTTGGAGGTATTTGGGCAGACAAAGCTTACAAGTGAGCTGTAAACTGGTTTGGGACAATGCTTATGCTTATCTGTACTGGATGATTTAGAGGCATATTTTGTATGCCCCTCAAAGCACAGATCAGCCTGGGAGCTGGTGACCCAGGTTTCAGTTAGCAGCTCTCCCTCTGATAGTGGCTTGTCTGCAGTGAAAGTAAACCTCAAAACACTGGCAGTCAGTGGTGAAACTCTGGAGCATCCAGAGTAAACCTAATGCTAAAGCAGGACGGATGCTTTTTGTTCTGGAGGTGGCTGTACTCCCCATAAACCATAATTGGGCACTAGGGACTAGACTGGGAGAGAGATTTGCATATGGCCCAATTAATCCCATCTGCCTACTCCTGAGGTGGAAGAAGCAAATTTTTTTAGACTTGTTCATGTACCCTACTCTGAAATTTTTTGCCTATGGATTTCAGCTCTTCTTATAATACTAAAAAGAGGGAGGTGACTGAATATTAGTGATGCCATATGAGGAATATAGGAATGACAGACTTGTCTGGAAGGCTCTAAAAGAGAAAAGCAGCCCTTAAACAGGACTGTGCTAATAAAATTTGTCAAGACATGTCATCAACAAAACATCAAGGAGAAGGGGAAGAAAAATGGTGGGAACCCTGCGTTGTACCATGTAGTCTCTTGGAGTGCAGTCACAAAATGAAATACAAACTGCTGTTAGAAACAACTGCCAGATCTGAAACGGGAACAAACTATGACAGCAATCCCATGAACTGGATTGTCCACTATAGCCATCTTTTTTTCTTTCTCCTCTGTGTTTTGGGCTATTTATTCTTGCTGAAGGCTTTCTGGGTGGCTAGGACGGGATGAGCTTAAAGTGGTGAATCTTCTTGTCCTGACCCTGAAGGAGGGTTGGTAACTTCTCTCCCTGTTCCCCCAGACCTTTCCCACTGTCAGGTTGCTCACTGTGAAAACTGAACTGGTTTCGGTTGAAAAATAGATCCATTTATTGTTTTAAAGGATTTATCACTTGTAAGTCAAGTTTTGGTATGTGTTTAAGGTTCTGAACACTGTAACTGGGTATGAAGTTTTACTTTTTGAGGCATAATATTCTTTTTTTTTTTTTTAAGGCATTACTGCCAGCATTTGCTCATGGTAAAATAATTGCAGAAAGAACCAATTTTTTAAATTTGAAGTGCTGTTCATGTTCTCTGGGTGAATGTGTTTCTCATTTTGTGCCTCATTTTTGTTCTTTATGCATGGTGCTCCTAGCCCTTGAAGCCTTAGTCAATCCTGCTGGGCTTTAATTGAATGCAAAATTACCCAAAGCTCAACTCGCTTTTACAAAGAGTATTTTGTAATATGTTTTAAGTTGGATGTCCTGACTCCGGCTGCTGCAGCAGACGTTTTGTGAAGAGATGTGCTTTTTTTGGTGAGCATAAAACAGTCTCATATTCTGAAAAAATTACTCTGCAAAATGCAAGTCCCTAGTACAGAGTGGTGGTAATGACAGAAATATCTATCAAGATGATTTAACAATGCTTAGGGTTGTATTGCAGTTTTTGTTAATCTGTGGGGGAAATTACTCATTTGATTTTCCTTCTTTAGGAACATATTGAGCCTGTTTATCAGCATAGAGAAATTTAGGTTGGAAGGGACCTTTGGTGTCATTTGGTCTAACCTCCTACACAAAGCATGTTCGACTAGATAGGTAAATTTTAACTTGTATCTAATTTGAATTTCCTGTTTCCCAATTTTTTGTCCATTGCCTCTTGTCCTCTTATTCTCCACTTCTGAGAAGAGCCTGGCGCCATCATCTCTGCATTCTCCTACTCTAACTGTAGACAGCACTAAAGTCTCCCTGGAGCCATCTCTTCTCTATGCTGAACAAACCCTTAAGCTCTCATGCATCCTGTGCCTCAGCTCCCTAACCATGCTGGCGGCCTTTCGTTGGACTTGCCCCAGTGTATCTATGCCTTTCTATAACTAGGGGTGCCAGCTGGTATATGATTGGTATATGATTGGTATATGATTGGTATATGATTGGTATATGGTCTTCCCAGCAGTGAATAGAGAAGAGTAAACACTTCTCCTGACCTGCTGGTACACTCCTGGTAATTCAGCCCAGTACACACCTGGTGATCTTTGCCACAATGCACACGGCTGACTCGTGTTCAGCTAGTTGTTCATTGCAAGTCCTTCTTTGCAGAGCTGCTCCAGCCTGTACTGCCATGTGGGGTTATTCCCTCCTGGATGCAGGACTTTGCATTTGCACTGATGACCCTCATGAGGTTCCTCTTGCTCCCTTTCTCCAGCTTGTTCTGGTCTCTCTAAGCAGCAGTCTGCCCTCCAGTCTCTTGCCTGTCCCCCACATAATTTGTGAACTTGGTACATGTGCGCTCCGTTTCAGCACAGTCCCTGAGGGGTACCACTGACAACCAGCTGCCAGCTGGGCTTTGTATGGGTAACACAACCTTTTGAGCCTGGTAGTCTGGCCAGTTCTCCACGCAGATTTTTATGGCAGCAGTTGTCCTAAGAGGCAGAGGTTGATGGTGCTTGTTATGTATTATTTTTAAGCTGTAAAATCTATATTCAATCAGAGGAACCTGGTTTAGATATTTTGTACACTTACAGGCATCTCTATGGAGGTGAAAATAGGTTTTCTTCTTTCCATTGAAGAGAAGATCTGTGTTAACTGTTGGTTAGCCAGCCAAGATGGGTGAAGGAAAGGAGGGGATGTGATAGCCTTGTCTGGATGAGGCAGTGGCTGCTCTTGGGATAAGGAAGTGATCCAGTAGATAAGAAAACATTCTTTATAAAACCAAAACATGTGCTAGAAGTATGTAGTCTCTATTAACACATTTCATATCCACAGATACATATTTATTGAGATGCAAGATGTCTGTCCTGAGGCTGATTTCTAACAGAACCTCCCAGCAGGCTTCATCTAACTCTGATTACACCTGGGATTACGAGTACTATGAGTATGGACCAGTGTCATTTGAAGGCCTGAAGGCTCATAAATGTAAGTTCAGTAGAGACATACTTTATTGCAGCTGAGCTTCCTGTCTTAATGTTCCTACTCTTCATTTGTGACTGATTACTGTACAAAAATATCTCCTAATCCTTAAGGTTTTCTGCAATTAGAGGTATTACTGTATTTATTAGATTATTGTAATTGCTTATTATTCTGTGTCCTTTTGTTGACTGTTTTTCTTGTGCATGAAAGAACCAAGGCTGTGGTAGAAATTTGTCAATACTAATATTGTCAGAAAAGTTTACAGCAGCAGATACAGCCACTGTTGCTTCTGGTGACTGCTCGGTATGATCTGTGTTGCTTTGCTCTTGCTCCTTTTAATGGTAAAAAGGCAGTGGTGGACAGCCTTACTGCTTTTGTTTTTCTTCATAGACAATAAAATAAAAGAAGCATTTTTTCCTTCTCAGCAAACTTTTATCGTTGGAACATTCCTCATGGGAGGAGTGTGCTAAATTCAGTGTTTTAATAATACTGTTTTACAGTAGAAGTAATAAGTGGACAATAGGGAGCAGAGAAATGAAAAATATGGGTTGGAATTGGGAGAAAATTTAGCTAGTAGAGCTAGACCAACATCTATCTAAAATTTAACGGCTTTGGATTTTATGATTTATTTTTTTAGGGGAGATGGTTGTGAGGGGAAAACAAAAAAGGAGGTGAAAAAAAGGTAACCAGCTCAGAATTACCTGATGATTTGCAAGCACTTTGTCAAAGAGAAACAAACAATCTTATTTCTTTGTTTCTGATCTGGATACACTGTGAGAGGGTTTGAGCATCAGTCTTCAAAGTACGGGGGGAAAAGCCAGAGCGGGATACACACTTTCTGTCTCATTTGTCACAATGAGCCATTCAGTACAGAAAAAAATAGTGTCTGCAGTGACAAACAGCAGCCCAGAAAGGCTGATCTCCCTTGGCTACCTAGGCACAGTCATGGAACATTCTGGACAGCTCTTACTAAAGAACAGGACAGAAGTAAAACTGCTTTTCAGGTGGAGCTGATGAAAGATGTCATTAGTAGTACTGAATCAGTGACCTAGGAAATCCCTTCTGGTTGTTTTTTTGGCGGTTTTGTTTTGTTTCGTTTCTGTTTTTCAGTTTTGTTTGTGTGTTTGTTTAACTGATAGATTGGAGTTGGCTCTATTTCCTTCAGTGTTACTGCATTCATTCTCTGAGGGCAGAGTTTAATCTCTTAAAGGAACAGTCTGTGTCTGTGTTGTGTACGGGATGATATTTCTTGACATGGCGTGTTCTTGGAATGTGTCTTTTTCTGACTATTACCAGCTGGGTTGAGTCTGTTGTGAAATATGGAGGTGGTCAGACATGAAATTCTCTGAAGTCCAAAGCTGAGGAGGAAGGAGGGGGTTGTATTAGGAGGGACACTTTGGATATTTATGAAGAAGAGATATTAATGAATGCCTGTAACTTTTACGTTTGAGAGCTCAATGGGAAATGGACTCCAGTCTAGGTGAGGCAGGCTGGCAGTAACACTTGACCAGCTGTAAAACATCATTGACTCTTCTTAAAGATAGAGATGTATGATTTTTTCTTATTATTACTTTTTTAATTGATACACACAGTATTCCATCCAAAATGAGAGGGCAGTTTTCAACCATAACGTAAGAGGAATTCTACAAGAGAAAGCTGGAGGACACTTTTGAATTAATGTTGATTTAATTAACTGTAGGCAAGGGGAGGTTGCTAATATCTGATGTATATATGAAGGAAATCAGAAAACTGTTTCTGAAAGCAGAGTAAAATTTATTCAAAGTGACCTGTGAAGAAAAGGATTGACAAAACAATCTAATACACAAAAATACGGTTCTTTAAAAAGTCTAGGTGGGGAGAAGATGAGGTAGTCAAATGCCACAGTGACTTTTCAATATATGACTGGAAAACAAAACAAAACAAACAAACAAAACACAAAACCAAACCAACCAAACAAACCACCACCACCAAAAAAAAGCCCACCAAAAAGTATGTTCTGTCTGAGGAGGATTGAAAGCAGGAACTAGAAATCAGAAAATCTGCAAATGTAGGGACCAGATGTTTTGTAAATTAAAGCTTTAGAAAGTAAATAGACAAAGATATCCAGGAGATACTTGTGACTGGCAGAGAAAAGAACAAAATCCTTTTTTATGCCTTTGAAACAGAGAAAACCTCAGAAACAATGGAGAGGTAAGACAGGAATGATCAGGGCAGTCAGATTTGCTGTCAGGATGTTATGAGTCTGTTATAAAGAAAAAGAAGGCTTAAATTGTAACTTGAGAAAGTCGTGGTATACTTTTCCAATCTATTTGTAACTTAGGGAAGTATTATAAATGTAAGTGTCTCATGCCATATTTTTTGAACGGAAGTTGTATTATGTATTGTTTATTTTGAGTAAATGTTCAGAAGTTAGTAGATTTGGATAATTTGCACTTGAGTGAGACCTAAATGAAATACTCAGGCCACCTGCTTGTATTTTAAACAAATCCAAATAATGTAACTGATACGGCAGAGGGTTGGAAGTGTGTTAGGAGGCACAATTAAGCAAGGCAGATGTAGCTTTATGCTCAATAAACTTAGGAATTCCTTTGTGGGGGAGGAACACCAAACAAACCACAAGACAGGCTTGTTATTCATCACATAATGCTGGTGGGTGTGAGTTTTGTGAGGAGTAGTAGTTTATCAGAATTTTATTTTTTTTTAACCGCCCCCACTTCCCCCTTAGTTAATGGATTAAGTTTTGCAGCTTGATCAATATAATCTATGTGCATAGTTTTTGGTCATCTTGGTCACACTTTACATCCTGGTTATCGATGCAGTTGCATATAATTCAAGCATGTCTGACTAATTGGTTGTTACCAGTAGCTGTAAATGGTTAAGTGGTAAATTTCTTAATGGGAGTATTTCTTTTTAGATTAAATTTTTGGGGTACTGCAAAGCCCAGTAGGAGGGTAGATTATCATGAGCTATTTTCTATTAGTAAGGTCCAACACGAGGTGCATCTTGAACCACTGCATACAGATCATATTTAAAGAATGGTTCTGAAAGGAATGCAGGGCACACAATAGATGGCATTAACAGAAATAAACTCATTCCAGTATACTTTAAGCAAAAAGGGGTATGTCTCAGTTTAATGAGACTGGAGTGTTTTGCTAAGGATGATGAGTTATGAGGAAAACCAAACTCCTCCCTCTAATTAACTGTAAATCCGAATTTAAGAAGCTCCAATAGAGGAAAGTATGGAAAAACAAAAAAACCCCAGCCCTTTATTAAAGGATATATGTGTATTGGCAGAACAACAGAAGAACACAAAAAACCCTAAACAATAATCCTGTACCTATAAAACCCCTTCAAAAAGGAAACAATTGAGTACTTTCTGCCTTTTGGCGCAATTCTAATGACGATCAGCAGGAGGCGCTGTTGGATCTCCGGAGGAGCAGAGCCTGCAGTTGCTCCGTGTTTCCCGCGGGGGGCGCTGCTGGGACCTGGTGGTCTCCGTATGGGGCCTGGGGGGCGGGAGAAGCCAAAAATTGAGATCTTCCCCACCTCCCCAAGAAGGGGAAGGGGAAAAAGAGAAAAAGGGCGTTCTTCCCGCAAAACTCATGCTGTCTGAGGCTGGCTGTGGCTGGGATTTCCCCCCCTTCATCGATGGGCACAAGCAACTGCCAAACACAGGAGTGGAGGAGGGAAAGGGTGACCTCCTCCCCAAAAGGTTCCTCTGCAGATGGGTCAAGCCTCTCTGATGAAATCCGATCAGATCTGGGCTGAGTGCCTCAAAGGGCACAGGAAAACAGAGGCAAATTGGGGCCAGAAAACAGCCAGATGACCAGGCTGAAAAAGAAGTGAACCTCAGACTCTTCCAACACACACCCTCCCTACAGTCAGGGCAAAAGTGCAGTACCTCCCGTTTCCCAGGAAAGGAGAAAAGACCCCACAACTCAACACTTCTCTGCCCACAGTATTTGGAGGGAATGTGGATCTGCTGATTAGTTCCTTTGTGTATGTCAATCACCCTAGGCAAACACCTTCCCCTTCCCTCTTTCAACATCTTTCTTTTACAGCTATTCAGGGGAAAGAAAAAAAATCCCCTTTGGTTTTCTTAGAACAAGTAAACCTATGACAGGGTTGCAGAGACCTCTACTTGCACTGCCCTCTAGTTATTTTACACAGGGTGTGGAGAGGAGAAGAT
>JAWWES010000115.1:80472889-80549626 GCA_035583135.1 Lophotriccus pileatus | reverse complement strand
GTTAATGTGCCACTTCAATTCTGCATCAGCCAACACTTCAACCAGGTTTTTGAAGGAATATGTTGAGCATTTACCTTCGTAGGTTATTTTCAGAATAAGCCAGAGCTGCTTGAGACTTTACCCGCTGCTGGCTCATTTCTAGAGACAATCTCTCTAGCTCCCCTTTCAGCTGTGCATTTTCTTTCAGAACTTCTGAGAGATGAGAATCAGAAAAGCCATGTGGTTGGTATATTTTGTCATCATTGAAAATCCTTAGGAAGGGTTCATTCCTTTTATCTGTTGCTGAGGTATTCTTTTTCACGACCTCTGTAGAGTTTTCCTTATTATGGGTTATATTTCTCAAATTATTGTCAGACAACATCACCATCCTTTCTTTTTGAAGTTTCTCAACAGTTTTTGTAAGGTCTTGAATTTCTCTATTTTTGGTGACCAGTTCCTCATTTAGTTTTAACAATCTGTCTTTTGCGTTACCTGGATTCATTTTAGAGTCTGTGCAACCTAAGTCTTTATTATCATTTTTACTTCTGAGTTTTAACTGGGAATTTTGACTTATCAGATTTTCAATTTCTGTCTGGAGGTTTCTAACAGTGATTTGATGCGTCTTCTTTAGATTCTGAAGCTCCTGCTCAAGGTCTGTAGAACTGGTTTTATCACCATTCAGTTTTGGTGTTTCACGCATAAATTCATAGGCAAGTAGTTGCTCAAGCTCTGCAAGTCTTTGCTCATACTGTATCTAGGAGAGGAGTAGGAAGAGGGGAAGAAAAAGCAGTTTCATAAGTGTACTTTTATTATTAGCTCTTCCTATTATTCTTTGAAGTTAGTGCACATTATTTGAAGCAAGATTTCAAAATAGAATACACATCAATATTACTAACAACACTACTCAATCAGTTCAGAAGTCAGTGAGTGAAAAAAGTCTGTGGTAAAACAGAATTACTCAAAACGTTTACTACAAAGTAATCTTATCAGAATGGATGCAGTAACTATGGGACAGAAATTGTATCGACAAGAAATTATTTTATTTTTATATAATTGAGTTCTCTTCAGGTGTTTCCAACTCAGAAAGACAAAGTTAACATCTTATTTAAGTATAGCAAGCAAGAAGTAGTTAATTTTGTCATTATGTAATTGCCATGTGTCAGCTTGCAAATATTCCTGTCACACGCTCAAAATTGTACATTTTTTCAAAACATCTTAAATTTGAAGAGAACAGATCTTCGTATATATTTATGTATAAGTATGAATATAGAAGTATGAATTCAGAGAGACAGAGAATCTTTCTTCCTAAGGAACTGAGGAAAACCTGATTCTTCTTAATAGCCTGGACGGCCTTTGAGGAAAGCATGATGAGTGATTCATACAGAGAAAAGCTGGAACAACTGGCCAGTGCTTTCCTTTCCTGCTCATTCAGAATCTGTGCAGTTCACCTTTTCCTTGAAGTAAAATGCCAGACTTCCATGCTTCCTAACACAAGTCTTTAGGCTCACAATCGTGTCATTTTTTTGACGGAATGTTTAGTGTTCCTGGATGTTCCCTGTAGAAATGGTCTGTCAGTAGACCTTTGAAACCACAGCCTCTGGTACAGCAAGGAATTAGGTAAGCAGCTACTCTGACCCACAGGGTGAAAACCAGTTGTCTTAATTTTAAGAATTAAATTATTATGCCTCAAGAACCTGTCCTCTCAGTCTCAATACTAACCTAATGATTTCAATGCTATTTTTATCTTAGATGCTGAAGGTCCTGACATTCTGGTTATAAATTCTTTGAATATTTTTGTTTTCCCTTGAATATCTCTGCCTTCAGGTTTAAACACTACCCTGTGTTAGATCCCAGTTACCTTGTGACTGTTACTTGCAAAGTGGACAATTCTACAAGGCTCCAACTTTTACCTTTATTTTTTGAAATTGCTGTTCCATGGCACGGAGACTTTTCTTGGCTTCATCATCTTTACCTTCAAGTTCTGTTTCTAATTTCTTTATTCTTCTCTCCAAAAATTCAACTGTGTTTGTTTTAGCTGAAAGATCATTCGTTTTCTCAGCAGCAGCAGCAGCATAAATCAAAGCAGGCAAAGAATTTGGATACCTTCTTCTTAGAATTCCTTCCATTTCTCTGATCTATCAATTAGAAAATTAAGTCAGAAGTCAAAAAGCTAAAGTTCTAATGAAAAGTGAACAGAAATAAGTGACAGAATGTTAACAAATTTCATCCATGTTGGCAGGATGAAGAAAGAAAACTAGAGTTTAATATATTGAAAATTATTTTACATTCTTTACATTTATGCTATTGTTTACAGAAAAGCAAGACTCATCATCTCTTCCTGATTGACTTAGCATAATCTTAAAATATTGCTCGGGTCTTCAGATTGCCTTACGTCAGAAGTACTAAGAAAGCAAAGATCTTTAAGTTTAATATGGCTCTTAATGCTATGAATATGTTTGCTTTTTTTCTAGATCTGCATTCACATTGTACTTTTCCAATTGTTACAGAGATACTTCATAGCAGTATTGAAAATATTCCCCGAATAACAGATTATATGCCTTTTGTCTTGGAGTCTGTAATAAATTAAGACTAACACCTTGCATACAAGATTAATAACACACTCCCCTCTTATATATGGATAAGATATTCTTTGCATTAAAATTCTGCAGAGGCTCTTTCCCATGAGTCCCACAGCCCCAACTGATGCAGCTGCCATCTCTTAAAACTCAGGAAGGCCCACTTCCATCTGACACTTCCTCAGTAGACACATGGATTTTAAGGTCTCCTAGTTTTCATGAATCTTGTAAGAATCCAATCCTACTCTTGAATCAATTTGTGTGAAATTGATCATAGTGTTAAGGGGTTACTGAACATGGACAGAAGGAGTCTTAGAAGATAAATAGCAAGCTTTGGCTTTTGCCCTTTTGCCCCTTTCCAAGAAATTCTAAACAGTATTTTAAAGGATTTTAAAAGGGATATCAGCTTGTTAGAAGACAGTAGCAAGAAGAGGTTTTTCTAAGTAAATAATTGCAGCTTTTTGTGTTTATGAGTGTTTAATAACACAAGTTACCTTATCGTAGGACTTCATGCAATGTTTTATACTTTGAAAGCACTGGTGTTTTAAGAGACCTTATCTAAAATAAAGGTTAAATGAAACACAGTTATATTACTGTATACCTGTCGCTCAAGATCCTGAATTCTTTTAGCATCTGCTGCTCTGTCTTGCAAACGTTTCTTCTGTTGCACACACTGATCTCCTGCTTCAGCTCTCAGCTTCTCAACCTATTCAATTTATGAGAAGGTAAATTGCAACATATATTCAGAGACATTGTCCTATAGTACAAAAGCATTTCAAACACACACAATATAATGGAAGTATTCTGCCACTTAAAAACTGGTAACGGTAATTTCCGTACTAACTCATTCTTCAGGTTCTTAAGTGACAGCTTCTTTCTCCAACGAACCTGAAACTAGCTACGGAAATCTAGAAGAAAACTTCAGCTCTGGGACATTCTTGTCTTCATACCAGTAGAACTGTTTCTTTCTGTCATACTTCCAGTATGCCAGCTTGGTTAATAAGCTACAATATAAAGTACTACAGTGCATTCCATGAATTTAGGATGAGCTTTAGGAGATAGTTCATGATTTCCAAGGCTATGCTCTGTGAAGAGATACAGAAACAGCCAAAAGGCAATGTTATGCTGTGCCTAAATAAATGCTGACTCCCAGAATCGGGGGAAGGAACTGTAAAACTAAGGCTCCTGCACTCCCATGAAGTCTGGCCATGACGTCTCAAAGTTATAGTCTGAAACTGCATTTCCTACCCTTACTAGCCACTATGATCTCTGTATTATCAAGGATAATACACCCTGAATGTCTGGAAGTATTCCTATCTTGATTTCTCTCCCACATTGGCAATATTAGCATAAGTAATGCTTTTATGCCAGCATAGTTTGATTAATTTGACTGTTTCTATGAAGTCAAAGCTCTTCATTGTTTTTAGGCATCAGTCCATCCTGGAGAAAATGCAGACAAAAATATTTTCTTTCACAGCAATGATATCTTGATCAAAGTTTGGTATGGTGGTGTTTAAGGGACCTTCTTTCCTTGTTGTTCCTTCAGAAGCACCTCCTTTCATCTGTGATCTCTCTAATAAAACACCATGAAAAAATTCCAAGATCAGTTATGTATTTTATCACTGGTAAAATTCTCCATTTCTGTGAATCCGAAGTCCAATGTACTGACAGGTCAGCAATGCAGGTCTCAGTAGTATTCAAAGTTCATGTATTAGTTTTGTTTATATTTTGAGTGTTTTGGCTTTTTCCTTCCTACCATAGTAACCACAATTTTTTGTAAGAAAGAATTTAGAACTGGTACTTGAGAGAAAAATTAAGTGTTGCCTATGCTACCATGCAGCAAAAAGGTGAAAAAGATAATGTCCCTGGTTATTGATGTAGTAATATATTTCTTTTCCTTAGGTCAAGAAATTTGCAGGTTTTAGGGAAGCACATTACTTTTGTTTCCAGAAGCATCATCAAGATGTCCAACAAAACAAAACTAGTACACGAAAAAAAGGGATTATTATGAAAGACAGAATTACATTATACTCAAAGAGTATAACAAATTTCAAATTCCAACTTCTTAGATAAAGACAGATATTATCACCTCTAGTCTTAGTTTCTCAATTTCTTGTCTTGCATCTTTAAGACGGGCTGCATCTTTATCCAGAAGATCTTGATTTTCTGCATACCACTGAAGTCTTCTTTTTAAATGAGTAATTTCCTGTTTGTATGATTCTTCCATAACTTTAAATTCATGAGATTTATCATCTACAAGAATAAAACATCCTCAGAATGGTTTTATTAGAAATTATATATCAAAGGAGTAATTATTTAACACCGTCCTCCTCAGCACATTTCACAGATTTTCTATTTTAACAATCCTGATACTGCAGTAAAATTTTTAAACCAGATCCTAATTAGGATTTTAAAAGCAACTATATTTGAAAAAACCCCTTTTCTTCTCTCATATATAGTAGTACTTACAGGCTTAACAGTTCACCATGGAAAGTATTTAAAACAGAATCTCAGGGATATTTTTGATCAGACTTCAGCAAACAAATTTTCAGCCACATGATGACTGACAAAATAGAACATATACTTAGACGTGTATTGATCACAGTCCTCCCATTTAGCAGATCACACTTTGAGAAGACACATGGAGGTAAGTATCTGCTCTCAGTATTAGTGATGTCTGACACTGGAAATGAAGGAGTCCAGTTTCTGGCCCTCTCTATTTCAAACTGGAAAAAGCTCCGATAGGAATGCTGAAAAAAGGCCAAAGACATAAACTATAGATAAAAAAATGGGCAAGATCTAAATAAGAGACTAAGATGCAACATTGTAAATATTTTCTTATGAACAGAGCTGTCATATAACTGGAATCTTCTGTTTTCCAAGTCCAGTGAAAGATGGGCAAGTAATCAAACTTAATAGGCAACCACAAAGAGTTTGGTTGCATACAGGAAAATACTTTCTAATAGAGTCCTAAAAGTATTGTAACATGTCCTTCACAGTATGCTTTTATTAGAAGTTTAGACAATATTTGGAAATGGTCTAGATGCGTTTCACTAAGTAATATTTTAATAAGAAACAAGTTTTTGTTATATAAGCAAAGTAGATAAAATTATTCAGCGAAATCAAGGTGCTTTACTTGATGCAGATGTAACCTGGATTTTTGCTAAATCTCTCTCCTTCTTTGCTTGTATCAAGTCTACCTCCAGAGCTTGCTTATCTTGTTTGAGATGTCTTATCTCTTCTTGTAATTTAGCTTCTTCCTTCTATTTTAGAGAAAACAGTAAAACAAGAAAAACTCAACACATAATGTCACACAAAAAAACCCTGAATGTGTCTTTTCATCATATATGATTAAATCACAACAGTCATGTCAGACCACAACAACCATAATGTCTTCTAATTTTGGTATTATTCTCAGCCTTGCTATAGCAGAGCATGGGGAAAACTTAAGCTAAACATTAAAAAAAATCCAAACAGATTTTTTAAGTCTTATATAACTGTCGTAGAAGTAGAAAACCTCTGCCTTTTCAGAGGGTCAATACAAAAACTGGCTTAACTTATTTCTAAGACTTAAGACTATAGGTTAAATGGACAGATGTATTGTCCAACAGTTCACCTCACTACATTCTATTTCTTGACATTTTCTGCACACACTCTCTCTTCTGTTTGTCTACACATGATCACTAGCAAACTTCGATACAAAAAGGGATGAAAGGTAGCAGTGCCAGTGCCACTTCTGGAGATGGAACCCCTTGATCTGAGGGATCCACAGGTACAGCAACCAGCAACTGGGGGGCTCAGATTTTGGGGCCAGTCAATAAACAGACCGATGTCTAGGGCCAGCATGCGCATGTACGTGTGTTACTGCTAGTGAACTCCTACCCTGATCTGCTGAACAACGTCAGGCCAAATGTGCTCCTTGTGTTTCCAACAGTATTAATTTGTATTTCTGCGGTACAAGCAAAGGCACTACTCTGTTATCTGTGTGCCTGACCATATTAGTGTGGTCTGTGTGTCAAAGATGTCTCCATCTTTGGATCTTCTGGTCAGTCTTGTTACAGGCTGGACCTAAGTAACAGCATCAAGGAACTGGTCCTAATGTAACAGCATCACCTCTGAGGTCACAACTAGGGCAGCCCCTCATGCCTTAAAAGCTCAAAGCCAGCTTTGTCAGAGCAGGAATGTCTCCACTGGTCCTGAAACCCACAGGATCCAGAACATCTTTTCACTTGCTTAACCAGTTATCGTTTATAACAACAACAAACAATAACAAAAAATGGAAGAGGCAGATTTTAATTTTCTGGTCTAACTATCAGTTAGACCAGAAGTGTGACCAGAAAACAGGAAATGTGCACCAGAACAGTCCCCCTGCCTGCAGTAAGCAGAGCAACAGAAATTCCAGATGATCTTTAATTTTAGCATGAAGCTTAACACACTCCCTTCAAAACCAGAAGCATCTGTAGGACTACAACAGAAGTTACATGAGTGAATAACAAAAAATTCTTTTTACTCGAATGTTCTTTTCTAGAACTTACTTGGTACACAGCAAGGATAAGCAAACTTCTGTCTTGGTCTCATGCAGGAAAGCTATACAGGTATATCACTAGTTTCTGCAAGCTCTCACAAGGCTTTTCAGAATTGCCAGTAAACATGGCAACACTGCACTTCTTTCAGTCAATCTGCGTCTTAGAGGATTACTTCTGAAAGTTCGTGTGATATTTGTGATGTGTGGAAAATAATTAATGCTGTAGAAGAGTAGCATGCTCCACTATTTAGTTTACATTATTACTCTACAGTATGGGTGGTCATGCCGGTTTTCTTAAGAACACATGAAAATAAGGCTTGGTATATAACTACCTGTGCTGCTCGAAGCTCTGAAATCAATTCTGTGAAACTCTGACTTCTGGCTGGTTCAGAATCCTGCACAATTCGTGACTGGTTGTTAGTCTTCTCTATCTTTTCTCTAAACAGCAACAGCAAAAATAGTTATGCAGAGTGGTGACTCAGCACACTAACAGTGGCATACTGAAAAACAAACACCACCACACCCCCAAGTGGTACCACAAAGTCAGTCTGTGAAGGTTCAAAAGCAAGAAAGAAGCAAATATGCACAACAAACATTTTTATACAAAAAAATTCACCTGTAAGGTAAAATCTTCTCACCTCACACAAACTTGTTTGTTGGGACAGTACAAGGGAGGGAAATAAAAATCTACTCTGCATCAGTGGAACCCATGTGTAGGCCTCTCCAGAGCAAAGATTTGTAGGTTAGGAGTACACACGATTGCTAGGTCATTTTTCCTCATTTTCCTCACAGGATGAAAATCTTATAGGACCTACAGTGCAGTGAATTGAATGGTTCCTCCACTACCAGGATTGCTTGTGTCTCCTACTACTGTGTATGTTACAGCAATATCAAAACATTTTGACACATCGGCAGAGTTATAATAGCAGAATAAATGTAGTGTATATATCAAACATTCTGATATGAATAAGAACATTGAAATATTCCCCAAGTGGGAGACTCTAGTCTTCCCACAGGTTTGCAACATCATCAAGAAAACTAAGAATTAAGTGCCCATAATCAAAATAAATCATTTCTCAAAAGAAGAAACAAAACCATAAACCCAAGAAAAACTTGAAACTGTGCACCTGACTGACTCAGCAATGGTTCTTCACATATAAAATAATAAACAGCTGAAAAATCCAGCGATTTTAGGTCAGATGTGTAAATAAGCCTACCTTAGGTCTCTTAATTCAGATATTAAACACTGATTCTCCTTAAACATTCGTTCCTCATTTTTTTTGTTTTGGATCTGTAGATCTTTCATTTGTTTGTATAACCTCTCATTTTCCTAAGTTGAGATAGACAAAGTTAAAGAATGGTAATAAATTACTGTTTTCTTCAGTTCTAAAATAATTGTCTATGAGTTGCATAGTTTGCCTGCTGAAATAGTGGAAGTAAACACTAAATATTTCATTACTAAGTCTCTAAAATGGATATCTACTTTCATTATCTACAATTTCGTCCAAACATCTGCTCACTCCAGAAGATCTAAGCCAGTTCCTCTCCAAACCTAATCCAGCTATATTCTAAAAGCATGTTCATGAGTGGGTGCTGATAGATGAGAGCTCAGCCTGCCCATGCTCCAATCCTGTGGGCACAAACCATCACCAATTTGGGATGCTCACAGCCATACTTGTAAGGCTTTGTGTTTATACCAAGAAACTCCGTTGAGCACCAGCTGCAAGGTGGTTAAACCACCTACTGGATTTGCAAGCATTCAAAAGAATTATTAAGTGTGCATTGCCTGTTCTACACTTGACTAAGTAATATAAATCAGACACACTAATAAGGTTACCTTGAAATCAGCTGCTCAGATTTTGAGGAAAACATCTTAAAAACAGAACTCTCCAGATTTTTAATGTTGTTTAAAAATACTACTTTTCCTCTACATTCAGGAAAAAGAGTTCGTGGCTATTTATTGGCCATAAAGTATTTTGCCAGTTTTCAACTCAAATCAGCGATTTTTACAATGGATTTTTACATAGGACTGTGAAAAAACTCAGCCCAAACTAGACACGTGTGAAATACTTTTAAAACATGCAATATGTTTGCCCATCACACCCAAATTTCATCCACTTCTTATATAGCAAGAAAACTGTTTTCATGTAAAACTAATAACCATTACACAATTTTGTTTCTGACACTAGCTAGAACACAGCTCAACGTGCAGTGTGGTATACCTGTTGATAACCTTGAATAATGAGCTCTTGATCTTCAATTTCTTTTTGTATTTGTGCCAGTTTTTCTTGAGTTATGGGAATTGTTGCTGTATGGTGGGTCCATCTCTTTTCTTGAGCCATCTCTTCCATACTTCTTAACTTCCAGAAAGAAAGACACACAAGCAATAAGAAATTTTTGTTAGCGATGTGGAATTCTCTACAAGACTACACTTTTATAATATTAATAGTTCAATTTCCTCAGTAAGGTATGACTGAGCAGACCCATGAGCCACTCTTATCACTGGAGTTTTACAGAAACATTACGAAAGAGAAACAAGGTGTAAAACGCTTGGGAAAAGTTAAAGTTTTACACTCTCTCTTTTGTTCTCATGTATCTAGGCAGGAGGGTATAGTGGAATAACTCTGGGAATATTTCATACAGACAAAAGACAACACTGAAAAATGCATCAAAATCTAAAAACAGTATCTCAAAATATAGTACTTATCTATAACAAATGGTATTTGATAATCTCTGTGCGAGTGAGCTAAATCTTTGCAAAAAAACTTGCTGTAGAACTCTCAAAATAGCAAAGTAAAGGAACTCAGGATAACCTAGTTTATCTCTGAAGAAAAAAAATAAGGCAATAAATATAACTGCAAGTATGCATTTATAAAGTAGCAGTATCCATAAATCTGGATTTTCTGCTCATGAACGACTCATGTAAAGTAACAATAATTTAATTTTAAGATGCAATGTTCCTCCTCTTCTATAGGGACAGGAATACAAGCTGATAAAGTACCTTACTTTGAAGAACATAATTTTCCTGACCCAGATGAGAAACTTCTTTTTCATGCTGTGTTTTCAATTCTACTATCTTTGTCTCCATTTCTTTCTCTTTTTGTGAAACCTTGCTTGACAACTGCTGAATCAAATCACGAGCTGCGTTCAGGTCCTCCTCTGCAGCTTGTACTCGTTTTAACAAATACAGTTCTCTATCACAACTTTTGATAGGAGAAAATGATAACTCCTAGTGAAGAGAATTCAGAGAAACATTACACTCAGCTGATTGTTTACCAGAACTCTGCTCATCAATTTCATTTAACTGGTTTGTCTGCCTCTCAGCAACCACATAAAGCACTTGAAAAAAAACAAACAAAAAACCCCATCAAAACACAAACTCCCTAACATTCTAATACCAAAACATCCTGCATTTGCTTTACTGAGCTACTTTCTCATTTCCAAATTATATATGAGGAAAACAAATCAAAAAACCAACCAGAAAAATACCTCGCATATGACAGCCACTACATTGCTACCAGAATTATTCTATTATACATCTTACTTTTTGAAAAGCACTAATGCTTTAGGTATTCAATGAATATTTTTACACAGTTGATAAGAGAGAATGAAAATCCATCATGGTGCTGCAAATTCAGTTGTCTTGGAGAAGACAGAAGATACTATTAAATATTTAATGCAATGCAAACAGTTTGACACTCAGAGTATTTAAGTAGAAGTTTTATTTAACCTTATATTACCTCAAAATAGTAATTTTTAGAATTTTATAAGCAACTTTAATTATTCAGAACCACCCAAGCAACAGAATCATCCAAGCAGTTGAAAAGCAGAATGATTATACTTTTGTATTTTTAAAGCATAAACTGGTGTTTGGCAAATACTGAAATACTGAATAAAGACTTCCCTTTAGTCAATCTTGTGATAATTGGTAAAAGTCGTGACAAAACAGGTTTGCAAATCAACTTGTACGTACTATAATCAGGAGAATCACTGGTTTTTACTTACATGCCTCTTAGAATCCACAACCTGGTGTCCAGGACTATTAACAACTGATTGGCCAGACAAAACTCTGTTAATACTTCTCTCCAAAGTTGGTTCATTCGTTGCAGATCTTATTATCCTAGTAGCAAATAAGGCTTCTTCATTTAGGCAGAAAGTAAAATAGAATAAAATTAAATACAGAATTTAATGTCCTTTAAAAAAAAATCGATTCTTTTTTTTTTTTTTAAGTAAGGAACTGATGACAAGATAAAACCAAATGAAACAACTGAAAAAAGTATCTTTGTATGCATACAAAGATATGCAACATTTATTTTCTGCACCAAATAGCAACTTGAATGGAGTTAAAAATTAGGAAAATTCACCCTAGAGTAACTAACATAAATGAAATATTTACTTCTCAGTTCTCTGAAATACAGATAGTAACTAC
This sequence comes from Lophotriccus pileatus, assembly GCA_035583135.1. NCBI lineage: Eukaryota > Metazoa > Chordata > Aves > Passeriformes > Tyrannidae > Lophotriccus > Lophotriccus pileatus. The sequence continues at coordinate 80,538,117 of JAWWES010000115.1, read as the reverse complement.
AGCTACCATTTAATTTCTGCCTATTAATTTAAGTAAAGAGCTCTTCCTTAGGAATGCTATACTTTAACACTTTTACATGTCTCACGCTATTCCCTCCAAAAGGTGCTCCCTCAGCACTGATAATGAGGATTGTTTGATTCAATGCCATTCTCTTCCTAGCTACAGAGGCCCCTGCAGAATGCAGCCAAGTGAGATTAACTTCTGAAATCACCTGAAATTGCTATGGTGAATGGTTATAGCTAGAGAGGGAAGTGCATGTTTGAATGAGGCTACTGGCCTCATTCTCTGATTCTATGATTTTCTTGGTACTCATCATTCACTTCATCAACTTCACCAGGGTGTACAACCTTCTCTTCCTCAGGGAATGAATGACACAAGAATACACTGAGGACCTCACTTTGACTGCTGCCACTGAAGCATCTCCCTAAGACAGGTAACATAATCCTGAACTGCGTTTTCCAACACTATTTTCAGTTTTTTTAAAAGCACTGCATTCTCAAAATGCACTAAAACCTGGATATCCGCAGAGTCACTTTCCCATGCCCCAGAGATAGCAAATATTATCTGCAAAGATGCTAAGCTGAATCATCTCATGAAACTCTTCAAATTTCATCTCAAAGTAAAAAGGTTCAAACTTTTACTTGCAACTCACTTTTCACAGGACTACATTGGTATTCTCCTTTCCATAGTGTTACAAGAGACATGAACAGAAAATAGGACTTTCTTTTCAGTATTTTCTTTGTGCTCTAGGATAGCAAAGATCAAAAGAAGAAGCTGAGAACAGAAACTTGGCTTCAAACACAGAAGTCACTGTGTCTCAGCAAATCTTTGAATTTACTGTAATGAAAAATGCAATTTGTAGGTATTAATTTTTAAACGTAGTTTTTTTCTATTGTTTTGGTCCTAATGGCGAACAGTAGGTAAGTCTCAAACTTAGTGGTGGTATATGTGAGTGGAAACGAAACAAGACTACAGTGCAAAGCTTTATTTGGAAGTCTCTCACCCAGCAACTTCACACTAATAATAATAAAAAAAATCAGTACTTACTTGTATTAGGTTTTAGATTTCTTCTACAACATTTGGAATTTTTTTGTTTGTTTGTTTGTTTTTGTTTGTTTTTTAAATGTGAAGCATGATCAGCAAAGCTCTCTGGCTCTTAAAGCTCAAGACTTTTACCATAGAATTACCTTTAGATTTTGCTCTATCTGCAGGACTTTTGGCTTTCATACAGGTCTTTCTGAAAGTTTCTTTTGGTGTTTTCTTCTCACTAACTGGAAAAGACTGTTTTGAGAGTGAACTGGGTTTCCCATAGCCAGAACTTCTAACCAGCCCATGAGGACCATATGAAGGTTTCTTTTTATGTAAGGGTGCTGAAGTTCTGATACTCTTGTATGACATTGCCTTAGTTGATTCTGATCTTTCATTCTTCAAGGAACAAGATCGAAAAGCCTGTGATAGAACATATTTATTTAAAACAAGCTTAAGGTTCTACTGCAATCTCAAGGTAGCCTTCACTACTAAAAAAACCCACAGAACCATTTACCAAAATTACACAGTTGTAAGACTCAGGCTGACGGGAAGCATTTTTAACCAAATTAGCAGTACGTAAATTTGCAGAATTGTATTACTTCTGAGGTACACATAGGGAAAGTATTTTGTACTGACAGTTTGATTGTTCTGGGAAATTGTATTACATTACAAGATCTTTTGCTTAACGAAGCAGGTATGTTGTGACTAAAGACACAGTGAACACAGAAACCTGGCTATGAGGAGAGAAACACTGGCAGGCAGAGGAGCCCTGCTAAACTTGATCATCACAAACAGAGCACACAGCTCCCAAGGCTGTTTGTCCTGGTGGGAAATCCACCAGGATAAATCAGCCAAACCTCTCTCCCTGCAATGCCTTGCAGACAAAAGGAGTGATTGTATGAAGAAGTGTGAAGCTAATTTAGGGGATGGAAAGAGAAAAGAATTTGTGGATGCAGAGAAAAGATTTGGGATTGTGTAAATGTTGTTATGGAATGTTTGAGAGGATTGTAAGAATGTGCAAAACTTGCAGGAAGTTTAGGAAAGAACAAAAAATAGGTAAAGGAGCAAGTTTGGGAAACAGAGGGAAAAATCAGATTAAAAAAACTGGTGACATGACCAGGGTGTTGGTCAGTACACTTTTCTGACTCAGCTTGACACTGATCATTGCAGTCTCTCCTATATTCTTACTGAACTCTATTTATATGTTCCCTATTCTGAGCCTCTTGTATGTTTATGCATGCCCTTCCACTGTTCATGTGATCAGACTCAGTACCAGCTTGAGCTGGGAACACGGCATTGCAGCAGCCTTGCACATGTTAGGCTGGGACAGGAAGAATTTCACTGGTCCCCAAGTCCACTGTATTTGGCTACCTCTAAAAAGGGCAATGTCAACATAAAAGTTTCAAGAAAAAAGCAACAGAATCTCAATTTCTAAACATCAGAGCATAATCAAATGACACAAAGTCTAAAAATCTATACATTTAAAAATTACTTTCATAAAACAAAAATCTGGCTGATAATACTTACTTGTTTAGATTTGCTGCCTTGTGAAAGCAGAGAGTCTTGTACTACTTTTTCGCTTAGTATGCCAGGCTGTACTTCACTGGTCTGAATTTCTTTCTCAGTCTCTCTCTGAAAGTCATCATCATTTACACTTGTCTGTAGAAAGATGCTTTTTTCTCTGTTAAACTTTTCAACTAAGTTCATCTCCCAAGCTGTATCATTCTGGGGGTCTTCAAAGGGTGAGTGGCTGATGAGGTCATTTTCTGTGCTGCCTATCAGTTTCACAGGACTATAAGAGAAAGGAATAAGAGTCATATATAATAAGACTTTTGCCCTTTGCTTTTCTATCAACTATGGAAAAAATGGGCCTTTTTTTTTCTTCAGATATCAGCTGTAAAGACTGCCTGAACTTCAAGGAGTTGCTAGCCTTCTTTTAAGAACAATCTTGCAGATTTAGTCATACAGATTCGCTCCCACACTGTGAAACAAGAGCCATTTACCAGCAGTGACTGTTTTTGTGGAGGTACCAAATTTGGCTACAAGATGAACACCTGTAAGCATGCAATTAATACTAATAAACCAATGAACGGCAATTTCTGCTGGTTGCAGCTCCACGACAAGCTCCCAAAACTTATTTGCTGAGTATAACCTGTATTTCTAACAGATCCAAGGCCTGTGCTTTCTGCTCTAGACACAACAGTTGCAGCAAACAAGGAGGAAGTATGGAGCACAGGTCAGTAAGAATCACAAAAATAGGCAAAATAAGAGGATTTGATCTTAAGATTATGAAGGTTGGAGAGCTAGGATAGGATGTGGGCTATATATATGTATGGAGAAGGGTAAAGACCAGAAGATTGGGAAAGTAGAAATCCTAGCTGTGAGAGTAAGGAACACTCCTCAAAAGATCTGGCAAACATAGCTTCTTATCACTCAGAGTAAGTTTGGGAATCCCTAGTCTAAGCCTATTAATACTAATATATAGTATATAGTATATTCGTTTTACAGTTCACTACAAATGCCATAATGACAGTGCAAGACATAATGAAATTTCAGTACTTCTCAGTAGAAAAAACGACAGATGAGTTATTTAGTGAGCTGTTTCCCATGAACAGTGGGTTTAAGTTATTACAATTCTTAAAATGCTCTTGAAATAAATACCTTTCAGGCTCCACATCAAAACTTCTGATATTATATGAATGTCCTTTAATTGTTTTCATCAATTCTTCCACAGTAGGTAAATCTAATTAGTGATAAATATAAAATAAATACAAAAAAACTTAGAAAAAATACTTGTTAAAAGGTCAACACTTAAATATGTTTCATAAATTGAGTATTAAAAATATTACTAGCTCATTCATTCTACATGCTTGTACAATACATGCCTTCCTTTCAGCTATTTACCTGAATCAACAGTTGACATGTTTTTTGAGTAGATGTCATTATTTTGTGAAAGGCTTTGCCCTAAGCCTTCTGAGACTGCCATTGCAGAATTGTGCAATTTCTGCTCTTCAGTGTCTCCCAAAGACTGATCAACATGCTGATATGCTTGCTGTAATGCTTCAGTGTCACTGGTGGTTTGTCCATAGGAAGTACCTGTAAAAATGCAGGCTCGTAAGAGACACTACTGGATTTTCTGTTTTGGGAAACATCCCACTAGAACCTGTGTTTCAGTAACTAGCTTGCTGAAAACAGTGATGTTCATAAAAAATACCCTGAAAATCTCATGTTTAGTATAAACAGTTGCCCAGTTAATCAGTACCTACTGAATAGTCCCATCTACAGTTTGCATGCCTCTCCACCATCCCTCCCTCACATCAGTATTTTATCAGTGCTAAAGCTGATAAAGTGTGTGATATAATTATTTTAACAGATGCCATTAGAGCCATACTCTGGATGGAAGTGGCCTACACTGTTGTGCGAAGTTTGATAAGAGAATGTATTTAATAATTGTGTGCAATGAAGTCAAAGAAGAATTTTAGCTATGATGAATAACCATTGGAGATGCTATTTAAACATGAAACTGCAATGTCAAAAACTACTTTGCAATAATAAAGTGTGAAAAGGTATCTTTTTAGCAGAAATATGACTTTTTCCTTAAATACTTCCTCCCGTTTTCAAGATTTCTTGCTAAAAGCCAAGGGTTTCATGTTCCCCAAAAACTGAAGAACAAATGAAGACATCAGTTACCTATTCTAATCAAGTAAGGTTTCAGGGTTCACGTTTTGTTGTGTGGCGGATATTTTTCTCGTTTTTCCTTTTTTTTTAAGCACCCCTTACCTGCTTCATTCATTTCAATTCCACTGACTTCTTCAGGCTGATCATGTTCGCCTGGAGCTACATCTGATGTCTCAATGGCCTTCTGGAGTTCTGTTGTTGAATCTTGTGAATCAAGTAACACAACTAGGAGCAAGAAAATAAATTTTAAAGAAAACACAATTCTCCTATTTATACACTGTCTCCACTGGAATTAGAAATATACCAAAACTTATCTTGATGTCCTAAACATACAAAAATTTATTTTTGTATATCTATATGTATATATATATATACATATATATATATATACACACACTATTGTAATGCCATTAATGGTAAGCTGATGAACTCTGATGGCAAATCTGGCTAGATGTAATAAATATAGAAATATATTAATGATCACTCTGAAATGTCAACATGTAGATTATTTTTAACTACCTCAATCCAATGGATTTTCAGTACACAGAACACAATAAAATCAGGTGAAAAATATCCAAATAGTAAAAATCAGGTAAGCAACTTTCAAAAAGCTGTATTTAGTCTTCTCCCACGGATCAAAGTTTATATTTTACCTTTAGCCAGCATGCCAGTGTTTGCTTCTCCCTAACAAAAATAAAGAAAAAAAATCGGTTTTGAATATCAGACAAAAAAAACTGGACAAACTTTAGAAGTTGATTTAATACCTAAAACCAGTTTTTAGATCTTAGAACTAAGCAGTTCTTCATGCTCCAAGAATATGAACTTCTCTAAAACCCTTCTTGGGATGCCAAAAGGTTTCTGTACTCTATAAATCCTCTCAAAAGTGAACAGGAATTAAATGCTACTCTGCATAAATTGAATATTTTTGCACCTTCCTGGTTTTCTTTTATTGTAGTTTGAGAAAAGAAAAGAAAGTAGCAGTAAGTACATTACACTTCTATTCTACTTCTTCTTTTCAAACATTTATTACAAATAGCAATCTAACAAATTTACCTAAATAGAACTAAAAAAAAAGAAAAAAAAGTTTACCCAGTGAAGATGAATACATGATACTCTATAGACTTTTTTGGTAAAAAACCCAAACTATCTAAATGTGTGCTTGAGGGATGTATCTATGTGCTTCAGCCATTTGTGCTATACATCAAAAGACCTGACTAAGCCAGTGGGCAGCAATCTCATACAGGGTAGATTTTTGGGTCCTCTGATCAAAGTGCTTCTTTGTACAGAACTACTTCCATCAGTCTACCACTTGTTGGTATAGACATCACCTTAACAGCTCAGAGAGATAATTCACTACCCATTCTGAGGCTGAGTCTCCAACCTGAGCTCATCATTTATGCAATCCCATCCACATTTCTTAATTTAAAGGAGGAGTAAGCAGGAAACCCCATGAAGAACTTAACTCTTTCAGTGATATCTCACAGTAAAAAGTATATCCTTAATAGAATGATACTCTTTCAGACAGTGCATATTATATAAAGGTTTGCTATTTCTACAGTTACATGCTGAAGAGCTTTTAAAATTCATGCAAGTAATAGAAACATTTGGTAAGTTATACCTGTTCTTGAGGACTTAAATCAACTTCTGACATGATGTTTTGATTCACCTCATTTCCCTCAGCTTTAAGGGCAGGATTATCATCTGTCTCTTCAAAATCTTCACTGTAGCTACCTGAAGAGTAAATTAAACATCAAACAGAATGAATATTCAATGAAGATAAAGCAGCAAGAGAAAGCTGTTTCCTTTTCCTCAATAACCCATCTAAAAACAGCTACTGCTAAAATTACTCCTTTTACAAAGGCAACAGAAAGATACTAAGACTATAGTGAAAGTCACATATCATCTCTCTAAATTCAAATGAAGTTTGTTTTACAATCAGATACGCTTTACCTCCATCTCTTCAAGTTGTACTTGAATTGACCCCTTTTACTCAATCACTTTCTCTCACTTCGGGGTGAAATGATGCAATTCCTACCCAGTAGATGAACTACTCTGTACAACCACTTTGACAACTCCAGCAGTTTTTGGGCTCAGAATCCTCAAGAGTAAGCATTATTTAAAAACACAAGTGTGTCAGGGAATGAACTTTAGAAGGAAGCCAAAGCCTTTTCCTTCAGTTACCTAGATCCTTCCACAAGTTTCAATTCCCTTTTGCTGCCTCTCTCCCACTCTGCACCTGTGGTTACAGGCTTTGGTGTCTGCATTATCTGTAACACTTAAATCTAGAAGCATTGCAAAACACTGGTTCATAATGTGTTCTGCATTTTGCCACCAATACAATTGACACACAGTTTAATTTGTATGTAAAAACTGCTTTATGGAGAGTCACTGTTTCAGCATTCTCTTTGGTTTTGGACCACCATATGTTTGACCAGCTGAAAACAAGCTTTCTCATACTGACTTAAGGCAAACACAGTGCTTATACTATTCCTGCACTCCTATTATCCATTATTTTGATTGCTATTTCATGAAATACCAGTTTCATGAACCCAACCATGCACAGCACACAGACTGGTAATTCCAGGTATTTCATGGCAACTGTTTTCCTAAAAATCAGAAGTGTCGATTTCATGACAGTAACCTTAACAATCAAGTAATTTCAACCATTTTGTTAAGAAAAAGACTACAACTATCATGATTTCTTGAAGTTGACAGAGTAATCAAGTTTTCAAGAAGGGAAGATTTCCTGTGATTACAGTTTACAAATACAGCCTCTTTTTGTTTTGGAAATTCAAGCCTGACAACAGGACATCTCAAAAGTTCAGCTAAATGTATGAATTTGAAAATACAATCTGTTAAATTACAGAAATACATTCTATCGTATGCTATCAATGAAGCACGAAATAAAGGGAGATGACAAGGGAAAGACAAATAAGGAAGATGGAAGGAGTGAAGCATGGAAATTTTAAGGAAAAAAATAAGATAAGAGTAATACTGCACATGACAGAGATTAAACTCAGGCACGAGAAGATGGCATAAAAATACAGATGACTGTTAAGGCACTGCAGTAAACTAAACATTAAAACATATTTCATTATCAGAGTTTTGTTTTTTCATTTATGATTGATAGGAGTTTTTTACTATTTTTTTTTCCTTTTTTTGTTTGTGTTTTGGGTTACAAGAGATTAAAAATCCACTTAAAAAAAAAAGGAAGGACAAAAGCAGAAGCAAACACCCAAGCCCCTATGTCTGAATAACAGCTGCACAGTCATGATACCAAGGCAGCCTAAGAGGCTGACGTAAAAACTACTGATAAGAAAAATGATTGTATTACCATATTTCTCTTGATATGCAGGTTCTTCTTCTCCTTTTTCAGTTTTTTCATTTCTGAAAAAAAAAAAGAAAATTCTACTCTCATTTTGAACAGCAAATAAATACACTTTTTTTTCTTGGAACTCTACACTCTGATACTTCTTACAATTATTAATAAAATAAAAAAATCACATTTGTCCAACATATCAAATCATAGGTAAGAAAGGTAGAAAAATGTCAGCACTTATTAAGTATTTCAGATTCTACGACTACCCATAGTTAAAATTCTGAATCTCTCTCTTAAAATCACTCTCTTTCTGCATTCTCTTCAACAATCTACATCAGCTTCTCAAAAAGTATTTTACCATCTGGTTTGCCTCCTGTTCTGACCTTCTGATTCTGTGTTAACAAAATAAATTAAAAAAAACCCCACCTCTCCTTTATTTCCCCTTTTCCCATAAAATTATTTTTTTCCTTACCTAAAACTCTCCAGAATTCTGCCCCTCAACTGTTTTCATATCAGAAGTTGCCTTTGAACTCAACATTTTCAGCAACAGAAGCCTGAACTTCTCTTTCATCCATTTCTCTCACAGATGTTTGGACATATTTTCACATAACTGATTATAAATGGAGTGACCTGGTCTATGAATTTACATCTTTCCTCTAGATTAATTTTTAATATCATGTCTAAAGGTCCACAGAATCTTTCCTGATCTATTTCCTTCTTGCTATCAGTTGTTTTCTCCTAATTTAATTACACCTTACAATTAAGAATGTTAAATTGAACTTGTTACTACTGAATTAGGCACAAACTGTGCAGCTATGTTCACTCATTACCAAGTTGTGCTCCCACCTTACTCCTTTCTTCTATTTATTATGCTCATTTCTGCCCTTGCCTCAAAAAAAAAAAAAGCCCAGTCATAATAAACAAACAAAAAACTGATGGAAATCATACAGGATGTTGTCCCCACAAAAGTTCAGTGACCATACCCAAGTCACACGTGCCCACTAACACAGTCCACAACTCTTCTTCCCTCGACATTACCGTACAAATGGTGCTAGCATGACAGAATCATTAGAATCCAGCTCTTTATTTAATCTTGAATAATCAATAGTAGAGGAAGCTTCCTGTTCAAGTCTGGCAAAGAAGATCTCTTTTTCTTCTTTTTCTTCGAAGGTATCCAATCCAACTCCCAGGATACTTTGATTAGGCCCAGAAGCTATAACTGAATCTAAATTTCAAAACAAAGAATAAACTTTGTCTATGCTCTATGTTCACACAGAATAGCCATAATAGTTAGCAAATAGTTACAGACAGACTCATAAAATATTAACAGTATCAAATAATCACAAACTAGTACTAGGAGACTTCATGAGATGCAGCTGACAGAAGTGAAGAATCCCATCTTGCAGCGAATTAAGGTAAACTGCTTTTACTAGTAATCTATTTTGATCTACCGAACTTCATGAAATGGTTGGGCACTCAGTTCTCACCATTTGTTTCCAGGCTGTCTCTACTAAAGGAGATAGAAATCCCATTATTTTTCTGAAGCTGCATCTTTTCCATATGCATATTTTCTCCCATAGGCTGTGAAGTGTTCTGTATCTTGACAAAGCTTCCATTGGCTCCGAGAATTCCTAGGAAAAAAGTTGCAATATTCTTGACTACCATCCAAAAGCTATTTTTATGACAGTTCAGTCTTTCAGTCACCTTCCAGAACCAGTTTAAATCTCATGTTGCAACCGCAAAGATATACAGGCTCACAAACCACATTTACCTCATTTCCACTGCTATAATTCTGTATGTAAATTTTGTTTAATTAATTAAGCTATTATATACTTCGTCTTCCTATGCTTCACATTGCATACAAACCTAAAGCTCAGCATGAAGCAAATGCAGAAACTGTAAAAACTGACTTACTGTCACATTATTCATTGAAGACAATCACACGCACAGGTCCCTATACAAAAATTACACTTCTTCATTAAAAGCCTGTTCATTTTATTTGATCTACTACCTCAGATCACTTCAGGTTTTTTAAAATTGTAGCCATTGCCTTAGCAGCTACATTTCATTTGCTGCCTAAATGCTTTAAGGAAAAAAGTAGTACTCACATTTACCTAAAGGTCACTGATGAACACTCAGTTCTTCCATTCTGTATGTCTATGCAACTACAAATGGCAGTTCCTCTCCTTATTGTAATTTCGTTCTTCTGAGCGTTCAACATCATCTTACCAACTTTATGCTGGCTCTCAGGCACAACACTGCCTTATCTACTTCCTTAAGGAAGACTAAAAGCCAGATATTGCAGGACATTACTAGTTCAAAAACCCCTTCTGCCTACCCATAAAACACACGTATTTATACTTAGATTCTGTATAAGTTTTTGTTGGAGAAGGGGTAGGAGAAAAGCTGCTTATGCATTTTATCAAATGACACATGAAGGGTATCAACACCTTTTCCATTTCTACTGGGCAGTCCTCAGCATGTTTATTCTGTTGAGAAGTAGAATAGGTTTACTTTCTTTATTTCAATGGCAAAGGCCCCTTGCCTATTTTATTGGGAGTCTAAGATTCTATATCTTAGCTCTGTCCTCAGAGCTCTGTCCTCACTACAGAGCTCTGACTGATTTGCCTTGCACGCAACAAATAAATATCAGAGACATTATCTGAAGCTCCACACGCATACAAGTTAATGCCTAAATAAACATGTATTGCTAAATGCCTAAATAAATCCATATTGCTAAAAGCCTAAATAAATAAATATTGCTACTACATTGAAAAGGATAAAATGGAAAGCTCAAAGTGCTGAACTGTATAAAAAACTACAAATAGCCCATTTCTCAGGTGGCCAAATGCAGTAATTTAAAGCAATTTACCCAGATGGAACTCTATTCTAGTTATCAAGGCAGCAAATAAGAGTCTGTTTGCAGCTGGGTCACAAGTTTTTTACAGATCTTTAGATCAGCCATAATATCACCAGACCCCAACCACCTTATTTTTAAATGAGAATATGTTAGCAGAATCAAATGATAAACTGACACTGACGTCCTATGTAGAGATTTGCAAGAAAGAAAAAGTGAATATAAATCCGTAAAAACACAATTAGAATGTTTAATAGAACCAAATATTAAAAAAACACCCATATTTTCACATATTGTTTTATTTAAACAATCTCAAATCCAATGACATTTCTGAACAGATGTACATCGATCTTGAAGGCTTCCTTGGATTTATGTAAGCTATCTAATAATTTTTAAGTATTTTTCCAGGTAAAGTTTGAGTCAAATCAGAGGTTTTTTTTAACAAAAACACCTCCCATAACAATCTGAAAATCAAATACTATTTTTGCAGCCATTAAATTTTGCAATTTAGCCATTCTCAACACCCAGGCCATGCCCCAGATTATAGGGGACTCTATCATTGCTAATAAAGGTAAGAATGTCTGTTTTCATTCTCCCTACACAAGCTGAACTTTGAGAAACCTATCAAATTTGGAAAAAAATATCAACTTGTATGGATTTTGACGTAATTTTACTGTGCTTTTGGCTGTTTGAAGAGTTCTACTGGTTTCTGTGGGGCTAGCAAGAGTGACTTTTTTTTTGGAGGGGGAGGGTATTTGTTATTTTTTGTAAAGACTTTTAAAAGCAGCAGTCTTCTGGAACTCCAAAGATTCCTATCTGTAACTTCATATGCAACATTTTGTAAGGCTATTGATAGACAGTATTCTTTTTTAAAAACGTCCTGCCACTTGGAATTAATTAAAATGAGAACCTGAGTTTCACTTAGAATAATATTTGTAACCACATTTGAAAAGTTTAAAAACAAATAAAAAGGACTCAAATGGACAATGACAAACATCTTCTTAAAAGTAACTTTTTTCCGAATTTGACCAAGATTGTCAGAACTGAGCCATTCTATTTTTTAATATCATATAAAACACAGTAGATTTGTTACCCTCAGAATTGTCTGGACTGTCAGAAGCAAAGGTTCCTTCTTCTTTGTTTAAGTATGAAACTTTCTTGTCCTTATGAAATTTTTCCAACATTTTGAATTTAGACAAAGCCTTGCTGCGAGATGCACTGGAAGAAGGTTTAGAGGGAACTACTTCTAAGTGTACATAAACATTTAAACATTTTTATGCATAATGGACAGGGAATAAAGAGAAAAGTAAGATGTGAGACTTCAAATTGACACTTCTGAAAAAGTAATACAGTTTCATTTCTTGTAGATTGAATTGTGTCTAATTTTTCTATCTATAACTAAAAATTAAAGTTAATACTTATAACTTCTCAGAATATAAATCCTTTCCTCTCTTTTATTTTTAAAAGAGAGAAATTCCTTCTTGCTCCATGTATACTTTGCATTCAAATACACTGTTCCAGGAGCTCAATGTTTTACCTGAAGGAAAAGGAAATCAGTAAAACTACTTCAACACTAAAACTACTTCAACATGTTTTCGAAGCAAGCATCTAGATCGGCTCAAAGAAAAGTGGAAAAACATAGGTACATAAGTGTAAATTACTACTGTCTTTATCACTGTCAGGTATAGAACTGCATGTTGATTGCTCAAATCCATGTGGGGGCTTGCTGAGCAGCAAATACAATCAAGCCCCTTCCATTCACATTAGCAGAATTAAGTTTTATATAACAGTACCTATGCTGAAAACTGTGCTCTCGTGAAACTTAGAAGATAGTCTTGGTACACGCTTTATATACCTTAAGGTAGCCAGATGATCTGTATGAAGTCTTTTTCCTTGTTTAAATTGTCAGGGTGGAAGAGGCTTCTAAATTGACTAATTCAGAGAAAACTTAGTTACAGGTCTTTTGAATTTACCTCTGCCACCTAGAAACAGGAGCATGGGGATACAGGATCAGAAACTAACACAACTCAAACATCGAAGATGAGTAAAGGAAGTTGGTGAGCATATAGCAGGTGAACTGCCAGAAGAGAAATTGTACAAAATCCATGGTCCTTTATTCCCTCAACTGATGTGCAAGTCCACTAGTGAGGCACCACTTCTCCAAATCTATATGCTCCCATGTTTACTGGGAAACAAAGTGTTGACAGCATGCCTTCTATTGTATATAATGCAAACACCCAATACCTTTTAAAAGTAATTTGAAATAACTACCAAAGTCTTACCATTGCTCATATTTCAAATACTAATCCTAATTTGAGGAATAAATTATTTTTCTGGTTTATCTCTCAGACCGAGATGCTTTATAGCTATTCTATGAAAGTGAGGCTTATGAAAACAGGGCAGCACATACATTCTAGGGAGCTAACATAGGGAAATATTTTATAGGTTATATATGAGCTCACCAACATGACCTAGAGATCAAGTGCCAAATATTTCATTTGTCATGGCTCTCCAAAATATTATCGATCTGCTTGAATTTAACTCCAATGCCATGTTTAAACTAGTACAACTTAATTGATAGTGTCTTTTAGTATTTTTAGTATTTAATGGATCAATGCTTATAATTTTTAATTATTCTTCGGATAGCATAAGAAGTGACTTCATATAAAAGGCAGAATCTGAAGTTACACTGACTAAATAATCCTGCAGATTAAACAATTCAAGTTTGTCATTGTAACACCAATTACTGTTTCCATTGCAGGGGCAGCATGCACAGAGCAGCGCACTGGTCAGCAGAGCAAAAAGAGCCACATCAGTAGAAAATGAGTAAAATGCTTATCTGGCTGTGGTCTTTGAAATTAAACAAGTAAAACAATGAATATTAAGATTTCTTGAGTATGAAATACAGAAAGTATAAGAGACTTTCTTTTTAGTAAGCAGGGATTTACTACAGGTGAGAGATTTTTGTTCAGACTTTCAAAGTTACCCTCCCTCTTCCCCAGGCTTACATTCAATACTGTCTGTCCTACTACATCACTACAGATAGTGACATATGATGTTACAATAACTGAGCAAAAGTTCACACAGTTATTAGTTTCTTCTGGAAATGACAAATGAAGTGAGTGGCAGCTTGTTTTTAGTGAGAACACAAAGGTCAAATGGACAATTTGCTAAGGATTTTCTATAGGAAACACAGCAGTAATACAAGGTTAATGCTAAATAAATATTTCAAAACATATTTAATCAAATACCAGACTGGGAATCTGAATGAGGACTCTTTTGTCCACTATTTTCCACAATTTCAGCACGGTTTTCCGTCAGTTTCTTCTCTTTTCTCACTTTAACAAATTTTGTTTGTAAATCTTGAAAAGACAAACAGCAGGAACAGACAGGCAAGCAAGACAGGACAGGAATTCTTATTATCCAATTTCTTTTTTATCATTTAAACCACAAAAGCAAGTAGAAAGGACATTAGTTAGAGGTAGGTCTTTAATGTGCCGAATATGGAAGACAGTGCTTTGAATCATAATTTCCACATTTCAGTTTAATGCTGAAGAACAGAGTTCAAATGTGCCTAGAATAAATAGTGGAGTTATCTTAAAATGGAATTATTTTAAAAGAACTTCATACTTCTCAGCCAAATGAATAGAAGTAATCTACACTGTTAGCATTAATCTACAAAACTAAATGAAAACAGACTATTAGTTTAATTATCTACCTATTTCCTGACACTTCTGCACAAGACGTGTTGCAAAAAAATAGCCAAAAAATAAATGTACAGCACATATTTAGTCTTATTCTCTTTACCTTTCAAGAAAGTATGATACAGGTACTGAAGTAACTCAAAATTAAAACCTCAAACTGGAAACAACCTATCAGCTTGGTGTATTGCACAAGATAATTAGTCACACTTTGTTAAGATAACAATATCTCTACTCAGTAACACCCAAACACATCAACTTACAGATACGGAGCACGTACTTGTAATGCAGTGCCACACTGTGGATGGAGGTAAGATTTATACACTTACATAAGTTTGATTCATGATGACAAAACTTTAAAAATACTAATTCTATTCTAAATTTTGATAATGTCCTATCAGCAACGAACATGAAGGTTCAAGCCTAGGAGAACACACAAGGATCTCCACAAAATTTCAAAGTATGCCAATGTTACACTTTTCAGAAATTAAACTTAGCTTATTTTCTTATTTGTAACCATCACATCAGTATTTTTATTTTTTACCATAGGACAATTGTTTTGCTTTTTAGGGGACATTTAATAACCTCATGAAGAACTACAAATCTAAATTGTCATCTTCTCAGTCATCCCATGCAGTAACTTAAACTGCAATTCTGCTATGTCTTCATCCACTATTAATATGTCTGAGAGACACACTACAGAACATACACCTGCTGAAGAATATTAGATCTGGCAAAACTGTATTTGACAAAGTACTTGGAAACATAAAAGACAAACAGAGAGACACTATAAGCCTATCCACACTGAATTTCTTATAGTCACCTGACCTGCCAATTTAAAACACCATAAGTATACCTACACAAACTAAAATCATTGCACAGTTTGTGGTGTGTACCCACATGTATAAATCCTCCTCTATGTATGGGATTCATAATTTTCAGTTATAGACATATAAAACTGCCGAGGAAAACTCAGTTTATCCCAAAGGCGGCCAAGTTGGTTTCTGCAAACATCTCTCTTTTGACTCTAAGCTAACTGAGCTCCAACTAAGTCCTTAGTTAGCAGAATGGCATTCATCATAGCACACACTATGCAACTGCTACCATTTGCAAGTGTCCAGTATGACAAATACAGCCATTTCCTCTTCTTGCCAAGGGAGAAAATGGAAAGCCCTCTGGTAGGAATTAAAGGCCTCTCTGCTTGGTAGTATTAAAGTACTAGCTGAGACATGGCTTACTGCATATGCCCCACGAGTGTGGACTTCTATGCAGAACGGTGACAGAGGGGTAAATGAAATAAAACTAATAATCTGGTTGGCAAAAGTGGTGCTTGGATAAGAACTCAGTGCACAGATCCAGCATATTTGGTGTACTGTAATTCTCAGTTTTATTATGTCCAACTGCCAAGACATGTTGGACCTTTGATTCAAAAAGCATTACACAGATCACTTTCAACTTCCTCCAAAAAAATCCAGCCCCTCACCAAGATTATGAACAGGCTAGCTTCTTTTGCATGTAAATTGATTCCATGCTGGCAAAACTGGGTAGGCTCACCAACTGAATGTTTTTCTGTTAAAGGAGGTGTTCTTAAGAGAGAACTTAAAAAGCTTACCAGATATTTCATATATCAATAAACTGCAGATCAAGCTTGTTTCAGTTCTAATGGCTTTACCTCTAGGTAAAGTACATAGCTGATAAGATACTCTTATTTTAAAAAATGAAAGTGGTGAAATTTATTTGCACAGAACAACTTGATACAATTACATTATTTCTTGTGATTCGGCTTTTAATTTTACTTAAACCACACAAGCACTGTTCTGTAAAACTTGTAATCAGCCTACCATTTAAGAACCCATTCCAGTGTGTTTTGTACCATGAGAAGCACCAAAGTTGGGTTACTGCAAGCATCTCAGAAAAACCATGGAAACATGCTGAAGTGAACATCACCAGATGAGGTCATGCTAACCTCTTAATTCTCACACTGCCCAGCAAGAACACTCTGTCCTTCCATTTTTTGAAAAGCTGTAAGGAAATCATCGTATCTCATAACTACCTGATAACTTTCTCATATCCATCTAAGTTTTACAGCAACATCTTAAAAGGCCAGAGACAGCTAAGAAGTCCAGTCACCACCTATTAGGGTTATGCCAAAATGACACAACTGCTGGCTAGGATTTGACTCCTAACTAGGACAACACTGACAGGACAGAGCTATGCTTAAAATCAGAGACTACCAGCAGTATTTTAACTCTATCATATGAAAAATTGATTTTTGTAACTTTCTGTTAAGCTCCAGTTATAAGAAATACAAATCATGAAAATTAAGAAGCCCCCAGTTACCACAAGAACAAGAGGCAATCACCCTGTGGAAACTCACAACTCATGTGCTTTACTATCCAAGAAGAAAACAATGAAGAAATGAAAAAATAGAGGTGGAAACCTTGCAAACAATAAAATATTTTCTTCCAGAACTATATGACCATGTCAGTACTGAACAATCATGCCATCACAGCCCATTTCATCTTAAGCCATGGTTCTTGGCAAGGCAAATGTTGAGGATACTGACAGATATACATCAAGCCGATGTTGAAAAGTTTTTCTGTGGTTTTCCAACTTATTACAAATGTTGCAGTTAGCATAAGTCTATACAAATTGGTCTTTTTCCTCTATAGTTTTGAAAACAGAAATATATAAAAAGTCAGTATAAAGAATAGGCTGGCTACAAAACATATCTACCAATACTTTAGCAGAATTCATAAGTTACATTTTCTAATTATTTTACTATTTATAATGTGCTTATTCTTTACCTGTTTCGGTAATTCAAAAGCTACAGAAAAAAACAGCAGCTCACAGCTTGAATATATTCTATAATTATAGAATATAATATTCTACAATTATAGAATACAATATTCTACAAATACAATTCTATTTTAGCTTTATACTTGACAAACTTGCTTTGTAATGTTCTAAAACACTTGACTGGCATCAGCTTAATCTGAAACCAGGCCTAATATGCAGTATAAGAAAGGACTAGCCTGACCCCCTGTGGTCAAAATATTGCAAAACTATATATTACCACCATCATCCAAATCTTCCTCAGATATCCACCATGGCACTGAATCCTTTTTCTTCCTTTCTTTTTTCCTGGGCTGTCCCAATGTCTCAAGAATGCTGGATTTTTTCTTTGAATTTCCAAGCGAATCATCTGAAAGAGACTGAATCAATTGCATACAAAGTTAAAGAGAGCTTTTACATTTTCACATTGTTGAACTGTTTTTCAGCCACTCAATTCTGGACTTTTGAGTCCAGATGCCTTTCTTTACTCTGACTTTACACTGACTGCCTTTTTTATATACGCGTGACAAAGCTGGTTAAGAAAGAATAACTATAGTCATGTGGCATAAATAGTGAGTATTATAATAACCCCATTGCCAGAGTCTGGATATATTAAAAGCTAACAGAGAGTATATGTTCAAATGAATAGCATAATCAGCTCTTTTTCAATTAGTTACAACACATAAAACCCAAAATCCTAACTACATCCCTGAAGATAACAAAGTAAAACAGAAACAGTTTTGCCTTGGCTTTGTTTTGTACATTAACAACATTATTAATATTCAAAAAATAAACATTCTATCTCCCAGCAAATAATATTTCAGAAATTAATTTTATACTTTGTATTCATGGAATATAATAGAAATGCCAGAGCCATTCCCGCCCAACTCCATATTAAGCTTTCTATATGTTAGTCATCCACACTGATTCTGACTGATGGCTTAATTCAATGGAGAGAAGGTCTATGAGTATAAATATCCTATAAATTTAAGTTACTGAAGAGTAACAGGAAGGAAAACAGTGATCAAGGAAATATTAAGTTAGAGCAGTAAACTGAGGTTAAGGGGGGTGGAATATTTTTTATCTAAATTTTTAGCTGTAACTGCTGAAACCAATTGTCCTAAAGCATCTTAAAGAACTCAGTGACTAGTTAGCAAAAGCCATAAACAGTAAGAAACAAGAAATTCACAAACCATATGTATCATATGGCAAAATTTCCAAAGCTTCACTTTTGTAATAGTCACAAATAAGAAAATGTGATAGTATAAACAGAATACCAGAGGCAACAGGATTGTGGGCACTTAATATGTAAAATATAAGGGTATATTTCATTGAAAAGAGCCTCTGCAGTCCTGATTTCTACTACATAAAAGCACTACCATAAAAACCTACCTTTACTCTATGATTAATGTTTCAACTTACATGTGCCTAACAAGAACATCCATAAATCAAATGACAATTACATAAAACAATAATTTAAGAAAAATTGTAATAAATCTTATTAATATCTCTGACCAAGAACATCTTTAGAGCTTACAGCTTCACTTGAGAAAACTAAATGCTCGTCACACAGACTAAGAAAGAAAAAAGTGCTCTGAGCCTTGCACTTTAATAAAACACAATTTTAATAAATCATGAAAATGCTAGACAACTGGATGTATTGCAATTTCTTTAAGTTGGCTCAGTGACATAGAACAAAACAGCTTTACATTCCTAATATACATCCTATAAATAACAACCTCCTTGCACTAGTCACAACACAAGTACTAATGCCAGCGTCCCCAAAGGTCAGACTCCCTCCTGCACTAGAAGCACTGACAGGTGCTCGAGGCAAGCTCTGTTATCACTTGCTGTTTCTTTTCGAACAGTATCTTCTGCTCTGCAAGCAGAACTTCAATGATGCTCATACGCCTTAAAGTATTGTAACTAGAGAACCTCAAACCCCCATAGGCTGCTCTCAAGTTCTGGAAACTTTCTGTGTCCAGCCATCTTGTCAACTGCAGACAGTAGGGAAAGAAATGCTGACACAAAAATAATGGTGCATTTTTCTCAACGTGTCAGTTATCTTGATTGTGAAACTTTCAGATTTTTTCCCTTCCTTTGGAAAAAAAAGTATATAAATAAATCAATCAACTTTTGAAAGATTTGGTTAAACAATATTAAGTCATCCCCAAACTACTGAGAAACAGTTTTTACTATTCTCCCCACCAGTATACCCTAAACACAAACATCACTTACAGAGATTTCAAACAATGGAGCACATCAGCTTCTCATCTTTCTCACATTAAAAGGCCACACAGTTTTTATTAAAAAAAAAAAAAAGGGAAAGACAGGAACGTAACAGAAGATGCATGTGTAAAAGTAACAGAGAGTAGACACTGTCATTGATATCTGGGTCTGTATCCAGCTGGCAAAACACAGAACAATGCACATTTTTATTGACTCGATTTGTAGGTTTAAAATAGTTTTAGTTTGAAATGAAGATATGTGTTGTTAAAAGTTACATGCTCTGGAACATGCCAAAGACCACTTAGACTAAGTATAGCTATTTTGATTTTTTTTTCTAACTTAAGCATTCTCAATGTGGGCAATAGCTGAGGAGCAAGAAGAGCATGTCAAATGAGGAACAAATACAAGAAGCAATCATATGCAGAGTTTTGACAGATGCTCAAAACAAATAAAAGAACAGACCTCTTTTCTCTTCCCCAGAGCAACTCCCTTCATAACAACTGTAAGTAAAGAACTTCGGAAGGAACTGCAGAGGCTAATTTTCTAATTCTACTAATAATTTTCAGTGAATACAAGAGTGTTAACTCAGCTACATCATCAAATTAAATAACTTTTAGTAGTCATTAAATTGTAGTACAGCCTTTACATCAAAAAAGCTTCAAGCATACATTATATATAACAGACTCCAAGAATATTCTCTGTCATCGGTAGGTACGTTTATATACAGTAATAGATCTAGTAAAGGCCTTATGTATGTGGTATATATGTTTGAGGGTTACAACACTGTTTGTCTGATAGACTGGAGGGCTAGTTCTGAAATTACAGGTCTAGTTACAGTGAAAAAACACACCTAGTCAGGGCATTTCAGTAATGTCTTAGCTTAAGTTGTAACCCATGGACTTGCATGATTTTGCCTGTACTCAAAATCATCAAGTGCCATGAGGAAGGAAAGAAATACAATTCAAATTTTCTAATCACTACAACATGCTTCATTTTATACAAGAATTTTTATCTAGACTTCAGTGAAAGTAAGTATTGCATAGAAAAATAAGAAATTTTTTAAAACATAACTTGTGCCTAAACACAGGAAGAGTTTTTAACCTCATTTTCAATTATATATCAATTTGAAGCTTCTGGTACTAAGTAACACATGTAACAAAGCTGAAGTAAAAATCAAGAAGCAAAGGATCTTTCTGAAGAAACAACCTAGCAATTACAAAATATTTATTTAATCGCAAAACTGTTTTCTTGATTTCAATACAGCAAAACAGTATGAATTAAGTTTAGCAGTTAAGACCTTGCAAAGATCCACATAAGATCGCTGTGTAAATTATGTGATAAAAGCACAGCTGAATCTCCAGCTTCATATTCTTCCAGATTGAAATTTTCTCCACATTTTAACAGAGAAAAGGGATGTCACCTTGCTCTCAAACGTACCTCTTTCAGAAACTCTTCAAACTGCTCATCTAAATCTTCTTTTGAAAATCGATGAGCCATAATCTGCAACTGGATGTTACCTTCCAGACAAATGAGTTTAAAAACTAAAATTTGAAATAAAAATAAAGTTAATTGAATGCATTCTGAAATTCAATGTAATCTGGTGATTTGCTTTCTTATAAGCAAAGTACTCATTTCCAAAACAACAGCTTCAGCATTTAAACTTTGAGGGATAAATAAAATATGATTCTCTTCAGCACCTTTACATTTTTCTTCAAAAACAGCACTATGCCAATAATCAAACAAGAATATTCGTAATATTCTGCCGTAATTTTAAGGGTTTTTAATTCCTTTCTATGTTTTTTTCTCCAAGACTGAAAACATCTGGCACTGTAGGTTTTGTTTCATCATCTCTGCTGTGCTTAGGACTTGGTTATCAATAAATATATGAAAATCTTTTAAGATTAGAGAATGACATTTGTTTTGATGTGCTGTGACACAGAAAGCCAGTGGCTCTTGCCCCCCTCCCATTCCCAAAAGTCTGTGTTAATTTTCAGGTATAAAATGATCCCCATGCTCAAAAGGCTACAAAGCTTTTGTGCACCACACTGCTCAACACATATGGCTGCCTTCAAAACTGCATATGTATAGCAGCATTAAACTACCCTAGCATCTTCCAGGCTGAGAAGTGCTATGTAAACATAAAAGGGCTAAACATTTGCAGAAATGCTTTTACCATTAATAAAAACTTCTCCCAATATGGAGCCCACTCAGTACACAGGACTGTAACCTACCTAGTAAATTGATTCTGACAGGCGAGTTGTGACAACTGCTTCCTGCTTTCACTCCTTATGCATCCGTAGACCACCCGACACTTTGGCTTTGGCAGTTAAAAAAAAAAAAAAAAAAAAAAAAGTTATGTAGCAGATTGCCCAGACTTTGAATTGAGTAAGATATCCTTCTGTAAGCATTTGGACAATATCTCTGAAAACATGGTAAGGAGATTAAGAATGCTCCCTCTCAGGACACACATAATCCAGTACCCTTTTATACTTTTACATCAAAGAACACCTGACGCCAAATGTAAGATGCTTTAGCAGTTTACCAGCTGTGCCAACTAATTCAGCAAGTGGGGCATACCTCATTCCAGCCTTGTCAGAAAAACAAAGTGATTCTTCTGACATTATCTGTAGTTCTGCATACCTTATAATTACAGCTTTTATAAAAACTAACACTGTAAAGCTTTATTTTTCAAATAGAACAAAAGGACAACAAATACGTCAGAAAATTTCCGTAACAGAAGATCAGAAGCACTGCCCTTAACTTCTCAGCCATGCCTTTAGACTCGGAGGCTCACAAATGGCTGTGAACAAAACGAAGGCGGCACTTGCTGGGATATATGCTACAACGTAACGCAGGAAGCAGTAGTTTTGAGGAGGTATGTCTAAACCACAGGGATGAGGGAAAGCTTAAAACAGCCGAACTCATTTCATGTAACCTTCTAATCATCGGAGCCGTGACCTGATCCTCCGGCGGCTTTCCGCGGAGCACACGCAGGCTGGCACAGAGCAGCGCAGGGGCTCGGACACGGGCAGGCTCGGCTCGGCTCGGCTCGGCTCAGCTCGGCTGGGCTCGGCGGCCCCAAGGGCCGCTCCGGGGAGCTGCGGGGACAGGGGAGACGCGGCTCAGAGTCGGGCGCTGCCCCGGGACCGTACCTGGACCGCGCCGGGCCCGCTCGGACACGGCTGCCTCGCCCGCCGGCGGCGCGGTTGCCGGGGAAACCCTCCCGGCCACCGTCCCGCCCGCCAGCGGGGACGCGCCACGTGATCCCGCCAAATCCGCCCGCCGCGGGACGCACGTGACGGCAGCGAACGGGCCCCACTGGCCATTCCCGCCGCGGGAGCGCCCCGACGGGAAGGAGTCTGGGAAAGTGGCCGGGCTTGCGGAGCGGCGCTCCCTGGCGGCAGGCGGGCTGGCAGCGCCCGGGGGTCCGGGAGGGGCACGGCGGGATCGTGTTGAGTAAACTTCCCTGTTCAAGCATCCAGGAGCCACTCTGGCAGTAGCTCTCCCACCACCTGGGCTGCGACCGGAGTCCCTCCACAGCAGCAACACGCCACGCTCACACAGTCAGAGCAGGTTTCCTTCCGGCTCGACCTTACACGCTTCTCCAGAAGTCGTTCAACTGATCCTTTGGGAAAGCAAAAAGGAAAAAGAAGTGTGTTGCTTTCCATAATGCAAAGGTCAAACTCAAAGCAACCCTTTTCGCTTTTGCGCAGAAATCCCTTCCTAAAGCTTTCCTAATGTTTCAGCCTTGGTTGTCGGCCCTTGTGTTTTTAATACATTTTAGCACATTTCTGGAAATGTTTAAAATAGGCAGAGAAATTAATGACCCCTGTTTCCCTGACCACTGTCTCTCAAATAACCACAGAACAATTGCAGTCTGTGCTTGCATGTGCTCTCCAGTGAGGGTCTGTCAGTTGTGTTTGTTGTGAGAGTCACGTTGCTTTAGGAATTTTTATGCCAGCATTTAGTAAATGGCAAAATAAAACAAGGTTGCTTAAGAATACAAATGAACATTGTTCACACACACATGCACGCACACACACATTTTGATTCTCTCTTCAGTAGACTTGGAACGAAAAGATTTTGAAGTTTTCTTTGGTGAGTGTTGGATACTCATCTCAAGTGAGAAACCAGTTAAAGTCCTATTACTGTCTCATTTCCTGTTAGCTCGAGAGATAAAGACAGTGCTCCCAATATGGTCTTTATGTATCCCAGATTTTTTCATGCTAGTATAAATTATAGTTTAAATTCAAAGAAGCAAAGAAATATGGGCTCTGTATTTTCCACACAGGTCTACAGGAATTACTTTACTAAAGGTGCTGCAGCACTTCTTTCAATCAGGCCTATTGTCTGCAGATGGAGTATTATATTTCTATTTGCAAAGTATTATTTTTCGTCTTTGTGGGCAACTTCTGCTGCTCTCTACAGAAAATGTGGGATCTGATCAAGGACGGGATGCCCACATGAACTAATATACTAGAACAATTTGTTATGTGTGACAGCCTACTGATGGTGAAAACATCAGTTTCCAACGTTTACTCCTTTGTCGCATGAGAAAGCATGGAGTGAGGCATGAGCATTTAAAGAGAAATGTGGAAATTAATTAAAAGAATGTCAGTCTGATGCTGCATGCCTTGATCCTGCTCAGATTTAAGCCAATGCAAATTTTGCTATTAACTTCAAAGTGATAGCTGTGACATCATTCATTGATCATGAGAGTTACTTCATATATGATCAAATAATCACATCAAGGGCTCAGTCCTTCAAGCTGCTAAAAAACTGTTGCACATTGAAGCTTTTCTATTTGCAGAAATATGTTCAAAGAGCCTTGTACAAAGTATAGAAAAATGTGCAGAGGGATCAATGTTGTTGGAAACCTCAGTGCCCATATGGGAAAGAAAAAAAATCCAAACCACTCTTGATGACTGTGGTGGAGAAGAGGCATAGCCTGGTGTTGAAATGTCATCCAGTGCATTCAAATAACATGCACAATAGCCACTTAAAAGATTTTCATTTCCTTCTAATGCCAACCAGTTGGAGCAGTTTTCTCAAGAGCTCTTAAGAGTGGAGCTTGAAAAAGGGGAGAGCAGGGCTAACCACAAAGTTCAACCAGGAACATGGCAATTTGGGCAGCAATGCTAGTAAAGCAGGATGGACACGAATTCTGAAGTAGATCCTGCTGGACAGAGCCCCAAATTATAAGGTGAAATTGTGGCTCTGCTAGCATGTGTGGGAAGCCTTTTTTGACTTCTGTGAAACCAGATTTTGCTGCTGTAGTCATTAGCTTCTCATTTAAGTGTGTGGCATGTGCATGCTTAGCATACATGTTTTTCTTGCTAAAACAGCAAAAATATAAGGCTTCACGTATTAGTATAGTAATTTCAAAATTAACAGCAAAATTAAAAGGAATAATATATCCACACTTCTATTTTATTGTCTAATTTTTTGTTGTCTAAGAGTTTTGTATGATCCATAAATGTCAATGGAGAAAAAAACATCAAATAAAAATGAAACAAAAATGTCTGGCACATTCAGTTTGGCTGAAGCTTTGCTTCAGATAGTATTTCAGTACTGAACTTGCAAATATGTGAAATATGAGATTATGATAATAAATATTTAACCATATTCTTGGTTATGGTTTTTTTAAGGGTTAACAGTTTTCTACTGAATGAAAAGCAAACAAACAGTGGTGAACTAAGAAGTTAAAACTGCATTCTCTGTGTACACCCACTGTGATAATACTTCCTTAAATGACAATGCAATAAAAACCCTTTTCAGTATACGCATCAGAAAAAGGAGAAGCATTCCCTAACTACAAGTTGCACAGAAAATTGAAAAATCATGTGTAACTCTATTTCGTGTGAGAGAAAGTGGTAGTTAAATTAGGATTAGTTATAAAGTAGCTCATCCCACTATAACGAAAGAACATTTTTAATACTTCTACTTTTAATACTTTCACTTTTGGTTCACTGCAGGTCTTATTTTTTTCTGCCACTGATCACCATGGTCCTCAGATCCCAAGGGCTGGATTTGTTGTTGACTGTATTACAGTAGCTAGACTGAACTTAGTGTCTCACCTGACAGGTTTTTTCCATCATGCAGTTTCTTCATGGGCTGAGAACTGAATTCTGTGCTGTGTTTCAAATTATTCCAGAAACCTAGATTGGCCGTGAATCTTATTTCTGCTTGTGTCCCTTGAAGGGAGCTGCAGAGTTTGGAGTTTGGAAGCTGGGCTGTCGCATTGCTGGCCATTTCCCGTTTTCCAGAAGTTAATAGACGTGCACTGTTTCTCATACTTTTTGAAAGTGGATCTTCCCTATGTCTTATTTGTGTAAATATTTAATTGCCTTAATGTTGTGCCCTGTACTGCCAAATTTTCAGTTCCTCAGGAAGAGTGCAAAGTTGCTGTAATTACTGGCTGCAGGAATAAACCCTTTACCATCATAAAGGAAACTCTCCTATCGCCAATTCTAAACATTTAAAAGTGCCTTCAAGAGGGCAAATGTTTGCAGTCAATAATTAAAGCTGCTTTTCACTCACACAGATTAAAAGAACTGCATTTGCCAACATTTAACACCACTTTTTGTTTCATTTCCTGATTGTCTATAAACTTGTTTGAAAACGTTCTACTGTGTAATGCAGCTAGTGGAGCAAGATCCCTTCTGTTACAACCTTTCACTTTGGACAAATCCTGGGAAAATGATTGCAGAAAGATACAAACATAGCTGCTTTGACCAACTGTAGCATTTTTGAACTAGATAAATGTCCTGTGCCTACTGTAGGTCCTTCTTTTCCAGTGAATGTTCTCAGTTCTTGACATCAGACAACATGCTCACAAATCCTACTCTACAGGACTGGAGAAACAACTTGGGTTGCTTCCACCTCAGAGTCATTTGAACTACAAACCCTCATCTGCCATGAATATTCTCCTTTGTATATAGAAAGTTTTGTAATAAATTTTCCTCTTTTTGTGAAGACATGCTGCATATGTTTGGTTTATAAAAAATTAAGGTAAATATTTTTATAAAAATTTCTTGATGGCTTAGGAAAGATTAAACTCAGAAAATTCTGCAAAGAAAAATTAAGTGTTTTGATTTATTCAAATTTTCCAGATCTGTAACATCTTTCATTGATCCTGACAACATATCTGCTTAACACTGGCAGGAATATTAGCTGTGCATTTCAGATTTTCACTTGGTTATTTTTAGTTCTTCTGAAGCCTGGGAAATAAGAAATATAACCGCTTTGAACAGTCTGAAAGAGCCAACTCTAGCAGGGCCTCTGAATCTGATTAGATAAAACAACAAAGAGGTTCTGTTAGGGCAGAGGCAGGAAGAACTAAGGTGGGTGGCAATATCTGTCATAACTCAGGGGAAATGTAGCCTCAAAGCACTCAAAAGTGGGTGAAAAAAATAACATAAGCAATAGACAACTTTCCCACATCTTAGGTCACTCTCCGAATGCAGTTTGAAGAACTTTCTCTGTGCTCCACTTTTTTTTTTTTTTTTTTTTTTGCATTTTTAAAGTACAATAAACAGCACATGCATGTGTGTTTATATTAAAAAGCTGATTTAGAGGAACATGGTTTCCCTAAAGATAAGTATCCAAAAAAGCACAGCGTGGCAACTGCAGTTACATTTGTCAGTAGAGAAAGAGTATAAAATTTAAAGGGATAGATTTGCAGTTTTCAACATTTTCCTCAGAAAGTAAATTGGCTTAAGAATTGCCACATTAGGAGATTTCTCCCTAAAATAAAGCTAGTTATAATACTGCCTTGCATCCTACTGTTCAAAAAAGAATCAAATTGTTGTGTTCACTGCAATTGGGAAGTTTTCAGGTTTTTTTGGGCTTGATTTAAAAATGATCTGTTATTGAAGAAACCTGGAACACCCACTCGGCTAAGGATTATGTTTCCCCATTTTCAGTGTAGGATGCTTATTTTAGGTTGGAAGAGACTGAAATAAAGATTTGTGGATTTTCTCAGGAAAATCAGTCAAAATGTTTTTGAAGTTTCCGTGCATCCAAAATGTGAATTTTGTCTGTGTTAGCAGCTGGGAGCGTCAGCTGTTTGAAGCCCACCACCAAGTGTGCCCCACCCCAGTCATGGCTGCAGATGAGAAACGTGCTGCTTGTTCTTCCTGTTAGAGGTGTATGAGAACAGTCCCTCCAACCTGCTCTTTCCCTGCCTGTTGCTGCCATCATTTTCCTGGTAACTCTAGGTCTGTCTTCCGTGGGACAGACGGAGTGTGTAATAGTAGGTGCATACAGGTACGGTAGTCAATGCTAATGTGATACCAGTTTGCATCGCTCCAGTGGCTCAGCCCCCCATGCCAGGCTGAGGGAGTTCAGCCGCTTGCATGGCTCCTTGCACTGAAATGGAGCAGTGGAGCTGTAAGCACTAGAGTTCAAGCTTGATGGATGACTTTTTGCATCTTCTGGCAAAAGACTGGTTGCAGTTATGCTGCTAAGGTAATAACTATTTCGTTAAGCAGTCAATTACTGGACAAGATTTTTTAGTGGCTTTAAAGGTCATTTCTTTATTTGATGGATTGCTTGCTTTGTCCTATACTAGCCTACAATTTTAGAAAGAAAATTTGGAATGACCACTAATTTATTTGCCAGGAGTTTTATTCAACTTTTTAACCAATAATGTAATCCACAGTTTTCCTTACTTCAACTCTGCTATAAACACTATGCCTGTGAACCAGGCACTTGTAAGTGGTATTTCTGTGGCATTTCCAGCATGCTAGATGTATTTACAGTGTACATTTAGGCAGGAGAGGTGGAGTGTTAAATTTATCCCTATTACATTTTTCCTCAAATTTGTTCTCATTGTAATTTCGTAAAAAAAATCCACTCTACGTTTTATTTTCTTTGAAATCTCTCTGTGACATTCAGTCTTACATTCCTACGCAAAGAATTGAGCATCAGATCTTAAACTTGAGGGGGCAAAACCAGATCCCTGTCAGGAATTGTTGCCTATACAAGTTCTGCTCCACAGGCTGATTCATGGACTGCCCAGGTGAACATAAAGGAAGCCTTTTTTTCCCCACTGAATAGAAAAAGACTAGTGCATATGGATACCCTTTCTTGTCTTTAGCCAGTGCAGGAACAACCCCCTCAGAACCAGGTTCACATGTAATAACAAAAGCCCAATACTGATGGGGGAGACACGATGAGAATTGCAAGTCTGTTCTCTGTGAGAAGCAAGTTTACATGTTTTGTCAATTTAGTGTAGCTGTCTCAGTTGTAATACTTTTGCTCATGGAGACAGAGGGCC
Organism: Lophotriccus pileatus; assembly: GCA_035583135.1. Classification (NCBI taxonomy): domain Eukaryota; kingdom Metazoa; phylum Chordata; class Aves; order Passeriformes; family Tyrannidae; genus Lophotriccus; species Lophotriccus pileatus. The sequence continues at coordinate 80,509,189 of JAWWES010000115.1, read as the reverse complement.
CAGTCCCACGCTGTTTGTACAGATGCTGTTAGTATAGAGAAGGGGGATGGGGAAGTCAGGGAAATCTGAGGTCTCCTCTGCAGCCTACCTGGGGATGTTTCAGCTACGTGCAGATCCCTCACCTACAGCACATTTCTAGGATGCTGCCTTTGTTGCCTTGTGCTGGCAGTGCTTGACAGGGAAATCTCATTCTGTACCAGCTGAAGCAATATTTCTGGAGTCAGCACATGGCCTGCTTTTCAATTTATTTTTTCCATAGCTGATGTTCTGTGTACAGGGAACAAGTCAGCAAATAGGTACTATGGAAGAGAAAACCTCACTACTCTGGAATTCAAATGTGGACAGGCAGATATTTTTTTTTTTTTCTGTAAACAGTGCTTTAGGTAGGGATATCACCTGTCATTACTTAGAGATTTCCAGCAGTGGAACCTTTGGTGTCTGTCTACCACCCACCTAGTACCAAAAATGCCACCAAGAGATTGGCTTGTCGAAGGACTAAAACAGTCCTTAAAGCTTAGCTTCGAAGGACTATGACACCTGTGTTCCCATGTCTTCTCTTTCTCTCCATATCTACCCCGCTAATCACCTATTAGCTCTTAAGGTGCCAGAAATAAACACCAGCAGTCCCGGGGTTCAGACAGTGTATACTGAGACCTGTGAAAACAGCCTTTTGCAAGCATTTGTCTGGAAAATAATACCTAGCTTAAGGACTTAAAACCTATTGAGGTTCTTTGTTGTTTCAGGCTTCTGGGAAGTGGTCATTTTCCTAATGTGATAAGAAACTGAAATGTTTTCAAAGAAAAGACACTTAGATGTGTGGCCTGCCTGGATTAGTAAGACTGGAAGCTGCTGTTCCGTGAATCTCTTAATTATGACAAACCTTCCTTGGCAAGCTGCTATATTTATTTAATGCAATATTAAGCTCTGATTTTTACATGTCTACTAAGTGTATTTGGGTGTCACGGTTTTCTTGCAGTGCAATAATATTTGATTTGATTTTATAGAGGTTTGGATAAGCTTGACTTTTTATTCATTTCCTCCACTCTGAGGGATAAAATAGCCCGGTGTGAAAGCCTTTTAAGATTCAACAATATTATTCAAGCATGGCATCTGCAACTAATAACTATGCAACTTTGAATGAAAAAAATGTCTAATTATCATGGAAAAGGGAAGATGGTTGACTCATCATCTGCAGTTTGGATTACATGTGTGGGATTGTGTTTTGGATGGAGCACTCCAGAATAGCAACACTCCATCAAAAACACAGTCGTGCACCTGTACTCCAAATGGCTGAATAAGGCAAAACACATGTCATCTGAACACTGTGAATCAAATTAAAAAAAAAAAAAAGAAAAAGAAAAGAAAGGAAAGGAAAGCTGGAAGAGAAATAAAGACAAATACCATAACATTGGTGTGTGTGAAGACTTCTTTCTCTAAAGCTCCTTGAGTGATTTATTTTTTGCTAAATCTCTGTTCGCAAGCCATGTTTGATTTTACTCAATGCTGTTATAGACACTGCAACCGGATCTTATGGAAAGGACTGCCAGCAACTGTTTGATCCTGATAAATTACAATAACAGGCACAATTTACAATGAGAAGCTATTGCTGCTTCTGGCTCTAATGTGTGATGAGGTTTAAAACATGGTGGGCCAAAATTTTCCTTACCTGGAGGCCCCCTCAGACCACTCACAGAAGAGTGTTAAAAGAGCCACTGAGCAGAAGAAATTTGCATTCACAGCAAGAGCCAGGCCCAATTTTATATCAGAGGTGAGCGTGTGTGTGTACGTGTATCTGCCTGCATTTGGGGTGAACGAGATGTGGGGAAAAGAGGCACAAGAAGTGTGTATAATCCATATATTTGTGAAACTATGTGTTAGCTGAGCAGCCTATTCCCCTGGTTCCTTCTACATGTGCACACACGTCTCACCGCCCCCCCAGCGCTACCCCCTCCACCCTCCTTTATGCCTGCAATGCATATGTGTTGTGAATATTGAAGTATTTGCTCTGGAGAGTTAATTGATGACTGGCTGCTTATTTGATTTTCATAGTGTCGAGTTCAAAACATAATGAGTGATAAAACCCACCCAATAGCTGGATGTGGAAAGAGGTGCAAATTCAGAAGAGCGATACGAATTAGAACTCCCTGCATATTTTCTTTGCAGTAGCATTCCCAGCCACCTGCCCCTGATTTCAGAAATGTATGCAAGCCACAGTCCACACCCAGGAGAGTAAAGCCTGATTTCGTGAGATATTTCATTGCCTAAAAACTTTGGATAACCTAAACAGATGCTGTTTTGCCTATTTAGGGGACTTTGAGTCTAATCAGGTCAACGTCCTCATTCTTACTCATGTGCCAAGAGGTAGCTGTCCTGGAAGCAAATGTTAATAATCAAAACAAGATACATATTAAAGAATGAGGCAGTGAGAAAGAGATGTTGGAAGAAAAAGACAAACAAGAAAAGGGTGTCAACTACATATACACGAATATGTGCAATTTCTGATAAGCTCATATTGCTGGTGCCTCCTGTAGGGAAGCATACAAGGGTAGCAGAGGCAATCTCACACACTTTTGTTAGTGAAATGTTGAATGAGGGTTCAGAAAGTCTCTAGTAGTGACATTTAGGGGCTCTGACAGATTGTTTACTAGACTTCTGAAGGGCTGTAATGCTCCTCTTCTAACACTGGATTCCTGTCTTTGGGAAGTGTTCACTGAACCAAGGCTGAACCAAGACTGTAGTTCTTGTTTGACCTCACCTTCTGTTAGTTGCTTCATCCAGTTATGGTTAGGTCCACATGGGATGTGTGTCCAGAGAGGATTGGGAGAAATTTTCCTCTATTCCCAGTTTGATTCTCCCTCACTCCAACATGTATAAACACTTGCACATGAACAGCAGAAGCTGTCCCTTGTCCTATGTTCACAAATGTAATTTGTCTGTGTCCTCTGCCTTTAACAAATAAGCTCTGCCATTCCTTTGCTTTTCCCCCTCTTGCTTCCCATTTAAACACCTGTATATATTACACTAACCATTCCTCTTCTCCTTTGAGGAAATATATGCATACATGTACCTACCATGTCCCCTTTCTCTGCCTCTGCTCCCTCAGTTTTTATATGGTATTGGTATTTTCCATGTCACTTCTGGAGAGAGTCTGTGCATGTATTTAAAATGTTAGTGCATGTGTATGGACACATGTGCACACACATGCTCCTGTGTGTAGGTGTACCCCTGTCTCAGGGAGTGAATGGCTGTCTGGATCATGGAGAAGTGGGAGAGGTGAGCATGGACTTGTACCTCTATAGCATGGACACAGTCTAGAAGAGACAAAGTATGAAATATAGGTCTTGAAAGCAAAAGGGATGGGGTTTGAGTTAAAAAGAGAGAGATGTTTCTGTAATTCTGAATATGCATAGATGTTTAATGTCAGTATCTATAGTCTCTTTGTGAAGGTGCAAACCACCTAGGAAAAAGAAGCTAAGAATCATTTCTAAAGAGGTGGCCATTTGTATTGACTATTCTGCAGGAAATATAGGTCCCAAAAATTAGGCTGGGTAATTCCAGGCCAGGTTCCAAGGTTCCATGTCTACCAGGAAGGCATATGATAGAAACTGAAATGAGACATGACAAGTTGATCACAGGAGAAAAAATGTTGAAGTCAAAATAATCTAGAAAAGGGATTCACCTGAAATTAGAGTAATGGTTGCAAAAAGTGGCCTGACTATTTCAAAATGAGGGCAGTCTATGGTAAATGCCTTAAATGAGTTTTGGGGTTTTTTTGGTTTGGTTTGTGTGTGGGGTTTTTTGCTTCGTTTGTTTGTTTTTCCTCAGCGGGCTGTTCAAATTGCCAAAAATCAGCAGAATTTAAGGGATTTTTTTTTTTCTCAGTTTGTCCCATAGCGGAAGAAGAAGCATGATCGTAATTTCTCTGCAGTTCTAGGGAGTGTGAGTGATGTATCCACAGCTGTCCTGTTTTTGGAAGTACTATGGTACTGAGACTGATAACCTGTGTGACTATGACCTGCCTTTCAGGAAAACAGCCATTAAGACATTGCTTTCCCTAGTAATTGGTTCTGGTCAGCAATACTGACCATCCTTTTGTTAAAAACCTGTCTAATTCATCACTTAAATGTGTTTGGCTGGAGCCTTCCGCTTGTGAGACCATCCCCTGTTAGATTAAAGAGCTCTGGAGTGCACTCTATTTCTTCTCTGTGAAAGTACTAATACACTGAAGCCAAACCGCATCTTGACCAGCTGTGACTTGAGGCAAGCAGACTTGCTGTGGGAAACTACTTGTTTCATTTTAAACCAGCCTTTATGATAATATAACAGCGGGATGTGCGAGTCACTGGAGTTTACCCTTGCACCTGCTCGCGTGGACTCCGAGCAGCAAACGCAAACAACGAGAAAGCTGATGACCAGCGATGGCAGAGCTGGCCACAAACAGTCCCCCTGTATGTCAGCTTTGCTTCAGCTGAGCAGACATTGCCACATGGGGTGTCATAGGTTTTAAGAGAGGGATTTCCACTTGTCCCTTCTGCCTTCTCTAGGCAGCAAACTACCTCACATAGTTCAGATTTCATCGTGAGTTGTGTTTACTGAGTTGTCAGAGATAAGCCAGTCTCTGGAGGCAAATGTTAGCATGGGGAACAGAGATGCCAACAGTGAGCACATATGGCACTGTTTGTACTTTTAAATTTGAAAGAACTAGACAAGTTAACAAATACAGATGTTTAAAATCAGTAAGAGTGTTTAATGAAAACAAACAAAATACTGTAGTCTATAAAGCTAAACTTGTTTTTCTTTTGCTCCTTTTGACAAGCTGGGATTAGTGTTTTTCTGAACCTATACCCTCCTTGACATATGGGATATTTTTGAGGGACATTAGTCCTAGCAGATGCTGGGTGACGCTTGTGTGTATGCCTCTGATTTTTAGCTAGTTAATAAATCAGCCTTTACAACCATGTGTATCCTATGATTTAGCACATGCCTAACAATAATACTGGATTAGGAATAACAAACTGTTTCACTGCAAAGAATATTTTATTTCTTAGTAATATTGCATACAATAAGAGCTTTTCTGTAACATAAACAAAAGATTCGTGCTATTTTTTCATTTAGCCAATGCCCTTCATCCCCATGGGTCAAATTTTACTCGGAATTGCATTAGAACAAATGCAGAGTACCTCCACTGAGCTCAGTAAAACTCTTTCCATTCACTTCAAAGGGTGCTGCTTCAAACCTCATGCAGCCTGCTTTCCACAGGCATCAGCAGCCACTTCCTGCCTAGTAAGCTGCTTAAGTGACATTCCCTCAATTAAAAAGACTCATGTAATGCTTTACCTAATCAGAAGGTTAAATAGTGTCACATTGCTTTCATACAAAAATCTTTTTGCTATGTGTCCTGTTCTTGTTTTTGCAAGGAAAACTTTCCTTTTAATCTTCAAGGCCCCTCTGCAGATATTTGTTAAGCTACTAGCACAAATGACATCATCCTTGGCTTCAGCCTTTGAAAAAGAAATGGTATTTAAAAATATGAAATTCTGGTAGCAATGTCACACCCGAAGTTGACGTTTAAAACAAAACTGACAACAAAATCAACTGCCAGGAAATGGACTATTTTTTAAATTATACATCTATCATGTCAAATTTGGGTTAATCTCTGGAGCCAGCTCAAGGATGGATGAGGTAATATTTGCACATGTTGTGGATAAGATAGAATGAAAATGGATTTTTCTCTCTCTCCTTTTTTTATTTTTTTTTTTTTTTTTTTTTTTTTGGCTAATGTGCTACGAAGATTTTGAAGGCTGATGGTTGGAATCAGTACGAGCTGTGACTGAGGGGCTATGTGTGAAGCAGCAGATTAGGATGGTTTTAATATGTTGCATGATGATCTCTGAAAGCCCCGGGCTACATACAAAGTGTTGTGAGTAGGGGCACATGCAGGAGGTAGGAAGATAGGTGATAAGTGGAGGGTTGACATAATTCTGGAAAAAGCTCTCAGAGCCAACACATTTAGTGGATAAGTTTAAGGACTTGGTCTTGTTGCTTCAGTTATGAGTGCCAGGGATTGAGGCTTAACAGGGAGTCAGGACTTGCTGACAGAGCCAGCTAAAGGATGGCTGAATGTAAGTTACAGCGCATAAAAGAAACTGAAACATTGAATCATAACCTGTTACAATACTAACCGCTTTTGCTGTTACAGAAACTATCTGAAAATTTGTTTTTGTCTGTGTGAATAGTGCTTAAAACACACGTGAATTACAGCTGGGAAAGGAATTCCACTAACTCCTGTTTTCTGTGCTGTTTGTGAAAGCTTTTCTTAGCCTTTGTCTACACTGTTCTCTAAAGCATATTCCTGGCAAAGGCCAACATTTGCTCAGTGTTTGTACCAAACTGCCTGTGAAAGGTTGACACGTGCAGAAACTCTGAGAGACATGGCTTACAAAGTGTGGGCCTCAGGTGGCTTGTTCTATCTTGTTCTCCTTTTCGATGGCCTGAGTGGTCTTCTGTATAATCTTGGCAGTTCTGGAGATCTGATTAAGTTAAATAAGTTCTTTCCAAGACCCTACCCAGGGGTCCATGCTGTAGCCATGTCTGTAATGAACAGCTATGAATTGCTAGTCTTCTGATTTCTTTCTTTACTCCACTGGAGGAGCTGAGGCAGGAGAGTTCTACAGGGTATCCACCTTCAGTAGGCAGGGATATGAGTTTTGTTGGACCTTTTGTGTCTGTTTCCCTCATAGACTCCAATGGAAGAGGACTGAAGGACATACAAGGAGCAAGGAGAAAAAAATGTGCATTCTTTCAGGAACGTGAGGGTCAGGTAAATAAATGAGATGTTGGTCTTTGAATCATCACCATCCCTTTTGAGATATGCAGGCAAGAGGCAGATTTCAGTCAGTAATGTCAGGTTTACAAGTGTAAGACCTGAACTTTCTCTCAGGTGTTTTTGGTGTGGGCAGCTGTTTGCTATGATCTTCTGGAAACCCCACAGTCAGGGGTGCTGCAGTCTTTATTCACAAGTGACCATTACATATCCATACATATCCATAGTAGTTGCATGGGTAGTGTTTTGTGCTCAAATATGTAAGACATACATGATGCTACAATGTACTGCTCAAAACACATCAGAATAATGGAAATATTGACTTTCTTGTACATCCCACCCTATTACCTTTATTTCTACCTGACAACTGTGAAGATATTAGAAGAGTCTGCTTATAGAGTTTTAAGGTTATCGTCATTGTCACAAGACATTTCCAAGAACCCACAAACAAACCATCAAGGAAAATCAAGATTTAGGCCAGACAACATGACTGATGACATTCTTTTAATGTCAGGAATATTAATTCTAAGATTTACATATCTGCTCTCCAGATGAACAATACTTCTGAAAACTGATTAGCTGTTTTTAGGGCAAGGACACTGTTCTGCCTGAAAATGCCAGAGAATGCTCAGGTGAAACCGGCAAGAGATGAAAGCACCTAGTGCCAGCCTTGGCTGTGGATGTGATTCAGCCAAGGAGCTCAGCTTCCCACAAAGAAGACCACACTGACAATTCTTATAGGACCACACAGAACAGGACACAGCGCAGAGTATTTTCACAGCCAGCTGCTACTCTGCAAATGGATAAAGAAGTAAAATGATGAATTTTAAAAAATCAGTGGTTGTGAAAGCTTGGGATTCTTCAGTAGAATATAAAATGAGTACATAATATTCACTGCTTTCAAAAGAGAGTCAGTGGAGAAAATCTGAAGTAACCATGACTAGGATTGGGAAGGAATGGAAGTGAAGAAGTTCAAAAAACTTGCAATTCTGTATTTTTTATTTCCCTAAGGGTCTTGAGGTTTTCCTGTGTTCATTTTGATTCATGGAAAGCTGTTTACATGATATTTATGCTCTATAAATCTCTGTGCAGAAAGTTATACAACATATATGTTAGTTTATGCAGGTATTTATAACTGAAAATTTTACTTTTGTAGTTTGCCAAATGGAAAACACACCCAATGGCATCTTCTTGAACCTGTAAATAAACTGTTTTCCAGAGCAGCCATCAAGCACATCATGAAAGGAAATGGCAGAGCAATTCCACTGACAATAGCATGAGAATTATTATGAACCAGATGTGAAACAATACAAACATTAGTGAAAAGAATAGTTTCTGTCCACCCAAGCATGCCAAAGCTTCAGGAAACACAGTGATACGGATTGGATGTGCAATGAAAATAAGAGTGTGATTCTCTGACTGAAACTGCAGGCTGAAATTCTTCTGGATGAGCTCATGAATGACATGTTGTTGGTATGAACACTATAAAAAGCCACTCATCCCTCTGACCAGGGCTGAGCTTCTCTTGCTCCCCATGGGCAAGGAGCCATGGCATCCCATCAGGTGTCAAAGCCAGAGCTCCTTTCTGCCCCCCAGCCACAACTCTGTTACAGGTCTCTGTAGAGCCTGATCCTGAGGTGGCTTAGCAAGTTTACAACACACATGTAGAGGATTTGATTCAGTGTTTCAAGCTTTGGTGTCTGGCTCTGTTTGCAATGCTGCAGGATGTCCCCAAGGCAGCTGGCTGCCATGCTGGAAGGGAGTCAGGGACATATGGAGTGCAGTGGGTGGTGCACCATATCTTCCAGCCCACTGGGGATGTCTCAGACACAGCAGGGCATTTTGAAGGGCACCAAGACCTATTGGGCAGCTGAAGCATGCCCTAGGTGTTTCACACTACAGTAAGATCCAGACAGCTTGGATATGAATGTGAATAGCAATGCTGCACTGTGGGCTATGGCAGAAGGTTGAATATAGGGCAACACTGGCATTTCAGAAACAGAAGATAAGGTTTCACTCTGGAATTTACCAGGATGCTGGTGCTAACATGTAAATTAGGTGGAATAATCACATTTTGTCTACTTAACTAAGGTTAGAGCTCTTTCTTATCAGCAAATGAAGTGTTTACCAACTGACCAGGTTTCTGTTGAGACTGGGCAAGGGCAAAGCGATATGATTAAAACCTCACACTTTTTATTTTTTTTCACCACTGGTGCTCCATGTGAGAACTTCAGCAGCCCATCTGGCCTCAGTTGGTGGTTTTCTAACTTGCCAGCTTTACTTCAGCATATTGTGATAATACTATTTTAAAATAGTCACATCACTGAGTATCTTTCAAGATGTGAAATATTTATAAAAATATGTATCCCTGTTTCAGTTTATCCCTGCCATCCTTTACCTACCAAACTTGTGTCATGTGTGCTTTTATTCCATTATTGAAAGGGAGATGTGAAGTTATGTGGCCATCCTATCACAAGCTTCTGCCAGCTGTAAACCTCATCACAGTTCCTGTAAAGTACATTTCCACAGATCAAGTTACTGCCAGGGAAGACTTTAACAATCTTCTACCCTACTTTCAACCCTCAACAATTAGTATTAGCAAATGGTCCAGGCCACTGCCTGGAATCACATCTGATTTCTATTCAAGAAAGACAAACTTTTATTCAAACCAGACCCATAAGCTAAACACATGAGTTTCCCTGCTTAAAATAATGAATCTGAAGTAGTTTCTATCATTCATTTTAAAAATCACTCTCACATTTGAAATCAAGTTGGCTATTTTCCCTTGTCTGTATTAGCCATCTGGTAAGGGTGACTTTTCTAACACTGGTGTCTAGAGCTAGGATTTATTCTTTTTTTTTTTTTAAAAAAAAAAAAAAAAAAAAAAAGACAGCCCGCCTTCCCCTTCCCACCTTAGTTTTTTCATTTTTGGAGCTTGTCCTTGTTAAATAGACAAAACTCATCCTATCTTTGAAAAGAGAAAAAAACCCCACACATGGCATAACTTCCTCTATAAGATTCTTAATATATTTTATAGTCAAAATGTAGTTCTGCATGTGATGATTTAAGAAGGCACACACATGCTTTCAGGTCATTAAAGTGCATTGTAAAAATAATAGAGACACAAAGGGCTTATTCTCAAGAAATGATGCACACCCTCTTCTTCATGGAATATTGAAGATCTGTTTCATTTTTCAGTGTAAGGCAAGTTGAAGATTCTATTTCCTTACCACATACCTCAGCGATGCATGACCCCTGAAATAAAAAAAGTGAGGGGTTTTATACGCAAAAGAAAAACCTTGGCACTTCTTAGCGTTTTGCTGTTCTTCTTAAATAAAAGACCTTCAGAACAAATCCTCTTACTGCTGTTGCAAGGGAGTTGTTCTGTCAGTGTGCGCCTCATTCTCTGTGGATGCTGGGCTGAATGAGTCAGGGAGTTTAATAAATGCTGCTTTATAACAAGCACTAGTGAAACAATGTGCATTTAAAATGGCCCTTTGTCCATACCTGACGACGGGCTGTTCACAACAGATGTGGAAGAGAGGTGGTATGTGTGGTTTTGATGCACTAACTAACAAGAATTGAAATTAAAATCCAAAAGCCAGAAAAACCAGAACATTTTTCCAATTAAGTAGAGCCCAAGGTCTCTTAACAGGTACTTTTTGGCAGTAGAAGGCTGTCTATATGTTTTCCACTTCCTTTAAAAATATAAAATATCTTGATACACTGAAGCAGGGGTCAATAAGTTGTCTCTCCATGCAGTATAACAGGCACAGGATTTCTGATGCGGTTGGTCTTGACTTGCTGTCTGTTCTTGCAATGGTTCAAGTCTGTCCTCTGTGAAAGTGTTGGTTGTCCCTGCGTGAGTGAATGGGAAAGAATTTAGGCTTTACCAAAAATCTGCCTGTATCCATGCCCTGTTAACAGCGGACCAACCAGATAAATTCTATCATAGAATCATAGAACATTTTGAGTTGGAAAGGACCTTAAAGGTCAATCCATTACAACCTCCCTTGCCATGGGCAGGGACACCTTACACTAGACCAGGTTGCTCAAAACCTGGCCTTGAGTGCTTCCAGGGAGGGGGCATCCACAACTTCTCTGGACACCCTGTTACAATGCCTCACCACCCTCACAGTAAAGAATATCTTCCTAATACCTCATTTAAACCTACCATCTTTCACTTTGAAGCCATTCCTCCTACATCGTATGATAATCTGAGAAAGCAGAGTGTAAAGTAATTTGGTAACAGCAGTCCTTGCAGGAATTCCTGGTGGTACAGCAGCCTGTGAAGACATGCAGCCCTTACCTGAGGTGAAGATCTGTGCTGTGCATATGAAGTTCTTTGTATATCAGCACCACTTGCCCAGGCTGCCCAGTGACACCTCCGACTGTGCATCAACCAGCAGCATCCCAGCATGAGAACAGCAGGAAAGGGCAGTCTGGGGCTGACAGTGCAAAGGGACGGGTAGCCCAACCAGGGTCTTTGGTGTGTGGTGAGAGGACACTGAAGCCTTGGCCTCTATCCCACCATGAAGGGTGTCCAGCAGCTGTTTGTGGTTTTTCTACTGGAGCAAAAATGGGCTCCTGTGCCACAGATTGGAGATAAGCAGTCAAAGGTTTCAGGCAGGAGGATGTCAGTTTGGTTTCTAGATAGTAAAGCTATCTTTAATGCAGGTTTCTAAACCTGCCCATCTAATCTGATTAATAAAGCACTGCTGGAAATAACATTTTCAACATTTTGATCAATCAGAGAGGCAAGGTTTGTAAGGGGAGGCAATATCTTTTATTACACCAGTCTGAAAAAGCAGACAAACTTCCAACAGACATACCCTTCCTCAGATCAGTAAAAGTATGCCTAGAGAGCCATGAATGTTTTGGGTTTGTAGTTGTTTTTATAGTAAAAAAGTGTCCTAAGTTGTAAGTGAAATTGAAAGCAAATTGAAATTGCACAGTGCCCCAGAAAGCTTTTCTGTAACACTTATACCACTTACTGCATTTTGGGAATCTGAAAGTAGTCATCAGTTTAAAATCTGATTCCTGACGATGTGAATAACCATTAGCTCACCAACTGGCAAATACTTTGAAAGTGTTTAGAACATTTTAAAAAAAAAAAATTAAAAGTGAAATAGTAAATATACTTACTGTTCATAGAGATAGATGTGCTAAGAGTAGGAAGCACTTGCCACTAGCACTCTTGAGCTCCACGATGATTCTTTATTAAGCAGCCATTGCTAGTTATGCCACCTTGTTTATTTATGAGGATCTAGTCCACATGTACCTGCAGAAAGATTCAGAAAGATTTCCAGCTCTGGAGCTGTCACAGGTGGGATGGGAGTTGAAAATCCACCAAGTTCAGATTCCTAGAAGAACTCTTCTTCTCAGGCTTTGACTGCTGGTCCAGAACCTCAGTCCCACCTATGGAGAGTTGGTCCCCATCCTCTCCTGTACTCCACTCAGACTTGGAATGAATTAGGAATGCACCATGACACACAATAGCCTATTTTCAATTGCATCTGTCTAGGCCACTTGCTTGTGCCTTTGGCTCAGGTGAAGCCTTTTCAGTGTGATTGCTGGTACATTAACACAATGAAAGTGCTGGGGTTTCTGCCGGTGATGCTTCACGAGTGGGAGTTGCATTACAAGGGGTTCCTGAGGATTACATGTCAGTGTATTCCCATTAGAGTCCTTTTCATCTGATCTTTGCTGAAACATTAAGCTTTGCTATTTGCTGCAGAGTGAGGGGTTTAGCAGTCTCCGTGACCCTGGCAGAGCTGAGACACAGCGTCCTGCAGCCGAGGGCTGTCCCCCAGCAGGTCCCCGTGGTGGCCACCACCCCACCACAGGGCTGTCGCCCCTCGCGGGAGTCAGCAGAGGGTGCTCCTGCAGCAAGGCAGCACGATCCCGCTGCCATACGCCCCTACCTTAAACAATATGCCCAATAGGAAGTATTGGTTTATAAATTATTAACCGCAGCCCTCCGACACACTAGCAGACTCACATCTGTGGACGTTTTATGTAAAAGACAAGTAATGGGAGAAGGTGAGATCTTCAAAGTGTCTTGTAACCCAAGAAGGTCTGTACTGTATAAGCACAGGAGGCAGAAGGGATTACAATAAGTTGTGTTTGGGCTACAGCGAGAGCCCCCGCTCTTCAGCCGGTGTTTGATTCCTGGGGCCAGCACAGAGCCCTTGTCAGTGGCAGGTTTCCTGATGGCGATGCTTAAGAGAAACCCTGGAGGGAATATTTAAGCCGCTCTCTTTTGGGTGGCCAGGCCATGGCCAGCTGCTGAGTATTTGCTGGTTGCCACAGGATGTGTGGGAATGTACAGGGATGTACAGGGACGTAGGAGAATGCTCGAGGGGCGGGAGGAGGGCTGCCGCAGAGGGGTAGCATAGCTAAGAGTCAAGAGCAAGAAAGGGCTGCTGCCAGGGGGAGAGAGAAGATAAAAGCAGAAGGAAAAAGCAAAAGAGTAAAGGGAAGAAATGCTCCAGTGTCCACAAATACCTTCCAGCTTTGTTGTATTTTTTTGTTTCATATTGTGGTTACTTTTCTGACCATTTTAAAAACTATGTGTGTGCCTTGTGTGTATGTGAAAAGAGGAAGCTGTAGGGATGCTTTGCAATGGGGATCCCAGAGCCTGCTATATGGAGACTCAGTTTTATGACTTCAAAGTACCCCCAGCTTGATGACCTGGAAGATTTGCTGTAGACAGCTGGATTCTGGGTACTTTGTCATCTCATTAAAGCCAATTAATGCACCACTGAGGTCACGAATGCTTCTTTCTGGCTGGCATTTTTCTACTCAATTATTGGCTGGTGTCCAAGATGTTGGGAATTTTAGAAAACAAGATTTTTGGTTCTTAAATAATTTTTTCTATTAAAATTCTCACTCAGCATGTCCTCTTGTCATATTGAGAAAACCTAGTACAATTATCAAGCATTTGCGTGTAGACAATAAAACAAAAAATAAAATAAATAAAAGCATTTTTTTGTACTATCTCACACTGTTAGCTCCTGAGGGATACTCTCATAACAATGAGAATGGAAACAGACATAAATTAGTCTGTAACTACAGCTGACTAAATAATAGCAGAGTTTTTTGTCAAGTAAGTTATTCAATTAATATTTTCATGGTCTTCAGCAGGAAGAAATTACTTGACCAATATTGTATTGTTTTTTTCTGCCAATAAAACGTTGATAAATATGGGCTCATTTGCCTGGAGTGACTGTCTGGCTTTGCCTTCATATTCTTTTCTTTTAATCACTTCCTTAAAATACACTTTTTCTAAATGACATATATGTGTTCTTTTCAAAGAGGAATTTGCAAGTCAGAGGAAAAAAAAAATCACCCAAACTGGCTTGCAGACCCTTACAATGAGCAAGGCTTATTCCAACGCATTTTCATTTCCCCTTCACTTGACCCATCTCTCCTGTCAGAGTGTATCTGCACTTTTTGTCTGCTTCTCCGTATGGTAGACCCAGCTGCTCCTGCTGGAGCCCCCTGATTGCAGAGGCATGCAGGGTGTGTGTGAGAAGATGAGTCTGCCCCTGCAGACAGGGCCTGTAGTTGGAAAGCTGTTCCAGCAGTGACCTTTCCTTCTGCTCCACGGTAGAGCCTCCAGCCAGCTATCAGTGCTCGCAGAACAGCAATAGCCACATGCACTGAAATTGAGGTAGGTCAGCAACGATGTGTAGCAGCACACATTGAAAAGTAGCTGCAAGTCAAAGAATATATGATAGCTGGGATAGAACGGGATTGTCTGGTGGATATGAGGAAGCTCAAATCCACTGTATCCATTGCTGTTGACAGTCTTTATGAGCGCAGATTTTATAGACAGAAAACCAAGGTGCAATATCAGCTATCCATTAAACTAGAGACATTTCAGCTCCTGTTTATCTCAAATTCCTTGGATTATCTTCACCAGTGACACCATTAACTTGTCCTGCCTTCGAACAACTGCAAATCAGAGCATTTCCACAAACCTAATTCCTCTTGATATTGCAGTATCCAGATGAAACGGACTGCGTGAAGTCACTTTTTGTTCTCTGGATTCACATGATTAGCCAGGAGGATGTGTGTTGTGAGAAATTAGGAGACAAAGGCATTTGAAGCCACTGCAAATTAACCAAATTAACTACCTTTAATTCAAGTAGTTTCAGTTTTACCTCACTTCCATGGTGGATCCAAGCAGATACTTGCAAGGACTGTAATTGTAATATTACAAAATGAAAATACAGATTTTGTGTCCGGAAAACTTTTCTGTAACAGAACAACAGTGCTGGGTTAAACCACAGATGGCATGGTTATAAATGTGTTTTCCTCCACGCTGTTACAGAGTTGACCTGAATCTGGAGTATCCCCCTGCCACACCAGTGGAATTCAATGGCAAAATTCCCGTATACTGGGAATGGACCAGTACTGGGAAGGATAGAACCCTTGAAACCAAATCAATTGCTGCAGTATTCCCACTGAATCTGAGGACTCTTCACATGCATGAAGATTTGTTTAATGGACTACATAAATGCACTACTATATGTGTTCAACAAATTGTGGGATCAACCTGCCTGCCAAATAAGTAATGTAGGGTTGCAGCTGCTTGACTTAGCCAAATTCAGAGTGTACTGTGGAAGGTTGCTATGTAATAGCAATTCTGCCCTGGGGAGTCTTCAGGCTCTGACTCACATGTGGCAATGGAATAATACTGAGTGGCTGAAGGGGATCCTGCCCCCAGCCGTGTGCTCTGGCTGGCTGAGGGGGCTGCCTTCTAATGGGAAGGTGCTACCACAAGCCCATGGGCATCACCTGCCCTGCTAATGGCATTGAGGGGGGATGGAGTGGCAGGGTGGGGATGAAGTTACTCCAAACCTAAAACATTCAGATATTTTTGGTGGATAACACATTTAAAATCCTAAACCATTAGAAATGCCTATAGGTCTGTGGACTTTAAAAACTTTTTACAAAAACAAAATGAAAGATATTTTGCAATAAAATACTCGGTTTTAATCAAGAAACATAAAAATATTGTTATAAAACGTCACTGTGAACAATTAGCAATTTTTTAACATTTCCCAGTATATAAGAAATTTGTTTAAAGTGAAATGTGTTCATAAACTGTGTGTTCATGAACCTTGCGTTGTCAGGTCCAAATCTATTAAAAAACTCCAACAAAACAAATAAATTAAATAAAAACTCCTTTTATTCGTTATTCTAAAGTAAAATGCCAAAGAACATTCTGATGTTCCTCCTGTGACAAGTCCCTTGATCTAGCTGGAAGCTTAAATACTTATGGTCCAGGATTAGGTACATGTATAAACATAATGACGTTATGGTTAAATTTCATGGAAACAGAAACTTAGCTCATTGTCTATTGCTTTATCAGTGATGACCTGAAATATTAACTCTAATCTTAGATGGATTTTGCTTGATACTTGCAGTGAATATTGTGTGTCTAGTCTGCAACATGAAAATGAAATTACATTAAATAAATAAGCAGTCAAATTACAGCATGCTCTTAGTGTATTTGTAAATAGAAAAGAACCTTAAATCAGTAACTAGGCTGCTAGCTATGACTATACCAAGGGATTTTCATTTGCTTGTTTCTCTGAAGGGCTGGGAGAGGCAGGGTAAATTGAAGAGCCTGCATCAGAAGTTCATGAAAAATGCCCTGAGTGTTATGGATTTGGGGTTGAATTCATACCTATGGATCAATGGCAAAATATTATTGTGATGTTGCAACCATTTTTTGTAAAATTTTGGTTTATGCTTATCTAGTATAGAAGACAGTAACTGAAATGTTTTTGAGTTTAATTCTATTTGGCTGTTGGCAAAGTTTGTCTCCTGACAGTTGCCATTCTGAGTGTTTGCATGCTCTGCATGAAATTGGCCACTTTACAAAAGAATTACACAAATCCTAGAATTCCTGGCTTGCAAATGGACTGGAATGAATTATGAACTTTTCCATAATAGCATGTCATCCTGGTTGTTGTGTATAAAATTAAAACCCTGAGTAAAGCAAAAGGACTTCAGCCAACCCTTTTCTGCTACTAGGCTCTTTCTAAGAGATCATGTTGAATTAACTGTTTCTTGAACTTCCAAGAAATGTAGTGACTGGATTATTACAAAAGCCTTGGCTCTATGAAACTGAGATCCTTTTGTTTTAGGAAAACAATAAGAAGGCTTCCTTTTTTTTTTTTTTAATTTTTATTTTATTTTTAATGGACAGATTCTCCAGGTCTGAGCAGTGTGATGCCCCTGCAGTTACATCATGGTCAGCAGAGCCTAAGAAAGTGAAATTAATTGGGACTATTCCAAGCGTATTTATTCCTGGTATGCTTATGTAGAGTCTCCATACCCAGGAGAACTGAAGGTTCATCATAGAATCTATGTGACACAAATTAAAATTTTGTTTCTTGAATCAAATCACGGAAATAATCCCCTATTTGAGTATAGATAAGAACTAAACAGGATGTTTAATAACTGGAGCAACATTAGATGTACCATACAGATGAAATCTGTATTCTGGGGAATAGTTCTTACCACAAAAAGGGATTCTGTCTTTATTCCTGAGAGACTGGGAAGAAGAACTGGGGATTATGTATCACTTAAATGTGCCACACACATTGTCTCTGGATGCTCTGGTAAAGAGAAAAATTCTTTCTAAGGCCATGTCTTCAACTTTTTTAGTTGGATAGCTTTCAAGAAAAAAAAAAAGAAAACAGAGGGGACTTTTTTACATGTTTCACATTATCTTTGTTTGTTAAACTGGACTGTGATGTGTGGAAAAACGTTAAATCTTTAAGGCATCTTTTAATATTTTAGTTACCTGAAATATTAAGTGATTTATTAGGTTCTATGATATTGGATCCAGGTCAGTACAGGAAATACTCAGCTGCAGTGAGTCTCTACAAAAAAATAGGTCAGACTATCCATATATCTTCTTATATTATTGGGAAATTGCTTCCCAGATAGAACTGTAAGTAGAAATGTGAGTTGTTTGCATCTCACCATATCCCCAGTGGTTGCACTGCGACTTCCTGCACATGCTGTTCCAATGCCCCTCTGTCCTGGTCCATAAAAAAGCTCATTTCATCTTCCCCAGAATATCATGAAATATGGAGGCAACGATATTTTTCAGTTTAGGAGAGAGCATGTTGTGACATTCTAGGAGAAACTTCTGGGTTACACATTTGTGGAGGCTTAGCATCTCAAAGGCAAAACAGCTTCTAAAGCTAGGGATAAACAGTATAATATTTTCATGGATAAATATAAATTTTTTGAAAACACCTTGTACTTATTGTATTAACAGAATGATTTGTAGCAAATCAAGTTCTACTACAACTTTATGAATTTGGATGAGTTATTATACAAAACCAAATTGTACTATTTGCTCCAGAACCTTCTTTCATTTCATATTTTTCATGCACACACAAAAAATCAAGAGGATGAGTGAAAAATCTGCAATGTCAGAGATAAACCAGTGTGGAAGCATAGTCAAGAGTGGCTGTTTCAGGTACTGGGTTTTGGGATTCTTGTTTATCCTAGCCCTTCTTTACAGCATCTGGCAAAAATATCTCCAGATGCTCCTCTCATTGCACTCAACTGAAGCTGCTGCTGTGTTGCAGCCAAAATGGAAAAGCAGCAGCTGGATCCCAAGTGCTAGAGTTGAAAGTCCCACTGAAAGTCAAGTGCTTTAGCTCAAGCTAGTTGCAGCAGGATGTTGTGTAACTTGCTGTCAACCAGGATGCTTTCTGCGCATCTTGATCATGCTGTACAATAAAACATCGAACAACCCCCATATTTTAGGAGTGAAAGCCTACAGGCCTAGGGTCAGTCAGCCTCATTTATCTCCACGACCCATTTTTAAGTGGTTTTGTATTTTCTTGGATGCCTGAAGGCATAGAGCTAGTCACAGGAAAACCTAAACACAGGGATCTATGTGAAATTAGGCTGTCCTGACTCTGGTCCAAGGAGCTGTAGGGAGCCCTTCCATATTAAGGATGGGCAGGAAAACAGTTTTGCCCTGAGTTATACATCAGGTTCAATGTGTTGATTTTTGTTTTCAAAAAAAAGACAGGATCTGAGCACAGGTTTTCCAGAGGACTGGCTAAAAGGTCAGGAAGCAAAGACCATGGATGGCTGCCGGTCTTCACCTTGAAGACTCTTGGAGAGACAGGAATCTTTCATGTCTATGGAATAACCCATTACAGGAAAGGAGGATCATCACCTGACCAAAGAGCAGGGTATCCATTTATGACCCATTTGCTCCAAAAAACCTCAGCTCTCTGTTGTACCCAAAAAGTAAAGAAAAAGGAAGAACCCAAGCAAAATAAACAACTGCCACATCCATAACTCTTGTCCAGACAATGGGCCATATATGACAGATACCATGCTAAGGAAAGAGGCTTCCATACTTGCATACTCTTATGATGATCAAAGTTACGTGGAATATAACAGGTAAAAGTGATTTTTCTGACCTCCAAGTCCAGTGCTTCTGTATATTTGGGGAGTTACTTTGCTTACGCTAGCACTGTGGCCCAGGAAACATTGGGTTCCCGTTATATTTGCAGACTGGGATGACCTGGCATGTTGTTTACACAGTACTATCTCAAACACTTGTTTATACAGTTTTAGTCACTATATCATAGGAAGAGGATATAATTTGTCCATTTCCAAAAGCACAGTGTGCCGTAATCTGAAGAACAGTAGGTCTTTAGGAGACCTGGTGATAAGGAAAGGTTATATAAGCAACTTTCTTTTTCTTTCTCTAGTAACTCAAAATTATTTTAAAAAAATTTAAACTGGTGACCAGGTCTACTACATTAAGCCCAAGTGTAGCTCAGTGTAATGACCAGATTTTAGACACTATCTAATAAAGTTATTAATATTGGTCCTTGTGCAGTGCAATGCATGTGCCAAGTGCTTAAGAACCAAGATCACAAAATCCAGTAGGTTGGAGTCATACAAACTAAGAAATGGTGAAGAGAGAGGTATATCTTAAAGGCCCATTCTGGTGTGGAACTCAGAATATTAACTCTGTGCTCATTGAGACTTGTAGCCTTTAATGTCCTTTTGGAGTTAGATACTCTGACACCCTTTTAATGCAACATCTCCAGTTTAGTTATGCACAGCTTTGGGGATTGGCTAAAGTAGGTTTTGATAACTTTGGAAACATTTCTGTTTTGCCCCATTATGGTTTATGTCTCCTAGGTGAGAAGGTGATGCTGTGGTGTGGTAGATTGATGAGGTTTGGTAGGTGCAGGGATGACTGCATGGGAAATGTGCTCTGTTTATCTCATAATTTACTATATTTTCACTCAGCATGTGAAACCACCTTGTCAAACTGCTCAGTGCTTTGTCTTTTCACATTTCCTCTTTAAGGGTATGGTCTTTCAGTGGAAAAAGGCCTGCAGCATCCATTAGCTTGATGCTCCATTAGATGCTTTTTTCTCTAAAAGCTCAAATGAGAGGACCAGTATCTGTCCTCAAAGACCTTGCCTGCATCATTTCAGCTGAACTTTTATTATTATACCTCAACTGATAGAGTAGTGATTACTTCATTTGGATAGGACAGAGTGGTGATGCTTTGTACTGTCGCTAAGGAAAAATACAAGCAAAAAGAGTTTGCTCACTTCTGTATAGGGCACTGGAAAGTTTGCTCATTTGGAAAACACAGCTAGCCGCTGGGTGAGTTGTCATTACTTAGTAGTGCTCTGTACGGAATATCTGGAACCTCTGCAGTGGTGGGACATGTCTTCTGCATAGGTGTCCAAGTCTCACACCTGCAAAGCAACAGCAGCTTTGCTCACCTATCATCTGTGGAGAACTGGATTCCAGGCTGGCTTCATGCTCTCTGGGTGAGCCTGCCAGAGGCCTTTTGGACATTATCCCTCTTTCAATGCTGGCAAGGCCGTTTACAACAGATCCAAGCTAAGTGAGAACCTATGGCTGTTAGTAAGGAAACTGTCCCTATGGACTAGTTCTTCAGCATCAAATAGCTTTCTTTTCCAATGCACATATCTTCTTTAGAAAAAAGTTACCTCTGAATCAGTCACTGGGAACATGAAGTTGTTATTTCTGTCTCTGAATGTACCTGTAATGAATTCTTATAGAAGAAAAGCCTCTGTTTTCTCTCTTTCACATTGCCAGTCTTCCTGCCATTTTATTCCTTGTGGAACAGAGCAGCTGTCAGAATGTGCATGTGTTTCGCTGCAGTTGCATCCACAGTGACAACTAAAAATAATACAGGAGGGAGATAATTAACATGCTGCTACTTTTCTCTTTGTACTGTGCTGCTTACACATGTATTTACTAACATGCTGCTCTATCATGGCTCCCATTAGAGTTATAAAATTTTCCTACATATGGACTTTAAGCTTTTCTAAGCACAAATTTGACTTTTATTAGAGAAACTTGATATAAGACAGTAATTTCAAAACTGACTTATTGCACACTTATTGGCTCAATTTGTGAAGTTTTATAGGATGCCATTATTTAATTCCCAGAGCCTGCTTACAGCTGCTGCTGCTCTTCTTGGAATACCTTTTTGCTCTCGCAAAATTGTGTCCTATGACCCCCTCCAGTTGGTAAACACACAAACAGACCATTGAACACTGAAACAAAGTATTCTGTATGCTTCTGTAAGTGATCCTAATGCCTGCCTGAAGGGTTGAGTCAACGCTTTCAAAAACCAGAGTTTTCTGTGCATGACCATGGGCAGTGGGTTATCTCTGGAGCCAAGATTGTCTGCGGTGAGTTTGGGATGGCGAGCGCAGCTGGAAGCATGATGCAGTGCAGGCATACTTAAGCCAGTTTTAAATAAGGTGGCTGAGGTATTGAAAGGAAGCCAGAGGCTGGGACTGTGAAACCCAAGTGAGAGGCTGGCTAAGCCCATGGGCAGGCAGCCACCTTGTTCTCTGCACCACCACAGCTGCTTGTATGCATCATGCCACCTCCGAGCTTCTTGGCAGTACTACCTGGTGCTGCTGCCACGCAGAGGAAGTGGAAGAGGACCAGGGGTGTGCTGCAGAAAGACTCTGGCCAGCTGTCTGAGCAAGAGGCATTGCTCCGCATGTCTCCACCTCAGGGGTGGCAGCAGCCCAGCAGGTCAGATGTCAGAGCGGTGGGTGTTTTCTGCATCCCCAGCAAGCTCTCTGCAGCCATTACTGTGCCTGTGCTGGTCCCCAGCCACAGGTCAGTAGGCTGGTGAGATTAAAGCTATTTCAAGGGTGTTGTTTCTGCTGAGCATCCCAGGCAGGCAGGGATGAGGAACTGATGGTATTTCGTAAGGTGAGGGGATGCACTTTAAGGCACTGTGCTATGTTGTAAACCAGAATTAAGCAGATCCTCACTAGCCTTTCCAACCTATATCCGAGTTTTCCCTCTGTATAGAGTTTAAAATTTTGTCTGCTGATGTTTGTGCTGTGGACCATCCCTAAGGCTGGACTGCTCATGAGAGGTCAATTTAACCTCCCTAAGTGTTTGGTGAAGAATCCCAAACTGGGCTGTGAAGAGGCTTAAATTTCTTTTAATTGCTATCATCTTACAACTTTCACCACAGATTATATAATTGCTGGCTGTCACAATAGATTTTTTTTTGAATTCTTCCTTTGAAAAACCAAGCAAGCATTACATTGTTTGGGGTTGAGAGAGCTAATAGTGAAAGAGGTAAAGCTAGTGCTGCATAGAATCATCCTGCCAGTTGGTTGACGTTGTTTTAATCTTATTTACCTAAACCTACAGTGATGACTGGTAGCTCATTCTTGCTGTCTCAGCAATCCTACATCTGGTGCAAGATACCATAAAGAAAGCAAAATCATTATACTGCAAAAACCTAATGTGTTCTTGTGTGCGCTGTGTATGTGTATGTTTTAGAATGTGGCCATTTAGAGAGGAGTAAGAAGGCGGAAAACAGTCAGATTCATTTCAGCAGATGTGTGGAAGGGTGCCTTTATTCAAAGTCTGGTCCAAGGCACTCCCTCACTCTCTAACCACTGAGAGCTTCAGGCTTCTCCAGAGGGAGGTGGAGAGCAGGAGCTCAACGTTTGAAGTCAGGAGCTCTGAGTGTAGCTGCACATTCCAGAGCTGTCTCTCCAGGACCATCCGCAGCACAGACTTCTTTTTTTTTTTTACATGATGACACTTCAGTACGAAATATGCTTTTGAAACTGACCCGCTAAGATGCAATTTCGGAACAAAGGTGCTGATGTAACTTTAATTATGCTTATTTTAATGCTAATGATTCAACTTTATTGAACCACTTAAAGTCATTTCATTAAATATACCCATTTATAGAGTGCATAATCAGGGGAACCTGAATCTGTTGCTGCCCTAAGCAAAGCATACCTTATTTTCTGAAGCTCTGGGTAATTTCCTCTGTAGGCTTGCCACCCTTGCACCAGTTAATATATAAAGTATGCTGGAGATTAAAAACACTGTTCAAGACACCAGGTGATAATTTGGCAATCCTGCAATAGGAACATAAGTTTTCACTGCTTATTCATTTGTTTGCTTTGTACTGTTTCAGTTTATAACTTTAATGTCTGAATTCAATGCCTGGCAAGATGTCCTATGAGTTGTTAAGCTCTCTGGAGAGCACAAACATGGTCTTGGCGTTGGGAAAAGCTGAAGATCAGTCAAACATCATATCTTGTTTCCAACGGTGGTTGGCAGCAGGCATGAAGGGACAGAATACTAACGCAAGGTATGTAGAGTTTCGCAAATCTTCCAACCTTTAGTAATCAGTGCCTTAGTGATGCCGTACAATGATATCCTCTGTAATTAATAGCGTGAGACAGACCTACTTCCCATAAATCTGTTTGATTCTTTTTGGCTTCCATAACTTAACCACATGCACTGTTGAAAACTACTTCTGTACAAGCATCTTAAGCATCTGAAAATTTCACAGGTGGCACAGGGCAAAGAGTAGCTTCAAAAACATTGTGGCTACCTTCAAGCAGTAAATAATGATTTCTTATTCATCTTTGCCAAGCTACTTACCATACTGTTGGCTGCTCTGTAATACCACTTTTCAGTTGTTGCTCTGTAATACCACTTTTCCAAATTGAGGACATGTAACCTATGTATTCTCTTGAATGACAGGTGCTGTGTAAGTGATGCAGTTGACACACCAGAGGATGGGATGCCATTCAGAGAGACCTGGACAAGCTTGAGAAGTGGGCTTATGTGAACATCATGAGGTTCACAAGGCTAAGTGCAAGGTGCTGCACCTGTGGCAGAGCAGCTCCAGATATCAATACAGGCTGGGAGATGAAGGGATTGAGAGCAGCCCTGCTGATGTTGGTGAATGAAAAAATGGACGTAAGCCAGCACTTGCAGCCTAAAAAGCCAAACATATCCCAGGCTGCATGAAAAGGACAGTGGCCAGCAGGTAAAGGGAAGTGCCTATGGAGTACTGCGTCTCATTCTGGGGTCCTCAAATCAGGAAATGCATGTTTGGAGCAGGTCCAGAGGAGGTACAGGAAGAAGATCAAAGGGCTGGAACACCCTTCCGATGAAGAAAGGCTGGGACAGCTGGGATTGTTCAGCCTGGAGAAGAGAAGGCTCCCAGGGAGACACTATTGTGGTCTTTCAATACTTGAAGAGGGCTTATAAGAAAGCTGTGAAAATAGACTTTTTATTAGGATCTGTGATGATAGGACAAGGGGTAGTCGTTTTAAACTACAAGAGGGTAGATTTAGACTAGATTTAAGGAAGAAATATTTTGCGATGAAGGTAGTGAAACACTGGAAGCCCCATCCTTGTAAATAATCAAGGTCAGATTGTACAGGGCTCGTAGCAACCTGATCTAGTTGATGTCCCTGCTATTGCAGGGGTGTTGGACTAGGTGACCTTTAAAGGTCTCTTACAACCCAAACTATTCTGATGATTCCATGTGTGATTGTCCTGGTTGTCTGTCTTTGTATTTTCTCTAATTTTAATGCATAGATTCACAACATTTGAGGACCTGGTCCAAAGATGTGTACTTATCCATACACTTAAAATTAATATGCAGGACCACTGCCTCTGTTTTTTACTTGACTGTTTTCCATTGATATGTTTTCTCTAGGTTTGTTTTCTCTAGGTTTACCCTAATGGTTTATTTAACACTCGAGTGGATATTATATGTATAAAGCAGGTAATAAAAATGACCTCCTAAGGGCACAGGAGCAGGCAAACCCCAAATGTCCGAAGTCAAGCAGGCAAGGCAGAAGGCCGACTTGGTTGAACCAGAATCTTCTTTTGGAAATCAGGCAAAAAAAGAAGCCCAGTGGAAGCAAGGTCAAGTGACATGGGAAGAATTTGGAGATGCTGCTTGATGCTGCAGGGAGAAAATTTGTGAGGCCAAAGAGTTCAAGGAGAGTTTGGACAATATTCTCAGGCATATGGTGTGACCCTTGGGGATATTACAGTGGAGGGCTAAGGGTTGGACTCAATGATCCTTGTGGATCCCTTCCAACTCATCAACTTTTGTGATTCTGTGGTTCTGTGATCTATGAAACTTAGAAGTACAGGCAAAAAAATTCAAAGTTGCTTCTAAGACAGTGGAAAGTAAAGTGTCTGGTATCCCTTCATCCTGCCTGATTACCTGCTTCCAGTTGTTTCTTTGCACTAACTTGGTAGTTTCAATTGCATTTCTGAATTTCATTTGCTGTTCTCTGTCAGAGCTAATCCAAGTGTGTAAATGGTTTTATAATGTAGGACTGCATCTTTACATTATGTGCTTTATTATGAATGCCAATGCTGCTTTCAATGGCAAAAACTGTGACTTTTCCAAATCTCTTTGCCCATGATTCTCTTCCTACAGCCATCGTGCTGTGGAAGGCAAGCAGGTTATGAAAGGGGAGTTCATTTCCCAAGCCCTCTCAAGGCCTTGTATTGCAGTCCTCTCTGTACTTACCCTATGAGACCACTGTCAGGGGCTGCACTTATTTTTCTCTCCCAATGATAATATATTTTGGCACACAAATGCCTGCAAGGCAAACCCACCATCCTCAGACCTGCCCCCACTATGCCAGTCACACAGTGACTGTTTTCCGCAGCAATTGCGTTTCCACTTCAAGGCTATTGGAAAACTCAGGAAAGGATAAACCTGGTCCGAGGACTGCGTGGACCACAATTTTTGTCTGGGAAAGGCTGGTTCTCGCTGCAGCTTTTTGGGACCTGCACCACTGCCCTTCTCTGTGCTTAATGAGGCCTGTGGGCATAGAGCTGCTTTAGTGGAAAGTAACAGTCAGAGTTTAAATATGCCCTGATGACAGCTGACTTTACTTGTTAGAGCTGTTGCACAAGGCTGTTGCTAATGATTAAAGCAGATGGACAGGAGGAAGAAAGCAGAAAGCTCGAATGTGTGAGAGGTGAAAGGGCAGGAGAATTAGCCCAGAGATTTCCTGTGGTCTGTGGGTGTTTTGTGTTGAGCGCTAAATCAAAGAATTGTTTTTAATGAATGAAAGTGCTATACTTCAGCAGCTTAATTGCAGCTAGTCCTCCTCTCCTGCCACAGTGGGAGTGGGTATTATTTTAGATGTACTTGTGGAGGAGTATAAAATTGCCTTTTCTTTACATTGGCCTTCATGTGGCTCTACTGCCATACCATGTTTTTAATTTTATAGGCCCTGTCCCAGCAGTATGCCTTGCCCGTGCTCCCCATCTGCCTCACAGGAGAGCACAGGAAGGTTTGGTCAAAACAGCCAGCTTGTACTTCAACTCCAAAAAGGGCATGCTCTGGTAATGGAATTAGAGGGGTAAACAAGCCCAGGATGAAGCTCTGAGGTAAATTTTTTTTCACCGTGTCTTTCCGAAGCATTACACATTGCATTTCTACATAGTGTCATCACCTATTTAGAAAACTTATTGATTTTAAGACCAAACATAGTCTTTGGAATTTCTTGAGTGACACCCAAAAGGCCCTGTTTCTACATCCAGTTGTGTAAATGAACTCGTAATTACATCATATTCTGCTTGACCATGGTGTAACCAAAAAGTTCTTTAGCCTCCAGTGAAGAAAATATTAAATATATCTAATACTATCTTAAGACAAACTGCAGTACAACTGCTGCTATGTTTATTCCAGCATCAACTGCATTGTAAATTAAACTAAATGCATTCTTCTGTCCAGGAACACATCTGAATTTCAGAGCAAAAGTTGTGTTTGATTTGGTGAATTTTATGATTCAAACCTGAAAGAAAATTATTTTATGCAAACATATGAGGAAAAAAATGTAGTGCTACCTGCCCAAGTTCTTTAAATTTTGCCATTTCATATCTGTTTTTGTGAGTAGTTGGCGACATGCATAAGCTTCAAGATAGGAGTATATTTAATTTTCAAAATATTTATTTCACTAGGAAAAAAATAAATATATGTAAAAATATCAATGAAACAAAGATAAAATTATTTGCAACTTGCATTCTCCAAAATCTCTGTCTGGAAAACAACATTCCACTTGATGATTCCAAATAATAACAATCATGATGATGTAAGGACGTGCTATAAATTTTGCAATCCCTGGGAATTCCAGAATAGCAAACTTAACCTCATTCCTTAACCTTCCTGTTGCTATTTTATTGTTACTTTCACGTGCCTATTCTCTGTAATTTAACATTTGGAATAGTAATTTGTTTTAACCTCTTCAATGAAACCATAAGAGTTTCCCTCTGTCTTTTTGGTTGAGAGTCACTGCATATTTTAGGCAACAAGAGTTCTTAGTTCTGGAAGAATCTACTTGCTGTGAAGTTATCAACTTTGACGAAATTGTAGGACTTCTTATATTCTGGAGAAGATAGGTAAATTATGATCAGGAAAAAACTTGTACCAAAAATCAGCATGATTTTCCATTTGCATATGTGCTGGCAGACACAAGGCACAGATAAAACATTTTATAGAGTTTGGCTTAAGATGAAAAAGGATCCAAACCAAAACAACTTTTGTTCCTGTGGAAAAAAAGAGAAAAAAAACCCAACCCCAACATCTTTTGTTCCAGTAATGTCTCTCCAGCTTTGATTTAAGCTTTAGTTTCATTCAAATTAAACCACTTAGCTTTGTCTGGTTTGAGAATCATAATCATACAAAACAACAGTGTTTTGCCAAACACAATAAATCAGCCCAAGTTCAGTCTAAATTTGTCTCACATTTTTTCCAAATTCAATAAATATTTAGCAGGTTGGACCATGGTTTGAGGTTTCTAATGGATTCCCTGACTGCATTTGGCCGCTTTTGATGGTTTGATGCAGAAAGAAAACAGTTCTATTGAAATATAGAAGGAGCTGACCAAGAGAAGCAGATGGAGGTCCACATAGACATGTTTGTCTAGTCCCCCAGAATTGTTTAACTCATTAAAATCTCTGTCTAATGGAGTACTGTAGCAATAATTAGCCATGCACAGGATAGTAGGCATAAATATTTCGATGGCAACTTAAGTCCCCAGTTCCCCAGCTGAATGAACTACTCTTCTCCAAGTGATGCAAAGTTCGAGTCTCTTGATTTCAGTCAATAATTTTCTTTTGTCTGGGTGATGCTGTGTATAATTATGACAAAGTGGCTTTTAATCTCTATTTATACACAGGATCTTCTTGATATTACTGCATTTCTGATGTGTATTTACTGAGCCTGGAGACAATTTTCCCTATCAGTGGAAAGATTTGTTGTTTGATGGATCTCCTTATTTTTTGAGGAAGTAGGGAACCATGGTGATCATGTGAATTAGAGATTGAAAAATCCTGATTTATAATGGTGCTGTGAAGTTTGCAACAGTGTCTTTCATTTTATAACTTAGTCCTGTCATACATTCAGAATTGTTTCATTTTAACTTACAAATAGAAATGTCCCTGGTGAAGTAACATTAAATTTCCTGTAGTACAAGAATTGTGAAATTTCCTCGAGTACAAGAACTGTGAAATTTCCTCATGGGAATTTTGAGATTAGAGAGTGTTAAAAACAAAATTAACAAACACATGAGAAAAACAACACTACTGTCAGTAAAGTGTGAAATAATCAAAGACAAATTATGTACATAGCTTCAATTCCATGATAAGCTTTCTAAGAATTAAATAATGTGGGGGTGTTTTTTTCCTACCATTTTTCTAGCAAGTTAGTATTATTGCTACATTTGAAAAAAATATATACAGAAATGTTACTTTAAAATGTGACATAGTCCACTTTTGCTTTAACCAAACTACAGTTAAATGAAGAGACACAATTACAGCAGGGAAAATACTATCTTTATTTAGTATCGGTAGAAGTAGAGAGTTTATTTTAACTTTCTCTTATAAAACACACAACTAAAGTGTAATTACTAGTGAAAATTAGTCCAAGCTACTGATTGTGCTTGTTTATGAAGACTTTGGTTCTGACTTTTGTGCAGCTGTGAGGGACTTCTGTATATACTGTGATGCAGCATAACCAAATAGCAGAACGGATATAAAGCTATCTTTCAGTCACGTTGCACATAGAAACATATGATGGCAATTATGGAGGACAATGAGCTTGCACAAGGCAATATGAACAGGTACTTGAAATATCCAGGCTGGCTCCAACCCTCCTGGTTTTGTTTAAACCCCATGCATTGCTTGTGCTGGGGATGCCAATGGGACCCTGAGATGGGGGAGAACTGGCGTTTGGATTGCTGGGCATAGTCTGATTTATATTCAGACTCCACCTGTGTTCAGAGCTGTGCTTGTGTTACTGGTTTATCTCTGGAGACAACAGTAGGGGACAACTGAATGTATCTAAAGCCAAGATGAACTTTTTTCAAGTTACTATATAAATCTACCATTTGAGACAGGGAAACAAACAAAAAAGCTCCACTGTCTTTGCAGCTGTCCTTTGCAGCTGTCTTTGGAAGGAAGAGCCATGTAAAAAGCAGAGCAATTTTTTTCCACAAACATTCCTAAAAGTCTGTGGCATTATTTTTCTCAAATCATAAGTTTTCTCACTTGATTACAGTTGCTCAGGTCTTCATTCATCTCAGTTTCATCTTCATAAGGGCAAGCATTGTCTGTAAGATAAATTGCATAGGCAAAGACCAGAGGGCACACCCAAGACTTTTGAAGGCAAGAGGAGAATCATGCAAAATGAGATTCAGACGCTACAAAAGAGCCCTGGCACTTTAAATTCAGAGAGCAAGGAAGCTGTCAAAAGAAGGAAGCAAAAAAAAAAAAAAAATGCATTTAAGCAACCTGGTCTAGTGGAAGGTGTCCTTGCCAATGCCAGGGTGGTAGGAACTAGATGATTTTAAGGTTCCTTTCAATCCAAACTGTTCTATGATTCTATGATTATATGTTGCACATTTTATTGGACTTCTGAAATGGCTTGGGGAGGACATATGGATAATATTAAAGGAGAAGGGAAGGTGCCAGGACCATGAGAGGGAAAAACCCCAAGTCAAGAATATGATTTGTAACTTTGTTTTTCATGCTTTGCTCTGGAAAATAGGAAGGCTGGGATGTGATATAGTGAAAGAGCTGGTGTGGAGGAACTGATGCTGCTCAGAGGTTACCTCCTGTGGCCCTGAAGAGGGCATGGTGACGGAGAGAGGAGCCTCCCCAGACAAAGATAAGGCATGGTAAAGCGTAACAAGTGCAGAAAGCCCAAGGTGGAAATAAAGGCTGAATGGCAAGTTGAGACCTGTCTGTTCAACAGGGAAAGCTAATTTATAAAGGGAAGAAAGGAAGTGAACAAAAAAGGGAGTAAAACATGTTGAAGACTAGACTGTGATTTAGAAAAAAAGGCTCTTGCAGAAAGGGTACTGTGTTTGCTACATGTAGCCTGAGGGAACAAAGTGTGGATGTGTGGGAACCAGTCCAAAACTATAAGTTAAAAAAGGGTAAGAAAACATACCAGCAGGAGTGCTGAATTGAGATCAAGAGCAAGCATCCTTACAGGTCACTGGAAAATCAGCACTGACCCGTCATTACCTCACTGTGACCACAGATATCTTCCAGCCAAAGTCTAAAGAAAAAAACATATTAATCTCAGATATCCTTGGGTGTGAATTCTAAATCCATGATGAATGCTGATGATATCAGGTGAGGTCCTTAGGTCTGATTGGTTTCAGTAGAGATAGAGCTTGAGTCCTGATATTGGCTTTTAACCATCTGCTCTGCAATTTCATAACATGAGTGTCTGCAGGCCTAGCTCCTAGTGGAAAAAAAACAGGATTTGTCCTGCATAACTAAAGACAGGAGAATGCCCTTAGTTCCACTTTAGAGAATGCAATGCTTTTCTGAGAAGAAACTGTTCACTTCCATGTGACAGTTGCTGCAAAAACAGCAAGTCCTTGTTGAGCCTGCTGGAAGATGCTGGTTGTGGAACAAACCACTGTTTTCTTGCATCTTGACAAAATTGCAAAAACAAATTCCAAGCTTGGAACAAGCTGAAAATGAAGCAGAGGTCTGGACTCCAAATGTTCTTTGTTTCATGGGGTGTAGTGAAAACAATGGTAGAAGAAGTTGTAAGGTCATTTTTTAATGACTGATCTTTTCCATTGTTTCATATTAATTTTCATGAATACTCAGTAATGTGACACAAAGAGTTGACTTGTGTAATAGTTTGCAGTATCTGAAGCCATTCTGTTAACCTGATTATTTTTTCACTTGTACATCTAATAGAGACAAGCTGAATGTCAGTTTGTTTTGTTTCTCCAACTATTTCAGTTACTCCTTTCTTTTACTTGCTTTATTAACCCTGTATTTCCCCCCATTAGACTGTTTGGTAGAAGACTACTGAAGGCAACTCACACTGCACCCTGGCTTCTGCGTTTGTAATCATCATAAACTTCTTATGTGCAACGTCTTCTCTCTGTATTGTATGTGCTACACTTCATTTTCCAAGAAATCAGAAAGCCTAATTTATGACGCAAGACTTTCAGAAGATGATGTAGGGATACATTTGCTAAGCAACTAGCTTCCTTTTCCCAATATTTCCTTCAAGCATGGAGCTCCCAATTAATGTTTCCTTGAGAAAACATAAAGCCTTAAGTGTTTATTATTTTTATCATCACCACTACTTTTATTATTTAAAGAATAGGAGTGGTTCAGAACACTGTTGTCTCAGCCACTCTACAGATGTGTGACATGTTAAAAGAAAGTGTCTCTATCACAGACAAATGAAAATCTTGGTAATTGAGAAGAGAAAATGTTCTTATTAAATAAATAAAAAGGAAAGAAGGAAGCTGGAGAAGAAACATACACTTTCTCTGAAATGTTGTAACAAAGCTTTGTTAGTAAGAAGAGAAGGCAATATGGGAGACTTTTGAGAGCTGATGATCAAGGCTGCAGAGATATTGCCAGGGTCTCACCTGCTGGAGACAAGCCCTTTGTGCCAGGTCACTGTTAGCTGAGAGGGCAGCAGGGACTTCTTTCCTCAGCTTCATTCTGTGTGCAAAGCTGCAATGGCTGACTGCCATTATGGACTGAAATACACAAGTATTAACATGAGCTCTTACTCGGCTGTTTTGTTGGGATTCATTGCCTTAAACAAGGTCAAAAACCCAGAACGGAAGTAGCTGTTTCTCCCACATGCTCATGTGCCACTTCAGGTTAGCTGAAAAGCTCCATCACTGAGTCCTTAAGGATTTGGTATCTTACACCTGGTAGTCAACAACCTCAACCCCAGGGCCAAGGCTGGCACTCAGCAGGTTGTGGCTGACATGCAGTGGGACTGGTGCGAGGTCTGAAGATGGGAACCGCAATATCATAAACGGGGTGTCTGTGAGGGGCACCAGCTCTTGTACCCTGCTTTCATTACTCTCAACCCATGAGGAGTCCAGAGACAGGTGCTGCTCAGTGACCTCATGCTTCTCTAATGAGAAGCATCTCATGTATTTCTATGAGAATATATAATTTCTATGAAAGAAAAAACAAGTCTGCCTCATTTCCCATAAAAATTTGCCTGCTACAGGCCTAAGTAATCTATGTCCACTCAATCAAGCCTTCCAGTATGTAGGCTTCATGTTTTCTCTGAAGGCTTCATATATATGTCCTTGCTTATGAAATGAAGCAGTCAGGAAACTTGGATTGCAGTTCCACTGTACATGGCATGTCCATTTCAGGAGAAAGGAGTCTACAGCTTAGGCTTTATATCATATACACAGAATAGGATTCCTCTGCTATCAGACCAACCCCAGCAAATGCTCTTGGCCTGATTTCCAAAGTTGCTGAACATCTGTTGTTATTGCTGACTTCGGTGCACAGTGCAAAAGCTCAGCAAGAACTCAGCAAGGCTGAATGTCAGACTGGCTGCGTGACATCCTGAAGTTTCCTGTGGTACAGGGAGGTCCACAGTGGGTTTGATGCTGGCATGAGACCGGTTGTTTCATATGTGGGAAGAAAAAAGCACTCATGCTCTGTGGCCAAACAGGCAATTGATGGAGGAAATGCAGCAGTGGCACAAAAAATGCGGTGCAAGCTGAGGCAATCATCACTCCAGCAAGCACAATGAACACCTTCTGGCTACATATATGGCTACATGTGTTATGCGTTAGAGTTACACATGTTAACTATACCCATATATTTTTTCCTTCTGTAGAGATAGCCAAACCCTGGTATTGAAGGCCAGTTGACTGACATAATGTGATCCACCGGTTTCACGAGTCTATGGGTGCAGGAGGCCCAAGGTAAGTGCTGAGCTGCTGACCAGTACCTGACCTCGGGTAACTTTCCTTCTCTGCTGTTGCTGTTGGTCAATCCATTCCTTGCAATTGTAAGCTCCTGTTAGGAAACACCAGAAGGACCTGGAGGAAGAGAGGTAGCTATTTCCAATGAGTGCTACTGCCTGCTGATGATTAACTTCACCTTTGGAGGGTTGGTGGGGTTGAGCAGGATGGCTAAGGAGGAGGAACAGGTATTGATAGAGATTTAGTCAGGAATATAGACAAAGGCCAAGCATAAACTTGGAGATAACAAGGGTGTGAGAAGCCATGGGAGGACATTACACATCTTCTTGACTCAAGACAGAATCTTCTGTGCTGAAATGCTGTCTGACGGATGCACTTGTTCTTAAAAAGGCTGCCAGTACTAGAAATTGCACAACATCCTTCAGGAACACCTTCCAGTGCTTAAAGATCCTTATGGCTGCATCATCAGATTCCTAATAACTGACTTCATTATTCTCTGCTCCAATTTAAGCATGTTACTTTTTTTCATTTCTAAAGGGAGGTGAAAAAAGCAAGAATAAGTCTTTTCTCTTTGGCAGATGAGTTGAAAACCTTCAAAACTTATTACCATTTCTCATCTTAGTTTTCTTTCTTTTTTTCCCTAGGCTAAGCACTACAAAATTTCTTCTCTCTCCTTGTTTCCTCAATCTCTGCTTGTTCTTATTGTCTTTCTCTGTGTCCCTCTCTTCACAGCATTTTGAAGTGCTGCATCCAAGACCAGACTCGATACTTCAGCAGAAGTTCACCAAGCATGCCAAAGGATGTCTGACAAATGTCACTCCTGTTTATAACTCCAGCATTCACCTTTTCTGCAGTTCCCAGCACCAGTCATTCACACTGGATGTCTAAGCCAGGGTCACCCATATGGTCCCTTTTCTGTTGGTCCTGCTCTGTAACTAGCTGCCCTCCTAAGGAATTTAGGCTGCCAGTTGCTGAGGAATGAAGCACTCAGGCCAAACTAGAAACCCGCTGCTTTGACACGTGGTTCATTTTGAAATGGGCCATTATTTTCTGAGCAAGAACTGGGGAACTCAGCCCAAATAAAACTTCTCCCGAGCCCATGGAGAGCTGTCTGGCCCCAAAACCAGTTTGATTTAATCTCCACTAGGCAGGCTTTTGTAGCAAAGAGATCTGCTGGAGCAATGGTAGCAGCCGTAGCAGTGAGGAAAACAGAAGCAGCGAGGTTTGCAGGATCTGGATGCCGGCCATACATCTGGGCAGGCCCACTGCACACAACCTGTGATGCAAGCCCCGCGCAATGCAAACAGACATGTGCATTTAAGCCCAGCCTACAAGTAAGCTTTGAGCAATTGGAGGATCCCCTTGAGTGCCCCTCTTCAGCATTAGGGGACCACATCATTTCCGTGCTGGAACATCATGGAGAAGGGCACAGCAAGGGTATAACGGAAGAGTCACAGGGTCTTCTCACCAGAAGGGAAGACTCTCTTTGGCCTTTTGGTAGAAATAGAAGCTTTTCCCCTTCACTCTTTCTAGTCTCTTATTTGGGCAATAGATTCAAATTCTAAAATAAATCAATATAGTGAAGAATAAATCCCTTCCAATAAGTAGTTTGAAGTGATATTTTACCTTCACTTGGAGTCCTAGCAATAACCAAAGTAATGGCAACATTTCAATTATTCTCAGTTTGAAACAACAGTTTGCAGAAAGTACTGCACTGCTTTACATAAAGTTCACGTTTAAGGCTTACTCTTTTCTTTAGTTTTAAATAAAACACAATCTCTTGATACAACTGTGGTTAAAGAATACTCCGTGTGCGTGTGAGAGTGAGAGAGAGAGAAGCACATAGTGGTTTTATTTTCTTACTTTTAATGGGGCTATTTTGTGAGGCTGAAAAAAAATTGTTAAACTTGCCTTAATTGATTGTTTAAAGTACCATGGTGGATTTGTCTTTTAAACATAGCCCGTGGTTAAAGTTCCCCTTGCATTGTATTTGAAGTAGGTTCTTTGTGCTTTAAAATGAAAACTGTAAAACTTTTGGTGTTTAAGGCTTTCTGACTCCAAGTTAATTGTTTTCCTTTAATATGAGCAGAATTAAAGATATTAAAAATCGACTGCTGAAGCACATAATTGTGGCCTCCCATCTATTCTTCTTGTGGAAATGAAAGGAATATTGAAAGAGTTTCTATTTTACAATACCAGAGGTGGCCGTGCATTTACAACTCTATATATTCTTTTAGTTGAATTCTTCTAAACCTCACGCCTGGCTAGCAGTTTTCTCCCAGACGATTTTCATTTTCAAAACATTCACATCCAATAAACTACACGAAACATAGTGTGAGAGAAAAAAGGGGACAGGAAATGGCTCTGTTGCATGGTTATTACATCCTATTGCCTGTGGGTTGCTTTGTTATGAGTTTTAACTATGTAAATATGACGTATATGACATCAGAATTTAATCTAAAGCTACTAGGTGGGAGATAGAGTGTGACTTTATTGTTAAGGCTAAAATCAACTGGGTGTTGACAGGTCTCAAAAGTCACTGAGTATAAGCTTGAAAAGGAAAAGCTCAGACTGATAAGCTGTTCCTTGATTGACAACTTCAGGCTTGACTGCAAGTATTGAAAACAGTTGAGCAAATGGAGGGAAAAAAGTTTTATTTCATAAGAAACTACACTGGGAAATACAGGAGGATTTATAGGCTGACGTAGCACAAAAACCCAAGAAAAACAGGTGTGAGATTTATAAAATCTGGAAACTGGGAAAGCACATTGTCCATGAATGATTTCCCCATTATGGTTTAATTAACCTTGTAAAGGTCCCTATGCAAATATAATGCCGGGGGGGAGGGGGGGAGGATGAATGGGAGGG
>JAWWES010000115.1:80443811-80472789 GCA_035583135.1 Lophotriccus pileatus | reverse complement strand
AAGAAAAGTTTTTTCAGGGGGCAAATCCTGGAACGGACTGATGTGCATATAGACAAGGAGAGACTGGGAGACAACTGTGAAGTAAAGTGTCAAAGTGTACTAAATTGTGCCTCTTCAAATCAGGTGTTCTCAAAAAACAGGAAAATCCATCTCATGGTGAAGTAATACAAAGCTAGATGTTAATAGGCTGGGGACAGTCCTTTTTGCTGAGGAAAAACGTGTTTTCTGCTTCCCACAGCTTCTTGGCTGATAAAGTTAGGAATGTTTACCTTGCTGATAGCTGAATAAGCGTTTTGAACACTACCATTAATCACTACTGTAGTGTTTGTTACCTTGTCTGTCCATCTCTGGCCAGTGGGGCATGGCAGTGCTGCTCCAGTTCTCATTCTTTTCTCTCAGTGACTTCTTGGACTTTTTTTTCTTCCTCTCTCAAGTCACAAGCACTGCACTAGAAAACAAAGCAGTTTTTAAACCAAACTGTTTGTTACCGTTGTCTCCTTATTCCAGAGTTACTAACGGCTTTGTAATCAAACAAGTTACTCTTTTCCCAGGAGCTGCAGTATTCAACACTGTTAATCATCCATTCGTCTTTGAACTCCCGCGTTTCTGTATCCTTGGCTGCCAACTGACTTTTTTGAGTGTGTGAAGTTAATGTGAGCTCAGGGTTGTGTT
Source organism: Lophotriccus pileatus (assembly GCA_035583135.1). Lineage (NCBI taxonomy): Eukaryota > Metazoa > Chordata > Aves > Passeriformes > Tyrannidae > Lophotriccus > Lophotriccus pileatus. The sequence continues at coordinate 80,472,117 of JAWWES010000115.1, read as the reverse complement.
CTGCAGATGCTTTAGCAGCCATGTGACTGCTAAAATAGAATCTTCCTAACTGACAGTTACCCAAAGAGAGGGTGGGAAGTACCATCTGTGTGTGTGGTTGTTCAGGGTAGGGAAGGACACTTAACCTGAAATTTCCTATTAAGAGTGATTGCTTTGAGATTCAGAGAAAAAGAATTTGTACCTCTAAATGGGAGGGGGAAAAAAATCTTACTGCAGTGATGTGTTTCTTCATACTGAGATTCAAGGGGTAAGATAGCAGAGAAACATCCCCTTTCCCTGAATCCTGGAACTACAAAAGTAGTTGTTAACTGCTTCTGAGGCAAAAAGTAGTGTGTGTTTGGGTGGCCTGCATTTCGAATGCTTATTTACCAAATTCGTCTAAAATTAGTTGTAAAATGTATTGTTTGGCCGTGGCTATGTGGGCTTTAAAACAGAAAACCAGAACGAGTAAACACCTCCCTCCCAACCCCCAAACATTATAAAGAGATATTAACTTAGGTATGCTGCTCTTTCATTGTCAAGCTGGAAGATGCCAGGGCTGTAAATCTGACTCTGTAACTGGAATTTTAATGCAAGGCTCTTAAATGTGTGTTGGGTCTGATGGGATACTTGAAAGCTCTGAGAGGTATCTTGGAAAATCATCCCAGCTCAGTCTTAGTGGGATACTGGTGCCTATCCTGAGGCTCTCATTTGACAGATTTTCAGAGTATAATGATCTAAAATCTACATGTTGCAATGCTTGGCAACTGGGTTATGATTTTCTGGATTAAAAACAAGGTAAGAGGAATTCTGCCTTGAAGTGCTTCAATGCTTTGATTGCTGCTCTGATGTCTGTATTCATGTTGGGCATTTTTTTATGGCCATATCTCTTACTGTGTACATTTTGACTTTGTATTTTTTAGTTAAAAAGCAATAGACAGATACATAAACCTGATGTAGGTTTGTGTAAAGCTAATACAATATCATTTTGTTTTCTTTGATACTAATACTGTGCTCTCCTCCTCCTCCCCCCAGGGGAAAAACCAAGCTGGAATAACTCCAACTAATGTTCTTAATGAGTGACATTATGACACTAATGCCAAGCTGTGTGTAAGAGCAGAGATGGTGGTTGTGTCTGCAGTTGGATGATAGGATTTGGCTTCAGAAATGTGCTGCAAATGTGACTTACGTGGAATCACAGAGTAATTAAGATTGAAAGGGACTCGAGTTCAGCTAGTCCAACCCTGTGCTCAAAGCAGTTCTCACGAAATCTGGTTTATAGAATAATTGCAGAACAGTGGGGTCAGACAGAGCTCTGGAGATCCTCTAATCCAGCCTCATACTCCAGGCAGGGTCAGCTGCAGCAGGTTGCCCAGGATCTCATCCAGCTGAGTCTTGAGCACCTCCAGGGATGATACTCCATAGCCTTCCTGAGCAGTGTGCACCACTTGACCACCCCTGTGGCTTTAAAACGAAGGCAGGTAGAACGAGGCTGGAATCAGCTGCTGTGGAACTGTGGTCACAGCTGTGTGCATGTCACGGGAGGCTGCACTTTGAGCTTTTGCATTCGCAGGGCTGTCTCACAAACCCTGCCACAAGCAGTTGCTCTTGTTGGAGTTGAGATGAACTAATGAGGGAATGAATACAAGTGGAAATGACCACATACACACCTGTAACGCTTGCATGAGAGTGATGTGAGGGAAGAGATGTTTCTAAGGATGAAAATTAGCCTACTAGGGCAGTGTGTGCTGCTTAAGCAGTTACTGGTGGTAAAAGGAGTGCTTTTCAAGTTGCATCCTGAGATTTAAAGAATTAAAATATTACACAAGTTTCTGGAAAATCTTGGGTTTGAAATGATTAGGAAAAAACCCCAAATCTGAGGTATAGCTAAAGAGAAGATAAATACTTTCAATTCCATGTTAAAATTTATACTGTAAATTTGGAGTCTTTAGGTTCTAATAATACTGACCTCGGTCAGTGTAGTAGAGAAATGACTTGAAACAAACACAAAGTGCAAGCTATCTGTGCTTCTGTTTGGCAGCATCACTTACTGGCGGGAGAAACGTGGCTTGCCACTTTGCTTTTTTAGCCTTTCTGTTCTGTTGTGATTTTGGTATGTTTTGCTGTACTGGCCTGGAGTGGTGATCTGTGAAATGCTATTGCAGCTCTTTGGAGTTTGTGATCCTATGTGGTTTCACTGCCAGCTGGAAAGCAAAATGGAAAGAAGCAAAACAGACAAGCATCCCAAACTCTAAAACAGTTTTCCCACGCCTTAGAGATCAGGAAGCCAGTAGGCTTTGCTTGGCTGCTGGCTGATATTGTTACCAGGGTGTTTGAGTGGTACTCTTCAGCTGGAGTCACTTGACCTGAGATCATCTGAGATGAATCTGCATTTAGTTCTTACACTCAGGTTGGTTTTGCCTTATTTCTGAGTGTCAGCCTTCTGCCTTCGTGGATAACGCGATTCGTTAGGCCTGTGTCATAAACACTTGTGTAAATGCTCAGATTGAACTGGGTCTGTAATCCAATATTTAATTTATGCACACTGTACCCGATTAGGACTTTTTTGGAAAGGAGATCTAACACTTGTGTATTGAGGAGCAGAACCACCACCAAAAAGGTTTTCTGACCCTGGGAGATCAGAGAGCTGTCTGATGTGTGAGGCTTGAACTTGAGAGGCCATTCTGGAAAAGTGAGTTATGCTAAACAAGTTGGGTGTTACATGAATGCACTGAGTTAAATACTGAGCCTTTTTTGTTATCATTATTTTTATTTTGGAGAGAACAGTGCTCAGAAGTCAGAGCAAAAATGTCTCTTGCAGAAAAATCCTTCAGGAAAACCAGAAGTTAGGGACAGTTTTAGATATATGCAGTATCCACATGTTCAAAATGTAGCCACTAATCTTTGGAATTTGTGAGCAGGAAGCAGTGGAAATGGTATTTAATAAGGTAGCATCCTGTGGAGGGACATGTGGTTGTGGAAGCACAGGTGTGGGAGAAAGGGAGAATTGTGTGGAATGGTTAAACAGCCCAGGTATTACTAAAAAGTATCTGTATATGTTTAGTCCTAGTTCTTCCTCTCAAGGTTGTTATTCATGCTGTAAAGATGACTTCTGTTCAGACAGTCGGTATGTACTATTGTTGTAGAGACTTTATACTTCTAGAATGATCTAAATAAAATTAAGTTCATCTTATTAACATGCAGTGTTGAAAATTCTGTGTTTTTTTTAACTTGGATTGCACATTGTTACATGAAGAGCAGCTTTAATAATGGGAGTTTTCCAAATACGAACTTCTCATGAGGTAGGTTGTTGAATACAGGTGAATATTTGGGAGGAGTGGAACTCTTGACTAGAGCTTGGAATATGTGTAATATGTGAAATAGGTAGAGAAAAAACTGCATTGAGCACTGCTTTACTTTTAGGAGGTTAGTACATTTGTTTCCAAGGTTGTTATTTCTGTTTCAGTAGATGGTTGATGTCACCTCTGTGCTTGTACATTCAGACAGAAGGTGAGAGAAGTTTCAGTGATTCTGTGAAATTTTTTTTTACACGCATCTCAGAATCGAATCCTTTAGTGGCTGTTTCCTCCTCCATTTAACAGTGCTGTGTAAAAGAGATAATCAAATAGCATTGGGGGCATGTTGTTTGCCTCTGTGGCCGTCCCTGATCTCTCTTGAATCTTCTCTCAAAAATACATTCAGGGAAACAGTCTTTCTCCGTGGAGGGAGTGCTGATCAAGTAAGAAACCAAGATATAGGCTGTTTGCAAAGTCTAGGACAGAGATACCACCGTGATGAGTGTGAGGAGTGTGAGTAGCAGTGTGCAGTTTGCTGGGGTCATTCTGCCTCAGTACCCTCCTCCTTGGAGGCTGCACTTGCTCTAGGAGTTGGCTGCCAGTGTTTGAAATAGCTGAAGTAACTGAGGTTCTCTGTAGAGCAGCTGTGGTTCCTGGCCTGTGTGTTAGGAAGACCATGTCAGACAAAGCTCTCCTTTCAGTTGATAAAATCAGCCTGATAATGGGATTCTGACCTCATTGCACTAATTGCAGGGGAACAACTGTTAAAAATCGATCCCCCTCAGTCAGCTGAAGGCTATTGTGGTAAGACAATTGGAGGGAATCTGCTGGAATTTAAGGTGGCTGTAGTTTAACAAGGCAAGGACAAAGGTGGAGTATCTGTAGGAAGTCATCTTGCTCAGTGTTGGAAACAACAGGGTGCTCCAGCAGAGATCTGAAAGATGCTGCGTACAGGGAAATGACCTCTTCATTCCTTACTCTAGGCTGACTGGGGAAGATCCAGTTTTCTTTCCTATACTTCCTCAGGAAGCTGTGTTTTTTTGGATATCGACGTGGCTTATGTTGGTTTTTCCTAAGTGAGTGACAAATATCACCCCCCTAGATACCCAACAAACTGCAGAAATTATTGTCGCAGTTGCCAATTCTAATTGTCTTGATAAGCAAATAATTATTCCTCTAGTGAGACCCTTTAGACTGCAAACAAACATTGGGAAACTAACATGGCTTGGATTTCCAGAATTGTAGGGGTTTTGGCCTTACTCTGAGCTGTTCCTCCAGGTGTAGAAGTCTAAAGATGGTTCCTCACCTCAGGAACCTTGCATTATTTTAAGTATAAAGTGCTAAATTCTGTGGCTGCTGTTTGAGGCTTTCCAAGTGTGAACTTACCTGTCTTCTCCAGCCTGTGGGTGGCTCCCGAGCTACTGCTGGGAACAGCTTTTCCAGCTGCAGTAAACTGAGCAGTGCTATTTGCAGCATGACTGCATTGCTCGAACTGGTAGCCAGCAAGGTGTTCTGTTGTTTGTGTCGGTTTTTTTTTTTCATTTTTTTTGCCTTCAGGATGCTTGAAGGAAAAATCCTGGTGCATAATTATAGACTTAGTCTTTTGGAGAAGTTCAGTCTTACGTATGTGCACACGTACCCAGAGCATGTGTGAAGGTAAAAGTTGTATGAGCAAAGGTATGTTTCTTAAAAAGAAACAGCCCTTGAGAAGCAGGAAAGAAATGTGTTGAGAAGAGGAGTGAAAAATGTTTGTTTGAAGGACCCTTGTAAGCCCACAAAGAAAGGTTTGTGAAAAGATACTTACTTTGGTATGTTTATTTCTCAGGGCAATTCCAAAGGTGAAAGAGTTGAACAGGATTTGATGTTTCCAAGATTCTGAGCAAATCATGAGTTGCATTTCTTCCGTATTGATTAAGTGTAACATCATGTATGATGTTACCCTTTAAATAATAATATTAAAAAAACAACCCACAAACACATCCACTTGCCATATGCAGAGCTGGCAATACTACTACTTGTCTCAAAAGAAACTCTTCATTTTAATAAAATAAATATTTTTCCGTCACTGAAGTCACAATAATATTATTCTTTCTTTTCTTTTTGTTCTTAATACGTGTAGAGGAGCGTTGGTAATGTAGACATAATACCTGGAGTTTGTAAAGTTCAAAGGCTGTCAGTTGTCCACTTGAATTTCAAGGATCCTTAAGGGCCTCTGTTAAATGACTCTAGACTATGGCATCTTAGTATTCTCCTGTATTCCTGGTTTCTGGGGTGTTAGACTGTGTGTATTTCTCGGTTCCTGCTGAGTCACCTTGATGGACCTCAACTGATGGTAGCACGTGCTAGTTCTTCTGCCTCAGTTATCAGTGTTCCGTAGGGTGAATACCTTCACAGGTCTTCCTCAAACTTTTTTGGGTCTTTTGTGAGTGAATGCAGTTCTTTACAGATCAGAAATTAACTCATGTAAGCAGTTTGTGTCAGAGCCAGCGCTCACCTCAGACTGCCTTTGAACTGTTTCCACTGTTCCTGGTTGGACTGTTTGGGCATGCAGAAGGAATAGAAATAACGTATTACTTGCTTTGCTGTCTAACTAATGGATATTTGATGTTTCTGAGTCTTGTGAATTCGATATGAATGTGTTAGTAAAATCTAGGGGAGGTGTTACCGGTAGATGAGTAGAGGAGATAGTGTGAAGAACAAAATGGAAAGACTGAGCTTCTACAGAAGGGAGAAGGGCATTAAAAACGACAGCCCCGGTTGGACTGAGCCGTGGACACATGTCCAGGTTTAGAAAGGCTGCTGAGTTGGTGAGATTGATGTCTTTGAGGTTTGTCTTGGGGTTTTTTTGTGAAATAGTAAGTCTTCTCGCAGTTCCCAGAAGCATGTTCCGTATGTTGTTTGTGTTCTTCTTACTCATGGCCTAGCTGTTTTTGTTATCTTACCCTGCTCCAGCTCTGGGTTTGCCAGTTCTCCCAGATCCAGTGGGAGCAGTGCTTAGCTGGTTAAACTGGGTTTATCAGTCCTTGCCGTATCCAGAGCCAGTTGGAGTGTTTGCACCGTGCCCTGTGTGCCGAGCTCCAGCAGTGAGGCCCTTCGGAGCTCAGAGCCATGGAAACCAGGTGCCTTGTCAGCCAAGGAGCTCAGACTGTGCTCCCAGGGGGCCTCCGACTGCCGGCGAGGGTTGTACCTGCAGAGCACTGCCAGGACAAGTGCAGGGAACGTGCCAGGCAGGTTAACTTCTTTGTTGGTCATTGCCGATAGAAATGAGGCAGCCTGTTTCAATTACAATGTGAATGACAACTTTTGCAGTCCTTTTTCGGATTCCTGTGTCATCTTTTACTGAGCAGGAGCTACTTGAAGCTTTTTGCTTCAGAAGTTTACTTGCAGAGATAATTCTTCACTTGTTGACGAGATGTTTAGCCTGAGAAGCTCTTGCCAAAACTAAGACAGAATGGGAACATCAGAAATAAGGAAGAAAATCAGTATTCGTTGACTGTTTAGCAAGCAAAACATTCTGTTTTGTTTTCAAAGGTGGCTTTGTGTGTGTAAATGGTTACTGTTTCAGTATATATCTGATCTGCTTTTAAAAAGCTGGAGGGAAATAAACTAATTCTGGGGTATAGTCGAGTCAATTTGTAATGCAAAGGAGCACACATTTGGTACTGAATCGAGGGGAAATAAAGCTGTTTGAATGAAATATATCCCAATTAAGTCACACAGCAGTTTCAAGAGAAGTGAACACTGAAAGAGAAATGAGCAGTAATGTAGCACATCCTAACCCTTGAAATTAAAGCACAAAATGTGGAGGGGGGGGGGGGGAACCACAGCTTTTTGGGGTCAGGAGAAGAACTCGCTTTTTAAACCCAGCTGCAAATTCTGATGTTCTGAAATTGGAGGAAATTTTCAGAGGTATCGATTGTGAGAGGAAACAGTCCTTCTGCTGCTCCCTGATAAAAGTTGGAATTAAAAGCTGGGAGTACTTTTTGTTGTAGTGCCTGAATTACTGTAAGTGAAACAAATTGAGAGCAAAGTAGATTTTCAAAAACCCACATTGCCCTATTGCAGAGATGTCTGTGCTCTGATTCTGTCCTCCATTTAGTGGATTGCTTATGAGAGGGGAGGGTATGAAGTGGACCCTCCCTCTGGAAAGGTAGAACATGTAGCAGCAGGATGTTCGCTGTGCGTTTCCTGCTGCCTTCCTGCCTCTTTTCAGGCCTTTGGCTCTGCCAGGTTTTCCTCCCTTGTGCTATCTTCCCCTTTCCAAACCTTCGCTAGTCGCGGCACACTAAGTAGTGCTCTTTTAAGCAGAAATGCAGGTATGTAAATATTGTCATAATGTTACTGTTTAATCTAGTTACCTTAGAGAGGACCTTGTTATTTCTGCGGTGCTGCTGTGTGCCAGAAAAATTAGCCTACGCTAAACTGTGCAGTCCATTAAATGTGACCCATATGCATAATACAGTAGCACAGGTACTGTCATCTAGAGCTGGCTGCTCACAAATTAGTGGTAATCTGCATACAGCTAGAACAGGCAAAAGGAGAAGGGAAGGATATAAGTGAGAATATAAATACAGCTGATTGGACTGGCTGCATTTACTGTACGCTTAATGAGCAACCAAGAGAGCCCACATCACCGGTACTTCTTCAAGGCCCTCCCTTTAAACTTTGTAGCTCCCAAGTTCTGTAATCTGTGTTGCCTGTTCTTCCCCTGCCCCCATCCACAGAAGCACAGGAAGTTCAGATGTGACATATAAAGGCAGGAAATGTGTAATGAATGAGCCAGCCCTACTTTTTCTGCAGCTATTCTGTATGAACATTAGTGTTACTTTTGAGTGTGACTTTCTGTTTGTGGGATTATGCAGCTACTGACGGTGAAATCTAATCTTTGGGACTTTTTCTTTATCCTTAGAGCACAACAATGGAAGAAACAGCTATATGGGAACAACACACTGTGACTCTTCACAGGGTAAGTTCATACAATTGGTTGTGTGTGCCTAATGCAGGATACTGGTAGTTTTTGAAAACAATAGGAAAAAGCCAGATGTCAGGAAGTAAAAGAAAAGGAAACTGTCATATTCCTTTGTTTAAATTTAGAAGTGTTGTAAAATCTCCATGTGGTTGTAGCTCTGTTTGTTTCTTGGGTTTCAGAGATAAGCCTGCCTATGAATAACCATGTCAGGAATAAAGCTTCAGATTACATCTGTACAGAACTGAAAGGAGGCAAAAATCTACATGCTTATTAATGATTGTGCTGTAACTGTGTTTAAAAGTTTTAAAACTTCATTTTCAGGGACATAAAACAATGTAGTTGCATGTAAATGTGTTCAAAACTGTCTTATTTGCTTGCCACTTCCTTAAATCAGTGATACACAAAGGAATGTGTACTTGGAATCAGCAGCGGGACTGCTTTTGCATTTAGATTGACAATTCTCTTGTTTGAGTTGCTCTTAAATGAAATGGAACTCTGATGTAGCTACTGTAGCTGCACAAAGGGTCAGTAAGGAATGAATTGCTTAGGTAAAGTCAGAACAGGGTGGGATGCCATTTCTGGCAGCAGGATAATGTTAAAGCAACCATGGAATTATGGTTCAAATAGCTGTATTCATTCCAAAAACAGGAAGATGTGCAAGTGTTTTCTCAAGGGAGCAAGTTGTCATTTGCCGTCAGTTCTCTAGGCATTTTAAAATTGTAGCTTTGGTGGGATGAATGGACCTTGGAGAAGAAATCCATATGTATAGGTCCTAATGGGTAGGAACCAGAGATTTGGTGTTGCAGCACAGTCACAAGTTCTACTTATAGTCCTGATGTGAAAGTTTGATTTGTTCATAATTTTGGTTATGATCTTTTGCATGCCAAAGTTCTGCCAACTGTGCTGGTGTAACTGTCTTGTTAGATGAGTTAAGTATCTCTTCTGTAGGCGTTGAAAGCTGATGGTATGTACTTTTAATAACTTTGATAACATTAATTTAGCCAATTGAAAGCAAACAAAGAATGATTTCCACATGCCAGGTGACAAAACCAGAACCTTTTATTCTTATATGAAATTGGTGCTTAGAATTTCTCCTTGGCACTGGGAAGAGGCTTTACTGGTCAATTCCAGCACTGCTGTCAAAAGACTCATTAGAAACTTTTGGGGGGGGATAAAGGGCTTCAATTTCTAACCAAGAGTTTTTGTTCCATTTCTTTACCACCTTTACAAGTTCCTGGGCAGGTTTGCTTCTTAGCTCTTAAGGGATTAAACCAGTCTCAAGTTCAGTTAAAACTTATCAGATAGCTACAGTTCCTTTCATTGAGAGATCTTCTGGTTTTATATGATTAAGTGTAAGGGACTTGAGGAAGGAACCATGCACTTTGTGTATTGTGTGGGTTCATGCTTAGAACTCAGTTCCTACCCCCAAAGAGCTGAACTGACCTTTCTGCCTCTCCCGTGTTGCCTTGCTGTGGGAGAGCAAACTACAGTGCTTTGTTTTGGTATTTCTACAACATCTGACTGGTGAAGTTGTGATGTGACAGATTTTGTTTTTTCAAATGCATTTTTTCATTAAGATACATATTGGTATCTTGTACAATCTGTAGGGAGCATCATCTTGCTATTTCCAGGCACATCTAGGAGCTGGACTAAGTTTTCTGCATGTAGTTCTGTTTATCATTTATCTCTCGAGATGGTCGTAGGCAGCAGGATAAAATGAAAAGTAGGTGGGCTGAATTTTATTGAAAAGTTTCTTATATAAGCCCTTAAATTTCAGAAGGATTTAGGGTTTGATTTGAACTTTTTAATTGGGAGTGTTTCTAAAGACTTTGTATCATATTACAAACCCTTGTAATACTGTAATGAGACTTGTGGCCTTCTTATGACTGCTGCCTGTATATGAGACTGCATTGATTCAGGGCTTCAGTAAAGGGAAATTAAAAGTGCAAAATTAGTCATCTTAATATTGGTTACCTGATTGGCAAATCTACTTTTTAAAAATAGTGTGTCAAGCAGCAAAGAGAAGGTGTTTCTGCTGATCTTAGCCTGATGATTGTATTTCTTACCATGAGTGGAGAACTATGAGAATGTTTTTGTTTATCGTGTAAGAAAATATAGAGAATATCTAAATGAAGTTTGACATAAACGTCTTTGTTATTGTCTCTCTTCTCCCTTTCCTTCCCCACCCAAATACAGTGCAAGCTAAATCCTGTTCATTAGAGTAGTGGAAAACTGAAAGATGAAGCAGTGGCTTGAGAAAGGAGAAATACTACTGTTTCCAAAGGGCTTTTTGTGGCGTATTTTTATAGGCTATTATATGCTCTCTTTGACTAGTTAAAAAGTGAAACTCAAAGAAAACCTGAACTCTGGTCATAAGTGGTCATTAATATCCTTTAGACTGTCCTCCAGCACGACACCAGGTTTCACTTAATCCTTGAATCCCAGCCATGATTTCTTGTTGATGTGGCTGGAATATATCTTTAAAAGATGTCCAGTCTTTCTCCAATGAATTAAAATGGATGTAAAAGAAGCACTAAGGTGTACCCTTCCCCACTCCCATGCACTTAGCCCAGCTTCCTTCTTGGCAACAGTATTTGCTACCTGCTCAAATCAATTCTTGAACAGTGAATTTCCAAATCTGTTTTTAATACTGTGTGTTCCTATTCACTGCTTCTATTCACTGCTTACAGGCAAAATCTGGAGCATCTTTTTGTGACCTCTGTGTTAGGGGGAAATTGGAAACGGGGGGTTTTTTGAGCAGTAATTAATGTCCAAAAAGCTGAATGTCATGTGTCTTGCAGCCAAATACAGACTGCCATGTTGCTTCTGCTGTCACTGTAAGGTTATGAAACTCCTTGCTGAAGCTGGGTCATGTTGGTTGAAAAGTCTGAAAAAGAAAAGGCTATGTCTGCCAGGATGAAGTGTATGCTTTGTGAAATGGAGGGGTGGAATGGACTGAAACCTGATCCTTTCCATCCAGCGACTGTATTTTGCGTAGTTGAAAATTTTAGAAGAAATTACTGAGCAAAATACAGCATTTAAATGAAAATATCCTCAAAATGTTTTCTGGGCAATGATGAAAGAGCTAGATCGTTTGCAGATCAGTTATATTTAGAAAGCTGATTTCCCACCCTTGCTGCTTCCAGGCAGAAGTGTAACCATCACTGTTGTATCTTGAAATATCTAACAGGGAGTAACTTTTCAGAGGCACTGACCTTGCTGTAGTGGCAGGTCACCCTAGAGGAAAAAGATTGAAGCAAATTACTTTTGTTAAGATGCAGATGATTTGCAAGTGCTGACAAGGTTTTGATGTATTTAATGGTACAAGTGATCTTGCTATTATTCGTAAGAACTGAGCCTGCAGTCATACGCCTGTGTGCTGCAGTCCTGTCAGTTCCTGAGCTAAGTGAGGTCAGGCTGGGTAAGTACCATCAAGTGAAACCTCAAAGATGTTGCAGGAAGTGATAGGGTTTGAGTCAGTATCACGGCACAGTGATATGGCGTGTTGTGCTTGCTGAAGATCGAGGTCTTACTGATGACCACCTGAGGTGCAGGCCTTAAAAGTGGAAATTGGAACTGGAATGTCTTGGAAGAGATTGGTAGTTAGTCTGAAACTCTCTGCCTTCTGAAAGTGTTTGTTTATTTTTAATCTGCCTCCTGTTATTGAACTGCATAGCAGTGATGGGTTCACTGATCCTGCTTTCTTTCAAAAACTTGTATTCATCTCATAGGACCTTTCAGTGTTTGGCACAGGAATGCAAATTGTGACCACGAGATACTGGAAAGTAAAAATATTTCTTTTGTTACGTTATAGGCCCCTGGATTTGGATTTGGTATTGCAATATCTGGAGGAAGAGATAATCCTCACTTTCAGAGTGGTGAGACATCAATAGTTATTTCTGATGTGCTGAAAGGAGGCCCAGCAGAAGGACTGCTACAGTAAGTGCCAAACTGTACCTGGGTTCTGACTTGGGGGCGTTCATCTTTGTTGGTAGTAGCTTAACCTCCTCATTTTTTTATCTGTAACTGTGTAGTAGGTTTGTGACACAGGTAGTTCGTTCAGGGACACCTATTCCCCAGTATTTCCTTCTCAGCATAAAGTGTTTATACTGTGTGTTGTGATGTTTTTCATTCAGAGAAAATGACCGTGTTGCAATGGTTAATGGAGTTTCGATGGATAATGTCGAGCATGCGTTTGCTGTTCAGCAGCTGAGGAAAAGTGGGAAGAATGCCAAAATTGTAAGTGAATGACTTGAAGGTTTAAAATTCCGTAGTTATAGAGCAAAAGTGAAATGGTGTAATATCTGCTGTGAAATGCAGGTGTGATGGAACATACTTGAATAATACCTGTGTGATGCTTTGGGTTTAAATGATGATCATGGCATGTTTATCAAGGGGGTCATGCAGAATGTTTTTTAAAATGTGAGTGATGATGTTTGCACAGTGAGGCACTGGATACTTCTGATTCCTTTTCTTTCTGGTAAAGTTCTTCTCAGATTACTGAATTGTGGGAAATAAGCCTTGTTTAATATTTGTTCACTTTCTTAGATGCACTTTTACGAGTTTTTTAAAGGCTAGTGTACATTACAAGCTGTTCAGGCACTAACATGGTTCTTTTTATGCTCAGTAAACAGTTTGCTAAAAAAGAGTATAATTACCTTAACTCCTATAATTTTGTAGACTTATTCTAAGTGGTTGATTTTTGAACTTTGCAAAACAGAACAGGTCATCACCAAAGGGTAGTAATCCAGCTTTCTGTAGAAGTTTGGGGTTTATGTTACAAAAAATAGAACCAAAAATAGAGAATGTTTAGAAATTTCTTAATTCATGGAAGCAGATTTCTAAGGCTTGTAGAAGAGTTTTTTTGCTGACAGATTTTCAGTGCTCTAGTGAGCTTTAATGCAGTTGAAGAAAACGTGTGATGTGCATTTGTAGAGTGGCAGCAGTTCTTTAAAGCTTGCAGAAGGCAATGCATGGCAATCTGTGCAGGGCTCTCAGTGTTGTAAGTATTCAGATTTATGTAAAGAAAAGTAATTAATGGAAACTTTATGGTAGAACTTGGTTCGGTTCTGTAAGACATGGCAAAGCACTCAAGAGGGCTGGGTCATTTTCCAGAAACGTCTCTGCGTTAGTGCAAACCACCTTTGATCTTCCAGCCTGTCTTACAGAAGCATTTCTTTGGAAGATTGGGAGCCTTCAGAGTTGAGGGGAATTACTGTCATTAACACACTAGATTACATGTTAAGCAAAAGAGGTTTTTAGCGGTGCCAGTAACTGATGAGTGGGTTTAAGCAGGGAGAGGGCATTCAAATATGCAGCTCTGAAGAACATCTGTGTTGTGCTACAATGCCTGACTCGTATCCTTTTTCCCCTTTTGCAAAAGTGCAAAAAAAAAAAAAAAAAAGAACTAAAACAACTGTAAAACCATCTCTGATCTGTATAGGTAAGTCTCCTGTATTAATTGGATATAACTTTATAATAGAGGATGCAACAATCAGAGCATTCACAAATAGATCTGTATGTTTTGAGCGTGGCTTGGCTTTTGACATTTAGTGACATCATGAGCGTTACACAGCCAGAGGCTGATATCTGTTGTTGGGTTGCAGACTATCCGAAGGATGAAGAAAATTCAGATTCCAGTGACTCGGCCAGACCCTGAACCAGTGTCTGAAAACGAGGACGATAGCTACGATGAAGAAATCCGTGATCCAAGGAGCAGCCGTGGTGGTCCAAGTGCCAGCAGAAGGCATGAGAAGAGCTGGGTTCGAGATCGGAGTGCCAGCAGGGAGAGAAGCTTGTCACCAAGGTCGGACAGGAGGTCTGTCACTTCCAGTCAGCCTGCAAAACCCACCAAAGTAACGCTGGTGAAATCCAGGAAAAATGAAGGTAACTTAGATGTTCTTCTCTCGCTAAAACTTTGGCTGGTTTTTAAATGCCAACTGCTTCAGTCAGCGTTTTGTGAAGGGTTTCATGGGCTGAGGGAACAGTGCTCCTGCCAGTTCGTTTGCCTATTTTACCATTAGCTAGCTGAAAACTTTAAAAACTGCTGGTTGTATTTCTGGTGGCATTTTTCATGTTCCAAAAGACGTGTCCTTAACTAAGGGTAAAGCATTATATAGTATAAACACATCCCAGCTGTGCAGCTGGTAGTCAGCAGCTGTATACCTACATTTCAGCTGAGTCTTCAGTGGCTGTCTTGTTCGAAAGAGGAAAAATTGTAGGTAGCATCTAAATTAAGCTATTGAACAGCAGCTCTGATTATAGGCAGGGTTAGAAAAAGAGACTGATATAATGGTAAATCTGTCACATAATTCCACTGCAGCCCTTTGTGTGCCGAGTTCACTCTCCTTTTCGAGTTTCCTGTGTTAATGTTGTATAAAGCAGTGTTACAAAACTCCGGATACCTCCCTATTTCTTTTTCCCCTACTTTAACTTCATCAGTTTTCTGTTTTCTTTTATTTTCTTATATAAAGAGTATGGTCTGCGGTTGGCAAGTCACATATTTGTGAAAGAGATATCACAGGATAGCCTGGCAGCAAGAGACGGCAATATTCAGGAAGGAGATGTTGTGCTGAAGGTACAGTATATGTGGTGTCTGATCAAAGGCAAAACTTACTGATACAACTCTTAAAATTGGCTATGTCAGTATCATAATTGTTAGTAGATGATGTGTAATTTCTTTAATTAAATTATTTTGAAGATCAACCCCTCTTAGGAAAAGAAAATTATTAAGCCTTGTGGTATTATTCCCTAGGACATATTCAGGTAAATAATTCCCACTCTAAATACATAATAAAAAATATTTGGAAGAGTATGAGACTTTGGCCCAATGTGCTTGGTTGTACGGTATAATGGTGTGGAACTGTGCTATTGCACAACACTAAGACTTGCCTTCAGGTTAATACCCAGGGAGTTCAGTGTTTCACCCCACCCCTGGCAGTGTCCAGGGCAGGTGGCTTTGAGCAACCCAGTCTCATGGAAGGTGTCCCTGTCCATAGCAGGGGACTTGGAACTGGATGGTCTTTAAGGTCCCTTCCAACCCAGGCCATTCTATGATTTTTAATTCATCCTAGCAATTTTTATTTCAGTACTTTGCTGTGAGTGTGTCAGATGAAGGAAAACATCCTACTCCTTACTCTGAGTATAGCAGTGCCAGTTCAAAAAACATATTGAAACCTTTAAAAGTTTTGTATTACTGGTAGAAGCTTTATCTTTGAAAGATGAAAATAATTTTCTATATTATATTTTGGATGAACCCCATAGTCTTCCATTGTATTATGGTAATTTTGATAAATATCTCTAACTGTTTCTAAATATCATCAGACAAAACATCACTGTCTTTGCTGGAGATTTGCTGGGGTTTTTTAAGTAAATTTATATCTGCTTTTTTCTTGCTCTATTCCAGATAAACGGCACAGTGACAGAAAATATGTCCTTAGCAGATGCCAAAACACTAATAGAAAGGTCAAAAGGCAAGTTGAAGATGGTTGTTCAGCGAGATGAACGAGCCACACTGTTGAATGTCCCTGATCTTTCTGACAGTATTCATTCTGCTAATGCTTCAGAAAGAGATGGTGAGTATAAAAACTTGATTTCTAAAGAGAAAAGAGTTCCCTGTGTTGTCAGGATGTGAAATACCTAAGTGGGATGAGAGAGTGGGGGGGGAGAAGAGTTAGGAGTGAAGTTGTCATGTGGGTAGATTTTTGTTTGAATGTGATTGAAATCCACACCTTCAAAAACTGGAGAAAAAGATACAGTCCCCTATTCTTGTGATTGTTCTTTCAGGAATATGAAGTTTAGGGTTTTTGGTAATAATAAGCATAGATTTAACATCTTCATAAAAATTCCCCGCAAAAGCTTACTCCCATTTGAGCAGGTCACGCCACCATTTAAATTACAATCATTTCATGAAAAAAACAACTTTTGTTTAACAGACATCTCAGAAATTCAGTCGCTGGCATCAGATCATTCCAACCGATCACATGACAGGCCTCGCCGCAGTCGTTCACGATCTCCTGACCAGAGGTCAGAGCCTTCAGACCATTCCAGACATTCTCCACAGCAGCCCAGCAACGGCAGGTGATGGCAGCATTGTATTATTTTTAAATCAACTATTTAATGTGACGTGTAAGTTGTAGGAGTGCTTGGATTTGTGTGATATAGCAAATATGGTGCAGAGCTCTGAAGGTAATAATGTGTTTGTCAAGAGATGCAGCTGGTAATGATCTAATCCTTGTAGACTTGAGGAGAAATAGAACTTTCTTCAGTGTTATACCTTTTTAAAATGTGATTATAGAGCATGGTTCTATGAAAGCTAATGTAAGTTTGATAATGATAAATGTTACTGAATAATATGCAGTTATATTGTGGTTTCAGAAAGCAGTTGCTGCAAGGAGATTTGAGATGGCCTGTATTACAATTCCTATTGAATGTTCAGCCTGGGTAAACTTGCTGAAATCTTACTTTGCTTAGGCATAGCATTTTTATTTTCACCACTAGCCTTCTTTAAAAGTTATACTTCTGAATACATTTAATCCCTACAAAATAAGGTGTATTGCCCAGCAGAATTAGCTTTTACAGTGTAGTTTTTAATATTTGAACTTGGTAATGGGGTATTGTTGATAATTCTTCAGTAGGTAAGTCTAATTTTATACAAATTCAGAGAGAAGTAATGTACTATATGGTTTGGAATTTCTTTTCCTGCCATGTGAAACGTAAGTCTTGAATAACAAATCTGTCCTGTTTTGCGTTTCCACCGTTTGGAAATAGGCAATTTGTTGAAATAGTTTCAGTATTGGAGTTCAGATTCTACAAGATACTTGTAAAGTAAGTTCACCTTCTGAGTGCTCACGGTGGAGCAGAGGTTAGAATTGTCTATGCAAATTCCAAATGCAGAGCCTCTATTTGAAGACTTTTAGATGCCGTTCAAAAACTCTGAAAAAAACAAATTGCAGCTGACTGTTTCATAAAATCAAGATATTCCCGATAGCTCATTAATAACATCTGGTTTGCCGAAGGGGAAAACAACACTTTTCCATCAAGGCTTTTAGAATCTTTTGAGGGTTAGTAGAACTGCAGGACAGATCATACCTGCGTGCAGACTTGCTTGGGGTTATGGGTTACAGGCGTTTCTGCTTCTCTTCCATGTGTACTGTTTGGAAAGACACAAGGCATGAAAGCTTGTTTTCGAGTAGGAACTCCATATTACTGGGAAGAACTTAAAAGCAGGGTGCCAGAGGCAGGGGTTTGATTGTGAAGGTTGTGAGATCTGTCATATTCAAAACCTGTATGTCTTGTCGTGCATTTCCGGTGCAGACTGAAAGGGCTCGTGGAGGGAGGAACAAAAAAAATAGTCTGTCAAAAACTCTGTGACTGACATAGCCTAGTGTTGGTGCTTTCCTGTGCTATTGCAGTGGTTTAGGTAGATGGTCGCTTCCTCCTTACAGACCACACTGCTGGAAGAATTAAATCCTTCCCAAGAAGGAACTTCGAAGTTATCTCAACTCTGAACGCATCCGCTCAGTCTTCTTATGAACAAGAGCTACTTTGGCATGCCTTGATTTCCTGTTTGACGTGGCCCTTTCAAGATCAGAAAATCTGGGCCCTGAGCCACATAAAGAAAAACATGTTGAGAGCAACTTCTCTTTGTAGTAGTTGTTTGTGCACGTTCAAATCTACTGTACGATCAAATTAGTTGTGTCTGCTTAATTTTTAAAAATTAGATGGAAAATCTGAAGGAAGAAAAAGGCTTGAGAACAAGCTGAGGAAGAAATGTGCAAAAAGTCTTCCAGCTGAGCTTAAGAAGACATTAAAATATGTATTGAAGATAATAAGTCTTTATTTAGACCCTGTTCTGCCAAGTGTTTGTATATGTTAATGAGAAGGGAAATTCCAGGGGACTCCTCTTAGTCCTTTCATACAAGCTTAACTATAGACTGACAACTTCTGGATGTGCACTGGAGTACAGAAACCTGCCAGCAGACTTGCTTCAGTGCTGCTTTGGCATGACAGATTGGTTCTGTCCGTTTTCAAAACAAGCTGAAAAATTGGAATGTAAGACAAAAATCAACCCTATTATGGATGATATCTTTAGGAAGATGCCACTTGGTTATTCCTCTTCTCTAAGTAGTTTGAGATGTGCTAAAAAACACGTTTGGGAAGAGCCTGCAAATTCATATTTTTCATAACTTTTTCTGTACAGACATCCTCTGTGTTCAGATAATCATATTTCGTTCTGCAGAAGTAGCTAACAGTGGAAGGCACTGATGTGTAGCTGACAGCATTTTGTTATTTAAAAGTGCTTCTGTTAAGCATACTTTAAAAGAAGGTGGCAGGTGAGGAAGTGAGGTAGAAGGGGCCCTGACACAGCACAGATGCTAAACAAGAGTGTCCCAGGGCACACGGTGAGCAACACTTTCGTCTCCTGGGAAGTGTAGCTGTCGGTTTTTAACAAGTTTCCATCTCCTAGAACCAGTGGCAGCATTGAGTTGTTTCCTGTATCATCCTGCAGTGTGAAATATTCGGTGCTTACTGGACAATTTAAGCAAAGTCAAGAAAAAAAAAATCTACTCTCCTGCTGTTCTGATATTTCCTTTTTGTTCTCTCACAATTCTATTTCTGTTAGCTTTTTCCCACTGAAACTTTCAAGTCTTAGGTAGAGTAGACCTGCCCTTTTGCTGGCATTTGAGTTGGCAGGGTGTATTTGCCCACACACACAGCAGTAGCCCAATGTAGGAGCCTGTTGCTCCTGCTACTTACCTGACTCTATTTTGGGCTATGCCCACAGTGTCTGTATTTTAATTAGGTATTTACACTCTCTTGAGGTATGCAGGTGTCAAAGAAGTTTAAAACTACACCAGGTTTGAACTGTGTGAAGAGGAAATGTAAAATTAATTTTGTCTTTGTGTAGTAACTGCGTTATTTTTGGCCTTATTTTTAAAGGAAAACAGATGCTACAATTTTGGAATAGTGCTGCTTTAAAATGTTAGGAGATGCTTGGAAACAGGTAGAGAGGGCTCATGGGGAAATTACTGTAATATCTCATTATCTAGTGCTCATTACCCGAAAATCTTTGGGGAGTGGAATTAGTTGTAGCTTACACTACTAAAGGATGTCTTTGTTTCTAGAATGCTCAGCACTCATTTAAATATCTGAACGGATGTGTCTGTTTTAAACAAGCTAGGAGCTGTTTTTGAGGGAATGAGGAGTCCAGTCATGTTTTAGTCTAGTGCTGGAAAGTAAAATACATATCTTTAAGCTTATGCACCTAAACTGGAAATCTGAAAGAGGAATAAGAAGATTTTAACAGTGATGTTTAGGAATGAAGTAGAAGGATAAATGCTTGCTTTTCATTTTGTTACACATAATAGCTTTAGCGTCATTTATATGAACTCTAGAAACCCCAAAAAAGGCACAAATAAAGGATTTTTAAAATTAAGCTGCTGTGTTTACAATGCAAGGGGTGCTTTTCTGGATTATTATGGTGATTGGAGTATTTTTCTGTGTTCTGTTTTGTTTAGCTGCCTTCAGGTACACAGTTTTAAAAGTGGCAGAGAAATGCACTGAGAAATTGTAGCCTGAATAGCTAAGCTTTGTTCCTTCTTAAACTTCATATTGCTTCAGGAAGGCACGTTCTGCTTGTATTTCAGATTTTCCAATTTCTTTTATTCTTTCGTGTCCATCTTGGATGAGTAGACTTGCTGGAATCTGTTTTCTGAAGTCATACTTCCCTCTCCTGAAATATCATTTCTGATTGGGATAACCAGTCTTAGCTTTGTATGATGGTTATTTGGATGCATTTGAGCTTTATGGACAGTGATGTTCATGATTGCCTAGTAGCACCATCTAGCTGTTGGTAATGCAGAATTCCCCTTTTTTTCCTCAGCACAGACCTCTCCTTTTTGACAGCAGATGGTCTTGTACCTGCTGACCAAGCCATTGTCATCTTTGAGGAAATACCTTTTTTCCCCTTCTTGGCAATTAAATCTGATACTGTATAAAAGCTGGGATTTGAGTCTGTCTTCTCTCAAATATTCTTTATATCTGTGCTGATTTCCCAACTCCCAGGAAGAAAACTCATTATTAGGGTTCATCTGTTCCAAGCCTGTCACACTTTTTACTGTGCAGCAGATAGCAGTGTAGTGGTTAACATTTCCACATGCAGCACATGTTCTGTTCAGGTTTGCTCTGGTACAGTCGGGAGCTCTGCCTCTGTACAACTGTATAAGAATACCTGATCTTTGGAGCTCAAGGAATAGCAATTATGTTCTTTGGAACTTTTGTTGCTTTCATTATTTAAAGAGCAAGGGACGCTTTTTTATTTTCCTGTTTTAATATGTCTTAAGTGCCTTTGTTCTACACTATAGGCATATATAGGAAATGCATAAGAAGCAGCAAGTTGTCTTCTTACTAAACTGCATGGAAGACTGAGTGTATGAGAAGCACTCTTGTAATAGATGGATTGAAGGCCTCATCTTCTCTGAAAAGCTGAGAAGTCAGGGACATGTTTGTGTTACACTTTTTGTCTTTGTAAAGCTCTGCCAAGACCCATCCCAGCAGCACTTGGATTCCAGGCCAGCTGATACACAAAGGAGCAGATAAATTAGCTTGTTCACAGCAAAGCCTAAGAGTTAAGTCTAAAAATCCATGATTTCCACAGGAAGGGGTGGGAAAAAGATTTTTGTAATTGCTCTTCTGCCCTTCTTCCCTTTGCTTCTCAATTCCTTGTATAGCTTTCAATATACAGCACTTATGTGCTTGAAGCAGAGAGCAGTTTGTGTCACCATGTGCTACTGCTTTCTAAATAGCCACATCTAGAGAAGTCTGCTATGGAAATAGGGACAAAACACTTGGATTTAGAAGCGTTAAAGATTTTTAGTAATGTTATAGTTTAAGAACAAAACTTTGTTAAGTAGTAATGGTAATTCTTTGCCCTCAACTTTATGAATTAAAGTATTTATTCTTTAGGCCTAGTATACTGAGATCATAGAAACAGTTCTGTATGCAGAGTGAAATATTTTTTTCCAATATAGTCTTCGAAGCAGAGAAGATGAGAGAGTAACTAAACCGGGAGCAGTCTCTACACCTGTAAAGAATGCAGATGATACTTCCAAAACTGTGGAAGAAGTGACAGTCGAGAGAACTGAAAAACACACTCCACCACTACCAGGTAAGAATATTTTAATGTATTAATCATGACGTTGTTGAGAAAGGATGACCAGTAAAGATTTTATGCCGTTGCGTATTTGTGGAATGATTTCTAAAGTCTTAGAACAAGTCCTAATTATTTTTATTTCTGAACAGTCTTTTTAACCATAATCCCATTTATATTTTAAAAGTTTTGGTCCTGAAAACCTAGGCTGTGGAGCCTGTCCATTGTAAAGGAGTCAGATTTCAGTGTTTAGAGTTGTACTTACAGGTGATGCTTGTGAAAAGCTTTCTACTGGTTTCTCAAGCAAGGTTAAAAACTGTCATTTCTGAATGTTTAGCAATAAACTTTGTCTTATGGGTTACTGTAGCAGACTTTATAACAAGGTTGTAGTTTAGCCTGTTCCCAAGATGCAGCTCGAAACACTCAGAGATGCTTCATTCATGTCACTCTTCATAACTACAGTCATGGACCAGGAAGGCAGTACATCTGATAAAATCAGAACACAATCTCATTCCTTTTTCCCAAAAGGGAAGGATAAGCTAAATGGCAGCAAATAAAAGCCAGATGGTGTAACAGTGAAAAAACCTAAGATGATAACAGTGACAGGACACTGTTCCAGGCAGGCTGACTTGCAAGATTTGTGTTTACAGAATGAGGCACTTCAGTGAAATTACAAGTAGAGAAAAAGAAGCTGTGCAGATGGCTTAGAGGGAGCTGGTTTTGAAAGGCTGGGTACGATGAGAAAAAGCACATTCAAGCTTGAAAACATTTGAAGACCTAAGGGATAAGCAGTGACACTTCTGCACGTAGTGTTCAGTACATCAGTGGAGATCCGAAGGAGTTACAACGTTGATAGACTCCTAAAGTTCTTAAAGATAAGAACACACTTTCTGATACAGCAGCCATTGCTAAAAAGATTGTCATAGGAGGTGACATTTTACAGTGGTGTTATGAAGATATGTAGATGAAGTAAGTTTCTATTTGCCAAGATAGAAAAAGGACGTGGTAGTGAGATTAGAAAGATGAATTCTGTGTTTCTGTAAGATACTGAAGATTAATAATTGCTGTAATACAAATCCAGACAGAATAGGAGAGCCTTAAGAGGGTTCTTAATCCAAAGTAATGTACTAATAATTCGTTTGAGGGACCAGCAAGCAAGTAGTAAGTACTGTGGGGATTTTGTAGGTTGGTGGGAAAGGAGAACTATTCTGTTCTTGAGTGAATAGAATGTACATGGTAGTGCCTAGTTTGGGTGGGAGGAGTTCTAGGGCCAGTACAGAAAGATAATATTTAATTAACAACCTTACAGAAAGTTCTAGGGAAATTAGGATCTTTCAAAGACTGTAATGAAAATGTTAGAAAGGTCGTTGGCAGAATCTGTGACAGTTTGCTGCTTAGACTAAGGGCAAGGGCAAGGTGACTGTCGTAGTTGATTGTGTCAAAGAAGGGTGAAGGGAGAGTATTTGTTCAGAGGAATTGTCAGAGGCCTAGTCTAAGAAAGGGTCATGAACGACTTGAAGGTAAATGCTTCATTATGGTATAGTAAGGACCAAAATAATGTTTAGAAAAAGGCATTATTACCCAGTTGTTGCCTGAAATTCCCAATTTCAGACTAGTCTGTTCAGTGATTTGAAAGGAAGATGGCATAGTTGTTGGTAAGATAAGAGGTATTAGACTAGTTTGAAGCCTTGTTTGAAATCAACTTTTTTCAAGTGTGCAGAAATCAGCCTTAAATATAAATTCTTGCAGTGTGACCAAGTGTGTAGCAGAGAAGAGCCCCTGTTAGTGCTCATTACTGAGGGATTCCTGCAGGGGCAGTTTCCTCCCAGGGACTCCAGGGAATCTCTGCAGCAGAACCACAGTAAGTGCGTAGCCTCAGGAACCACCAGCTGGACCAAAGTAAGCACTGAAATCTGCCAACTTCAAGGCATTGTGTTGGAGTGTTTGTGGTATTTTCATTTCAAAAATTAAATTCTTGAGGGAAGAGAACCAATGGAGAATAAAGAAGTTAGGTCAGGTAAATTGAGGTTAGAAACAAAATGGTTGAAAGTTGTCTTGGGAGCAGGAAACCTTCTAGTTCTTGTAGTTTTACGGTTTTTGGGCTACTTGATGAAGTACAGAGGAAGTTTAGGGACTTTTACTGAAGTAATAATTAGGCCAGTAATCACACTGCTTTGAGTGACATGGTAAGAGTGTCTTCTGTTGTTGTAAATTTCTAGAATTTCACTTTTTTGGATCTAGGCAGGATAAAGGAAAGCTACTGAAGAAGTCATGAACTAAGTTAAATTTTCTGATCTTTAAATGACTGAGTGCACATTGGAAATCTTTTGATATTTTAATAGAACCAAAGCCAGTGTATGCACAAGGAGGTCAGCCAGATGTGGATTTACCAGTCAGTCCATCTGATGGTCCTTTACCCAACTCAACCCATGAAGATGGAATGCTTAGGTAATGTAACTCTAAATAAACTATTCAAACTGTGCCTGGTCCTTGAGCAAACCAGACTTGTATCCAAAGTGATGAATAACCTGTATACATAGTCTGGTGTCAAGTCCAATATGCTGTCCTGACCCTTCTGTTCAGAAATATTAAGACGAAGACTTTAGGTTTATTCCTGAGCCTTGTTGGCACTTACATTGTGTAATATACCATTTTAAAGTCTAGTGATTTCTATGGAAATGAGCTGTTAGAATGGTCAACAGGTGAAAAGAATTTGCAGTTTTTGTCTCTCCCTGAGCACCCTCACCCCTTCTTCCCTGTCCCATCTCCAGAGAGAGGAGAGATACTATTGCATATACTTTACCTTTCATAACAATTGAAAAGAAGTGAGTAAAGGTCACTGCAGAAACGTGCAGTCTCCTAACATGGAAATCCCCAACTGGGATCTCCTTTCTGGGCATTAGTGCGCATGAGAATAGATTCTAGTTTGGTTTCATCTCAAATTCATGTTAATCTCTTCAGAGCCAAAATAGATCTGTACACCAGCACAGCTCTTTGAGAGGAAGAACATTTTTGGAAGAGCGTGTCAGTGTCTCACTTAAATCACTCTATGAATGTAAGACAAACAAACCCCACTAAACTAGTAAATACAGGTGGGTTTTTTTGAAGTGCTGCTACTGAGTGTTGTAATGCTGCAGTTGATAAGCAGTTAATGGTATGCATAGCTTAATACCCACTAATTGACTAATGGGCAGATTGCTCCTTTGCATGTGTTCAGTTTCAAATTTACCAGAATATCTTATGCTATTAGACCTCTGAGTGGAATATTTTCTAAATCCCTAGGCCAAGCATGAAACTGGTAAAATTCAGAAAAGGAGATAGCGTGGGCTTGCGACTGGCAGGTGGCAACGATGTTGGCATATTTGTAGCTGGCGTTCTGGAAGACAGCCCTGCGGCGAAAGAAGGATTAGAGGAAGGGGATCAGATTCTCAGGGTATGTCAAAACCAGTAACAGTACAAGTGTTTTGTTGTACCAAAGTAGGTTTCTTTCTGTAGGATGGAATATGTTGCCTTTGTAGTTCAGACAGGTTTTTTTCTGCATGTACTTATTAGATGACTTAATAGCAGCAAAATCTCTCCTTACTCAGCTGTTGTTAGGAAGGTTAGTAAGTTTTTTACATCAAAGTTTATAGACTAATTCAGTTGGTAAACTTGTTTGATTTCATTAACTGCTGGGTGACTGAATTGTCTGAGGGCTCTGTGGCTACTGATTTTTATAGGTGCTCCATAATATTGAGTATAAAATGAACAACTACCCATTATCCCAGAAGCTCTGCTTTTATTGAGAAATAAAGTGGGACTGTTTAGAGCTACAGGAGGCACCTTGAGATACATGTACTTGATGTGTATGTATGAAATTGAGTAAGACAAAAAAATGTTAAGAGATCGATTCAGATTTCCTGTTGTATAGTTAAGTCTCTGTAATAGTGTCGTATGCTAAATCAAACTGGTTACTTCATTGATACCAGGTAAATAATGTAGACTTCACAAACATCATCAGAGAAGAAGCTGTCCTTTTTTTGCTTGATCTTCCTAAAGGCGAAGAAGTAACGATTTTGGCACAGAAGAAGAAAGATGGTAAATATTTGTATATTGGAAGTAATCTAGAAAACTACTTGGAATACAATTAAAAAGTCTAGTGAATGATGACTAACTGCTGACTTGCAGGAAATGGGCACCTTAGACTATTAAGTTCTTTTAGATTTGGAATCAGTTACTACTGCAAATGGACTAGAGACCGATATGATAACAGTGCAACCTCATCCTCGCCCCCCTCCCCAGCAAACAAACAAACAAAACTCTAAACAAAAAAATTCATCAGAAATAACCCCTAACATCTGAGAAAAGTATCGACATTAAACCCTGAGGGAAGCAGAAGAGTCTGTTGTAGTTATGCCATTGAAAATGAGTGATTACACTGATGTGTGTGCACATACAAACTTCTTTCCTTGCAAGACTAATTCCTTCCAGGGCAACTGAATTAAACTTGCGCTTGCATCAAATTTTTGACTATGAAAGTTGAATTTATGTTAGTAGAGTTTTCTATAAATAGTTGTGCTGCTTAAAATAGAGCAGCTCTGAGACATTAAGGCTTCTTGAAGAAATATTGTATATTTAGAACAAGGAGAGGCGTTGCTTTGAGTAATTCTTGTGACCGTTAGGACATGACTTGAACTTAAGTAACACTTGATATTTGGGGATTTCTTTTTCTTTTTCCAGTTTATCGTCGCATTGTTGAGTCTGATGTAGGGGATTCTTTCTATATCAGAACTCATTTTGAATACGAGAAGGAATCTCCTTATGGACTAAGTTTCAATAAAGGGGAAGTGTTCCGGGTGGTGGACACTCTGTACAATGGGAAACTGGGGTCGTGGCTGGCAATTCGAATTGGCAAGAACCATAAGGAAGTGGAAAGAGGTATCATACCTAACAAAAACAGGTACGATCTTAGAATACTGCAATTGCCGATTTAAAGCTACAGTTTTAAGTTCTGCATCCCTATAATGAATGATTGGACTTGTCTGCAGGACATGAGTTTATAGAACTGGTTGTCAGAAAAAGTGTCAAAAGTTGAAACAAATGGAAGTAAAATATCTGATCTCTGGATTTGCTTTTGACTCTGCACAGTCTACAAATAAACTTTCTTTTCAGTACAACAGACAAGGATATAGTAAGTTTTAGAAATGTGATATCAAACTCAGTAGTTGTCTTGTGCTTCCTAATACAGAAACAAGAAAAGCTTGGTTCAGCTGGTAGTGGTGGGGTTTTTTTTAAGGTGTCAGCTTGCTAGCCAAGCGTTACTTCAGAACCTGACTTCCTTGATAACTGGGATTTGTTGTCATCTTAGAGCGGAACAGCTGGCCAGTGTACAGTACACACTTCCAAAGACAGCAGGAGGAGATCGAGCAGATTTTTGGAGATTCCGAGGTTTGCGAAGCTCAAAAAGAAATCTCCGGAAAAGCAGAGAAGATCTTTCTGCCCAGCCTGTTCAGACCAAGTTTCCTGCCTACGAGAGAGTTGTTCTTCGGGAAGGTATGGCTTTCCTCTTACTGTGGCACAGTGCAGGTCTGAGTGGTTTGATTTCCAGTAGCCAGTGTGTTTAAGAGGATCTTGCATTTGTTTTAAGCAATCAGTATATTTGAATTTTCTTTTGCCTTTGCTTCTAGCTGGGTTTCTCAGACCTGTAACCATTTTTGGTCCGATTGCTGACGTTGCACGGGAGAAACTTGCTAGAGAAGAACCAGATATCTTTCAAATTGCAAGTAAGTGTGAGATCAAGATTTTCTGCAGTTAGGAAATAGTCAGCTTTCTTTGGCTAAATTGTTTCTACGTTGTTACTTTAGTTAACATGTTTAACAAGACATTGACAATATAAAGGAACAGACTAAATGTAATCCACTGCTGATAACTGTCTGAAGATAAAAGTAGTATTAGTTCTATTTGTAGCCTTCTCAAATTTCATTTTATTTCTGTACCTTATCCTATTTCTAAGTGCTTTTATAAGTGCTTTTTTTTATGGCCAAGATGTGATTTTTTTTTTTTATGAGTAGTTTTTCATCTGTTATTTGAGATCATATTTGAGCTAAGAAAAGGTTTGTTTTATCTTAATGAGGGAATGTAGAATATGTTGTAAATGTACAATAGATTTTAACTGTGTCCTCTTTACCAGAAAGTGAACCAAGAGATGCTGGTACTGATCAACGTAGTTCTGGCATTATTCGTCTTCACACTATAAAACAGATAATCGATAGAGTAAGTCTTTTATTGTCACTCTACCTTTAACACCAGAAGAGTAAAACTGGTATAATGAAGTAAAATGTTAGCTGTTTTAAATGTGGAATAATAACTGTGTTTGCCTTAACATTAACTTTCTCATCTTTCTATTGGCTAATAAAAAGAAACCACCATCACTTTCTCCATATATTAATAACTGCAGCCTAGATGACTTCTAGGCTTTGTTCCAGAGAGTGTTGTCCTCTCTCCATTAAGGCTGTTTTAAGCTATTTTCTCTTTCACTTAAAGCCATGGTGTGAGATAACAGCTAAAAATTGTTACTTTATTTATGGAGTTATTGGTCTTCCCCCACCCCAATGTACAGATTGATTACTTGATATCGGTTTTTTTGTGCAAGGACTAAGAGAAAAGGTTCTTCTATTTCCCTTGTGTAAGATGCTTAAAACTTTTAAGATTAGTTCGTGATAAGAGGCTCACCTTTTTATTTCCTTATGTAAAAACAAACTGGAACCCTTTCAGGTGCTTAAGTGGGAGGGGAGAAAAAAGCTATTGTAGCAGCAAAGTGGGTATACTTCATGCTGTGTGCTTGATTGCATGGAATCAAAGCTGGCCAAGTTTTGCATTCAGAATGATTTTTTTTTTTTTTTAAAGGAGGATGTAGGTGTGTAATGAGACTAG
>JAWWES010000115.1:80330531-80443711 GCA_035583135.1 Lophotriccus pileatus | reverse complement strand
CAAAGCTGGCCAAGTTTTGCATTCAGAATGATTTTTTTTTTTTTTTAAAGGAGGATGTAGGTGTGTAATGAGACTAGACCTTATGTTTCAGTCTTTGCCCTGTGCCTGGTTGCTTTGAGATTTTTTTAAAACAGGGAGTTAAATATTAAATATTAAGAGTTCTGCAGTCAGTCCTACAGTTCAAAAAGTATATGCTGACGTAGGCTGGTGTTGGAATTGGTTTGGTTTCTTCTGATATTCAGATAGGAAAAGGATTTAAAACAGTACTGTGAACCAATGAATTCTGTAAAGGTAATAGAAAATAAACTTATGGAGTGTATTTTGAAAAAATTGCGTGTAGTGTATAAATGATTCACTTGCTCGCCTCTGTCCTTTTTATCACAACAGGACAAACACGCTTTATTAGATGTCACTCCTAATGCAGTGGACCGGCTGAATTATGCCCAGTGGTATCCTATTGTAGTGTTCCTAAATCCTGATTCTAAGCAGGGAGTAAAGACCATGAGAATGAGGTTGTGCCCAGAATCGCGAAAAAGTGCCAGAAAGCTGTACGAGAGAGCTCACAAACTGCGCAAAAATAATCACCACCTCTTCACAAGTAAGTAATCAGGCATACTGGATTAGCATTTCTGAGAGGGAAAGGGAGGCAAGATGAGAGAGGCTTCTTCCTCCAGAATTTTCTGCAAATGGACTAATTCAAGCAGTGATTGACTTGTTCAGACTTTCCCGTTCAATAACCAGTGGTTAATTGGTGTGTGCATCACTTGCACATGACTGCACGAATGTAAAGCAATCTGAAAACTCAAAATGGTACTTGTAATAGAGCTGGTGGCTTTGCAGGATGATCAGCCAAAATCAACACTTGAATAAAAAGGAAAATGATGGAACTTTCTTTTTAACCTGGCTAAATTGAAACCTCGCCTTATTCTGAGCTCCTCTTAACTCAGTATTTCCTGTGGGATAAAATGCCCCAAACCACATCACGCCTTAAGGTTGCTTTGGATACCAGTGTTTACATTACTATTTAAATCTCGTTGTTTTAACCTACCAGTTTATATTGCTTTTGTTAGTCATGGTGCAGATCCGTCTCATAGTTGTGCAGAAATCATAAGTCAAACTAATCTACTGTACTTCTAGCTACCATTAATTTGAATTCAATGAATGAAGGATGGTATGGAGCTCTCAAGGAAGCAATTCAGCAGCAACAGAACCAACTAGTGTGGGTTTCGGAAGGAAAGGTAAGAAATTATATGTTCAGAGAGAAATGACAAAGCGTTATTTATGAGAGGTTTTTTTGCTTTTTTCATTGTAACTGGTGTTACACATAGGGGCAGATGGTTGTGGAATGAAGTGTTATTTTTCTTCTTTCCCTCCTCATTTTAACTATCACTTGAAGATCTGAAGCAGTAAAGCCTCGTGCCTGTGCTCAAAACTGATTTTGTCACTACATTAGTGCAGTTATTCTCTTAAGGAGAGCTGTGCAGTCGTCCTTATGCATGTAGCAGTGTAGGAAGAGAGCATTTGGTCACTGCTGCTGTTAACTGGAGGATATATAATGCTTTGAACACTTTGGGAGGATTGGGTAGTTTTTTATCAAAGAACTGCTGGGTATCTTGCTGCCTGTGTGCATGGGGTTACGATTGCCTGATGATGAATGATTTTTTTCACTAAGAGAAAAGCAAATGGCATATTCATGTTCTTCGACCTTTCTGAGAACTGTGTTCTCTCAGCTGTGAGAACATAGGTGCAAAATCACAAGTTGGTGTTCTGTGTTTCCCACGAAAACTCCACTTACCTTCTCAAGCTGCATGTTAACCCGTGCACATGAGATCCACCCTCTTGAACTATTATCGAGTGAAATGCCAACTGTTTGCTTACTTTCAGCAAACGATGAATTAGCCATTGCTATGTGTTTCTTAATTAGATTTTTATCCCCTTTCACCTCCTTATATCTACCTTCAAAGTAACGATCTTGATATCATAATATCCTTCTGAAGTGCAGCTCTGTATCGTTCCGAACACTTTGGACACCATGCAGTGTCCCCTCCTTTACACTGGCAGTCATCTGGCCCCTTCGTAAAATGATTGTAAGAGCTAGGCTGCAGAAAAGGCTTTTAGGTCTAAGTTTGACATCTTCAGTGATTGAAACCTCCCCTGTGATATTCAGAACTACTGAATCTTCATACTTTTGCTGTGCTGCTGGATTCGGAATATAACTTAACTTTTTCACTACCAGACTTTGTGGTGTTGTGAACTACAATAGGGATGCATTCCATTTGTTCAGTTTTCAATTATTCGCAAAAAAAATCCCAGTGTTTACATTAGAAGAAAAAGGGGATTCTTTAAAAGGTATTTCAATAAATGTGTGCTCTGATTTTGATGCAGGCAGATGGTGCTACAAGTGATGACCTTGATTTACACGATGACCGCCTTTCTTACCTCTCCGCTCCTGGCAGTGAGTATTCCATGTACAGCACAGACAGCAGACACACGTCTGATTATGAAGACACAGACACAGAAGGGGGTGCTTATACTGATCAAGAGCTGGATGAAACTCTGAATGATGAAGTTGGGACTCCTCCTGAGTCTGCTATTACACGCTCTTCTGAACCGGTTAGAGAAGATTCTTCTGGAATGCATCATGAAAGTCAGACTTACCCTACTTATGCATCTCAAGCTCAGCCACAGCCAAATCTCAGAATAGATTCTTCAGGATTTAAAACCACTACTTCTCAGCCGGTAAGAAAGCAATTTTATGTACTGCCCATTATATGCTTATTCAGGTTGCAAGTTCTCTTGATCAGGAAATCTCCACTTATATTCTGCTTATCAGTGTTGTGAGTGCATACAAGAATCTGTCAACAGCAACAATATGTTACAATGCTTTGGAGAATCAGATTGCCCTGCCTGTTTTAGTGGCTTATTCTGACAGGAGGGGGATTGAATGTTTTGCTTTTTTAATCCTCAGCCTAATGAATTTCTGGAAGTGCTAGTGCATGATACTTTCAGTACATCTCATTCTACATTTAGCTGCATCAGTCAAAGCATCACTTAGATTATTTTAGTATAAATCAAAAAGTCATGCATTGATTCAATAGCAGTATATTTAAAATATTTTAAACACTTCACAGAAAGCAGAAGCCTCACCTGCAGTCCCCTACCTTTCCCCGTCGCCTGAATCAAACCCTGCAACCTCATCAACCTCTGCAGTAAATGCTAATGTAAACCTAACTAATGTCAGACTGGAGGAGCCTACTGCTGCTCCTTACAACTCTTACCAACCACAAGCGGGCCCCTTAAGAACACCGAGTACTGAGGGAGCTCATATAGCACTAAGAGACCAAGAGCCATCATCCTTATCGCCGCACATAGACCCAGCCAAGGTACCTGTGCCACGCTGTTGCGCTGATTTCCTGCTCTACATCAAGCTCGCACATGATCTTTGTTTTGCCCTTATTTGAAGAATTCCTTGTAATTTTTTTTTTTTTTGCCTTTAAAAGATCATGCAGGTTACCAAAAACAGTGCATCTGAATTGCTAAGCATCATCTAATGTTCTGTGTGCATGGCTTCAAACTATCCTTTTCACTTCTCAAAAAGATGACTTTTTAAAAAGAGGCTGCATTCTGGATTTTGATTTTACTTGACTTGTGACTTTCTTAGCTTGACAATGTTCTGCTGTTAATGAGGCCCGGAGAAAAACCTTATTTCCTTAAAATGTCACTAGTTTTTTGTATACTTTAAATTAAGACAAATTATTGATCACGAAGCTAAATCGAGTTTGTTGGGTGACTTTTATTTACTTCCTCAGCAATGATAGAACTATCTTAATCTATTTACATATTTGACTTCCCACTTTTTCCACATCCTGCGAAGAAGTGTGTGCCCTCCCCCAAACATAAGATCCTAAAGATACGGCTATTACCTTTGGTCTTTGCCTTTTAATCTACTGTTTTTACTTAAAAATAGGACTGAAAGGGATCTCTTGAATCACCAAGTTCAGCTTCCTGTGGTTGCAAACAACTGCATCAAATTATTCTGCTTTTAAACTGAATTAAAGCCAATGTTTAAAACTTCGGTTTGTTGAAAATACTACATTTCAGATGCAGCTGCAGTTACTCTTCATTTTAACTGAGAAGCATGTCTGTCTTTAGCAGGTATACCGAAAGGATCCATATGTTAATGAAGAAACATCCAGACAAAGCTATGTCTTAAAACAGCCAGCAATTAATCACCCAGTACAGAGACAGGAAAGAGACCCAAATCTGATCTATGAAGCCCAGGCTCAGTATGCAGAAAAACAACCGAGTAGGGACTATGAACAGTCAGCATACAGGTATGACTCTACAAACTATGTAGATCAGTTTCCTCGTGGTTATGACCCTCGCCTACATTATGATGACCGTGTGCCTCCCTATGAGGAACACTGGGCATATTATGAGGAAAAACAGCCCTATAACCAAACAAGAACAGCTTATGAAAACCAGCCTCCTCGGGATCTCGATTCCAGACAAAACATAGAAGACAGCACAGACCGCAGCTATTACCCAGCACAACCTCGTTTCGAGGAACCCCCTGCGATGAGCTATGATGGCAGACCTCGCTACGAGCATGCACCCAAAAACTTCAGCTTGCCGCCGGTGCGGTACGAGGACCAGCACGCCGTGGGATACGACGCGCATGGCAGATACAAACCAGAGGCTCAGCCCTACCCCTCAGCCATATCTCGGTCGCCAGAACCGAAGCAGTACTTTGAGCCGCATATAAGGGGCTATGAACAAGGTCCTCCTCAAGCTTACAATGCTAAAGCTGGACAGTATGAGCCTTCTCATAGCACTTCAGGTGTTTCTCTTCCTCCTCCCCCTTCATCACAAACCAAACCAGAAGTTTTGCCTTCTAACAGTAAACCACTGCCTACACCGCCATCTCTAGCAGAGGAAGAAGAAGATCCAGCCATGAAACCACAGTCTGTGCGAAGTAGGGTTAAGATATTTGAGAGGAGGAGATCCCCATCTTTGGAAAAAATGAAGGACCCGAGTGATACATCAACTGTCAAGGTAAGTAATTTAAGGTTTTTAATTTGTTCTGTTTTCCTGATGAGACTCCATTGCAAGAAGTAAAATACTGTCTTGGAAATAAAGCTTTACTGCCTATGAAATAGCCTCTTAAGCAAACTGACTGGTATGTTTTAAAAGCAGAACCTGAGCACTTTTGTGCAAACGCTGATGGGGACCTTACCAGTTCATCTTTTGCTGGTATTTAGGGGGAAAGGAGGGCAGTCTTAGTTTTCTTAATCATGAAGAGCTCTATCTTTCTAAGTGTTTGAATCTAAGAGCATATGCTGTGCTTCTCTTTACAGCCTCCAGAACTAGCACCTAAGCCTGCACTCACAAGTGTGAGTGGTCCAAAACCAACTTCTCAAAGCCAGTATGAGCACGAGAAAACAACTTACAGGTAGATACATAACTGATTAAAATTAGTTTTCATTATGGGATTAGAATATTCAAAACCACATCTTAGTTGTTCAATTTGGAAACTGCAGAGAGGAGTCAAAGTGTGTCAGTATGATTTCTGTGTCAAAAGTATCTCCATGTTACTTTTTTCTATGTATATTTGAGATAATTAGAAAGTAAAACAAAAGGAAAAGGTAAGGTCAAAGGGAAAGAAGGATTTTCTTTCTTTATGGTGTGTCACAGCTGTCTAATTTTCATATAATGTAGGTAAAAAGGGCAAGGTGTGCAGTTATAAGAATGACATGCTCATTACTAACTGGATTATAAAATAGAATTGTAATTTAGGTGAAATTATTCTTGTTCCACTGGGCAAGGCAATTGTATATTATTATTCTTGGTTAGGGCCCCAGAACCACAGAGACCTCAAGTGAAGCCACCTGAAGATATTGTGCGTTCAAACCATTATGATCCCGAGGAAGACGAGGAGTATTATCGAAAGCAGCTCTCGTACTTCGACCGCAGGAGTTTTGAGAATAAGCCATCTGCACAGGTTCCTGCCAGCCATCATCCCGAGCCCACTAAACCCATCCACTCACAGAATCAGCTGAATTTCAGCAATTACTCTAAGTAAGTATGGGTTCGGATTGGGGTTTTTTTTGGATTTGAAAAAGTAGGGAGGCATATAGGACTGCAACAGAAATCCTGCCCGTGTCAGTGGATTCCAGGGATTTGTGGCACTGAATTGAAATTTTGTGTTCATGAAGTCAGTTTCTCTGTTTAGATGTAGCTTTAGTTTGAAAATACATAACTGCGTAATTTTGTTTTGGTAAATGAATAATTTTTGTAGGTTTCAGGACCTTCAAGGTGTTGTTTTTGCTTGCCACTTACTACCATACAATCACATAATTGTTTAGGTTGGAAAAGACCACTGAGTCCAACCATTAACCCAGCACTGCCAGGTTCACCACTTAAACCATGCCCCCAAAAACCACATATACGTGTCTTTCCATCTCCAGGGTGTTGGTGATTTCACCACTTCCCTGGGCAGCCTGTTACCGTGTCGGATAACCCTTTCAGTGAAGACATATTTCCTAATATCCACCCAAAACCTCCTCTGGCACAACTTGAGGCCCCTTCCTCTTGTCCTGTGGCTTCTTGCCTGGGAGATGAGACCAACCCCTATCTGACTAGAACTTCCTTTCAGGTGGTTGTGGAGAGTGACAGGGTCTCCCCTGACCCCCCTCTTCTCCAGGCTAAACATCCCCAACTCCTTCAGCCACTTCTGATCAGACTTGTGCTCCAAACCTTTCCCCAGCTCCATTGCCCTTCTTTGGACACGCTCCAGGACCTCAATGTCTTTCTTGTCGCGAGGGCCCCAAAACTGAGCACCAGTGTTGAGGTTCCTCACCTGTGCCCAGTGCAGGGATGCAGAGGTCACTGCCCTGGTCCTGCTGACCACACTGTTGCTGACACAAGCCAGGTGGGTGCCTTTGGCCTTCTTGCCCACCTGGGCTTATGTTCAGCTGCCGTTGACCAGCACCCCTGGGGCCTTTTCCAGCCACTCTGCCCCCAGCCTGGAGCTGCAGGGGCTTGTTGTGAGCCAGGGGCAGGACCTGGCATTTGGACTTGTTGAACGTCAGATAATTGGCCCCAGCCCATGGATCCAGCCTGTCCAGATCCCTCTGCAGAGCCTTCCTGCCCTCCGTCAGGTCAACACTCTCACTTAATTTAGAGTCATCTGCAAACGTAGTGAGGGGGTGCAGTCAATCCCCTCATCCAGATCATTGATTGTGTTCTGTTAATGATCATAAACAGAATGTGACAAAGTATTTCCTAAGTCTAATATGTAATGCTTAAACATGTTTCATAGCAAAGGTTTTGATTTATTAAAGTTCTAGGTGCATTTTTTCTGCGGACAGGATTGTACATGTTAGCCATGTTTGACATTACGAAAATGAGCCTTTGGGGGATATTGCTGAGGCCAGAATTTAATCTGTTGATGGAAACATCTGTTTCCTGTATTGTTTTGCTTCCTTGATTTGGAACATTTTGATATGGAAAGTGTGTGAAAGCTCATGAACAGATTTAGCTCAGGTAAAGAGCTGGCTATTTTGGAGGATACTTACACAGACTTCGTAAATACTCTCCACAGTTACCTAAATTTGTTTTGATTCAAAAAACCCTGTGTTTTAGCTGCTACTGTGAAAAGCTATCTTGGCCTGCTGCATGCAGCCTGAAAATGGGGCATTTTTGAAGGCTTTTGTTGTATTGCTGCTTGAAACATGGACTATTCAGGTGAAGCTGAAAATTTGACAGCCTTAATGTGCATGAGATCTTTCAAGTGAAATAATAAATTAGCTAGCCAAAGTTTTACAATATCTAGTGTATGTGCCAGGTGTCTTTCATGTACTTGATACACTGTATTCCAGTGCTTGGAGGATTTGAGCTAGGACTTGGGAATCCTGTTCTTATTCATTTGGACATTGTCTCTGATCATCCACTGTCTGTCTTTGTGAACTGATAATATTGGAATATTTCTAAGAGCTTGATGGGTTTTAAAGGTTTCACTTTTATTTCTAATTAAGTCTGCATTTCTTATTCTGCTCTTTTATATGCTAAGGAAGGCTTGCATATAGTAATCTGTAACCAGTTCTGATTCTCAGTCAAGGGTGTTCCTTATCCTTCCTTTTCACTTGCCCAGTGTCTTCTGATGGAAAGATGAGGGTATAGCTGTCCTGTTCTCTGGGCCTCATAGTCACAGACCTAAGAAAACTGCCTTGACTGGCCTCATTGCAGTAATTTGGAACATTCTGCTCTCACGTACAAAACCCAGTGTTTGTTACCCATAGATGATCCAGTTTGGTCTGTAGGCATTGACTGTGTTGCCCCTGCAAGTGCAAGTCATGCTTTGGGAGAAGTGTTGTGAGCTTTCATCAGGTGATCGTGAGGATTGTGAAATTCTTCACATGGAGAGTGTTGTGAGCTTTCATTGCACATTTGTTATTCTGCAGTGTTGTCACACGCTGAAAAGCATGAGAGGGGTACACAGCTATTGAATTTTTGCTGCAGAACAGCTAATGGTTAAGAGAGATTGTTCCATACTTCTACCTTCCTCTTCTGTCTGCTGTGACACTTCCATTCTTTGGCTGCTCAGTTCTGATTTTCTGTTGATTGTGAGTTCGGGTATAACTTCAGGGCTTGTACGAATGGAAGGTGACATCTTTACTGCCACGAAGGAGTCAGAGAATACTGTTCTTGAGCCTGACAATTTCATATATCCCAGGGACAGACGTGTTGTGGTTTTGCTTTTTGAAAGAATGTAACCCTTGATGGGAAGGGACAGATGTGGGAAAGAAAATTTACCCAGGGCAGTCCTGTGCAAATAGACAAATACTAAAATATTAATGTAAGTGGAAAGAGATAAACAAGAGCACTGCTCAGTTGGACAGCACCAACTCTAGTGTACTGCAGTGTCCTTGTGTGGAAACACAAACCAACTGCTGTCTTGAGAAAGCATTCGGATTTAGGACTCTTCTCTCACCAGCTTCCACACTGTACCCTGTTACTTGAGCATTATTCATCTTCTTTTTCCCCAGTGAATTTCTATGGTAATTGCTATTCTGTGAATAAACTCGTCTAAAAATAAACAGGACTAAATTTGGATTATACAGGAACTGTTGATTATGCAATCTCTTGCTCCTGAATAATCTGTATAATGTATTTTGGGTACAGAGGACAAATTTTATTTATTCATGAGCAATAACTACAACTTTTTTAGTGTTTAAATATTAACGTGAAACGTTAAATTATGTAAAGTTCTTTGCCACTGAGTGTGTATGGTGACAGTATATATTTTTCTCATTACAAATTTTTTTACTCTTTTAATTTGTTGGTGGGTTATTTGCATAATCTAGGAAACTTCTGCTGTTGCTAAAGCTGCTTTGTAGGAGTAATGCCATATCTGCATGTTACAGTTGTCAGGAACTGTACAATAAGGCATAGCTTTTCTTTTGATGTGAGAAAATAGTAGAACTTGCGAATGGACATGTTTCAGTGGATCTAGTTGAAGCAATTTGAGGCAAATATCCCTGTGGCTAAGAGTAGTGGATTTGTTCCTGCTTGGTTCACTGTAGTTCCTGCTTTGGCTTGACACGCTGCAGAATGAGGTAATTGACCCAACAGCAACAGACTCTTGAGTGTCTGTTAGAGTTGGAGCTCAGTGAAGATCAGCAGTGCAGTTGCTGTCGTACTCACAGGCAACATGCAATGTACTCATAGCCTGTTGCCCACTGGTTCATTCCAGTGGTTAATTTCTGCTTCCTTTCAAATTAAAGTAGCAGTTTTATAATGAAGATGAGGTGGGAAACAGCTTAGAAAACAGCCTATCAGTAATTAGGGGAACTTCATTTATACGCTCACAAGTGGTAAGCAAGCATCGTGTTGTGGGTCACTTTGGCTGTGTACAGGTTCTGAGCAGCGGGGACGAGCCTGTCTCTGCCCCCTGGTCAGGAGCCTGTGACAGAAGAATGCACTTCATATTAACCACAAATTTGTATTTGTCGTGTTTGTGTTGTCACAGCTTTCTCCTCTTTCCCCTTCATCAAAATGTACTACCCTTCCACATTTTGTTATTGCCCAGAAAGCTGGCAAGCAGTTGTGGTGAGGTGGGGAGTGTGTTGGGTTTTTTCCCCGTGGGCTTTAGCATGACTGTCCTCCCCTTGTTCCTGTCTCTCTCTGGGAAGATTTGAGGATGTTTTCAGGTGGGCATTTTCCTGAGAAAGCAGCTACTGCCCACCTGGAATAAAGACAACAGTGAGTGAGCACGCAGTAATAACTTGTCCTGTTGGATGAATGGCTTGGAATAAAATCAGTAGGAATGGCAGCTTTTACGGTGGATCTAAAATGATCTCTTTTTTGCAACACTGATTTTAGAAATATATTCATACAAATGCTGTTCAGCTCACTGATCATCACATTCATGTGGTCATTAAGCACACTGTCAGAAGTTGATCAGCACTTTTCGTAGTTTTATAATGTAGTCCTCTGAAGCAGTAGGATGGTTGGGGTCTAACCTGTTACATATTTATGAGCATACAGAAATTGAAGGAAGGGGAAGTTGTCCTCATCTAAAATGTGTTTTCTTGCAATATATAAGCAAGGTAAGTGTTAAGAATCAAGGGAAGTCATCAATATACTTACGGTTTTCTGTCTCCTAGTATTCATAAACAGTCGTTCAAAGGTGTCCTTTAAGGTATTGCTGAACACAATCAGAAGCATTTTCTGGTGTTGCTGTTGAGAGAGCTGATAGTGCTGTAGAAACACTTGCTGTGAATGTACCCTCAGTACATGATCTGCAGAACAATACAAAACCATCAGCATTCTGTGAATGTTGTGACTGAAGAAGCTGCTGCAAATTGGACTGTAAGTTAGAGATCGAAAGAAATGAATAGATCATAAATCCCATATTCTAACAATGTATTGAATAACTTGGTCTGTATAGATTGTAGCAAATGGCTTTGTGTAATCTCATTCTTACTTTCAGTATCTGCCAGTGTGAGATCTTGACTACCTCGTAATTCCCAGACCAAATCTCATATTACACACAGTATGTGATCGTGCATATGGTAAAGGTCTGATCAGAAATGTGCCTCTGAATAGTGTCTCTTTGTTTCAACAACCTTATTGTATGACAGCTGCTAGGACTAACATAGAGTGTGAAGAAATAATATGCTCAAGATAGAATGACTGTTTTCTTTCATTCTTCTATTGCTGTTTGCTTTGCCATCACCTAGATTTCTTGGCTCTTACACTAGCTATGACTACTTGAAAAGGAACATCAAGTGGTAAGACTTGTTGATGTGAGGATGTTTTCAGGTGTCCTCTCACTGTTACATTTCATCACAGGCATTATGTGCACTTAAAATTTGAAACACACAAATTCCAGAAGTGAGTGCAATAAAGATATTGCAGTCCAAATTTACAGGTATTTGTGAAATCAGTAATTTCCTGAAATAAACTTGTGGATCATCATTTCTAGTATAAGAAAACTGTTTTGAAGATGAGATTTTAATGTTATCTACGCTATGCACATAAAGCTAGTGAAGCTTAAGCTGATTACATTTCTAATTAAGATGGCATTGTTCAAATACTAGGTGTATTTAGAAAAGTTGTACTAGAATTCATTGTCCCGTTGGCTTTTTCAAAGCTACCTACCCACCCCAGAAAGAAGTGGATTTATATTTTTATTTTGAAGACTCATAAAATTAGAGAAAACTTTTTAATTTAAATTACTCCACATGAAGTTGAAAAATTAAGATCTTGTAGGCAATTGTACAAATACACCTGAAATGTCATCTGCCTTTTGTTTGCCTTGGTTTGTGTTACTAATCTTCTAAAGGTCAATGTTGTCTTATTCTCTTGTGCTTATGAATAAATGTTTTTATACTTGAGACAGGATATTCCAGAAAATAATGTTTTAATGTTTATAGGAAGAGATGGAATTCAGATGATTATAGAAGAAAAAAAAATAGCAGTGAATGCAGAAGCCACGAGGAGAACCAATCAATCAAATGTTTGGTTTTTAATTTTATTTCAACAGGGGAAAACCAACTGATAGTGAATCAGTGGATAGGCCTGTTGGTGAAAAACGCTATGAACCAATCCCTCAAGTTACAACTCCTCCTCCTGCTCCTTCAGTCCAGTACACACAGCCACAGTCAATTAATAGTCCTGTCCTGTCTCTCCCAGCACATCACAAGCCTGCACTTTCTGAAGGTGAGCAGTTGGAAAGCTGACCTGTCTTTGTGGGGTAACAGCTGTTGCTTGTCAGGTGCTTATGGGGTTGCTTTG
This sequence comes from Lophotriccus pileatus, assembly GCA_035583135.1. NCBI lineage: Eukaryota > Metazoa > Chordata > Aves > Passeriformes > Tyrannidae > Lophotriccus > Lophotriccus pileatus. The sequence goes on along the minus strand of JAWWES010000115.1, from coordinate 80,431,411 downwards.
GCATGTCTACACTGGTAGCTGTGGTCTCTGACTGAAACTTGGAATAATTATTATTGAAGATAGTTTTTTCCTGTAGTGATATTGAGTTTTATGAAATTACTTTGTGATTCTGTCTAAAACTGTAGCTTCCAGGTGTTGGTAATATCTGTAAGTGTCTCAGCTAACTCAGCAAAGATGTACTAAAACTTTCAGTACTTGAAAAATATACCTTTCTGTTCTTTGGACCAGAATTATTTAGACATGAGTAATAGTTGTAGGCTTCTAAAAACTGAGGAAAAAGTTGCTTTGACTTACACATTGAGAGGGTTGCCCACTTCAGTTGAGTTTTCTGGTGTGTTCAAGTGCACAGTGGTATTTCAGTGCTGGCTTTCTGGGTTTTTTTGATCATGATATAAACTAGTCCTACCTTCTTATTGAAAGGTCATACCATTGTCTCCAGTATGTCTGTTTAACGAAGTGTTAGTAACTTGCATGAGCGTACACAGAAGCGTACACAGTAATCTAAGAGAGCTAAGATGAACCTGTATATATTTAACATAGCAGATTAAGGACTGACTCAAGTATCTTCTTATACCAGAGTGTATGTGACTGGAAATTTACTGAGAAGTTCTGGCATTTTTATTTGCATTGCAGTTAATTCTGTGTCTGACCCTCCTCCGCCTCAGAATAAGTCGTCGATTTTCAGATCCTCTAGAGAGGACACTGTGCAGTCCACTTTTTATCCTCAGAAAAGCTTCCCTGACAAAGGCCCCATTAATGGAACTGAACAGATTCAGAAAACAGTCACTCCTTCTTACAACCGTTTTACAACAAAACCTTACACCAGTGCTGCAAGGCCCTTCGAGCGCAAGTTTGAAAGCCCCAAATTCAACCATAATCTCTTGCCAAATGAAGCTCAGCATAAACCAGAGTTGCCATCGAAATCTTCCAATTCTCCTCAGCCGATTTTGAAAGCACACAGCTCATCGCAGCCTCCGGAGTTTGAGAGTGGAATGGATACCTACGCTGTACAGGTCGACAAGCCTAAATATCAACCAAATAACGTTAATGCTGTGCCTAAAGCCATTCCTGTAAGGTAAGCTGCTGCTCTTCTTCTTTCAGTCAGTACATCAATAGGAGAGCATCTGTTACATAGCTTTTTTAATGTGCTTCAAATTTCTGTTGACGTTATAGTTGACAGATTGATACCGTGATTCTAAAATTCTGCCAAAAGGCACTGAAGAGCGTTTGGATAGATCAAGTGTGTCCTGTGTCCCTGTACCATCTTGCATCCTGTTAATAGAAAAGGGCATGGCTTTAATTTTCCATTTCTCATACTACAGTTATGAATCTTCTGATAGATGGTAGTCATTTGGCCTCTCACTTTGTTTCTAGAAGGTGGAATTAATTTCTAAGAATAGCTGTTGCACCAAATTGTATTTGTTCTCTCTGCTTAGAGATCTCCTGGTACACATGCATAAGGGATACCTCAAAAGTACCTGTAAAAGGGGAAAGTAAATTCAGCAGTTTCACATTGGTTCTCTTTACTATGAGACAAATCAACAGCTGCTTAAAAGCAGATTGTGCTTGCCTAATATGCTTTAACTGTAAGAGCCGTGTCAAGAACAACAGCTAGTGTACACACCACAAGTCAGTATTTGCTGACTTGTTAAATTCTTGTCACTAATATTTGCAGAACAGTTTTATTAATGTTTTATTTCAAAACAGTAAGAATTCATAAACCAGATGTGAAATTTTGTTGTTTGTTCTTCAGCACCTGAGAAATGTTTTATGCTACATAGTTCTGTAGAGTGCTAAAAAATTCTAATTGACTGGTTCTTTGAGTGAAATTCTTTAGAAATTGTTTTGAAATCTACTCAGACTCGATGTCTCATGTTTCTCTTCAGTTATAGCCTGGAAAAAAATGTGTAATTTTTTTTTTTTTTACAAGCTTTGTTTCCAATGTGTAGCTGAGTAGAAGGGTTTGGTGTGACTTGAATAGGAATTATTACTTCTGGTATTCAAGTCAGAATGGAGTTTTGAGACAAAAAATTAACTTTCAGATGTTCAGGACGTTTAGTTGTACAAAGCTGCAGTGTGTAGCTGGGGTAAGCTCTCTGTGAATGATCCAGGAGCATTGGAAAACACAAGGTTCAGGTCTGAACTCTTGCTTTAACTGCTTCCTAAAGGTTTTCAGAGTTTGTGAGCTTTGGTGGTGGTTTGGTTTTTTGTTTATTTTTGGGGGGAGGGGGAGATATTTTAGTTTGTTTGTCTTTTGTTGTTTGGTTTTTTTTCTAAAAATGTTTTGTCATGGCAGAATTTGATTGTGCAAGACAACTAAGATGAAAGTAGTTCGAACATATTAAAAGTTTTCCTAAAAATCAATGCTGGCCCACCCTAGACTGTGCTCTGCTAAAACGTATGCCCCTGACCTCCAGAAAGGAAATATTGATAAAACTGCCAGGCTTTCTGTCTCTTCAGCCCTTCAGCACTTGAGGATGAGGAGGAGGAAGACGGACACACTGTTGTAGCCACAGCGAGAGGTGTATTTAACAGCAACGGTGGTGTATTGAGCTCCATAGAGACTGGAGTTAGTATTATTATACCACAAGGAGCCATTCCAGAGGGAATAGAGCAAGAAATATACTTTAAAGTCTGCAGAGACAACAGTATACTTCCACCTTTGGACAAAGAGAAAGGTAAGAGCTGGCACAGTACACTGTTCGGTTCTGTAATACAATTTTTTTCTAACAGCAACAAAACAGAACATGAAAAGAACGATAATATGCTTCAGTATATAACACTGATTTCTGCACGAAGGTAACAGAACATACATCTCACAAGATGTGTAAGGGAAGCAATATTCTGCTTAATACTGAAAATGGCAAGCAAGGTGGAGGCCCTGAATCATAACATGAGAATATTTAATTTGTAGATTTGAGTACTAATTTAAAACTGCCCTAGTGCACTAATTGTCTTTGAAATTGTAGATGTCTAGGGATTTATGTTAGGCATTCTGAATAGAAACATTTCTTCATCTCACAGTTAAGACCAAAAGAATTGCAAAGCACGTGATTTAAACTGCTTTGACTTGAGTTAAATATTTGGACTTTACTTCAACACTTTTAAATACTCAGTGCTTTTTTTTCCAGTTTCTCTAAAGAAACAGCTTAACTGTTAAAAAAATCTTTTATGTAAATATAAGTATATTCCTGTCTCTCTTATTAATAAGAGTTGAGTAGTGTATCAGTTGAGCAATTTTTCACAGTCTCTTACACCACTAGTCCAGTGTATGTGCATTTCCTAATCTGTCAGATTCCTAATTTCATCAGGTTGGTAACCTCAAGGTGTTGCCCTAACTGCAAATTTACAAAAGCATTACTTGCAATCTGCAGTTACTTTATATAAACTAAACGTAGCATATTCCTCACCTGAATAATGTCACATTAACATTTGGAGTTTTAGTTGAAAAGAGACCTATATGTTTGTATGCTTCCTTTTGACTGTTGGGATGATGGTCATACTCCCTGGAGTACAAAGAAAACCACGAACAAGTCTGGTTACTGATTTGAGGATTTGTTCCTTTTGATATGCACCTGCTTAGAAATTTCTGGAAAAAAATTCCCAGCATGACTTAATCGTCACAGTTTATCCTTTTGCATTTTGAGATTGTAGCACGTTCTGCTGAAAAGTCACTTGAGTGTGAGAAACAATATTGCAAAGGGCTTTACTGACGGGTCAGAATGTTCATATTATCCTCCCAGCCTGGTTGCCGAGTAGCTCTGCACTGTGATGATGTAGTGCTTTGAACCTGTTTCAAGAAAAATCAGTAACAGATTTTCCTTTCTCTTAACTACAGGCGAAACACTTCTTAGCCCCTTGGTAATGTGTGGGCCTCATGGACTAAAATTCCTGAAGCCAGTGGAGCTGCGCCTGCCACACTGTGCGTCTATGACCCCTGATGGTTGGTCTTTTGCTCTAAAATCCTCCGACTCCTCGTCGGGTATGCTGTCCTCCCTCTGTCCTTTTGGGGCTTTTGGGTGCTATCGTATAATTTAAGTTATTTTGGCTAAAGGTGATGCTGTGTAATATAAAAACTCGATCATTGTATTTGTGTCAAACTCTCCCATTTCACTTTCATTACAAATGTCTTTCTTACATTTATTCATGGTGCAAATTCATAGCTAAAACCATGATAGCAGAAAAAGAGTAATATCTCTAGTCTGTTAAATATTACCGTATTTTTCTATTCTGTCTTCTTTCTTGAGGACTGCTACAGCTGAATACACTTGAAATGATAGTCGCACTAAAATTGAGAGGAAATGAATATGTACCTCTGATTGGCCTTTGTAACATAACTGGTGTTTGTCTGTTGCTTAATTAACCATATAGGACTCTGGCAAATCTTAACAATCTGCATGCTCATAAATCATGATTTAACGCTTGTTAACTGTTTCCATGTGTGCAAGTTGATGCTAACAGTTGGGTCATTTAAGAAAACTATAGTGTGCAGTAAAAGCATTTACAATTTATTCTAATGTAGTGGTTTTTCCACAAGACTTCTTGCTTGCTCCTGCCTATTTCTCCTCAACTGCCTTTTATCTGGAAGTCTCTGGTTGATAGTAAAAGTTGCAACTAGGTTGCAGTTTTATTTACCTGTTCACTTTTACCTCACTGTGGCTTTCTGGGATGAGGAAGAGAATATATTGGCTGAAATTGTCAGTGAGGAGCATAATTGACAATTCTGGGCAAGTTTCAAGCAATTTCATGAAACGGCTGTGAGGTTACAGAGATTTAAAAAGGAACGTTTGCACTGGGGAAAAAGTCTTAAGGTTTTATTCAGCTACTTAAAAAATTTATGTGGAAGGTTCAAGCCATTAATGTGCACATTTGTGATATAAGTACTGAGTGAACGATGTACTTCTGTATACAACATTTAAGCCACCATGTATGCATATCTTCTGTCACTGATGTATCTATCCCTGTCAACACCAAAGCACCGATGCTTTGAAAGATTAAAGCATCCATCCCCTTCATGGGGATTCAATAATCTAGAGGTATTAACGGCAATAATTTTTAGTTATTTTTATAAGCTATTATATGCATGTGCTGCATGCATCTATTTAACAATGTGTGTATACGTGGCAGTGTTAAAACACAGGCTCACAGTGATAGGGTCCCAAAAGATACGACAAATATGTACAAAAATGACACAGCACTTCCTTTGTAACTTAATAGCACCTGTTCATGAACTTACTTGAAGTGAAGGGAGAGGACTCAAGTGATCCAAACAATAACTGAAGTTACGGAGACACCTCTCTCCCTTTCCAAAGTGGGATGTGTGTGTGCGCGCATGTGTGGGTGAAAGCAAGAGCGTGTATATTTAAACCCTAACACTTTCTGTACTGTAAATATAACACCACATTCTGTTAATCTGAAATGGGATGTATATCATAACATTGCTCTTTTGAGACAAACTTTAAAATTAGGCAATTCTGTCTTATGATATGTAAGTAGACCATACTGTGTCTTAAATAAATAATTGTTTTCTCTCTTTCTAAATTAGTTGGTTATGGGACTCTCATTCTTGAGGTGGCTTTATTATAACAGTTTATACAAGCCTGGGGTTTTTCTCTCTTCAGTCGTCTGCTCTACCTCATCTTTTCTCAATGTATCCATGTTCTGTCCTAAAAGTGACATTCATTTGCACTTACTAACATCCTTTCTGCCACATTTTAGCCTCATACATTGGTATTTTACCATTTAACGCCTTCAAAAGCTTGAATGATTCTGGTATTAAAGCCGACCAAGGAAAAAAGTTACCTTCTATGGCCACACCTATTAGAACGTAAAAACTACAGAGGGATCTCCTTTTTTATTTCCCTTTTCAAAGCAGTTGTAAATATGGGAAAAACATCCTTAACAGCTAGGGGTTGCACTGGCTACAGTCTAATCCTTACTGTGCATTTAGGAGGAAAGTTTGGGAAAAAAGTCTGCCTGTTTCATGTGCAAGACGAGGACCTGACTGTCCTACAGTCCTGTTCTACCCTTCTTATATATTTGATCATATGAGTTTTGAATGGAATTCCCTGAATCTATAAAAGGAAAAAATCTCTAGCATTACTGAGGTTTTTGACTGAAATAAACAGTCTCAGCTGGTTGCAGTAAATTTGTTTGCATTCTCTAACTATACACTGTCCCTATTCTTTGTCCCTGCATCAGATGTTGCCATCACTCAGTGCATTGTGTACTTCATTTTGTTTTCATGAGTTCTTCAAGAAAATTACATGGAATTTGTATCATTCTCACTTAATACAGAGGTCTCAGTTGTTTGCAGTCTGTGTGACTGGGTTCTATAAGTTGTGGCACATTCCTCGAGGCAGATCCGGTTTGGCCAAGCTATTTAATGTCATTTATCTGAAAGGCTTAAGCAACTTCAGTGCATTTTTCACTTTCTACCATAGTGGGATGATGACACTTCTTGTATAGTGGCAGCACTTTGTAGTGATTTTAGGTGGGTGAATGAAGAATACTTTCTCCATTTGAAAGAGACAATTGGCTGTGCAGATGGAATGTAACCTTTGTCTGGTGAGATGGCAGCTGATGACATTGCCTTCTAACAGACTGTTACCCTTTGACCAAGGTAGATAGATCTGTTGTAAAGATTTTTATGTACCAGTTAATTGGAATCCCTTTTAGAACATCAGTATTTCAGGCTTTTAAACAAGTCTACTGAATGTAGCTGCAGAATGACTACAGTCCTGTCTACAATCATTTTCATCATAGAAAATAAAACTACCAGTGTGTCGTAGTGCTTAGTTGAAACATGACTTCTGGTTTGCCTCATCTGTGTTCAGAACTGTTCCAAGACACTTCAAATGCATCCTACCCACATTAGCTTTTAAAATGTCTTATTTTTTTCCTCCAGCAATTTAGGAAAGAGCCAGTGACCACCTGTTTCACTGTTAACAGTTCTCCCATGGAAAGCACTATGTTGGTGCTGTAGAGTAGAAAGGGTTTTTGTACTTAACAATTCCTGAGTGCCACAGCATCTGTTTTGAATAATTGATCTATCCTATGTTATATGAAAATAAAGGGATTTTAAAAATTAATAACATGCAAACTGCAAGGTTTTTTTAAAAAACAAATGAAACAGCAACAAGAAAAAAAAAAAAAAAACAAACAACCAAAAAAACCCAGGTGTTGCTTCAGAACTTAAAAGCTCCTGTCCAAAAGCTTGGTTGTTTCAAGATGTGCACTGTGTGACAGCGGATACTAAACACCAGCATTGTGTTTTCCTCCCACAGGTGACCCCAAAACCTGGCAGAACAAGTCTCTTCCTGGGGATCCAAACTATCTTGTTGGAGCAAACTGTGTCTCAGTCCTAATTGACCACTTCTAAATAATAAGTTAGGTGATTGAGTAAATAATGTGAAACTGAGATGGACCTTACATATAAACTGAACCACTCTATCAAGTATTAACTGTTCTATAAGTGATAATGGATCTTAGTTTTTAAGCATCTTGCTTTAACTAACAAGGATTTAGCAAGTACACTCTTTGAACCATGGTCACAAAACATGCCACAAGCAGGGAGTGTACAGTGGGAACAAGGAGGGGGGTTTGCAGATTCTGTATGCTTTGGTTTGGTTGTTCTTGTGTGGTTTTTTTTCTTTTTCTTTTTTTTCTTTTTTTTTTTTTTTTAATTTTGTTAAAGGACACTACTAGTATTTTGTTGTTATCTGAATGAAACTGTACACAAAGGAACAAAATTTGGTTCATATTCCAGTATTGAAACCACAGATTTTGGCCTGCGTTTTTATGACTGTGTGTTTTTTAACTCACAAGACTACATTTTGGTCTCTAGTTTTTAAAAGACTTCTGGTGTACATGTCCAATGAACAGTCAACTCGGGGTAGCACAGCTTAGATGTTTCTTCTGCTGAGAGGTAATGCAAACACGTCTACCTAATGTATATGGAAACATTGTGCTGAGAACAGGGGGAGGGGAAAAGCATGTGGGATGACTATGGTTCAGTTGCCTCTGTGGATTTGTAAATTAACCACATTATTACAGACCTATTAACCAGCAGGGATGCCTTACCCTCATGTTTTTAATAGTCTTAGCTCTCATAGTTCTCTGTATTAAGTTCGTATGGCTTTTGTGCTTACCTAGATAATATATCATGAGAGACTGGGGGGGTGGGGGGAACAACAAAAAAACTTGTGAGTTTGGTTTAGAGGAGGAGTATTGTTTGTGTTCATTAGCCAGAAGAAAACCAGAAGAAAATGATGGTATGTTTTCTGCTATGCATTTGAAAATTTATAGATGTTATAGACCGCCTGTATATAATGCGTGCATACCACTTTTGTTTTTGGTTTGTAAATTAACTTTTATAAGCTTTACCTTTTTATATATATAAATATATATAAAAACAAACAAAGTTTCTTAAGGATATCTTTGTATTCTCATACCTTTTGAGCCTTGAACTTTGACATCTGCAGCAATAAAGCAGCATTTCTACAATATACGAACGAGGACATTTTTTAAAAATGCACAAAGTTGTTACCTTTTAAAGTGCTGCATTTAAAGAATATAACTCGGAATTCTCTACTTTGATTAAATTCTTGAAAAGTATCCCTACTGTAATTTGTCATAAGGATGCTGTATTATGTGCCCTGAAATGTATTTTTTTACTAATAGACAATTTATTACGGCACAATGGCACTACTACTGTTTAGATAATATACCACTGCATTCTGTTAATGAGTTATTAGCTATTCAGGTGTGGCTGGTTTTTTTTTTCTCTGCAGTTATTAAAATTACACATTTCTAAATATACAGAATAAACCTGTTTTTCAAATAATAAAGATGATTGTAGTACCTCATTGTTTCTGAAATGCATTTATGTGAACACGACACAATCCATTTTGATTTTATTTTTTCTATGTAATTGGCTGGATTCTGCCGTATGTTCATACATGTAGCGGAGCTCTTTTGTGAAATCAGTTGAAGTTGTCTGGAGCTGTCTTCTGAAATTCAGTGGAGCCATTGGAATTAGTCAATACAGGTAGTGGTAGACCTATCTCTTGAATCTTTATGTTGGTGCTAGTTTACTGTTACATCTGTTCTCCCAAATACTTTGGTAGTGTTCTAGCATGTAGATTTGCACACGGTCTAGCTGTACAATTTTCAGTATATTTCTCCAGAATCCCATTATCTCTTTGGAATATTCCATGGCTAACTAGTAACCTGCAAGGAAAACAAGTTCTAGAAGATATTTTTAAATAATGCTGGGAAACTATGCATAACCCTGATGTTTCATTTCTGTGTTTCTGTTGATGAGTAAGTTGTGTTTCTCAGGCATGACTTATCCCAGAAGATGCATTCCTGACTATTGCTACTTCTCCTCATGGCTTATCTCACTCATTATCAGAGCGTGAGACACCGAAAAGTCCTTGATGTAGGGTAAGCACTCCTTATCAACAACTAAACATCAGTGTTAGCAACACTCATGTAATGAAATTCAAAACACAGCACAGTACTACTGAGAAGAAAACTGGGTCTCTCCCAGCCAAAATCAGGACCACGTGGAACAAACACCACCCAAGGAGCCGGTCAGGTGGGCTTGAGGTCCCCTGGAGTTCCAGTGCGCGGACTGTTTGCAGTGGTGCTGTTTGTGTCGTGGCCATCCTGAGTAACCTGCTGTGAGGTGTCACTGTCTGGAGTGGGTTTTACTGTAGTGATCCAGATAACGTTTTTCTGATCTTCTGTTTTTTAAAGAGTGTAGAGTAATGCTTTTCTATCAAAAGGAAAAAAAACCCCAGCTTTTGCTCTGTGATTTCATAAATGAAATGAGAAAGTTGATGCTGCTCAAAAATACGGCAATTCTCTACTGAAAAGCAGCCTGTTGAAGAAATTCTTTTGCTGTCTGCCTGTAGCAATGTTTATCAAAGTGTCTAATTTAAACCATGTGCATGTCTTCCTTCTCATTAATTAACCCAAACCCCAGTGTTTTTGGGTTAAAACATGGCCCTTGAGAGTAACTGGGCTGAAGTAACACATTTTCTAATTTTAAAATACTGCTGGCTTGGAAATCTTTATCCTATTGCCTTCCTTACATATTTTCTATAGGTTAGGCTCTGCAGTAGGTAAGTTCACCTGCAAAATTTAGTATTACATTTTATACTATATTTAATATTATTCTCTATTTACTGTTTAATAAGAACTTCAAAAACTGCACCTCTCAATTATTCCTCTTTATCTCAGTTATATACTGGCCAGCTGTGGCCCTGCAAATTGTACAGAAGTTTAAAAATGTGGATCTTAAGTCTTGTGTTAATTTTTCACAAATGCCTTCAGTGTTGGAAGCAGACACTCCATAAATACAGACTTACTGTTCCTCTCTTTGATTCAGGTTCTTGGTAAAAATCTTTATTTTTTTCAAGACAAGTAATAAGTAGTATTCAGCAATACTGAATACTGAACACAAACAGTTATGGTTGTAAAAGTAAATCCTGCCAGCCTGGGTTAGGTGAAGCAAATCAATGGTTAGAGTCTAGTTGAAGATTCACTGCTGTCATGTAACCTGGACCAGGTGACAGAAATCAAAGCTGTGCAGGTTTGGAGAATGGATGTTGTTAAGTATGTCTGAAAAATACGTTCTTAAATCTAAGTCACTTAGGAAAGTGTGTGTAGAAGTCTCACCAAGCGCTAGTGGTGGTCTGGGTACGTACGGGGTTCTCTCTCTACTGCCTCCATCCCCTGGCAAGATAAAATGAATGGGTAAAATTATATGCAGATGAACTGTGCCTTATGATCTTTTAAGTATCTGAGAATAAATACACTCACTGTTAGTGAAAATATGAGGCTGGCTGTTTGTACACACATATGTAGACATTAATGTTATTTCGTAGGTTTTTCTATGAGCTTGAGTACTCTGGACTACTCTGCTCTATGCCTGCTGTTCTGGTGATGCTGAAGGAATTGTGCTAATCACTGAATTGGTAACCCAGTTTTTACAGGGAGTAAAGGAGATTTTGATGGGAAGCAGTGGGGCTATCTAGTTACCTTAATTAAACTTGGGAAGAGATCACTTCAAATTGCTGTGAAACAGAGATTTAGCATGAACAGCTGTCTGTCAGGGACTTAAGAAGTAACAGTTCCTACCGTGTAAGATGTACAGAACAGCTCCAAACCAGAACCTCTATCTGCAAGTGCTCACTGCAGGAGTGATAAAGGAGACCAAAAGTGACCAAAGAGAAATTCTTACTTTTGCATCCTGCTGTGTGACTAGAAGTGCCACCACGTGCACTGGGGAAGAGAGCAGAAAGCACAGTTTATGGTAGAATGGCTGTCTCAGTTTAACAGGAATACAACTTTGAAATTAAGAAACTTCGGCTGAAAGTGTGGAAAAGGAAGATAACAGCTCTTTATTAACAAAATCTGAATAAACAACAAATGGCGCAATCAAAACTTCCAGAAGAAGCAAAACCAAGTCCCAGTTCCACAGGTGGGGTTTGAGAAACCCATGGCAACCCGGGGCAGGGAGGGGTGGGAAAAATTCCAGCGTCTCTTTTCAAACCTATGACAATGACAGATTTTAAGCCAACTTCGTCAGTTTTTAATTAACGCTGATTCTGAAACTGCACTAATTGCTCTGTGTCTGTGTCTATGAAGTTTCCCATTAAAGTTTATTATACAGCACTAACTGCCTATCACTCCTCGTCTCCAGCATGGACAAAGGGACAGTGGAAGAGTAGAGACAATGCAAAATGGCCAGTGTCCCCTCGGCATGGAGAGGCTGCCAGGAAGGCAGGTTTGGTATCTGTCACTGCTGCTGACAAGGGAACAGCTGTGATTTGTGCTACAGGATTGGACCTCACCAGGTCATCTGTTCTGTGTATTTCATGGAAGTGATTAAAGATCACGCTGTTGTATGAGGGAAGTAGGTCCTCTGTTTGTGGTCAGGGGTCTGCACTGTTTTGTGTCTGTTCGGGGTGTTTTGGGAGGTGTTTCTGGGTGGTTGGTTTTGTTTGGGGTTTTTTTGCATTGTGATTTCCTTCTGTTCTGACCTGATGTCCTGTATATCTGTTCAGTTTATGGGGGTGGGGAGGCAGCTGGATGGATGAACGACAGAGATGAGGGATGGGACTTCTGCTCACCTGGGGACAAGTGAAATAAAAGAACTGGGAGGACTGGGGTGTGTTTCAGAGGTTTAACAGTTTCTGTAAAACATAAATGCTACAACAATTTTCCTTGTTTAGGAGTCTGTTACTCTTCTCAGCGTGCCAGAATTTGCTGAGCGTTGTTGCTGTGTTGGTAGGGTAAGGATGTGGATTTGATGCCTGGCAGCAGCTGTTACACACAGAGACTGGAGAAGAGGGGACTTGGGCAGATACATAAACTACTGGGATCCCTTTACCTCACGTAAAACTTGAAAATAAGTTCTGTGCAATACAGTTAAACATTGTGAACCTCTCTGTGTGCAATAAGGTATCTGTTGCAGCAAATCACACTCACTAGGGAAACCCACAGTTGTCTGCTTGTGACCCTAATGTGGGCTGTTAACATGTTTGAGGGTCCTTTGTTGGCTTTAATAGCAATTAGCTGGGCAGCTGAAAAAAGAGAGACTCCTAAAGAAAACTATTAGTGACTAAGGACACCATCTTTATACTTAGGTGTCGAGTGCGCATTACATTTTCTTTAAAAATAGTCAAACAAAAGCCCTTGTTATTCAAATATTCAGCTACTGTACCTTGTCTTTACCGTATTCTGGAGCATCTGTCCATTTTATACAAAAGTTGCTGTGCACAGACTGAAACACTATAAATTACAGTCTGTTAAGGTAAGTGTAGGCTTAAAACATGTTGGTTAAGGTATTGGTTTCTAAACTACATTAAAATCAGTGTCTTTCAGAAATTATGACCTACTTCCACCCTTCTTCCTTCCAGCTTTTAGGCCTAGAATTTGGGGGAAGACCCAAGTGAGAAACAGGCTGTAGAATTTAAGGAAAATGATGTCTAGTCTTTAGCTGGTAGGTTCTTTTATATTTTGCCTTTAGATTACCGGTGGTGATGCTAAGTCTACACATACTTAAAAGCCTTGCCAAAGGCTTAGATGAGGTAACCTTGCCAGAGTGAAACCCTGAAGGGAAGTCAGCTTAGTGCTCAGGGCATAGTTGTGTTAAAATTAGGGTTTGTGTTGACTGTTTTCAGTTTGTCCAGGTGAAAAGCTGTGGAAAGGCACAAGATGTATGCCGATGCAAACCTCACTGTATAATGCATAACGCTGTAAAATCAGCTGTATGAGAGAGAACGTGCTGCCCCTGGAGAACAGCCAGAGCCTGTGCCAGAGAAGGAATAGGCAGCCCTTTTCCCGAGACATCGCTGCTGGTGCTGCTGCTATCTGCACCACGTTTTTTTTTTTGTTCCTCCCAGCAGCACACTGAAGTTTTTTATAGCACTTCAGATGTCTGCTGAGAATGCAGGAGTGACAAGAGTAGGCTTGTGTGTCTTTCTGTTATATATAGACTTTGATTTTTTTCTTAATAATTGACTTTTTCATGGTTGTAGGGAGTTTTTAAAAGGTATTTCAGACATAAACTATTGCAGTAATATCTATGCAGCTATGCTAGTCTTGCCAAAATAAGAAGGTTTGCTTATCTGGTCCCCCAGTCCCACATCCTTATATGGGACTGCTGTTATAGAAGCCAAGGGGGGGGAAGTTGGTTTGTGTTCCAGAGACTGGAAACTTGTTTTCTGATCTGGTGGCATATAAATGTAACGCCCATAAATGTAATGACCATTATTTAATGGGCACAGGTGATGTGGAGCCGTGGCTTGTGGTAGTAACAGGTGCCCAGTTTTAAACCATGTCAGTAAGTGGGGAAAGCAGTTTTGCACAAAATGCTGAAAACTGTCACAAAGCAGGAAGTTTCCTGAGAGCCCGTGAATAAAGCTGATCCTGCTGCTGTGTTCTGTTTAACACCCCCAACCCCCCCAAAAAAACCTGCCTAGCAAAATTCCCTGATGGTGTGTTTCTGATAAATTTCTGTACAGAATGTAAAGATGTCTAGTCTGCAGTGAAGGTGAGGGAGGTTGGCATCACTCTGTGAGCAAGAAGTTCAGAATTTGCCTCTTGCGTGTGAGAGCAGGTGATAAGCAAGCACAGAGGAATATACACAAAGGCATTTTATTTCAATTAATAGCAAGAGCTGCTCTGACGTAACTTTTGATGTGTTTTCTCTTTGTCTTCTCTTTTGGTTGCGTAGTTAGACCTTTTCCAGTGACCTTGCTGCTCTGGTCTGTAGGCAGTTGAAGTACAGCATGATGGTGAGCTGTGGGGCCAGCACACTTTGTACTGCTTTGTGTGTGTGGGTTTCAAAGGGCTAAAGAGTTCTGAAGGAATTAACTGCTATTCTTGGTTCCTAGATGTGATTCTTCTTTTTTTTTTTTTAAATCATAAATACAAAGCAACTAGCTCAGACTTTGTGGTGACGAAGGTGCATATAGAGAATACACCACAATCTCTGCAAATGTGACTGCATGGGAGTTCAGGTCAAAATGTGGCAGAAATGGAGGAGTGCAAGTTACTGTTGTATGCATTGGTCCTTCAATCCAATCCTATTTTAAGAGAAAAAGGTTGGGGTTTTTTTATGGGCAACTAGTTTTACATTTGTGGAAGCTGTCAGGAAGGACCACTCTGAAAACCCCCTGAGGAAACAGAAAATTAATCTGAATACCAGTAAGTAAATGAAGCTTACTGGAATTAACCTGCATGTGTGAAACCTAGAAAACTATGAAAGAAAATAATCATATTTATATTTAAATATATAATTACAATACTTCCATTAAAATGAAGTAATTCAGATTAGCAATTTGTGCTCGAGTGCCTTTGTCAGGGAAAGGCGTGTGTGCAATGAGAGCTCTGCAGCAGAACTCCTGTGCAGTGTGTGTGTAACACAAATTGGTTAATACAAAATCACACATAACTTTGGACAGCCTCTTGATTCCTTTTGATTTATCAGGCTTCCTACTGGCAAGTGTTGCTGTTCTTTTCTGCAGCCCGAACAGCTGCAGCAGTCTTTGAGCTCTCACGTGTGTGACAATAGCAGGCAGCCACTGGGGGGGAGTCTTACCATAGGAACAGCAAACGGCTGTAGGGCAGGAGAGGTGTGAAGGGCAGCGTGTTTATATTGAGTCCCAAAAGGGGCTCCTTAAATGTGGTGCCCTTCCTTTTTTATTAATTCTCCAGGCACTTTCACATCAGTCTGTAGCAGTGTGAAATATTCAAACTTGCCAACGAACGGTGCATTGTGCAATTGATCTTTTTCACATTTGTATGGTCACTTAGGATACTTCAACCCTGCCCCAGTTTGCCTTCTCTGAGCCCCGGGACTCTGTTGGAGGCCAGCTGTGGAGCAGTGACTGTCCGAGGTCTGTGCTGCAAGGCCTGGGGTGCCCAGCTGTGTCCCCTCGCCTCGCAGAGATCCCTCCTGAGCTCCTGCCTGCACCAGCTGTGCTCTGACACACGGACACAGTCCTGCCTCAGAGCACCGAGCTGCTCAGAATTGCTTCTCTGTTTTACAAGCAAAACCCCATAAATACAGACCTTCATATGTCCTGGCTGTCATTTAAAACTGGTGTCACAGCTCGTAAACAAGAGGCGTGTTTTTAGAGAAGGCAGCCAAGGGGAAGATACTCAGTATTAATTCAGTCATCAGAAAGCTTGGCTTGGCCTTCAGTTGTGCAGCCCTAGGGAGCCCAGAGCTGCTTGTACACAAAAGGTTGTCCATGTTCACTTCAACCTAAAGGAAGTTCACTGGCAGAAATGGTCCTTCATCATATTCCTTCTCCAAAGTGGGTTGGCTTAATTTTTTTGAGACTTGCTGCCTCTTTCAGAGAAGAGTGGTTGCTTGAAGGCAGCCTTTGCAGTTACAAAACAGATGTTCTTACTTAGTCAGCTATGAAAGCAAAGGAACTCAGTGCAACAGGAATCTAAAACTCACTGTGGCGAGTTGCAGTTGTGCCATCTCACTTTGCTTCGGCCCAGTGTTTTCTGCCTTTGATGTTTTTCCAGGACTGTGGGTTTTCTTTTTGGACTAATAAACTGACGGGGGAAATGCCTGAAGGATGCTCTTATGTAATTTACCCAGCAAGAGATTCTGTTTTTCATAGAATTTTTTAGTCTGCAGTTAAATAATTTTTCATGTTCTCTTTGCCTGACCTGTTATCTCTTTCAAACCAAATCGGAAACAAATCTTAGGAAAGAATTCAGTGTAGTACAAAGTAATTTCCTAAAGAACAGGCTATGTAAAGTGTACTGCTATTATTTTTACTATCTCAAAATGTTTTTGGTTTTTTTTTTTTCCTCATAACAGTATGATGTCTTTATGACAGTCTGAATGGTGTAATCTGGATCAAATTCTAAAAAAGAAGGAGGTTCCCCCCCCCACACCCCCCCAGATTTTTTCTTCCAGAGAAGGAGAGGACCTTTGTGCCATGGGAATACGTAAAAAAATTAATCTTTAGACTGTTGGGTAATTATTTATGTGTATGGAATTAAGAAAACAAAATTGCTAAAGGCCTTCTCAGCATTTGAGACTTTTTAGCTTTAAATAGATGATGCATTAGTAAGCCCTTTTTAACTCCCCATTTTTTTAAAATGTCTTTAAAAAGCAGAGATTTTGGAGTATAGATAATAATTTTTCTATTAACAAAACAGAATTTAAATGCCAAGTATTCTGTGAATACCTTCCTGTAGCCTCGTGGGTGTTGGTAAAGTCTATGTGTAATTTAGAAGAGAATATTAATAATATCCTTTTTCTGAAGAAAGAGTATTTTAATCTAAAATCAAAGATTTATTTATCTCTAGTTTTCTATCAAAATGTACTAATTTGGGGTGATGAGATCAGATAATATTTTTTACATCAATCACAGCTGAGTAAGAAATCTTTCTGTTAAGCAAATTTTCCAAAAATGTTTCTGTTCTTGACTAGAATGAACAGATTATTTAAAGTGTTTGGTGAGGCAATGAAATCCAGGGATCCATCTGTGCATCATTTTATTCTTAGCGACTGTCAGGTTCTAAAAATATTTGGAAAAGGATGCTGGGGTTCTGGTGCAGAGTTATGTAAGGATAAATATAACTCTGGAGAGTTGTACTTATGGGATGTGCAGAAATGCAGCAAGTTCTGGATGTTTACTTTGCATTAAGAACAGCCACGTTGTGCCCAGTGAAGGAGTAGAGAGACCTAAAAGAAAGGTGTCTTAGGTAGCTTTTTTCATTCTTTGTGTCTTGATAAATAATGAACACGTATCCAAGTCTCTCTTCATAGAAAAACTTACAATTTGTGATCAGGTTTTCTTACCTGAATCACTTGACGTGTAATTAAAGGTAGAAGAAAACAGTAATTCCACAGTAAACTCCAAAATAGTCTAGGTCTCACATGTAGTAGCTGCTCAGAGTTTTCTTCTTCTGTGTTATTTCAAATATGCTTCCAGCAATCTTCTCAATGTGTTTGGGAAAGGAAAAGCATATGGACAAGAGGTAGATCTGAAGTGTATCTTGTACAGTCAACTCTTCTTGTACAGTGGTGCTGCTCAACTGCAGTGTAGTGAAACGCACAGCTGATTAAATTAAGCACAGAAGCAAAACTATGTTAATTTTCAATCCCAGTAACAGTAGTTTGTTCATACCTTTATTCTACAGCTGATTTTTTTATTTTTAGTGCGTGTTGGTTGTGGTTCTAATGTAGAAATTATGTCTTCCTCAGCACTAATGGAAGGCAAATTGCCATGGTAAGAAAAAGTGGCATTTTGGGTGTGTGGCTGTGTCCGTTGGGCTTCATGAAATGCTGACCAGATCGTGTGACATTTGTGGTAGCCCCAGTGAAGCTGTTCCTCCATTTTTAAGAGTCTGGGTGAGTTTTAATCGGTAGACTGCTCTGGCCTGCTAATGTCTGGAGAATCTGATTGTGTCCAAAAAAAGATGTGGTGACAAAAATATGGTACTTCATAAAGGCTCTTGTGTAAAACACCAGCGTGGCTTAAAAATCGGTTAAGGAAATAGCTCAGTTGCTGCTGTTCCTTCTCTGGCCTGCTGTCATACTGTTGTTTATGGAAGAAGATTGGAATCAAATAAATGTAACAGCTAGTTTTGGCTCAGAATTTCTATTAGTGGGTTACATATTTTTGCTGTTAATTGAACAAAATGTACTTGCAGCTCTCCATAGCTCTACTTCAATCTAGCTGAATTGTTTATGCTCAGTGAGGCTTCCTGCATTGAATGGCTGCAAAGCTGCCACAGTAGAGTGTGGATATCACTGGTAGTGCTTTTATCCTGTAATGTGATCTTGTAATACTCGAAATACTCACTCCATAAATGCTGTAAAGCTTGCTTTATTTATGCAGTATTTCTCATCTTTATCAGGTAAATCGACTCACCTGTATTTGGTGCCCAGTGTCAAGAGGTATTAAAAACTCTTATTACTAGAAGTTACCTGGTTGTAGCTGCCTCTCTCTGTCTGTCTTGGAAATCATTGTGCTTGGTGCCTGCAAGCAGAAGGGCACTGTGACACAGGGATAGGTGAACAGATTGTGCTGCTTTAGCTGCTCCAGTCACTGTAACTTCAGGGTTGAAGCTACAGCTCTTATTTTCTGTGGTATGTATGTATGTTCCATTGTTCTTTTCACACCTCAGTAGTTTTTCACTGAACATTCCCAAGAAGGTTTCATGTTTGACACAAAAATTGCTTCTTGATGCCCAATGAACCTCAGCATACCCTTTGAAAATAGAATGAGGGGAGTGGAGAAGGTAACACTTGATTCTTACTAGAATCTAAAGCCTCCTTTGTCTCAGTTAAATATTTACAGCCCATGCTTTATAATTCAGCAGAAGTGTTAGAGGATTCAGACTTGAGTATTTTGCTGTAGTACTTCTAAGATTCAGCTCATGACAAAAAAGTGGCTTTAGCTTCTAGAATATTGCAGCCCATGCTTTATTTATGGCCTGCCTGTGTCAGGGATGTTAACTCCCGCTTTGCTTGCAGTGCAAAGGCTGCAAGGCCAGCTGTTTGATAAAGGAACTTATTTATACATAGGTCTCCAGAGGAGAAACTTTCCCCAATTGTTTACAGCTAAAATTTAACTCACCTTTTCAGTTTTTATGGGGGATCGTAATTGTGGACTGTTTGACTTCAAGTGGTGACTGAAGTTGGATTTTATTTGCATTTCTTAAAGAAATAGTTTTCAATCTGTTTTAGCAAGTGACCTGGATTTTCATTTTAATTATTTCCCCAGCACTTAGGAGGGAAGCTTAGAGCTAATAAATGCCATAGGTATGTGTTTCTAGCCCTAATTGACTCATTAGTCCATTTAAGTGACAGTTCCTTCCTAACATGTAATAGGCTGCCCAGTGTGTCTGACTGTTTAATAATTGTTGGTGTGATCCTCTGCTGAAGCAGAGCAGTTTGGAACAGAGCAGTTGTGTGCACACACAGCTAATGCAGCCTTTGTGCATTGGTGTAATTTCACACCACTCTTTAGGTGATGTGTAAGGAGTCATCAGTAAAAGACAGGAAAATCAGGCTTTGGGGTTTCTCATAATGATCACAGGAGGGTAAATGATCATACTTATGGTCTACAATTTCCAGCCTCAGGTTTCTAGCAGGTGCCCAAAACCTACAGCAGAAGCCAGCTTTATTTCACTCAAAGGTCACAACAAAGACTTCTGTGGACCTGGAATGTACGTTGGGAACAGGTAAAAAATACTAGCTGTATCACCTGAAAGCAGTAACTTGTTACTTGCCTGGCTTCTACTTACACCTTTTAAAATCCACTCTTAATTTGCCACTGTAATTTGCTCTGGTGGAATTTTCAGCAGTTTTTGAACTAGAGACTTTTTGGAAATACCATGAACAAGCCACACTTACTCTCTACAATGCGGGACAACTTTTTTTGTGCTATTTGTAATGAGAGTATCTTAACTCTGAGTTAGGCTTAGGCTTTTAAGCACTCAAATAGCTGTGCTATTATAGTTTGGCAGCATCCATGCTTTTGATGTCTTCCACTGACTTTGGGTCACTTGCTCTAGCTTTCTAGCTACTAAAAGAGTACACCCTTTCATTTGGAGATGATTGAGGGACTGCTTTGTTGGAAACCTTCCCACCTGAAGAAGAGTTCATGAGAGGCCCCGAGCTTGGACTGAGGAGGATTAGAATGGCTGTGCTGTACTGAAATGGGATTGCTCTCTGATGCTGGCCAAGAGGACGTGTTAAAATAGCTTATGCATTTGGGTAAATTGTACCTTTTGTGCGTGTAGTCTTTGTCAGGCATTGGACTCTTTAAGCGAGCTGTTGCAGGGATGTTAAAAATACTGGTTTGTACTGTGTTTTGCTTAATTTTGCTTAATGGCAGCCCAAAGCTTTGATATGGGGTTGGGTTTGCTTGGTGGACACCTTTCTTCAGTCTCAGGGTCTTCTCAAACCCGAGAAAATGGGGCGTTGAGAGTCATTCCAACATAATTCTGGTATATATGGCCTTGGTCCACTGTATCCACTACCTTTTTTACCCTGTGCAGTTCCATTTCTTAGGGGGAGCAGAATATAATTAATTTGTGGGGTCTTTTTTTAAGTTCTGGGTTTATTTTCAAACTCCCAGCACCACTCTTCCCAGCTCCCTCGGATATCAGTTCCCCGTGACCTGATCTCAGGCTATGGTGGAAAGACAGGTTCTCTCCTGTGTTTGTGCATCCTGAGGGGACGGCTGCAGAGGTGCTCTGGATTCAGATTCATAATTCTTCCCACTCCACACAAGAGCTCTGATCTTTCTTCTCTGTTCTTTCCTGGTCCTGTGTAGTCTCTAACTAATTAAAATAATGACTAGTCCATCTCCTGTTACGGAATGAAGATCCACCACTTCAGGGAACCTCTTTCAGTGTTTGACTACACTCATAGTAAAAATAAATAGCAGTTTTGAAAAAAAAAATTATTGAGAAGGCCTTATATTCTTTGTTGACCAATACTACATACACCGAATATTCACTTTACCCTCTTCTGTCACCCTGTTCTGGTAAAACAAAATTATCTTCATTCCTTCAAAGCTGTTCTCTTCAGCTACAGAATTTTCTCTTGCACAGAAATCTGATGGCTGGAATGCTGCCTGGGTTGTGCTAATTACTGTTAGTCCTCAGTGGTTGTGGTGCCCTGAGATTTGGAAAAAGAATCACGGCAGGTGAGGGAGTGGAAGCTGTCAGGCCATGAGCCCACTAGTGTAAAGTACATTTTACACTGTGAATAATATTAAAAAAAAAAAAAAAAGGCAAGGCCTATTTTTGTTGGATTATAAAATTTTATTTTTATGGAATAGAAAAAGATAAAAGAAAAAACCCAGGTTGTATAGTATAGCAGACCTTTGTACTAAATGATACTTCTATCCATACCTTTGATACTTCTATTGAAAGGGACTTCATTAAATAAAATGCTCTGTGATTTGTTGAAATAGCCTGTAACAGCTCAGTGTGCTTAGAGCTGCTGCTTGAGATTCCAAACCCGCACTGGACTAATGCAGCTCATGGCAAGTCCATCATTGCACCACCTGTTTGTGATCTGCAAGGCCTATTAAGTCTATTTATCATTCAGCTGATAAGAGGCAGAGAAGGAAGAATGAGGCTTGAATAATTTTCACAGAAGAAAATAGTATTGAATTTCCTAAATCAAAGTTAGTAATGCACAAGCTCCCAGCCTGGTTCTTCCTTGACAATCAAAAGGCTGGTAATTTAATTTGCTTCTTAGATCTTCAGAACTACCTGTGGGTGAGACAAGTGTATTGCCTAAATTTTTCTCTGTATTTAATTTGCCATTTAATTTGATTGGGGGTGGGGAGAATATTTAATGAAAAAAAGGCAGGTTCCTCTTCAAGAGTAGAGAAGTTATAGAAAATCACCTCTTGGGCAGAATGAAAATAACTGACATCTCAAACTGTCAGTTTTGGGTTGGCTGGTTTGTGTGAAGCCCAAAATGTTTGCAGATACAGGAAGCTTTCAGATCCTCCTGTGTTATGAAAAGTACCTTCCAAGCTGAAAAGCATAAAATGGTTAAGGAGAGGCAGTTTAAATTCTAGAGAAGCATCTTAAATGTTATGTAACTGAAAGATGAAAAGGACTTGAACCACTGATGCTTTACTGAGCTTTATTTCATTTTAGCCTTGCTGACGTTTTGGTCCCATCTTGGGGAGTGTCACAAACATGGAGAGCTGCAAAACCTACTCCAAACAGCTGGGCTGCTCCTTGTGTGCTGGGCTGTTTGTACAGGTTGGGACATGTAGGTTAGGACTGGAGTGTTTTACACTGGCAGAGGTTTTGGGTCACTGTGTACAAATCACCAGTCTCTGCTTTGGTGCCACTCAAACACTGATGCAAACGGCAGCGTGGCTGGTTTGCTCTGAGTTCCTGTTGCTCAACAACGAGTCCTTGTGGGGAATGTGCAATTTTTACACAACCTTTCATAGCATCTATAAAAAGCCAAAATGAAAACTTAATTGGCCATGGGGGCACCCAAAGGCCACCAGTGCTCCCTGAAGCCAGAAGATAAAAACCTATTTCCTTGGCATAAATGAGCTGTAAGAGTGAGACAGTTGAGCTCTCCCTGTGCACCCAAAAACCTGTTAGATTTGCCTTGTCTTTTGGGAAAAGTTCCTCTAGCTAAATAGCGTGATGGAAGACAGAGTTAGCCATGTCAGGAAGACAGAATCAAGCTTTTAAAGTACTATTTGCTCCAGCTCTCCTACTGAGGATAATGGTGTTTTCTGATGTTCTTTAGTATGTTCAGAAAGGAAATGGTTTTGCAACAGGGGTATGAAATGAGATAAAATGATGAGAACTAAAATACCTTGTAAAGGTCCCTATGCAAATATAATGCCGGGGGGGAGGGGGGGAGGATGAAGGGGAGGGGGGTAAAAGTAAAACACTGGTGTCCACTAGCTTTGACTTTCAACAAATCATATGTCAACAGCTCATGGCAAGGAGGTGGGTTGAAAAAAATGAGAAGAAAATAGGAGAAAAGGATTTCAGTGGGAAATAAATGCACCAGGGAAAACAATACACTGATTTTTCATCTTTTTAGTGAAGTCAGACCAATTTTTGGCACTGTAAAATCCATTATGAATACAATAAAATAAATACTGTTTAAAGTAGCAATCGTGGGTTGATTGAAATGTTATGATAGCTACACATGCTATATCTTATCAAATATTATCCATGCGGAAGCATTCAATTCATATTGTGCCAATTATCATACTCTGTGCATCATAAACTTTTATTGCTTGTTATGGAATGCCACTCAGCCAACTTTTTCTTCAGATATTGCATCATCTGATTCAGATGGAAAACATATTCTAATGTGGCAAAGTGTTAAAGAAATCTAATACTCTGGGGCTGAATGAAAATGTTAAGGTTCATCTCCTGGATAAAAAAAAACAATTTATGAATGCAATATTCATTTCCTGAGGTGGGCATAAGCAAAAACCTCATCTGAAACTTAAAACCAACATGTTGGCCTTCTCTAGTTTCCTTAGTTTAACTCATTGATGTCATGTATTATGGACCACTGCTAAGACCACATCTGGGAAGGACTCCTTTTTTTTTCAGTTCTCCAGATCACTTTTACAGGGAACTCCTTGTATAATTGCATGTGTTGAGATTTGAACCTCAAGGCCCAGTGGATCAGGTTTCACTTTTAATATATTACTGAAGAATATCAAAATAATCTACTTGTTTAATCTTGATCATGCCAGCCAATTAACACTTTGACACCCTGAATCACAGATGTTAAGTACTACAGGATAAGGTTTCAGTGAAGCTTACAAACCATAATGAGGCTTTGTGAAGTTACAGATCTGGGGTTAATATATTTACTTAAGCATTTGCAGTACACAAAGCAGTGCTGTAGCTATCAAAAGACAACTTGGACAACATTCACAAAAAGCACCCATTGTACATGGGGGTAGGTGCCGAAATCGGCAGGAGTTTGCTGTGACAGGATAGGAATATGCTTCCTGGAGGAGGTGAAAAAGAGCTCCTGATTTTTCTTTTAGGGCTTCATAAGTGAAGCAGGAAGGGTACGGTAATAAGAATTCAGTTCAAAGAACTCCAAAGGACTGGATAAGTGACTTGCAATGAAATCTCAGGCCATTTCTGATGCATCTTCTACGTAGAAACAGTGACACTAGTAAATAGCACGACTCCCCAGACCTGCAGGGTACACTTAGAAGGAGCTGAGCCAAGGGAAACTCTGAGTAATGGCCACAGCTATAACTGGCATGCTGAGGACTGGACTGAATTCTATTTTCTGATGTACTGGATCAGCTTGCACAATTTGTAGTGTTCATCCTTTCATCCCATCAAAAGCCCCATCAATTTCATTGATTTCAATTACAATTCACAAAGGCAAAGAAGAATACTTTTCTGAAGAACATTTTGATTATTTTCTTTCTAAATTCCCATGGTTTTCACTTGGTAAGTTTACTGGCACCAACTGTATATCTGGTAAAATCATCCCAGGATAATTATAGGTGTAAAATATACAACAAAATATCAAGGAATGAGACAGTAGGCTTGACTCAGCCTCCCGTATTGATACAAGTATCTGTTCCAGAATTTATTCATCTGGATCACGCTTGTTTGAGAAGAAAGAAACCAGAGGTGAAAGGCAGTATATTATGGCCAAGTTATCTAATGTGTATGACAGAATAGGGAAAGACCTGTACTTAGCCTCTTCCAAGCTTCCTGCAGAAGTGGACACTATCTGTCCTCCACTTGAAGACAAAGTTGAGTTATCTGACTGTAGGAGACCCTTTCTTCTGACCACTGGACAAAACATACCTGCAGAGGTTAAGTCTGATAGCCTATCTGCTAGCTTTCCCTCTCTGTGTGGAAATCCAGTATTGCCATAAGCATTTCTCCCATGGAAACATCTGAGTCAAGGGACAGTGAGTAGGGCAGAAACAATTGCCATAAGTACAGTGAGCAGGGGACTAATTGTGGGTGTTTCTATGTCTGCTGCTTGCACAAGGAGAGTGGATTTATAACAAACAAAGTCTCCAGCCATCCCTGATGCCCCACTAAGTATATAAAGCTCTTCACCTAGATGAAAAGCCCAGTGTATACATCACATAACTCTAAATGCCAAGGGGAGAAAGAACACGGCAAGAGGGCAGATGCTCTGCAGGTGTCTAACTGTTCCACTAGGAAGGAAGCAACCAGGATCCTGGCAGATTTGGTGACTATCAGCTGCTGTAACCTCTGATGGACCCCTTATTCCTGTCCCTGCACATCCCAGTTACCCAACAAAATATTGCTGCTGCCATTCATGCAGAGTATGCTTAGGAAAAACTCCTGTGCTGCTTGTGAGCTACATGTGCTTCAAGAGTGGCCAATTCTGTTTCTTTTTCCGCTATTTTATTTAGCTGCCTGCAGTAAGAAAACAGCAGCCTACTTCCAGAAGTGCATATTTCCATTCTGTGAAATATGACCTCCTCACTAGTCCTTGATCTCTCTTTCCCATGTAAGAGTTCTTAGCTATTCCCAGTTTACCTTGAGAATTGGTTGGCATCTATAATGTGTGCATGATACCAGGCTCTGCTGCTAAAATGCCTTTGACTCACCATTGCATCCGAGTGCTTTCTAAACAAAAAACTAGGACTCTAGAGATCCTCCATTTCAGCTTCTTTACATGACCCATTGCTCTCACAGGGCCGCATTTTTCTTTCTTCCATGAGAATTAAGAGCAAGGTTTGCAGAAGAAATCACCAGTAGGTTACTTCTGTTCTTTTTGAAGTCAGTGAGATCAGGCTTAAGCCAAATTTGAACATGTAAAAAAAAAATCCTAAAAATGGATAGGCAAAAATAAATAGTTTGTTAATATGCTTTTGAATGTAAGAGTTTCTGCTCCTTCTACTCTGGCAACATACTGGGAAAGCTGCTGTTCTTCCTTCACACAGAGAAATACTCTCTATACCTTCTCCCCACTTTAGTGGCAGGCACAGGCAGATTCCACGTATTGAAGAAGGAGTAGCTCTTTTTTTGTTTCGCTTTGATTTTTTTCTGGTTTGGTTTGGGTTTTTTGTTTGTTTGTTTGTTTGTTTGTTTGCTTTTGCTGGGTTTTGTTTTGTGGTTTGTTGTTGTTTTTTTGATCAGCTGGTGTTTGCTGGCCACAAATACAGCAAAACACCAAAGTCCTAATCGCAAAAGAGAAGGGATGCAATCATGTGGCTAGGGCTTTGCCATCCCAAGGGTCATGATAAAGGAAAGTTACTTAGGGAGAAGGAAAAAGAGAAAGTACCCCCATTGCATCTCTCAAACTCTTATTAGGGCTTATACATTCACCTTTTGAATACATTTCCCCCCTTTCTATTAGACCACAGTGCCAGAACTCCTACCTCACACCCCTGAACTCCCTTGGCAGTGTCATAAAAACAGATCCATCAGCCATCACCAGATGCAGTCCAACATACCAGTGACAAAAGAAATATGAATATAACCCGAATGGTTCCTCAGGCAACACAAAAGTAGCACATAGTGGTGCAACATACTGCACTTTAAAAAAAAAAATTGTTTTTGGAGTAAGGCTATTATTCCCATTCATTTGTGCTTCAAATCTGACATACTGTAAAGAAACATTTATCAATGAATTTCATAATTCTTCTGACAGAATTTACCACTAAGTTGCTGCTGTTATTACAGCTGCAGGAAGACTAGGGGCCTTGATCCAAAACTCAGTAGTAAAAAAGATGTGGGAACTCAATACTAGAAATTATGTGGGAACCTCAGCCATGCAGAAGAACCAAATAGGGAGAAGGAGAGCATCTGTTTACGTCTGTTTGTGCCTTTCCAGAAGAGTTGAAGGGACACTGCATTCAGAGCAATAGGTCAGACAGCCCAGCATTTCCAACTAATGTGAGTTTGATCTGGGAGTCTTGGTGAACTATTTTCTTCAGTAGCAAACTAATGATTCTGAAGCAAATATTTCTGGTTTCTCAAGCGGTAGATGCAACCTGTAATCAGCTGAAGTGCAGACACGTGTACTGCACTTCTCAGCAAAGGCCAGATGTTGATCCCAGCTTCTTGGGCCTCCAGCACTAGGGTAAAAAATGAATGGCTCAGATGCTCAGGCAGCAGAGGTGGTTGTAAGGGAAATGTGATCACATTCACTGAAGTTATTAACAACTGTGTTGTAACCACTGTATTTTTAATGCAATCATCCATCTTCACTCTTCCTTGTGCATCAGTAATATTCCCTTACAACCATATCTCATTCTTGCCAGTAAAAACAACTCTGCCTAATCCTTCTGCCAGAGTAAAGTAGTAACAGGGGCCAGGTCCAAGCAGCTGGGGGAATCCAAAGTAGGTGTGATGGCTCCATCCGCTTTATTCCTACTCTCTTTTAGTTCCAGGGTCTCTGTGTAACCAGTAGCTGCTCTGGGGCTCAGCCATGAAACAAACCAAACCATCTTCTGTAAGAAGCAGCCAAAACACATGAGACAGTGGCTTGTGCTGAGGTCCTCTCCTCCCAGAGTGGCAGTAGGGATGTAAGCCTGTCTCTATCAGTGGAAATCTGGCAGGGATTCCCAGAACAGCTTGGGCATATTCACACAAAAAAAAAAAAAAAAAAAAAAAAAGCCATGTGCACCAGCATATCTGAGAACTTAATGTGGTACCTGTGCAAAGTCTGGTCTTTCCACTGATCTGGTGTGAAATGAAAGGATTTTGCTAGCAGTGGAGCAGACCAGCAACGCTGCATGTGTATGATCAATGTAACAGTCTCCAACAGCAAATACAAGGGGGAACTCTGTTCCCTCTCTTCCAGAACTGAGAGTTAATAGGCAAAATCGTCTTGGTACTTGTCCCTTCTCCTTCCCCCAAGCCCTCCTCATGGCTGCCTGTCAGCAGGTAACATTGTTCCAAACTACATCACTATTAGCAAATTAAATGGAACATCCTCAGGCACTGCAGGCAGAAAAAGTCAGGAATCAAGTTATTCTTGTACTGTTCAGAAGAAAGAGTGTGGAAACCTTGCATTTCCTTATTTTAACAATATGTAGAAGCAGAAAATTCCTTTATTCTTGAATTCCATATAACAGGAATTTTGGGTAAAGCATCACAGTCCAATGAAGTTCGTCAGCATATAGAGGCAGGTTCTCAACTTTGAAGCCTCAGGATTTACGCGTCTAAGTAACTTGTTGAAAGATACTATGGCCTCATCAAAAAAGCCTTTTTTTGGCATATTTACTATGTCTATGTGTTGTGGGCTTGGAGATGCCAGGACTGTGCACACACATCTTGAATTTTAGCTCGTTGTTACACACTACAATGTATGAAGTGAGATCAATGCACATCAGCTTGGTTTCTGCAATGAATGCTGAAATGCATACACAGACAAACTGTGAGCATGTCAGCTGTGTTTGCTTAAGGATGTTAAGCACACCTCAGTTTCTAAGGACAGACATATCTCTTGTCCGGTTTTTCTTCTGTCTCTTGTAGGTACTTGGCTATTCTGGAGGGGCTTAAACTATGTGAAGAAAAGGAAAGTAGAAGGACACAGGAATCAAGAAATAAAAGAGGACTGAGGACATCCTGCTTTTCTAAGCTGTCTGCTTTTTTCAACCTGAGGAGCCTCATAATTCATTAAAATTACCCTCAAAAATGTAAATAGGAAAACAGTGGCTTATTCACTAAGTCTATATCTGCGGCAAGAAACAGCTGTAAATAGATTCATTTATTTACTTCCTGACTAAACTTTGGTCAAATTCTGCTTGGAGTTACATCAATGTAAATTTGGAAAGAGTCCATCCATTTTCAGTGAGACCAATTTTTCTCACTCCCAAAAGATCATTAGCTTCCTTCAACACTTATTTTGTGTTTCACCACGATAAAGATTCAGATGTTTTGATTTTTCAGTTCCATTTCCAGAATGCAGTTGTTCTATGTTCTGACAACATATGGCATGAATATGTTCTTTTCTATTTAATACAGGAAAATTATTCAAAAGTTTAGACTTGCTTTAATGTTTTTCATTCCCTTGTAAATGCTTTAATTTTTTTTGATTGCCTTCTGAGCAATGTCAAAAGCCAGGACTACAGTAAAAAAAAGGCCTTTCACTGAAGTGTCTTCCTACTGAAGTGTCAGCATACCCAGTAAAGCAAAAATTTAGGAAAGGAGCATTTTCTGTGCTCACTTCTTAGAAAAGAGGGGTGCCTTGGTAGAAGTCTCAACAATGAAATTATTGTACATATATTTGCTTTAATGCCTCTGTTGTTATCATGTTTTTTTAATGGCAGTGTTGGTTGTTGCCAGATGTTCTGCTCAACAATGCTTCAGCACACATGGGAATGCTTGTGATAGCCAATCAAGTGAGCTGGCAAAATAGAAACAGATGTCCATGGATGTGTGCTCTAACACATCTTTAATGAAACGGAGTCATTGCATAGATGATTACATTGCACTAATCACCATTTGCTCATCTTAGGCCCTGCGTCTCCAGTTATAGACCATCTAGTGTCCTAGTTCTGAATTGCAATTTGTTTATTCACCTATTTTAGTTTTAACTGCATGGGATACTAGCAAAAGACAGTCCAGGCAGGAAAAACTGCTTGAAAACGCTGGGTTAACAGGAGCAGATGTGAAAACTACAGCCTGGCTTCAAAAGTGCACAAAGTGAACTAGAAACGTGCTAATTATTGATTTTCTGCCTTTTATCTTTCAGTGGCTTTTATTAAATAACATAGAGGCCATGTATTGTTGAGCTGCAGTTTAGGTCTGGATCCAAAGCCACTCCAATATTATAGTGAGAGTCAAACATTACTAGATGCTCTGTGAGAGCAGAGATGTATTCCAAACCAAACCCTACCAGTACAGCTTCCCTTGATTTTCCTGGGGCTCTTTAGTGAAACAGTAACTAGTTTCAGATGGGCTCAGGAGGGCAGAAATCTTGCAAAAAAAGCTGGTAAGTTGGTACCTCCTGCAAGGTAATTGCATGATCTTTCAGTTTCTCCCTGATTTAACACTGAACTCCAAATTAATTGCTAAACTCGGGAGAATCTAGGGTGAACAACATACTTTGTCTCAGCCATAGGAAGGCTGTGAATGCTTAAATGTAAGATAATTTTATATGTTTAAACTATAATGTTTAAAACAATCACCAACCTCCAATCAAATACCCCAAACCACTTTATTATGAAAAATTATGGGTCTGTAAAGGAATAATAACTAAGAAGATTTTATGTCTGCATCCAAAACAGGAATTGAAGATTTCTGGCTTTTCCTTGCAGCCACAAGAGCTAGAAACTAGAAAGCTAGCTGAGATTTGAATAATGAAGGTCTCCACAGACATCCTTAGGAGACTCACAGTAGCATAGTGACTGCAGGCATTTCTCTACCCAGTAAGTACAGCCTTGCTGGGTCTAGAATATTTGGTGGGGAAGGGTAAACAAGAGGGAGGAAAACAGTTTCCTGTTTTTTCCTCCGTTACTCCTCCATGTTGCTTCGGACACATGGGCACTGTTGATTTTGCCTTTGTCAAGGCAACAAAGTATTTCAGTATTGCCTCCCCGAGGTTAAACATGGACATGATTTTTGAAAGATTGTTAAAATGAGACTTGTAGAAGGGACAGAAGCGTTTGTCCTCCATTTAGTGGAGAACTACACAAAGCTGGGGCAGCGTGGTGGGGGAAGTTGAGCAGGCAATGCTTGAGGACCACCATGTAACATGTCCAGGTCCACATGCTGTGACCTCCAAGACCTCAGTTCCCTCCCACCTTGGTGACACTGTACCATGGCATGGCTTTTAATGCTCCTGCGTTGCACCTAGGCTACCCCTAATGGCCACAGCTTGGCATCTTCATCCTTCACTGTATCCAATAGGAGGCACCAGCCACTCCCCATTTATGTTCAAATGGTTAATATATACTTTGTCTCTCCTGCTTAGTGTCTCTCCTGCTGTCTTACAAAGAATCAGAGGAACCTTTAAGCCCCACAGAAATAGTTATTTTCAGATTATATTTGGTATAAGCTTGTTTTAGCCAGATGTAAATAGATAATATTCTTCTAAAGTATGTTCTCAAACCTTCTTTGCACTTTGCAAGGAAAAAAGGCTCATGTATTTTTGGAAGAGTGCTAACAATGGAATGCCAGATTTCAGTTACTGCTCTTAATATATTTAACCATTCAGCATACTGTAATTGGCTCAATCAAAAGTTATTTCCTCAAGTAATACAAACAAGACCCAAAGGATGATGAAATAATTCTAAAATGTCAATCTTTCAAGATTCAGATATGTTCTAATAACATTACAGAAATTCCAAAGGTCTCTATTTGGAAATAACAATAATCCCAAGTATAGGCAGATTTTTAAGGCAAGAGCTAATGAAGTTATTTGTTCTCTTAACTTCCATTTTGGACTAAATCTTCCAAATTTCATGCTAATATAATTCAAAAATATTGTTATATCTAACCTTACAAGGAAGAAGTGGAGTCACTAGTTCCACGTATACACAGTTGTATTTATATCCTGGCTTTTCACACTTAAGAACATGAAGGAATCTACTCTAAAACTCTTCTGAGTTCCTTGATGTGTTTTTTTTTCTTTCCTACAAATATCACTACACTAGGTAATTCAGCCCAGAGTTATTCATTAGACTTTTAAACCACAAATATATTGAATCAATACAATAATACTACCATCCATGGGTGATGATAATGTCCTATTCTATGTAGCTGCCAAGGATAATATTTGTTTTACCTCTGCTATTCCAACATATCTTAAAATAAATTAAATGATTACACAGCTTTTCCATAAGCATCTTGGAAGCAGGAGAACAGTGACTTGGGAGGGCTCGAATCTGGTAGGTGGTAGATGAGTGGACTTTCCATTCTTTGTGCTCAGCAGGGTGCTGGGTAGATTTAAATTTACTTACAAAAATATATAAATACCACTGAATGTAACAAAGAGATAGTAGAAATCACAGTAAACTCAAAGGATTTGATTTTTTACAATTCCAAACTTTCACACTGCTACAAACAGCAGAAACAAAACTGGCTCCTCAACTGCACTTTTGCATTCAGAGCCAAGACTGGAATCTGGTCAATACACTTCTCAAGTATTACCTCAAATACATCCATGGTGGGTTTTTTTCCAGTCCTTATAATCTTCTCAATTTTCACATTGAAACTATGAATGCTAGGAATACTTTCTTTCTTATTATTTTGCTTAATGTAAGAGGAAAAGTTTGTGAAGAAAAAAATAGGAATGCCTCATCTCCTTATTTCCCAGAGCTAATTCACATTTCTTCTGAATGTTGTTCTAGTTTTGACTCTGATGGTACAGAATTTTAGTTTTTGTGTGTTATTTCAGAAGAGATCTAGGAAGAGGAAGCAACAAGGCATTAGCATGATGAATATATATTCATGGGTTAATTATGTGTCAACAGTGAGTGCTCTTATAAAGGGACCGAAAAGCTGTTGCTCAAAACTTGTGTAAAACTGGGATGTAAGCTATGGGAAGAGGAAAATACTTTAAACAGTGGTTCTAACATCAATGTAGAATAAGAATATCAGTACCTAACTCATTTTCTCTTGGGTAGTCTGTAGCTCACTGGTGCTGACGCTTGAGCAGCTGCAGCTGTGTCAGAGGCTCCGTGCTGGGTTCTGAGGCATGCCTGCTATTGACCTGGTCACACTGGCCCTCCTAGCCATGGCCTTTAGCTTCAGTTGCTAAAATACAATTGCCTGAAGGATAAATTTCCCACTTCAATCACATGGGCCTTTAGTCAGCTTTTCAGCACAGCCAGGAAATAACGGTCTTCCAGTGTCACCTCTTACATAGGCTAGTCAGAAAATTATTCAGTACTTATAATTGTCTACTGCTTCAAAAACTGAACTTCAGCATTGTAGGTAGATAGCTCTCTCAGTGACTGCTGGGGCCTTGATATTCTTGACCACCCACAGTTCCCACGCTCCCCACAGACAGTGTTCCTGCCAGGACTGTGAACGGGATGCTATTTAAGTTTCATCATTTGACCCAGTACAGTACAGGATACAGAATAACCTATGGCCTTCATATACTAGCTGGCATTCCAAGATGGAAAGGACTGATACATGCTCTCCATGGCTATGCTGTTAACCAAACCAAGTACAAGAGCACTGACCAACTCCAGGGGCTCAGACTGTGGAGTAGTTTGGCCAACGCAAAGGATGAGCTCCAAATTCCTTTTTTTGTGAAAGCAATTGGAAACTAGAGGTCCTGGGGCCATGCAGCCTTAGCAAAGACTCTCAAATGCAGGCTGCTGAATGCATCCCACATTTGCACATAGTTCGTGTTAGTACTGTTGGTATGGTTGTTATAAATTGCAAATTTTATTTTCGTTATGCATTATTTGTGCTACCAAAACACCTAAAAGCTCTTGTGATGAATCAGGGCCCTGTCATACTTGGCAGAGCAAAATCTGTGCAAATAGCTAATGGGTGCAGAGGAGAACTAATTTGGAAGAATTAAATCATTTGCTTTAGAACTCTGTTATGGTTACCTTCCTTGTAACACCACCACCTCATAACAACACCTTAGATGCCTGGGATAGTTTTATGATGAGAGCAAGCTCAAGTATATTTATAACAAGAATAGGTCAATGGTCCAGAGGGTAGTTTCCTATTATGGGAGGGATAAAATAACTAAAATCAATAAATCTCCAGATCATAAATGCAGCTACAGTCTGGGCAAGGTTGAGAAAATTATTAGCAGAGCCTCATGATGTCTGGATATTGTAGCTTGTAAATTTATACATACATATGTGTGTGGTTATGTACACTCATGCTATTCATCCCCCACAGAATTCATTGAAATGCTGAGAGGAATGTGCATTTGGTGCTTCTTTCAGTGCTGGTAAAAGACAAAAGCAAGAGAAAAGTGGGGGAAAAAAAAAAGCCAAAGAAAAAAGAGAAAAGAAAAAATAAAATAAGAAAAAAAGGAAAAGAGAAAAGGAAAAAGTAAAAAAAAGATATGAAAAAAGGGGAAAAGGGAAAGGGAAAAGGCAAAGAGGCAAGAGAAGAGAAAAAAAGTAATTTCTGGTGAATGCACAATTCTTAATGTACCTTTCAACTTACGGTGCACTTTTTCATATAACTGACTCTACAGAGGCATGACAAAATGGCTTCATGTATTAACCAGAGGTCTGTATGCTTTGAGGTCCACAAACTGTTGTGTCTTGTTTAAAATATATATTAACTCTCAGGAACCATCCCCTTCACTAACATCTTTATTGTGATCTATTGCCCCCTTTTATATTTTCTTAAATTTTATTAAAATGGAAGGGCTTCCTCTCTTCAAATTTCAGATATCTAACTGTTTGTTGTTTATGTTTAGTGTATTCATTTAGGCTCCCTTTGTTATCTGCCAGGAGAAGAGGTATCTCTGCAGAGGGTTTGGTCTCAAGGCTCTAAGATAGTTTTTACCTTAGACTCATTTCTTCTCCTACTGTTTACACAAGCAGACTTAGTGATTAGCCTCCTTTCATATTAGATCAGATAAATCTCACCTACTGAGCCTAAATTGCTTCATGTTTGGATGTAATCATAATGAACAAGGTCTTCAAACTCCAGTAAATATGTAAAATGTAACTGAAATGCTATGTTCATGCTTTAGTTAACATCAATAGTTAGGTGATTTCTGCTAGGTGATTTCTGCCATATTATCATAGCACTGTTTAGGTTGGAAAAGACTCTAAGATCATCAAGTCCAACCATTAACCCAGCATGGCCAAATCCACTACTAAACCATGTCCTTAAGTGCCACACCTACATGGCATTTAGGTACAGTGACTCCACTGCTTCCCTGGGCAGCCTGTTACAAAGCTTGACAACCCTTCTAGTATAGTAATTTTTCCTAACATCCAGTCTAAACCTCCCTGACAAAACTTGATGCCATTTTGCTCTATTGCTCTATTACTTGGGAGCAGAGACTGAAATCCACTGTCCATCTGTTACTCGGCAATAATGGTGTAAGAGAATAATGGGGAGAAAAACCCAATAGTCTCAGCTGACAGAGCAGATAGAAAATATGAGGTGTATGAACTGTGTTTTCCACAGGCTGTTTGATGTATTTTCTAGAGATGAGCATAATCTAAGTCTTGACTGAATTCAAATACTCACTAATTTGAGAAAAGTATGAGCCTTGTATTCAGATGTGAGCTTTGCCCCCCAGGCAGCTCAAAGACTGAACTGATTAGGCTTTCAAAGGACCTTTCCAAAGGTTTAGAAAGCTTTAAAAAAATAAAGGAAAAACTCTGGAGAAAGTCATGATGCTCTGATGTAGCTGGTGATTCCAAGGCCATAGTCACCCATGTTTTTATTGATTTTGTGTTTGCTAATCTCATTATTGTGTTCCTTTCTGGTTTAGATTAAAAAGTTGTTCTGTGAGAGCAGAAATAACAAAGCCTAGTTTCCTATATATTCTATCTAATGCACCCATGTCCTCTTTCTGCAGTTTTAAAAGATAATCTCACTTTCCTATTAGTCGTTCTGGTGTCCATTGCTATGTTTTTAGCAGTCCTCTATAACCCAGAGGTGTCTCCCTGTAACTCTGTTAAATCCTTCCTACATGCCCATGACCCCAGCCCTGGCAGTGCTTGTGGTTCTTTCTCCCGCAATGAGCGCAGTTCCTCCTTGTGTCCCCAGCACCCACAGGGCAATCTCCCTGCCTCACCCCCAACCTGTACCATGCCCTAGAGTACAGGGCAACAGAGCCCCTGCCTTGCTCTTTCTTTTACCCATTTGGTGGTGCAAACTGGACCATGCATACGTAAGTCACCAGGAAGAGGGATGAACAGGCAGATGGAGAAGCCCCACCACCAGAAATATTTGCAGCCGTTTGTTGGTAATGGTAGATATTGCTCTTCAACACACCACCACAGTATATTAAAATAATTACCAAGAAAAGATACAGGCAGCAATATTTCATAAGCCTGAAATATGCTCTCCTGTTTGCAGGGTATTATTTGTTATCAAAAAAAAAAAAATTAAAAATCACTGATTTTTAAAAAGGCTTTAGGTATTTGTCTTAACAAACTGTTAGCAGTTATAAATGAGGAATGTGTTAAAACTCTTGCCAATTACCCCAACCAATGTAAAGCTGTGTATGAGCCTGGAGAGGCAAGAATTTCTCTAGCTGAAGCATTTTAAAGGAACTTAGTTTAACAAGGGTGTAGAAGAAAACGTGGAAAAGGAGCCAGAAAACTTATGACTAAATGAAATACCTCAATGTTCAGAGCCTAAGTTGGTGTTTTTAGGAGCTGTCAGAAGATTTATTAAGTCTTTTAACTTTACTACATGCAACAGAGAAATTTAAAAATTATAGACCAAACAGGGGCCATAAGGGGACTTGGAAGAACCTGCAGGCTGCAGAAATTGCATGGCGCTGATCGCTCAGGTCTCAGACAGTCAAGGATTACCTTGGGACAGCTGTCAGACTTCTTCAGATGACAGTAATAAATTCATATAAATGATTGCATTGTGGAAACCTGGGTCCTGTCCATCCCTATCTCTTAGGGCTACAGTGGTGTCAGGTCCCAGGAAGTGGTGAGTAGCAAATAGTAGTAACCTGTGACCTTGTTAAGTTGTCTCAGCAGCCAAACACTTTTCCTGCTGGAAAAACTTCCCATGTTGATGGAGTATAAACCATGAGTGACATCCCTGTCCCAAGCAGAACCTTACCAGAGTCCCATATGCAAAAAAAAATGAAAAGTGTTTTCCACTTTGAAGGAACATTAGGGGTTGAAAGGCCACCAAAATCACTAGGAAAGCCAAAGGATGCAAAAGGCAGGAGACTCAGAGAGAAGGAGGACGGGGGAAAAACAGTGAAATGACAGAACAAAAAAAAAAAAGGTGCTGTAGAAAGTAGAAATGAGAAATGCACTTAAGACCAATTAATGTTGATTCAAAAGGACCACGAAACCTCAATGGGCTAGCAATTGTGTCTATAACAAATGAGCAAAACCAAAAAAAAAAAATAAAGAGAAGCTTGTTGGTATTTCAGAAGAAAATTAAATTGTGGAGGAAAATTGCAAAATAAAGGGCATATACTTGCAAATCTGTAACCTGCAGGGGGTAAAAATTACAGTTTCTTGGCTTTGCCCAGAAAATCAAAAAGCTATTCTAAAGAGTACAAGACACTTCCCACGAATCCACATTGAAGGAGGAGTTGCAGATAAGATGAAAAAAACCCCGAATCCCAAACAAACAAAAAGATCAGTTCGGAGAGAAGTACTGCCCGGAACAGAAATTTAAAACCATCAAAATGAAATTGTCCTTTCACATAGACTGCAAACTCAGTGGAGACATTAAGAAAATTGTGCACATGGTCAACTAGTGAGTATAGAACTGGCCAAGAAAAGATTACACTAGCCTTTTGAACGAGTTTATAATACAAGTTAGAAGTTGACAAGTCTCTGTTTCACCACAGGTGGGCAGTCTTATTTACCTACTTAAGTCAACAGAAAAAACAGGGAATGTATTTCATGAAATAACATCATTAGACAAGCAGAAGATATTTGGGCAGGTAATAGCAATCTTGCACTGAAATATTTCCTGGTGGTGGCTGGTTGTGTGTTATTTCTTCAGTGACAGCCTGCTTTGGTGTTTGGCTGCCTGGTAGGAGGTCTTTGCCCCCGGAGTGTGAGAGCCTGTGGGGTGAGAGGCTTGTGTAGCTCTCTGAGCACAGAGAGACACTGGCATCATGTTTTGAGGGGAGATATAGATGCTACCATCCTGTGGGACACATACTGTAGCACTGGGGCAATGCCAGATACTTGTTCCTAAGAGGTAGGTGGCATCCAAATGCCTTGGTGCTGCCTTAGGAGAGGCTGAAACCTCCTCCCAGTACTCCTGGTTGGTTGCACAAATATTGCTCCAGTTGAGCATGAGACCTAAGATGGTGTGGGTGGTTTTCAGCTGGTCTCCAAGACCATGGCTGTAGATCCCATGGGAGGTTACTGTGGGCACAGACACTAAAAGTCTTTCCTGAAAGCCAAGGTCTACTTTCAGTGTAGCAGGACAGCACATGAGGCTGCTAGACTGGCAATTCTTGGGTGAAGCTGGTGATTATCCCCCTATTAAGTTTTACCCTAATCTATTAAAATTAATCCCTTTCTAAGTAGTGTTAAATACTCAAGGAAGCAGCTGGCATTCAGTCCGTTCTGTGGTTTGTAGTAATTTTGCATGGACATGAAGTAGGAGCTTTCCTGAGTTCATCCTATTTCCATTTATGAGCATGTGTTGGGCAGAAAGAGACTCAAAAAAGAGACCTTGATGGTTTTGGAGTCTAAGTTTTATTGATATTGACCAGATTGTCTTAACTCAAGATGGCTGAAACTGTACCCAGGGTCCTCCCTTTCAGCCCTTTCCTTCTCCTTTTTTTTTTTTTTTTGTGCAGTCAAAATGGTAGCTATTCCCACTTTTTATGCCACTCATGTTCACAGCAGTGTCTGAGAGTAAACTTGAGAGTATGTTTAGTGGATTAATGTGAGAAGCAGGCATCATCCAATTGTGTTCACTTCATAGTTAGATCAATGCCTTGGTTGGGAATGTAGGATTTCCTGAATGTGCTAAGGAGTACTTTTCACAGGCATAAAATGAAATGCTGCAGAGTATTCTCAATCCTGACATTTCAGGAGGTAGATCTCACTTGCTCAGTAAACTCTTCTGGGAAGAGTGATGTAAAGTTACATAGAAAAAGCTTGTATAATTATAAGACCACATGTAACAGAGTGGAACGGAGTCAAAAGAACACTGCTTTTGAGCCTATGGAGCAATAGCTGCAAAGCAGTTTCGTAGGACACTTTGTATGTCTGCCTGAATTCAAGCTACAAAAAATACTTGATGAATACTTGATGAAAATTCTAATAAGATAGTGAAGGCAACTTATGCTTTCTTCAAGAGAAAGACTTAAGCCCTTCTGGACCTTGACCCTTCATGGTCAGCAATACTGACAGCATCGCTGCTTCTCTTCTTGGGCTTTGGTTGCCTTTGTAAACTCTAGTACTTTCTGTATCTCCTTGTGCCATTTTCCATCAGCCAACAATAAACTCCTTCGCAGTTTCCCACTCTCAAAGATGTCTAAAATTCTGTTGACCAAAGAACAACTCTGAAACATACATTGGGACAGCAGGTACAATCTAACTCAAACCCTGTCTATTATCTACAAGGTCTCCCAGGTACCAGAAGGAAGCTTAAAACCTAGTATCTCAAAAATGAAAATGCCTTTTCCCTGATGCTGTAGGAACTAAACAATAACAACTCGTTGCTTTTCTTGAAGGCCAGAGTACACACTGTAATAGAAATGTCTGTAAAATCTTTACCAAATCCTGGAAAATCCAGTGGAGAAACTGAAGAAGTCCACTCATTGCTGCAGTAATGATAAGGCAGAAATCAATTTAAGTCAATTTAAAGAAATGTATTTCCCAGGTAGTGATTAATGTTCTTTAATTAATCTACATGAAATGTAGTCTTTTCATTAATATAAAAGGATTCTCCCATACTCCTTTGTAAACTCTAAATTTACACTAAAAGATTAGATAAGGTCCAACAGAAGACAGTCAAACTGTGGAAGAAACCAAAACCAGGCATTATTTGTCAGAATTATTGATGGTATCCGTGGCATATTATTGATGAGTTATTATAAATTATTATTTTACTGTTTTTTTAATACGATCCAGAGGCTTCAGTCAGAACTAGAGCACTACTTTGTAAGTCTGCATAAATGTATATATGTATGTATACATGTACATCACATGCACAAAGACAAATACAGAAATACAAAGGGTTTATTCTTTCAAGAAGATCAGAAATTGTTAGAGCTTTCAACTCTCCCATTTGTCTTTATACAAGTATGCTTTTATGAAAACCAAGACAAAGAAAGAGGAGATGAAGGACAGGAGAAAGAGCAAGAAATCAGTACCATCACT
Source organism: Lophotriccus pileatus (assembly GCA_035583135.1). Lineage (NCBI taxonomy): Eukaryota > Metazoa > Chordata > Aves > Passeriformes > Tyrannidae > Lophotriccus > Lophotriccus pileatus. The sequence goes on along the minus strand of JAWWES010000115.1, from coordinate 80,391,431 downwards.
TACAGATCACAGAGCCTGGAGAAGTAAGCATGAAAAATTACTGGATTGACTCTTGAGTTACTTAAAACCAACAAACACTGAACCTTTTAGAGCAATTTAACTACCCAGATCATTATTTAGTAAAAAATATAGCCAAAGCATGCATAATCAAAGAGTTCTCTAAATTGCATGGAGACAGCTTTATGGTATTTGGCTTTTACATCAGAGCACTGGCCTGTCGCCTATAGATGCATTTGAGACATTTGGCAAAATAAATAACAAATAATAAATACTCAAGCATTTGATGTAGGGTTTTATAAAACCTTGCCTCAAAATTAGTTCAGAATTGCCTGGGATAGGAGAGACAGCTTTCAAAATATTCATGAAAGAATTCAAAAATATTTACAGTGCTTTGCTTTAAAACAACATCATCTGGAAAGGGGGAAACCTGGAAAGTGTTAATACTACACAGGGCTGGATGCAGTTGTGGTTGTGGGTAAGGAGATTGCCAGGAACATGGCTGGTCCCAAGACCCCTAGCATGGGGGCCATGCTAGGTACAGCTAAAGGAGAAGCCAAAAAGGAGCTGTGAGGGTTGCCTTAGCTCCTAAGACAGACACGTGCTTGTTGAAAAAACTTGAGAATGAACTAATTAAAACAGCACTTCCAGCACAGCTGGGCAACAAAGTGATGTGAAAGCCAGCCTGATATTTTATATGTGGAAGGATATACTCTCCCTGGAACTATACCCTGATCTGTTGAGTGCATTTCTGGGTCTCCCATCGAACAAATGTGCTGCATATTGAAAGGCATCAAAGGAGAGCAGCAAAAAAGACTGGAATAATATCAAGGCATGTTGGTAGATCACCCGTTCTTGCACCTGAATTACAATAAGGGCATGTGTATGTGCACATGGAGGGAGACAGAGGGATGTGGGTATTCTGGCTTGTGTAAATTTGGCTGCATGCCTCATGCTCACACATGCAGATCATCGCAGACTGATGCATAAATCCTCCTCTGGCTTATTTATAAATGTTTCTATTTGAGCATATTTAAAAAGAAAATTGAAATGACAATCATTTGCTATACTTTCCAGCTTCAGTCTTTTACTAAAGGGGTGAGGAGTGTGAAGACTCTTTGATAAAAAATTGAAAAAAAAGGAGAAGACAGAGAAAATAGTGAAGATGTCACACATCCAAGGCTGATCTGTAAGTGTGTGTGTTCCCTAGTGGACAGAAGGTTTCAGAAGCAAGGACAGCGCAGATTCAAAGGCAATTACCTTTACCAGTCTCTCACAGCACCTTCTGCTGATGCAGAGAGGATGGATGTGAGGAAAAAGGAGAAAAGGAGCAGGAGCTACCTCCCTGATCTTGGCTGCATTTTGCTGCTAGCTGCCTCAAAGCAGTTCCCAGGCAAGATTTTCCCCAAAGAGCATCTACGAAACACTGCAATATCAGGATACTGTGTGCAGGTTTGGTTTCCGCAGTATAAGCAAGATATTAAGCTCTTAGAGAGCATCCAAAGGAGGACAGTGAAGATGGTGAAGGGTCTGGAGGGGAAGCCGTGTGAGTAGCAGCTGAGGTCACTTGGTCTGTTCAGCCTGGAGAAGAGGAGACTGAGGAGAGACCTCATCTCAGTCTACAAATTTCTTGTGAGGGAAAGAGAAGGGGCAGGCACTGATCTCTTCTCTGTGGTGACCAGTGACAGGACCTGAGGGAATGGCCTAAAGTTGTGTCAGGGGAGGTTTAGGTTGGATATTAGAAAAAAATTCTTCACCCCGAGGTTGGTTGGGTGCTGGAACAGGCTTCTCAGGGAAGCAGTCACAGCACCAAGCCTGACAGAGTTCAAAAAGCATTTGGATGGTATTCTCAGGCACATGGTGTGACTCTTGGGAATTGGTTCAGGGCCAGGAGTTGGACTCAATGATCCTTGTGGGTCCCTTTCAACTCAGTATATTCTGTGATTGTGTGATTATGTTGCCTTCAGGCAGGAGCAGTGCTGCTCCTCTTCCCAAACCTGTGCTCAAGGCTGAGCTCTAGAAGAGAGTCAGAGATCTTTCTCTGCCCCTTGAAGGTGAGGAACCCTCCAGCCATACCAGCACTCAGCTTCATCCTCTGGAAATAAGGGTTTTGGCTGTGCTCAAAGCTGTCCCGGGGGCCTCAGTGTTTAGCACTGTCTCTAGCCCTGTTTTGCCATGTGAGTGAGGAATGCAGAAGCAGTTTCTGTTGGGAGTTCTGTGCGGAGAGCCTGGGCTCACAATCTGCCCTGCGCCAAAAATCGCGGGGCTACGCGTTACATGCAGGTTATTAAAGATTCTGCTTACTTTACAATGGTCTGTTAACAGCTCTAATGTCTTTAACATGTGCAGTCCATTGACTTTTAAGCAACATTTTATTGAAGTAACTGCCGTGGTTATTAGGCAGTAAGATTTACGCTTCATTTTCAGTCCTGGATCTGGAAATCTGGAAAGAAAGAAAGAAAGGGGAAAAAAAAAAAACAAACAAACCAACTGAGAAAGAGAAGCAGAGGGATGACATCTACCAAGAGACAGGGAAGGTGCTGCTTGGGACAGCAGTCACCACACACCCGTGAGATACCATTCCCATATTTGCCAGGAAATGATTCCTTCAAACCTGGGGATGCTGAGCAAACTGCTAACAGAAGAAATACACAGAGCAACCTCCTCCTTGGTGGAAATCCAGCGTGAGTTGCTTTCTTTCCCCCTCTCGGTATGAAATAATATTTGCAGATGTGAACTGTGGGAGAGGTTTTGTGGCACATTTACATTGCAATGAGGTTTGCATTAAGGAACTGGCACTTGACTTTTGTTCATTGAAGAATTAGTGTAAATCTTAAGCCTTCATAATCCATTGGCACGGGCAGCAAATGGAGTATTTCAGTGCAATGTTGTGTGTTTCTACTGGCCGGGTGTTTTCAAGTCTCACGTCTTGCATAAATCTCTTTTTAATGTAAAATGAAATGTTTAAAATAACTCATTAAGCAACAATGTTCAGAGACTTTTTTTCTATCTGGAATTTTATGAGGTGTGTTTTTTCATTCCCTAAACTGCTTCTTTCAGTTTTGTCAGTTTTCTGAGCCACCACTTAGAGCTGGCTGGTGCACCCAAGAGCTGCAACCACTCTCGCACAACTTTGTAAAACCAGAGATAAGACATTTTTGTACATTTATGGTAAAACAGAGATTACTGCCTACTGGCTGGTCTTGGCCTGCTTTAGTTCCTTTGTTTTCAGAGATGTAATCTCTTCTTTTTCATCCCATCACCCATGTCTGAACTGATGGAAGATGATTGTCTGTCATACTCCAGGCTTAAGTTACTAGCCTCTCAGCTGCACAGAGGCCTTGAGAAATGCACTAATATATTCACAACAGGAGGAAACTGCCAACAGAAACAGATCCTGAACTGGTTCCCAAACAGGACGACAAAAAAAGTCCACTCGGACCACACACAATCCCTCTGCTTTGCATGTGGGTCCCATTGCACACACTCGCTTTGCCTTTGCTGTATAAACAGCAGACAACTGAACTCTTTATGGTGGTACATAACAACGCCTCGGTTTTAATGAAATATTGCATTTAACTCAGCACCTCAGAGTTTGCCCCAGTAGAAATCCCTGTTTCTCATGAAGATGTTCTGTGCCCTTTGGAAAACACCACCCCAGCCTCCTTTCAATGAAGTACCCAAATTCCAGAGCAGGGCAAGGCACCTGCACACACATTATGTTTCCTACAGCTCCGAGGAAATCTTTGATCTTGAGTTGTTCTTATTTATATTACTGTGGCTAAAGCAAATCAAAACCAAAACAACAAGTCCATATTGAACCTATAGAATAAGCCCAAATTTTTCTCTTTAAAGCAATGATTAATCAAGCTGTTTAGGAAAATATTGCTTTGATTATGCCATGTATTTAAGCCAGACAGCTATGTGGAGGGAGGGGTTTTCAGCACAGGTCCTTTCTTCAGCATAAGAAATAAAAACCCTGGGAAAGCAAAATCAAATATCTGTGAAAAGGTATGGTGAATCTGAGGCACAGAGGCATAAACTGTAAAATTCTAGAGCCTGAAGTACCTGCAAAGCATCTTTCTGGTTTAGACTAATTGTGAAAATGCTCTGCCTTGTGCCATGCAAAGAAAAGTTTATTATGGACTGAAAATGCTTGGCTGTTCTAAATTCCCAGCCTAATATAAAGCCTCTATAGGGGACTTTTCCAGCACTGGATAATAGCCTAGCCCAACACCTTTAATAAAATCAAGGTGACAGACCATGAAAACATTTGCTTCAGCACTATAAGCAAATCTGATACTGTTGCTGAAAGATGCCTCGAGGCATCTGTACAAGTCTTCAAGAGAAGTGGTGGTGTGCTAGTGTGGGGGGGGGCTTCAGACCAGTGCCTCATGGACAATGCCTGTAACTTTGAAATTTTAAACTGGCTTCAAACACAAAGAGCTGGGCTAGAATCCTATACAAAGATTACGGGTCAAAAATTGTCATTTAAGCACAAAATTTATTTTACCATTAAAATTAGAGTGTTTTTAAAAGCTTGATCACATGAGAGATGTGGTTTCATAAATTAACACTGGTAGAACATGAAGGAGTCCAAGAAACAAGCATGAAATTATTTCACACAGCAGTTCACAGCTCACACTCCATCAAACCCAACACTGCAAGTGTAAGATATGCAACTTCATAAGGAAATTAAAAAACTAAAAAAAGACTAATACACTTTTGTTACTCTCAAATGCTGTTTACCATATAAACAAGTAGAGCAGGTTTTGTAAATCCCTGGACAGGAAGCTGGCAATAATAAAACTTTAGCTGAATTCAGAGTTCTTTTGAGACAGGGAAGCTCTGTTTAGTTAAGCCTCCATTTTTGTATTGAAATCTCAGTCAGATTTATTTCAAATAGCCTCCTTATTTTTCTACCTTTTCCCCCCCACACATGTATGCTCCCATCTTCAAAGCTCAGATATTTTATATGATTATACCAAAAGTTTTCAGAAAGATCTCTTCCCAATTATTTTTTTTGTGCGTAATTTCAATTAATGTCTTTCATCTGATAATATCACAGTCTATTGGCATTATGTAGTATTGGTGAGACTCACTGGACAAAATGCACACTGAAGCATATGAAATTCAACATTAAAAAAAATCCTTCTAATATTTATTTTAATGTTAAGCAAATTAGCAGTCAGACTTTCATTGCTTTGTAAATATGAGCTGGACAAAATTTTTCCTAGTTCCCACCCCAAGGACCAGCAGAAGTCTAACAGTCCTGAGGGATAGTTTAAAAGAAGAGTTTCTCAACGAAAACAAGGGGAGGGAGGATGGTGGACTGTTGAAATTGTACTAGAATTGTAGTTTTGCTTAAACAAGCCAACTTTCTATGCCTTTTTTTTTTTTTTTTTTCAGTGAGAGTAACAAAACCCTTGCAGTGTTTTAGAAGGAAAGGAGCAAAACAATAATCTGGTATGCCAAGTGCTAGACGCATAGTGTGTACTATTTAGAGACGGGTATAAAAAATGCTAATGCAGAATGTAATTTTTAATCTCTTTCCAAGATTTTTATTAAAGAAAGGGTAGAAAAAATTATTTTAAAAGATCTAAAATGCAGCTGAACATTCTGTCTTGAGGCCACTATGAACTTAAAATTCAGCCATGTGTAGCAAAGTCCCACAAGACCTATAAACTCCTTAACTCCCTCTTAATCAGTTTTTTTGGAAGTTTTAAGAACTGCTTAAGTTTTGGGCTGCTCCTCTGTGCAGAGATAATGTGTCCCAGACAGAAGGTAAATTGCAGTAGGTAGACTTCCTCATCAGGAATGAAATTCATCATGTGACATAGCAATATTTCACATTTATTTCCAGTTTCTGGAAATCCCCTTTTCTTATTCTTTGAGCACTAAAAGCAAGATAATGAATGAGTGAGGGATCAGTTGTGTTATGGTGAGGAACTGTGAGAGTAACAGACCCCCTTTCAGGTTTGGTTTGAACAGCCCTGGATCATCTTTATGTAGAAATCCACTTCTTGTGCACAGACCCTGCCTGTCACCGTCAGTGCCTGGTATCCTGAAGCAGGGGGAAGTGGGACGTGACTTTTAACACTTTGGGCACGGGAGACCCTCTGAGACCTGTTGCCTTCTCTGCTTACACCTCCCTGTACTCTCAAGAGCGTGACTGCAGCATTAGCTACTTTGCCACTGGGCTTTCCTGCTGGTGCCAGGAAATCATAGCTGTGGAAGGGGTTAAAGCATATTTCCTGCTGCCTAAAGCATGCTAAACATTTATAGCCGCTGGAGATGGGCACTGCTGTGTGGTACGCAGAGGCTCAGGTACTTTGGGACAGAGCTGAAAGTGGCTGAAGAAATTACGGAGCTCCATCCTTCCCTGGTATTTACTAGGGGTGCACCTAGGTGTTTCTCCCACTTTCAAAGCAGAAAGTATAATATGGCCCTTAATATCTAAGATGTTTTAGGTTTTGTTCTGTGCGTTTAATTTAAAACACCGTTCAAATGTTTTGTTCAAACACTGTGTGTTAGAAGTGGATGTGGCTCTTTTTACCTTTTGGAGCTCTGGTTACTTCTACTCTCACTCAATTTTCTGAAAATGAGAAGATGAAAAGTTTCATTTTAATATGAAGGAAAACCGGTTCAAGCATTTGAGCAGTTATGCCTTTTCCCTTACCTTTTCAGAGGAGGTGTTTTATTTTATCCTTCCACTGCTTTGTGGGGTCAGCAGGCACAGAGCACCTTGATATGAACTCTGTGAGAAGCGGGGACAAGGAGTCATTGTGATTGTCGCTATTTTAATTACTTTTTAAAATTTTATTCTGGATTGAAATGAGACAAGAACATTTCTGGTTTTAGGTTTTCATTCACTTGTTTATTATTTTGCTTAGTTTTGAAAACACAATATTAAAACTGAAGTATGGCAGGGGTACTCTATCTATGTCTTTATCTATTTGTTTTAAACTACCATTAACTCCTGCCCGGCACTGGGATTTTTAATGCCAAACAATCCTGGCCAGCGCCTAATGCAGATCATGGGAAAAGAATAAAATGAAAATGACAGCATTTTAAAGTTTAGAAACACCTCAGTCAAGCACACTCTTTCCAGTATTTTTTCCATCCAAGCTGCCCTGTAGATTTTAACATGTGACAAGCTCGTTGCTGGGAGCAGCTGAAAAGCGCTGAAATGTAAGTGCCTGCGTGTGCTCGCGGCAACAGTTCCTTGCACGTCAGGTCAGAGCTCGTCTTTTGAAACCCTCCAAATACATATTTATTCACATGTTGTTTCTGTTAAAAGTCCAAATGAGGCTTCAAGGTCTATAAGAGGAGTATGTGCTGGGAATCCTATTTAAATGACTGTTTATAGGTACAGGCTGGAGAGGGAGTTTGGAAAAATCTGTATCTGTGTCAGTAATGGCATTATTTTGCAGTGTACTTCACAAAGAAAAAAGGAGCAAAAAGGAATGGAAATATCCTTTCAGTTGCAGACATTAACAGCAAAAATATTGCTCATAAACAATTATGTTGCCATAGTGAAATGTCTAACATAAAGCATTTTAAATGGGGGATATATTGCACGATTTACTCTGTTTTTCTCAAAAATATACTGTGTTATATGTACTGAAGTACATCTCATTTATTTATCAAAGGAATTTAGTCCACAGTTATACTGATATAAATGATTTGAGGAACGGCTTTTTAAACTAATGAAAATCAGGTGTAACGTTAAGTTAAATACTTTTTCCCCTGGAGTTATTTGCATTTATATTGATGTAAGGAAAAAAAAAAGGCATGGTTAAAAACCATATAATTAAATAAGGCTCTTCATGCAATAATATAAAAAAAAATAAAATTTGCCTCTGCTAGTGTTGGTTTCTGACTTGCTTGGAGTTGGAGGGAGATTCTTCTGCATTTCCACCCTCAGATGGGATCTGGGAGCTGCGGAGAGAGGCACTGGGAGTAGGAGAAAACTGAACGATGTCAGGAGCTGTTTTTCAAGATTGCACAAAAAAAGTAGTCCTTGATTCCTGTTACCAAGTACTAAAATGACACTGAAATTCATGCAACTTTTCAAATGTCTCACATGTTTTAGTCCAGGAACCAGGGCAGCGTTTACAGCTTGAACTTTAGCCACCCTGTGTCCCTAAAAATTTATCCCAGCAATTGCAACCAAGGGAACAAGATTATTTGCTTCATGTCTAAATAGGTTTAAAGTCGGTTTTGCTGATTTTAAATGAGACTTCTAGAGACCCAATGGCAGGCTTTTTCTCATACAAATATTTCTACAGACAACCTACACTAAAAAGTGAAATGTTAGCATCTTGAAGCAATCTCCTTTTTGCTCACTCAGTGTCAACATTTACAAAGGAAAAATTGCAATAATGTTGAAGATTACCCTTTATTCTCTAGCATCTGCATATAGGCTAAGAAATAACACCTGGCACTTAGCCAGCAGATGAAAGCCATAACACTGGGGCAGGGTAACAAAATGAATCTGCAAAATCATTTTACTAAGTACTTTCTGCCTTAGTTCTTTCTACTATAACAAGATCTTACTGTGCAAAAAAACGAAACAAAGAAATTACATAAGGAAGTTCTGTGAGACATGAATTTATAGCTAATCAAGCCAATACAATTGTGGTTGGTTTTTTTTTTTCCTAGAGTTAGATTCGAAAATAAGTTCTTTTCAGTAAAATCTCTGGGAACATCACTATGCCAGGGAAATTGCAGACAAACCAGTCACTCGCCCTCATTGCCTGCTCTCACCATGTGGTGGCAGCCTAAGGCATGCGTTCACCAAGCATTTTCAACTTTGTGACTGCAGCCAGAAATACATATCCAAATGTACATATCCAGCTCCACTGGTGCTTTCCCACTGAAGGCAGCAAATGACTTGTTTGTCGAAATGCTGAGCCGTATATCCCATCTCCATTAGTACAGACTATTCTCTTTTAAAGAGAGGTGAGACAAAAAGTGAGAGGTGAGATCAACACAGGCATAGCATCCAAAATCTGAAGAAAATCTACTGAAATAATTCTGGAAGGCAATTGACAGAGCACCTTTGTTTTCCATTGTGGTTTGTTTGAACATTGACTGAAATCTTTGGGCATGTTCATGAGCTGTTCCCTCTCTCCCCCACCACACCCAGATTTTTCCATTTTTCTATTTGCATGCAGTTTGGTTTTTATTCCCACCACCCCCAGACCCCTTGCCCTGCCACCAAAATATTCCACTTCAGTCCCAAACTACAAGCAGGTCTTCGGCCTTTGAAGTGGAGCAGACTTACTTTGTGCTCGGAGTTCTGTCTCTGAGAAGTTGCAAAGCAGACTGCATGATATTTTTAAGACTTCTCCCTTTATGTTTGTCTTACATTTCCTATGAAAACAGTTCGTGGAATTCAAAAACAACAACAAAAGACAACCTCTCTTCAATTTTTCAACATCATGAAAAGATGCGTGCCATCTTGCTTTAGATCTCAAATGTGTAGCAAGAGAGTAAATATTTTTAATTGAATCGGCTCATGGTATGCTCATTTTGAGATGTCTGTGCATGCCACTCCTGCAATATCTTTGCCTCTGGCTATTCAGTTTCCCCGTTTTCCTTTTTCAGTCTTTATCAGGCAAGCTCACCTCCCCTGTTCATCTTTCCATCTGTGCAGCTTTTCTGTAAAGTCCATGCTCTTCTTCTGTAAAATTTCCCCCTTTGTAGCCTGCTAGAACCTACATTAAATGCTCCCTAACTAAATGACATACGTATTTGATTATTTGAATAGCATTTCTGTGTTCTTCTAATAAATTCTACTGTAATTCCTTGAGTTCTCACCAGTGCTCACTGGAGCAAAATAAAAAAGGTGACTACGGCTATCAATGTACTATCAGTTAATGACCTGCTCAACTTAACCTCCTGCTTTATACTCATTAACAATAAAGTTAATCCAAATTTGCTCAGACGTATACTGAACATTTCTTCTTGCCTTAATTCAGTACAAGCTGATTTAAACCATCTTCTGATACTTTTTTGCTCATGGTGCATCACTCAGTTTCCATTCCACGTGACAATAATCATATCCAAACGGAAAAAGAATTAAATAAATGTGATGTGCTGTGACACGCTATATCAGATGCTTTCCTAAAGTAAAGGAAACCACCCACAGTTTCTGAACCCCTGCTAGGCACATCATCCCTTTCTTCCTTTGAAGCCAAGAAGATGGACATGGATCCATGGTGGAACTATCATGGCTCCAGCCCATCCTTGGTGCCAGGATGGGCATTGCATGCCTTGTCCTGCACCTTCATTTACAGGTAGCTAACACAACCAATGATGGGTGTGTGCATGTCCTAATTTGCCTAAATTGTAGGGTATTGGTGTTGGTATCTGCACAGTGTTAGTATTGCTTTTGGCTCAGCATGTGCCCACACCACTTCCTTGGTGCTCTGGACCCTGCAGCAGATGCCACCACCATAGGTTTGTTACCCTCAGTGAAGGGAAGGGTCACAGAGGGGGCCATCACTGGGTGGTCAAAGTGGGGGAACCAGCTCTTCCTGGCAGCAAGGGCCTGAGGAGGGGAAAGAGCTCCAGTTCCCACCTTGGTGACTCTGAAGCACCCACTGAAGAGAGCTCCGTGCTGCGCCATGCCTTGTATGCATGTGGCTCACCCTGCTCTGTACTTCCAGTAATTCAATCAGGACAGTCACGTCGTAACCATGTGGAGTCAGTTACCAAGTCACAGTGAATTACCGAGGAAAGGATTTTATAATTAAAAGGGACAATAAAACGAAGAGCTTTCCACAACAGTGGAGTCCGGAATTACAATGATGACATATGAGAAAAAAGAAAACAATTACATTTGGGCTTGGTTTAATTCTGCGCAGCACCTCTTCAGAAGACAACCTGTTCCTGTTCTCCTCCCAGCAGTCTGCAGAAAAAGAAGGTTTGAAAGAAACAAATTGCCATCTGCCCTTTATGGTTAGAGAAGGAAAGATATGCCCTGGAGTGATCAGATGGAAAGTAAGGACTAAGACTTGATATAAGGATTCAGAGAAGAAGAGGGGCACATTTAGGAGAAAATGCATCTGCGAGAAGGCAGAAGGAAAAGCAATGGTAGCAGTAAACATTATGATCCAGCAAATCTACTGCTGACCCCAGTGCCCAGACCTACAGCACCCTGTGGAACAGTTGTATTTCAGGTACTGTCCGTCTTCTTGTACCACATCTATTGCTGTGCTATCAAAAGGCCTTTGTGCCAGCTCGCTTTGAGGCACCAAGATGAATGACTTTCCTGGCAGGGTGAACAGCAGCAGCAAAAACATATGAGCAGGGTTGGACTCAAGCTGTCCTGCAACGATCTGCTTTATCCCTCACTGAAGGTTGATGCCTTACCAAAATTCCCATGAGGGGACCATGCCAGGTCCTCACTTGTTTGTCCTTAATCTGTCCTATCGGGAAACATACGATTGCAGGCAAAGTGAAACCTGTTTGTACTGGGTCATATCTTCTTTTTTTAAAAAAAAAAAAAAAAAAAAAAAAAAAAGAAACCCAAAATCCCAACCCCAAAAGTAGATTAGATGACGTTAGCTGATTGCTTTACATGTGACATTCTTTGCTGACAGCCTGTACATCCCTGTGTGTCATAGATACGGTCATCTGCTGTTCAGGACAGAATAGCTGGGACAGTTGTTCACCTCTGTTGGAACTTCCATATGCAGTAGAGGACAGGGTATTATAAGGATCAGGAGACTTGCATTTTATCCACACCTTTCTTAATGATGAAGAAGTCAAGGTCTCTCAGTTCTATCTTCTAAAATACTTGGTAAAGTTATTTTTGTAAGGGAATCTGAACTTCTTCAAACGAAAACCATTAATGGATAATTATTATTGGGATGCCCCTAGGCAGTCATGGGGTGCACATACTTGCACTTTATACTATAATAAAAATGCTGATTTTATGTGGTAACATCTGTTTTCTCCTTTGTTTCCTAGATTAAATGAAAACACTCATCTGAAATCCAAATCTGGAATTAATTCTCACTTTTGAGATGAAAAGGAGGTGAGTTGTCTCCTTATCTGATTATTAATCAACTGTGCAAAAGAGCTGATCTGGCTCATTTCTTGATTTGCCTTGGAGCAATTCCTTGCAGGCAGTAGTCCTTTCCACACTGTGAGAGACTGTCCTACTGAGTGGAAGACCTTATCTGTCTATCAACACCTTCATGGAAAGAGATGACCTCTGTAAAGTGCCAGCAATAAGTACTAAAATGCTAACTGTGCCCCTAACAGTCACAGAAATAGGAAGATGAGTGAGTTCAGCACTGCACTGTTTTAACTGGAGAAAGATGCCAAATTTCAGAAATTGGATTGTCATGCTGGAGACTCACATTTTCAGACCTTCTATGTTGGGATGAATATTGTACTCTGCTCCTTAGTCAAGTATCACTAACATCATGTGAGCGAATAATTAACCTAATTACTTATTACCTTTTGCATTTCGTAACAATATTGCTTTGTTGATAGTCTCTCACAGTTCTTAACCATTCCCAGTAGCTTCCATGTAAAAGTGAAACAATTTTTCCTATATAATGAAAACTATTTACATATTTAGGAATAATCAAAACATACTTACATTGTGTAGACAGGGTTTCCCCCATGCAAACATATCAATGAATTATCTTGATGGCTTACCTAAGGCAAAAACATTAACAATAAAAAGATAAATAGAGTTGATTTCTGAACTGAATGCCAAGAATCTTACACAACGAAATCCCACTGAAAATTCAGTTTAACTCCATGTTGACTACTGCTTCTGAACACTAGTGGGGGAAGTTCTACAAAATTTAAAGCCTGAGGCATTTGAAAAAAATATTGGTTTCCAGACAATTAATCGAATAGAGCAAGATCTCCTCCTGCAGAACTTCCCAAGATATCCTAATGATGTCAGAGCAAGTGGACTTTCATGCACTGAAGTGGACCAGGTTCATCTAGTGTGTAACTGCACCCCCTGCACTTTCTTTAAGAGTGTCACAGGTATATGTAGCCAAAGGGAAACACTATGAAAGGTTCACTTTGAAACCTTTTGACTACCTGGAATGCACAAAATAGAGCTTTGCTTCACATCTCAGTGAACACTGTCAAACACCAGCTGAGGTTCAGATTTATAATAAAACCAGAAACCAGGGAAATATTACATTTCTCAAATGAAAAGTCCTATTGTTGCTGGCTATTATAGAACCACAGAGTATGCTGAGCTGGAAGGGACCCACAAGGATCATCGAGTCCAACCCTTAGCCCTGCACAGGACCATCCACATGAGTCACCATGTGCCTGAGAGTATCATTCAAACACTTCCTGAACTCTGTCATGGTTGGTGTTGTGACCCGTTCCCTGGGGAGTCTGTTCCAGTACCCAAACACCCTCTGGGTGAAGAACCTTTTTCTAATGTCCAATCTAAAATTTCCCTGACACAACTTCAGACCATTCCCTCAGGTCCTGTCACTGGTCACCACAGAGAAGAGATCAATGTCTGCCTCTCCTCTTCTCCTCATGAGGAAGCTGTAACTGCAATGAGGTCTCCCCTCAGTCTCTTCTTCTCCAGGCGGAACAGAACAAGCGACCTCAGCTGCTTCCCCTTCAGGCCCTTCACCATCTTCATTGCCCTCCTTTGGATGCTCTCTAAGAGCTTAATATCTTTCTTATATTGTGGCGCCCAAAACTGCACAAACATTCAAGGCGAGGCCGCCCCAGTGCAGAGCTGAGCAGGACAATCCCCTCCCTCGACTGGCTGGTGATGCTTTGCCTGATGCCCCCCCGGACATGGTTGGCCCTCCTGGCTGCCAGGGCATTGCTGACTCATATTCAACTTGCCATCAGCCATGACCCCCAGGTCCTTTTCCATGGCACTGCTTTCCAGTTTCTCATTCCCCAGTCCGTACAAACGTCCAGGGTTGCTCCATCCCATGAGCAGAATCTGGCACTTCCCCTTGTTGAACTTCATATGGTTGGTGATTGCCCAGTCCTCTAATTTGTTGAGGTCTCTCTGCAGGGCCTCCTTGCATTTGTGGGAGTCAATAGCTCCTGCCAGTTTTGCTGAAATGAATGATACTATGTTGTGCTAACACATTAGGACAATATTTAGAGTGTTAGTTGTATTAAAAGATATGCCATATGTTTCTTCACCTAACTGATGTAAGAATTCACTTTGATTCTTTTAACACAAAGTTGCTGTTATCACACCTTAACAATTGAAAGTGATTACCTGTTTTTCCAGATGCTCTGTGAAGCAATACAGTACCTTTAAATTTAGCTTTTAATAGCCAGTAATTCTAACATCTAAGTGAGAAAAAATGTATAGCAACATACATTTTTCTCCTTGATCTCATGGACGAGTGTTGTCTGAAGACTCTGAAACATTCAACAGTGCATCCTCTCATGGATCAAAGAAAACTCACATCTGCCTCTCAGCTTGGCACAGTCATTTAAAACATCCCCTCCCTCCCACCCCGGCTCCAGAAAACAACTCTGAGACAAAACCCATATACAAAAGCCACTAGAGTTTGTACAAATTAATTTTTGTTGGCATTTAAAACAAATTCCATGGAACTGACCACAAATATTTGAAATCTCTCTCCTGGGTAATGGTAGCACAATGGGAGTGGAAAGGGAACAGTGCACACCTGGATATACAAACTCCCCAAATCAAAGGGTTAAAAACAAGGGATCATTTGTTCTCAAGGAATCTATAAAACACATTCACCAAACAGCTGCCATGTGACTTGAAACAAAAGCTTGCAAATGGCAGGTTTTAATGTAAAAATATGAAATGAGAGGAGGACAAAACATATTTGATCCTCATATACCTTAAAGCTTTAAATCTCTATTTTTTTTCCTTGCACCAGTAAGAGAACAAGCAGGAAGTTTATCTCCTTTCGCCTGACGAGTTTGCCTCCTTCTTTCAAACAACCGCAGCTGACAGACACTGACAGAGCTGAGCTACGGCAGCTTGCACCCACCGTTCCCCCGTTGTTTGCTGCAGATAGATGGATGTTAGTGCCTAGTTTGTGGCCACTGTAGTTAAACACCTTAAAGCCTATAAGTAAACTTGCCTGTAAATCAAAAAGGCAGAGAGTTTTCTCATTTCATCAAGTGTAGTTTTAACTGTCTGCTGTCACCACAGCTGTCAGCAGGATGCTTAACTGCTCTAATTGTCTAAGGGCTCATTCCCTCACCCTAACTAATTGTTTAGATCTGCTAATCTGCATCCATCATCTGTGAAGGAGCTAAGGCTGTTCTCATCTTCCAGTTTCTAGGAATCAGCTATAGTGATTCCGTGACAGGACCTACTACCCTGTTACTTGCAATCGGGACTGTGATGTCCTGTGAGCTAGTGAGGATGAGGAGGATAAAGTCTGTTGGAGCAGTCACCCAAAATGTGATTTAACAAGAAATAATAAGCACACTAAGCTGCTACAGCCCTGTAATGTTGAATCCAGCAAGGAATGGATAAGGGAACTATGTCAAAGCTTTAAATTACCAAGCTCTTAGGTGGATCTCACTGTATTTGTAATGGTGTGTGCTTTGTTAGTGTTAGGTATGAAAAATTAATGATGTGAGCATGCACTGCTTCTGTATATCAAAACTTTTTTTTTAAATGATTCATTGCATTGCAAAGGACTTTCATCTCAACTTATTTATACAACTCTCCTACAGTGTATAGCACCTCATTCAGTCAAATATTTATCAAAACTCATTTATTTAAAGACCGATATTGTTTACATATGTAATGTCATCATTTTATGTGGAGTTTTTTCCTTCTTTTTTTTTTTTTTTTTTTTTTTTTAATACTGTTGGAATTAAGGCTTGGGAATCTTTAGGCTTTTCTGGTTATTCTATAGGAATTTCCCTTGAGTTTTCCAAGTATTTGTTGTAGTTAATGTTGAACTGAAATTATCTGAACTCTAAACAGAAGTCTGGCTTAAGTGAGGTCCATCCCCCTGTCTGCAAATCCCAGGTTGCTTCTGTTACCAGTCACAAGTTACTTGCTGCCAGTCCTGCATTTTTCTACCAGTTCAGACAAAAGGGTTGGTTAAGTCACAGAAAATTATTTTTGTGACCTTTAGCGTCAAGGTTTACTTACATCTTCCTTCAGATATTTCGATCTGCCTAAACTCTCATTCTGATTCATCACATAGACCTATTAAAAAGCTGGGATCTCTACATGAAATTCATGGCAAATATTTGCTCTGGTTAATTGTCAAGTAACCTCTTTTGCCTTGTTTCACCTGTTCTCTTTTGGACACTGTTTTCTGCTCTTGCTCATCCTTGTTGCCTCCTTTCCTCTAGGTCAGATGCCACAGCTTCCTTGAGTGCCTGACTGAGGATGCTAAGCCAACCTGGAGAAGCCACATGAAGTTCCCTACAGGGATGGAAAGGCTCTTGCCAGGCTGAGGAAACACATGAATGTTATTTAAGGTCTTTGGCCTTTGACATTCTCTAGTTCCTCCAGTTATGGATCTGCAAGCATTCAGGCATAACCAGAAGATACTTGTCATATCTGACACTCTTCTTTTACAGTCTCTTTTACAGCAGTTGGAAAGTCTTGGTCCAAGGAGCTTGCAATTTAGTTTGCATAGATATGTTGAGCATGTGAAGGGAACCCTGATAATTCATAAAACCCAATACTGATGGGTTTCTCTGAAGGATTAAAGACCAAATTAAAAGGAAATTGGAGAGCAGGAAGAAAGAAACTAGAACATTCCTGGTTTAGGAATGGGGAATGTAAATGCTTAAACCTCATACTTATAAACATTAAAAATTAAGGATACTTCTCTAAAGTTAGTAAACATTTAAAAGATTCCTCTATCGACAACCAAAACCAGTAAGGTTTGCTACATTTGCTTAAGTGAAAAAGACAACATAGGGTAAATGGGCTCCTAATCTCAGCACTTCAACTAGTTCCTGAATTGTGATGGGATGACTTTTGCCCTAAGAGATTAACTGAATTGGTCTCACACAGGAAATCCATGGCAGAGCCAGGAAGCAACTTTACTGCAGAGCCTTACTTCTAAGACAGGACCCCATAAAATCAGTAGTCATCATAGCCAGGAGATGACCTGTCCTCTCCCGCCTTCACTGTTCCTCTGTAGACTTTTATTTTCAGGGGAAGTGATTAGAGAAAACTCTATAAGACTTCATTCCTCATTTTATAAATGTTCAAATCTTAATAAGGGTACAATTATGAGAAAGAAGGTTTTAAAAGAACCAAGTCTGTGCCAAATAGATGAAGGAATCTTTGAAGTGATCCCACCTTTGATTTATGTACTGGCTAAACCTTGAGTTTCAATCTAGATTTCCTCAGCAAATCTCTTAAATCAAAAGTTTCATTGCACTGCCGTTCAGGAATTAATCTGACTGTGAGACTAAGGGGAAAAATATTGTACCGCAGAACAGTAAACTGCTGTAACTCTGAAGTTAAACTGAAACTAAAGAAAAACATGCTTTGCATTATTAGTATGATAGGGCTTTAGCCAGCCCGCAACTTCCTCCTGACTCTTGGGCTGCACCCTTGTTCTCAGGGAGGTTTCTGATTTTGGCCAAATGTTCACTAAAATATGCCCTCTCTTCATGGCTTGAATCACAGGCTCCAATCAGCCTAATGTAAAGACAGAGCAGTATTTTAAATTAAACTTATCCAAATATTATGGGTATATTATGTTTCATAATTACTTTGGATCTTTTTTCTTCTTAATGTAGAAATGTATTTTGGCTCTACGGCCACACAGTCCCGACACCTCAGATATAATGATTCTCACAGAGCTGTGAGGTGGTTGTTGGTCTCTTTTCTTTATGAACCCAGTTTAGCAGAGCATTTAAATAAGTGTTAAAACTCATCTCCCTTCAGGAAAATGCACTGGGTAAGCTGTGCTTGACCTCAGGGCAGTGAGCCTGGTGCTGAGGGCTAATGAGCTCTTTTTGAGCCACTATAATTGCATAGTTTCTGGAAAGCAAGAGAGTTGAGTTTGAGCTTTGTCTGGCAAAGGCAGGACCTGACCCCCAGTCTTTCCCTCCTGGGAGAGTGCCCTTACCGTGAAGGCATGTGAAGCATGATCAGTGCTATTTGGAGTATGGGTCAGAAAGACCATTACAGGAGTAACCTACATTCCTAAACCTAGTCAAAATTTTTAAACCTTTAATCTTAGGCATGTTCATCCAGGATATAGAGAAGATTTCTGAAACAGCCTATTTAGGGGCCCTCAGCATGTCCTGGATGTCTCCAGCCCTTCACATTTATGAAACCCTGTTTTCCTGTCTTTGATCTCTGAAGTCCTTGCTCAGAGATGGACTTTGCAGTTCCTCACTGGGTCTTATGCTCTGGTACTTAAGCTCTCCATGAGCAAAGTGATGTTAATAATATTTGCAAACTAGTCACTTACCAAGATGAAGGCAACCATCTAGAAATTGAAGACTTGTATAATTCAGCAAGCAAATGAAGATATTTTAAGTGGAATTTGAAAATTTTCCCAACTATGTATCAAGTCAATAAATCTTGCAATTGTCTCTAATAGTTTCCTGTGCCAGTCTGGACATTTGTAGTAAACGGCAAGAAGTTTATGGTACATGTGAATAGACTATTACTTGCCATGAATTGTAACCAACAGAAGGTTAAAAAAACTCATTGAAAAATAAAAAAAGTATGTATTTAAGAATGAAAAAAACCAACTTGCCTCCATCAGATGTAAGATCAGCAGAGGGAAGATACAGGTTTATTTCTGAGACAATTAAAGGGATGGTATGGTCAGTGAGCCAGATGTCCTTGTGCTCAGGCTGGTGGAGGAAAGAGGTGTCAGCATAGGAAAGGTGGGTGAGTGCAAAGAGTTTCTGTAGGAAACCCCAACCAGTCAGAGTCAATTTGACCAATGTATGTGTGTTAGGTATATAAGGAGCAGCTGAAGCAGCAAAAGGTTGACTTTTTTATCAGAAGCTGAACAGAAAATCGCCAGGCAGTGTTGTGCTGCTGATTTGGCATGAGTGCTGGCTGCTTTCCCTGGGAGAGAGTAGTTTGAATGGGCATGTGAAGAAATAGCAGAAAAGGAAAGAAATCAGCAGGGGCAGGGGACCTTCACAAAACATGACTGAATATTGCAGCTGTGCAGCCTTTGATCAGTAGTCAAACTGTAGAAACATTTTGTGCCATCGACTTATGGGAATAAATGTTGAAGATGTCAAAAGAGCACAGTAACCTCTCTGGAGCATGCTATTGCACCAGAGAGAGGAATCTGACTTCTCTGTTTTATTAAATTCTGCTTTCCTGTGAGCAGAGTGTCTCTTAAGGATTCCTTGATGCTGTTTCTCTAAGAATTGTATAAATGCAGTCAGATTTCTTTTCAAGTCTTCTCATATACCACCTGCTGCCTTCCAAACTGGTCAGTGTCCTCAGATGTTATTACTGTGGGAGAAACTATATAAGAAAAATGAAACACATTAGAAAAATGAAAAATTTGGGAGACAAGATGGCTGGAGCAGTTTTGAGATACAAAGTTCTTCAGGCTGGTGGTAGTTTTATATTCAGGACTCCTTTGTACAGGGCCTTCAGTTAACTTTGCATGCTGTTTGCATGCTTTTGATGTCGTGTGTATTGCTGAGATGAGTGAGGGGTGTTATACAGTATATTTATTCTTAACTTATTAATGCTTGGATATAAGTTTCCATGACAAATTAGAACATGTTTGAATGACACGAAACCAGTTTTTTCTTTAAAATGTATTTACACATATTTCTTTATGTTTTTTTCTTTATGTTTAATCAAGTGTGTTGATTACAGGGCCACTTTAGTGGGTTTCTTTTCCCATGTGCAAACATAGCATTATGAATTGTAATGTATTTAAAAGGCACAGGGGAGTAGAGAAGAACCTCAGCTGTATTAGCCAGCAGTGTTTACAGGAGCTGTAGGCTCTAGCTGCCCATGAAGCTCTGTTGTCTCTGGTGCTGCTATGTGAGGAGTCGGGAGAAACTGTCTCACTTTTGAAAAATATGAGGAATTCTGGAGTGCTCTTACCACAACTCAGTTAAAGCTGCCAGGGTCTGTTGCTTTTCTCTTGGTGTTCCCTGGAAATGTCTGGTGCATTTTTCTCATGAATCAGCAACACAGTGGTCCTAGACAGCAGTGATGAGACTGCCTTTACTTGGTAGAGCCAGTATCTCTGAGGGTGGTGAGGCGCTGGAACAGGATGCCCAGAGAAGTTATGGATGCCCCATCTGTGGAAGTGTTCAAGGCCAGGTTGGATGGAGGTCTGAGCAACCTGGTCTAGTGAAAGGTACCTCTGCCCACAGCAGGGGGCTTGGAACTATTTGATCTTTAAGGTCCCTTCTAACCCTGACAATTCTATTATTCCAGGAGCGTGAAAGCCCTAACCCAGGAGTCCTATTATTTCATCTGCAGCTCTGCCTGCAGATACTGGCACATATTTGCAGGCAGAGCTCATAAACAAACAATCACCTGAAGCTAATCAAAAGTATTATCAATGAAAATAAGTCAAATCTATATCAGGCTACTTTCTTATTTTGGCCTACTTTGGCTTATTTCTGAGCAGAAAAAAAAATCTGCTAGTGGGAAGCCAAGAGGCCCTGATTTGATGAAGTATGCTCTGAACTTGCCGAAATCCATCCTGATTTTTCAGCACATGGATACGGGATGCAGAGAAGACTCTGTGATGGGCTGAGTCACTGTCCTCAGCAGTCTTGATGCTTTTTACCAGGATGATCAACTTCATCACAGATTTGGGTGCTAGTGTATTTCTTCTATGTGATAGGTATCCAGGTCTGCCTGCGTCTGTCCTAGCAGTTTATTTCTTATTACATTAGTGGCATAGCTCAGTGTAAATAAGCAAAGCCTTAGTTTCCTGGGAAAAATGATGCTTACATAGCACTTACAGTTCTCAAAGAACTTCTGTTCGATCTCCACACTAATGTGGTTTCACAAGGAGACTGAGATTATTTTATTGCCCCAGGATGCCAGGAAATTTTCATTTGACTTCCTCAGATCTCTAGGATAAAAGTGGAACAGTAAAAAAAAAAGAATTCCCTTTGCTGTCTTAGATTTCTGTTCTTCAGGAAAATATGTTATGTTTTCTAAGATCTGATATTCTGTAGTTTATTTTTAACTTAGTGACAGTATTATTTTACTTCTTTTTTCCACAGAGGAATATCTTGCCCTTTGCTGCTTCCTGCTCCTGGCGTTTTTTATAGGCTTCTTTTTCTTTGTGGAGTGTAGATAATGCTTTTCACACTTCATTGATTTTATTCAATGTATGTTTCCTGTCTTTTTAGAAGACAAAAGAGTCAATAACCCATAAAGTGCAGAAAATATAAATATCATTAATAAACTGCCAAAAGAGCAATACAAGACCATTCGTTTTCTAATGTCATGTGAAAGGTTTGTGTTGGTGAAAAAGTTATGCCTTAGTAAGCTGTTAGCCAACAGGGGATGTTTTTGAACAAAAAAAAACCCAAAGCAAATCTACACCCCACATTTTAGCCCAATATGAATGTCAAGGGCAAATCTTTCCAAAAGCTTTACTCTCCTGTTCAAACCATGTTCAAATGGCATGGAAAGAATCAGGCACACCTGATTGCAGCCTGGTTTGCCTCAGCATCACAGTAGCATTTATGACACTTGCTGCAGGAGAACCAGGCAGCAGGAAAATATTTCTCCTGCCTCTTACTGCTCTTCCAGTCCCAGAGGACTTTCCTTTCCACTCTGATACTAGTTTCTGCAAGGAGCAAGGGCAGCTTGTTAGAAAGCAGCAAAAGCACCTCCAGGCAGAAGGGTGATGGAGGCAGGATAGGTCATTGCTCACTGCTCAAGCCACTTTGAGGTGACATTGTATTGCTAAGGGTTGTAGGTTCAGAAGAAACACCATTAAAGCAGGACTTGTGTTTTGGAGACAGCTTGGGAGAAAAGAAGCAATACTGAAGGTTAAAAAAAAACCCAAAACAAAAACAAAAAACCCCTGGAAGTTGGGTAATGTAATTTTTGGAATCCTTACTGGTCACCACCGTGCAAAACATCTCATTTCTTTCTACTGCTAAACAGTGTTTAAAACACTATCCCATGTCAGCAACTACCGGTATAAATCCACATTTACTCTGTAATTGCTTAATCTGGTTAAAAACTATATTTAGCCTGAAAAATGGTATTCTTACTTGTCAAGCGAAAGTCAGAAAGTTTCTGCATCTCTCTGTGCCCTTCTCCTAGATATCAGTTCTTCACTGAAATATTCATAGATCTACTGATTTTCTATACTTTTGGAGGTGAATGCCTCCCAGCTGGCAGCAAGGAGAGGTTCATGGGCACTCTGGCTGCATGCTTGAGGTGTGAGAGCCTGGCAAAGCAAGGTGGGTGGCCTTTCTGCTTTGGGGCTGGGTGACAGAGGTGATAGGTTGTGGGATGGTGGGTGCTTTTGACTACGAGCTTCAGCAGTCCCTGGCTATTGGCCTCAGCTTTGCCCTTTGCTCCCACTCCTGATGTCAACCCAGCCCTGGACGTCCTCGGATGACAACTCAGTTGTGCTTAAATGCTGAGGAGCAGGAGCCTGCTCTGTGTCCGTTCCCATCAGTTGAGAAATGCACGGAAGTCCCTGGGATGAGATTAGCAGAAGTAGTCACGGCTCTCTTTAATTCCCTTCCAAGTTAAATCATTTGCCATTGGCCCCATCAGGGCTGGAGTTAGCTCAGTCAGGAGCATTTCTAACAGCCCTGTTCACAGGCTACAGACAGAGGCTTTCAGCTTAATACAGCCAAAAAGGCTTGCAGGTCAGTTTCTTTTACAAAAACACACTTTTTATTGACTTAAACCTTCTCCTAGAGCTACACTGTGCTCCTGTGTGGTCACCTACTTTGTGTCACAGCCCAGACCAGAACAAATGATGAATAGCAAGCTTGGAAGAGAAACATTCTATTCCCTATTGAGTGCCAGAGCCCTTCCCCCATCCCTCCTGCAACAGAGTGGTGAAGCAGATGAAACCTGTGGGACACAGGCCTGTCTCTCTAGGTGTTTTCTACATCATCATGTGTCATCCCATTTCAAACACCCATATTTGTTAATATAGTAATATATTGAGTCAGCATCTGGACCTTTGCAAAGACATGTGAGACCAAGATCTTAGGTTGTAAGAAGGAAATAGAAAGGTGTATCTGTGAGTCACATGCATTGTTTGTGACTGCTTGTTTTTTGTTTTGTTTAGATTTTATTATTTTTTTACCTTTTGTATTGCCCCTTTTCTCAAAAGATCTGGTGGATTAATTACAGATAAAAACTGAACTGTAATACTAAAAATTCTTTCTATGTTTTCACAAGAGACTTTCAGAGACTAAGTTGAACAAGAAATGAAAATATTGAGCTTTGCCTTCATATGAGCATGATCCCACCATACCTAAAATCCATGTCAGGCATTAACTCAAATTTGATTCCTCTGCGCATCCCTCATTTGTGTACGGAAGCGTCTGGATAATCTCCTGTCTCCATCCAGATTTAGTAGCAAAGCGCTGCTGTGGGACTTCTCACTGTAACACAAAGCCTTCCTGCATATATTCTGTTCTGTTGATTTCACTGAAATCCCATTACAAATTAATTTTATTTCTCTGTTTTTGAGATACATTACCAGTGTATTTATTTGGTATTTCTAAAGGAACTTGATACAAAAATCTCTGGCAGTAAGACTGAGAGAACCTAATATATTACTTACCAAACTGTTTAAAGATAATACTACTTCTCAAAGGACTAGACTTATTCCAGGCAGCACTTTTTGCCCAGTGATCTTGTTATCCAAACAAGTCTATGGCTTTGAAATGAAAATGGTTTCTTCTAAACAGCTGTATTAGGATTTTCATGAGCCCCAAAAAATCTGTCCCTCAATTCTTTATGAGTTGCATTTCACAAGTACTGGGTTTGCTTCTGTATTTCAGAGTTGGGTTTTTTTTGTTTTTACTTAGTGAAAAGATGAAACATTTCACTGTACAGATGAAAGAGGTATAAAGTGCATACAGTACAAGGTAGGCAAAAATAGCTTAATATTGCTAATAGATCAGTAACCTATTTTGACTATTGTGTGGTTTTAAAGGGACAGACAAAAGATCTCTTCTGTGCCAGATAAACCTCCATCAGAGGAGGCTAAAATCTTACTCAGGTTATGGTATTAAGTATTACATTACTTTCTCATGTTAACGTTTGTTCAGACATATGTTCTTTTCCTTCAAATCTTGTCGGACTTCTTATGCCGTTTTTATAAGACAGCCTTGACTCTGCACTAAACCATGCCACTAACACGTTACTTAATCTAACTGGCACATTGTAAAATTTTACACATGCGCTCATCCAGATAATTACACAATTAATTTTCACTTAGTACAGCCGAAACGGGGATAATGAAATTTCCACTGGTGTACTGTTACGTCCGGGTGTTAGAGGTCAGCTTCCTGTTTGGATAAGGGTGAGTTTAAAGAGGATTTCTGACAGTCTCCTTACTTCAACTGAGTCTAAAAACACTGCAATGGAATTTCAATTTACAGCTAAGTTCAATGGAAGGAGCAGATGTTGGGAGTGTGCCACTGCCATTCTGGGAGCCCTTTCTATGCAGGTGTAGTCAAAAGTCAATGTCCTTCATCCCACTCTTTGTATGAAGATAGAGTTTAAATTTAAGCTGACACTTGGTATTAATTTCTGCACTGAACTGTAGCTGCTCAGTGCTTTGTAGAACTATCCCCAGCCTGAACAGTCATGGAAACCTTTCCTCTCTTGCAATTTTGTCATTTTCAAAGGCACACACATGACAAGACTGAGACTCTTCCCCCTGAGGATGTGTGGTAGGAAAACCACCACGGTAAAACATAACCAGACTGTTTACACAGTGATGTTTACACAGTCATTGATTTTGTGCATTTCTTCTTTCTCTTTCTGTCTAGCTTCTTCAGTGAGTTTTATACCGTGCAGTTCAGAAGGAACTAACACTTCTTATGGTAGGCCTTGTTTCTTTCTTTCAATCTCTTTTAAGTTTTGTTTGGTTTTTTTAAAACTCATTTAGAAGTCCTGCTTTATTCAAAACTTCGAGTTTCATGCTGTTTTCCTCTATTCCAGTCTCTTTGATGCCTTAAACATACTTCACATTTTTTTAAGGCATCAAAGTGTCTGAAATTATATGTTCTCCTTCCTCAAGTAGCAAAAGATGTAACTAATAAAATCCCTCCTCTGTAGACCACACCTTATGTTATCAGTGCCTAGAGACCAGCTTCAGACACCTGGAGCTACAGATGGATGCACTATATAACCCTGACTATAAGACATGTCTACACATTTATAAAGAAAGGTGGAAACCCTCCAAAACAGATATTTCAAAAGAAGAATAAAAATTCAGTTTTACTGATCCATTGGGAAAAAAGACACCTGAATTGAGTTTAGTAAAGATCCATAGACAGTCTTTGCATCTCCTTTCAACATCAAGGAGATGCCCTGAGAGCAAAGAGCATGTATGTGTTTTACAAAAGGAAGGAGATGATATACTGCACTACAGACATTGCTGTTTGTTGTTGGTCCTGTCTCAGAATGCAAAGCTCCAAGTGAAATCCATATGTATGACATTAATTGGGTGATCAAGAATATACATATTGACCTCCAAACAAATACAAGCAATGCTTTAGTTACTGAAGTTTGGTATTATTACCAAATTTGATAGTTTTGCTAACTAAGAAAATGTAAATGGTGTTTCTAAACTAGTGATTTAACATTAAAAAATGCACCACCAACAGAAAATGTGCATGTTAACAAAGAATACAAAAATACTTCTTTTCAATTTTCAGATTTGACCGCCTTTGTTCTGAGAGGGAAACATTTTCAGGAAACACAGTTGTTTGCTCTAATGTTTTTGTACTAATATGTTTGTTCTAATGCTCCAGGCATTAGAAGTGGAACATTTTTTTGAGAAAACTGGCAATATCAAACTGAAATTATACAACAAGGTTACCACTTTAGCTGAAAGTAATAATACAGTAATGAATGATGTAGTAATAAAAGTAATGTAGTAATGAGTAATATTATAGTGATATAGTGATATAGTATATAAACCCTTCCAATAGTCTACATTTTCTAATGAACAGCATCTTTCCTATTTTCATTATGTATTCATCAAAAAACACAGTTTCTGCAGCCGTGTATGATTTGCAGAGCTGGCTGCACCGATTTTTGCTTTGAATACCGGGTGTGAGCCACAAGCCTTGCCTTTGGTCACTGACCCCGCCAGGCTGCTGCTGTGCAATGATGTGCTGCGACCACCACTCTGCAAACAGGGATGCCCTCAGTAGGGAGGCAGCGATGGACTGCCCTGGCCCACAGCTGGGGAGGAAGAAAAGCACAGAGGCCTGTCCTCTGCTCTCTCCACTTGAAATTATCTTGCCTGACAACATAACTCACTTTGTGAGTTTCAAGGAACACAGAAGTACCTTGGATGGAGCCAGGAAGCACATTTGGAATGAAGAGTAATCTGAAATGCAAACTAGCCCCTGCTACACTACACACCCCTCATCCCACCTTATGCCCTTCAGAGCAAGAGGCTACCAAAGCAGTGCTCATGATTGGTTTATAAGCTTACTTTTAATGATATTATCTATTTTCTGAGTAGTCTAGAGTTAACAGCTCTATTCTTAACACATCTCTCAGCTATGATTTGCCAGTGAAGAAACGTCTCAGGTTTTAAGGCTCTGGGACATGATAAGACTTTGATTAGCTGGCACAAACCTGGGCTACATGTACAGGTGGCACAGGATCAGGATAACTTATTTCCGCAGTTAGCAAGTATTTCCAAAAGCATGTGTTCTATTCTTCTCTGAGTAACCTTCATTTCTTCCAGAATTTTCAGTTTGAAAAGAAATATTTTGGTTTACTCTGTAATATGTTTTTTGCATCATTGCTCTTTTTGAACTGATGTGAAATAGAGGGTCACTTCCATTTTAATTTATTACTGTAATCCCTGCTAGGTCATCTTTCTTGCTTCCCAGGTTTCTGTTCTACAAAACTGGCTGTGTATTGCTGTGACCATCTTCTGCCACAAACTGTGCTTCAGGAGATGCTCAGCACAGGAGTCAGAAATCCACCCACAGTTTCAAGCACTCAGTCAGTGGAGAAGGATAGTCTGGGCAGAGAGGAAATTATTATTTCTTCTTAGGATAATTACTTAAAATAAGGAAAAAATTGTCCTCCTTAGTTTTCCATCAATCAAACTGAGACCTCAAAACAGTATGAGACACTAGCAGCCTAAACTTAGAAGGCTATTTCCCAGTGAGACATGCACTGTTACGCATCCATCTTTTTTTACCGCATCTTCTTAGCTTTACTAGTTTCTCCCTGTGGTCCAAATGGGTAGCCTCCTTAAAAGCCCCTGCAGAGATATTGTCTCCATTCCCACTTCTGCAAATGGTGTTTGGTTTAAGGCTTTCCAGCCATTCATGCAGCAGGTATCCCATCCTTCAGAGGATTTCTTTAACATTACTTGCTTTCAGTACAGGGAGTTCCTATACCCAGCTGCAGCTTAATGGTATCTGTAACAAATTGCTATCTATTTTAACAGGTGCTCCTCCTGTTGCTCCAGAGTTCATTCCTCCTCTTTCTCAGGCATTTAGGAGATGTGCTGATAAAGCTACAATCTTTTGCTAGGCAGGCTATTTAACGGGGACAAATTGTGCGACCATAACAAAAAACAGTAGTTATACATTGACTGAGACTACTTCACTCATGACAAATTGTCTATGTTTATATCTCTGCTTCTGGTTACAAATACATCTTTCTCATTTTTCTGGCTTGCCCAGATTTTAGAAGTCTGTTATTACTGGCGTTCTGATGTCTCTGTGTTTCTCTACAGCTTTACCTTTTCTTTTTTTTTTCCCCTTTTTTTTCTTTTCTTTTCCCCTTTTTTTTCTTTTCTTTTCAGTGTATTTGGTGGTTGGGATTTTTTTGTTTATTTGGTTGGGGTTTTTGGGGTTTTTTTTGAGGGGATTGTCTTCTGTCTTCTCTCTTCTGTCTTCTCTCCCTTCTCTCTTCTCTCTTCTCCCCTTTAGTCTAGCAGTCCTGGAGCAGATCTATGTGTGAAATTGATTGCATCACTGTTATTAACTTTGTTTCCCTCCCAAGGCTTAGAATAAGCTTTGACTTTCTTTTTGGTATTTTAAAGAAACCTACAAGATAATAAAACTCACATTCTCCATCTATGGCCATTTATGGACTACATCATGGCATTAAGTCAATGGCAATCATGAAAGGGTATAAGGAAGCTACTTCCCTGAAGAGCTGTCAGTGGGGCTGTCTTTGCAGGACCACCTTGTGCTCTGCTGGACCTTGATAAATGGATGTGGAGAATGGAGAAGACTGGATGTTGCAGAAAAAAGTGGAAGAGAAAATGTCACCCTAGGTGTCCATGAAAATTTTAGTTCCCAATGCAGAACGGCAATTCTCCCTGCAACGTAAGGAAAACTTGTAGAGGAAAAATTGTTGCCATTCCTCTTGGACAACCCAGCCCAGTTAAATTATCAAAATTTCAAATGCTTAAAATGAACTGTGTGAATTTTATGGTGCTTTCTGACACACAAGTCTCAGGAACAGCCATAAAATATTTTTGGCATTGTGGTGGTTTGAGTCCCTCTCTTTTTTAAAAACAAATTTCTGCCAGGAGAATAATGTGAGATCCTTCTGCGCTCCCTATAAAAGCAAAACTTCCACTGAGCACACCGCAACATCAGCCACAGCTTTGTCTGTATCCTGACAGCTGGCTTCTGCTTGCACTTTTTCAGGAGTTTTGGCTGACTGAAGCACTGACATCCCTACTGATCATCCCATTGGAAGCATGCTATCACGGGTAGAAGATATTTTCCTGACTACTGTGAACAGCAAAGCACTGGCTTTCAGACCTGCATTGCCTGGACTTAGTAGTTGGGACCTCTCAGAAGAGATGGTGAATGTGCATTGAGCGGTTTGAGCAGACATGTTGGGGGATCCTTGGCACCACCACATCCCCGGGTCCAGGCCCTTGTGTCTGACTTCTGGGGAACAGAGAGCTGCTGTGTCCAATGCTCAGGAAAGTCAGGCAGGCTGGCTACATGGAATATAGATGTACAAATAGCAAACATCCCTTATTTTCTCATGACAGGAACTGAATATTTGCCAAAACCACCTCTGCAATTCACAAGCATTCTCCCTAACTCTCCCTCCCAGTACTGCAAATGACTGGATGAGCGTGATGGGGCAAAGAGGAATTCCCATAAGTACATGCTCTTCTCTCATGACTCTTATCTTCTTCCTCAGACTTTTCGTTTGGGTAGCGTTGTACTGCTGGCTCAGATGGACTGTTGACTCAATGTGGTACAGCTAACTCATGTTCTCAAGAGAACAGCACAGATAATATCCTCCTGTGGTAGAGCATTCTGCTTCTGATATATATCAACACATTTTTATGCTACTTTTGAGCATGAGCCCTCCATCTAAAACACTAACAGATTTAAAAATGGGTTTACTTTGAACAGACATCTGCAAGTCTTCTCCTACTGCAGAGACATGACACTGAGGAAAAAAAGTTACAAGATTTTCCTAGTCTTCATTCTTGAAAGACACAATTTTTTTTTCTGAACCATAACTTGGTTTAGATACCTAAATTTAGTCAGTCGATGTTTGTCATAGGAATGTGGAATACTTTGAGTGTAAATTAACAGTTTTAGCTTGAAAAACTACTCATTACTCCCAAGTAATTTACTAACAATATTAATATATGAACAAAAAAAATTGTAATGTAATCTGGCATTTATGACTTCCACATAACATCAGTCGCTAAAGCAAGAAAACAACAAAAATACCCCTTTTATTCACAAAAATCCTTAAACTAATAAGCATGTTCCTAATATTAAAATCAAGTCAGAGATCCTATTGACTTTCATTATGTATAATTTATGACACTTGGATGTAGTTTAATAAGGTCATAAAAATGTCAGTTGTGGTATCTCATAATACTTTTTATAAACTGGTTTTACAGTCTCCCCTTTGTTCCAAAGTTCAAAGTGACAACTGAAATGCACAGGTTGCCCAGGGGTTCAGACTTTTGCCAGAAATACTGACTGGTGAATACCTTAATTTCTAATATATCTATACATTTTTTCAAAATCTTGGTAATTGTGGGGAACATTCCTTTCCTCTAGATGTGCCAGAGCCGATATTTTTCAATTTAAAGAAAAATATCAATAATTCAGTAGAAGGAACACATTTTATTGCTATACACTTTTTTCTTTTTCACTTTTTTTATATGATATGAAATGAAAACTGTGCAACATTTATTCCTAAGCAGGTCAAATTCAAACAATACTTCTAAGTGCTGTTACAATAGTGGCATTATATTGTCCCTTGTCAGCTTTCAATTACTTCATCCACCTAGCTGATCACTGACTTATTTCCTGGCTTAGGTAAATAGGACTTTTGGTGCACTTCCCTTAAGTCATTTCAGAGAAGATAAATTAAATAATGATTGCAATTTAATATTGTGATAGTGCTAAAATATTTCCTTCAAGCTTCAAGTTTGACCACAAGTTTCCAATAATATACTTTTTTTCACTTGCTAGCTCAAACCTGAGGTTTTATTAAATTCTACAGCTGCAGTCAGTATTTATGTTTTCATCTAGCAAATTGGACATTTTAAATAATAAAGAGCATGAAGTTATATATATAAACAGATGACACTTGCAATTCATTTAAGGTGGAAACTTTATTTAAAATTAATAAAATTCCACACAATATGGCACAGACGTCCAAATTCTTAGTTCATTATACTGAAGTAAATCTGGGGAAAATCCACTGACTTTATTGAGGTCATTCCAGGATCATAGCCAAATACTCAAAACCTCGGCTGAGTGTATATTCCTAAGGGATGCAGAACTTTCTGTGCACAGGTCCCTCAGTTTGCAGAGGTTGGTCCATCTAAGGAAAGTGCCCCGTTGCTTTCAAAGAGGGGGTTAAACTTTCTGGGCACACTGGGAATTGAGACATTAGAGGAGACTTTGCAGTGAAGATCTCGGTTTCATGGCTGATCTTCTGAAGGGGAAACTGAGGACTGAAGAGGAGGTAAAAGCCTGAAGTACAGCTTTAGAGGTGTATGCTGGAACAGTCCTCTTCCCTGCAGATAGTCACAGTCCTCGTTTCACTTTGCCTTTGCACTTTGATGGTTCAGCTGCATGTTCTCTTCAGGAGAACAAACTAATAAGCAATAAAGTATACAGTGTGTGCCATTTGCAGATAAATGAGGTGTGGGGTTCTCATTTTTCACTTTTCGGTTGTTAATATCCTCTGCTATTTATACTGTTTCTGACCATGTGTACACTGAAGCACATCACTCCTGCTTCAGAGCAAATGGTACGTCTCCATGTAGAGTAGCTGCTCAAGGGGGAAGAATGGACCCATGTTGAGAAATTCCTCTTACTTTTCTTCCGTTGTGGAAGAAAATGCCTTGCCTTTGCTGTGATGATAGCTGTGTTTACATGCTCTGACCCTGCGTGATAGGTTGTATGATAGGTTCATCTCAGATGCTTGCTCTAGTTTTCCAAGAGGGAAATTCCAAAATAGAGATTTCAACCCAGTGCACCAAAGAAACACTTGAGCATCAATGGGTTGGGTTAACTAGCTTGGACGGAGAAAAGATTTGTTGCAGACAAAGTTCCTAGGGAAACAAATTGCTACTGATCCTGTTCCTTATGGGAACTTACAGGATGACGCTTAAGGACAAAACATCATCTAATGTGCTGACATTATGCAAGCTCCACAGTAGGCTCTCCCCACTCTCAGGAGCCTGCAGTAGTCATGGACCAGTCAGAGGTGAGTGAGGGAAGGGTGATACTAGTGACAGGACAGCAGCAGCTGCTCACTGGCAGGTTGAGCAAGGAAAGAGCATAACTTAGGTCTTCTACTCTCAGATGTTTTTTTCCTATGAAGGCATCTGTGCTGAAAGCACACCACTGAGCAAAGGGAGATTCACCCTAGAGCTGGTCTTTGACCATTTGAACTCTGCTATTTCTGAGAACGACAAAATCTTCCATTGATTTTAGAAATGGTGATTAAATAAATAAATAAATGGTTAAAAAAAAAAACCCAACACCTTTTTTTCTGGGAAAATAACACCAGTCTTACAGCTGATCTGATCTCTCCCCTTCTCACTGTCCTGCAGGAAATCCTGACTTTATGTTTATTTTTCTTTCTTTAAGATACTAACTTTAAAAACAAAAAGTAAAAGAATCCCAGTTGCAGCCAAATTCAAGCCACACAGGAACAGTTCAACAATACATAATGCAGAGGATTCCAGCAGATTTGCAAGTAGGAGGTTAAAATAAGACTAAAATATGACAGAAAGTAGCAGAGAAAATTCTGGTATTTACATGGATATGGGCCTTCTACTCATGCAACTGTAGAAGTAGGAATATAAACTAATATTTAAGTGTGTTGGGTCAAGCTCACCCCTGTAATAATTGTATCCTAAGTGTCTAATAGTGGAGCAAATCTTGAAGATATTTAACATATGAGTAAGGAAACACCACATATGAAGGAGGTCTTCACCAGGCTGACCAAGCTGACGGTAGGTTGGGCAGCAGTAGAGGAGAGGATCTGGACTTCAGCTTTTGTGAGCACAGTCGTATCTCATGCATGGAAAATTCAGTTCA
Organism: Lophotriccus pileatus; assembly: GCA_035583135.1. Classification (NCBI taxonomy): domain Eukaryota; kingdom Metazoa; phylum Chordata; class Aves; order Passeriformes; family Tyrannidae; genus Lophotriccus; species Lophotriccus pileatus. The sequence continues at coordinate 80,358,716 of JAWWES010000115.1, read as the reverse complement.
TCCTCGTCCTCCCCTTCAGAGGTCTAGGAATCCTGTCTCATCTCTCTGCTCTGCACAGGGGACACCTGCAGAGAAGTGGTAGAGACAGAGGACAAGCAAAGATAGTAGACTTCCTCTTCCTTAGAAAATAAAATTATTTTTGTGGATAATGCAGTTAGACATTTCTGCTTGGCGTGGTCTGCCTTGATGGCCAGAGTGCATATCCTAACCTCTTCTCTGGGGCACAAGCACCCTTTCAGTTGGTAATAAAAGTCTCTATGAAAAAACTGACCTTGAATTTTTCAGAAAGACTGTGAGAGAAACAAGACAGGCAGTTGAACTTCAAGAGAGATTTTCCTCTGTCAGACAAACTCCAAGAGGAGCTATGCACGCATAAAATACCTCTCTGCTATCATTTCCACTGGCTCCTTTGGGAAGATTTAGCATTTTGCAGCCAAAGACTCATGATCAGCAAAGCATATGGCCTGCTAACTCTCCATTTGAAGTTTAAATTCCAGCTGAAATCAGTGGGGAGTTTAAACAGGAGTTGGGAGATTCAGTATTTTGCTGAGCATTGGCCACCAGTATCAGTGTGCTGCTTAACTCATAAACTATATTTACAATTATTGCTCATGTTCATCCACTGACACATTTCAGGTGCTTATAGATGCTTCTAATAGTATGCCATAAATCACCCTAAAGAGCTGGGATACAATTTTTAGAGTTCAAATGGGAATACCCACTAGATATGAGTGTTTGCAGGATAAGGACCTATTTTCCAGAACAGGTGCTTAAATGAAATGATGAAGTCATTCTAGTTGAGCAACTTAATGCAGAGAAAAAACTCACATTATTCTAGTGCCTATAGGGCCCTGGCAAAAGTGATTAAATTAAAAACTTGAGAACTTATTAGGTAGGAGGATTAAATTTGGCATTTCACTTGGAGAGTATTTTGCGGATGTGGGGAAGAAAAATAATTTCTTTTTGTGCATATATAGGTATTTTTTTGCCACCTGGAAAAGTTGCATGGTTTTGACAACACTTCCATTTTTTCTCCTTTTGAGTTTGCTCCTTTTCTATGCTGCAGACCTCTTCAGTGCTATGAAAATCAGGGTTTGATCTTGAAACGGGCATGTGTTCAGGAAGGTACAAAATGTCTCTTGGAAAGGCAATATAGTGCACTCTTTGTGGTCGAGAGTGTGGGAAACTCCATTCAGTTCATTTTCATGACAGAAGCACTGAACCACATTAACACAGAGGGAAGATGTAGAAAACGTTTAATGGTACTGCAACGCTTTGTTTATTCTTAGCTAAGCTTATACGGCTTTCAAATGAGCCCACTATGCAACGTGACTACATAAGGTTAACTGCTGGCTACATTAAGCAAAATACTCTCTCTTAGATGCTTGTTTAAGTCATCATTTCTGATCATTTATCAGACTTAATGTGCTACAGCAGACTGCAGGTCACAATGTGTCATTTCCAAAAGAACTTTGACTTTTCCCATTCCAGGGTCAGGAGCCGGTAATGTTTAGCTGAAATGACTGCATTGCACTTCATACCTTCCAGTATATCCAGAGGCTTTGGAGAGCCATTCTTGATAGACCAAGGAGCTGGCTCCAGGTATTTGGGTATTAAAATCTGAGGGAATTGCTTACGTACAGGGAATCAACTGAGATTGAAGCTGGCTGCAAAAACAAGCCCACTTCATTTGTTGCGAAAAGACCGTGAGAGGTACAGGAAGGATAATTATTTTTCCAAACTGATAGAGGGAGTTCTCTCTGGAGAGAAAAAACAAAACCAAGGACACACACGCCCCTACCCCATGAAGGTTATTTACATGGAATTTAAGAACAAATTGAAAAAGCTTAGGGTACAATTTTGAGCACATTATGTGAGCATTTCATCAGTTCAAGGTAAAACAATAGGGCTATTTATCTGGTGAATTCTACAGCTAAGTGAATTGTTTACAGCAAAAAAAATGTTGGCTTGATGACTTTTACTCTCCTTTTTTAATCTAGGAAGTATGTGCATTTTTCAGATCTCTGATTTTTTTAACAGTCTCAGGTTACATTGGTGGGGATTGGACAAGGATATGATGGGAATGAACATTTTCTGTTGTCTGCCATTTCCTTTTCATTTGCTGAGCTAAAGTCTGTTTTCAGCTGCATTTGTGGCTTCATAGTAGACAGAGTAAAAGGAGTGGCTGTATTAAAAACATAAATCACAGAACTAACATGATATGCTCCAGATATCATGACACAATTTTTTCCCATGTATCAATCCCATATTCACATCCTACATGGTTGCAAAAATATTGTTGGTGAAGATGGAACTACTGCATCTATTATCTAACACTTCTCATTATAAGAACCTGCTTTCAGCTGCTAATAGTTTTACCAGATTTTCAACTATTCAGAATGCTGTGGGTTTTTTTTTTTCTTTCCAGGAATACCTTCTTGGTATCAATTAGTCTTTGGAAAAGTTTCAGCTAAGATGTTCTGGTGTTTCTAAGAGTTTTGGGGAGAATACATTGTTTTTTGAAGGCTAAAAGAAGTTTTTCAGATTATTAATTGACAAGTACTGCATAGCTCTGCCTTGGGAAAGGGGCCTGAGATTTCCATCAGGAATGCGCCTTTTGCTGATCCTGTTACAATTTGCCTCATTACTAAAATAGTGCACCTGTAGAGGATGGCTGGGCATATTCCTGTCTTGGACTGTGGTTGCAGGGCAGAACTCTCTCAGCTAATCCAAGAAGATGTAGGGAAACTGTTGTGAAGTGGTGCTGGAGGCTGGAGACTAATGAGAAAGAGAGAGTGCTGAGAATGTAGTGTTATAGCAAGCTGGGAAGATAGGCTTATCCTAGCTTCTCAGTCATGAGTTAGTGTCATGAAAGCCTTAAACAAGTGGTCAAGAAGAAATAAATATTCTTATATTTGGGTCCTTATGCAAGCTGGTGTACATTAAAGAAATCCTAAGAAACACTACAAAAGTTGTGGAAGTGAAAAAATGTCAGACTAGCCAGTCTGATCTAAATTGGGATGAGAGTCCAGTCAGAAAATAGTACATAAAGTTTAGTTAAAGGCCACTTCATAATGCCATATGTTCAAGGGAACTGGTCAAACTGTGGTTGTTTGTGGATCTTGATTTTTTTTATCCCCTAAAAATTCCTTTTTTTTTTTCCATCTTAATAATATTCTACTGCAACTTCTTACATTGTAGCAATTAAATAACAATCATCATGTCATTCTGCAGATCTAAGAGAATTTTTAGACTTGTGATGAATCTACTCTGTGAGTAATCTAAAACACCATTTTTTTGAGAACTATGAAAGAAGCAAACAAAAAAACTCCATTGATGTTGCTAGGATCATTTGCTTCTTTTTAAAATCTTCATTATGCTTAAACAGGTACATTTCAAAAGAACATGTGAAGGTTTTCTAGACCAGGACTGTTACAAAAAGTTTCCTCTGCCTCCCAGGATGTTCAGAAACAGAAATTGTAATTTGGGAAGGTAAACCTTTAGAGGACAACTGGATTTTAAAAGCCAGTTATATTTAAAGGTCTCATTGGCAAAGCTGAGTTTCCCATCTGTGAAGGAAAAACTTGGTGAGGATGGTAATAAATGAATAAAAGAAAAAATATCTAATTAATCCACAAAGAAAAAAAAAATCAAAATAAATTAAAAAAAAACCCAAACAGCTAAGCCCAACTCATTCTCCTTCTTTTCTCCCCTCAAGAATAATAAACACAGTAGCAGAGAGGGTTGGTTTTGGTTTCTTTTGTTTTGTTTTTTTTTTTTTTATTAAATGTTTACTGTCAAAACAGCAGACATATTCTTCTTCCAAAGAGAATTCACTCATTGATAAATTCTATTACCTTAGTGTCTAAACTTCTCGAGCATCTCATAGAGCGAATACCTGTAAGAATGATGAGTTAGAGGAGTCTAAATTCAGTATACAGACAGCAGGAGGAGGCAGGATGAATGGTGGGAAAGGACAAGAATGAAATGAGTTGGTAAGGCAAAAGCTCTTTCTACCTCAAAAAAGGTAGAAAAGGGTACATGAGACACAATCTTAAAAAGGCTTGAAAGAATCCCTCAAGTTTAAAGCAGTCTGAGATGTCTGCAAGTGCCTAGAATATTCACATATTTCTAGTTGCATCAGTGAGCACTTGTGTGCCACATGGTGTTCTCCCGGGCAGCTAAGAAAGGGTCATGGCATGCCTGCATGTTCAGTATGGTTTGTTCATTCCTGATTTCCACACCAGGAAGTGCAAGAGGAGCTTTATTACTGCTGCATAGTCAGAGTGGAGTTCTGAGATCTCTTCGAGCCTGAGAGGAAACTGAGAGAAAAATAGTTTTTTTAGCAGGTAATTAAGTTGACTAAAATTCTGTACCTAAGCATTTCAAGGTGTAGGGGGAAAGTGTCTTGCATTATTTCTGTTGCCTTATTAAAATATTATCCCATACTTGCCAGCTGCCGGATCATAATTTAAGTTAAGAATGCCATATGAAAATTAAATGAAGTAGAAAATCCTGCATAAATCAGTTCCAATCCACATGTTTACATGAGGGAATTTTTAAAAAAATTTCTCTCATTCAAAGAAATGGACATACTGCTTTTTCGTCAGACTTTCAACAACTGCAAAGAACAAAGCGCCACAATTTGGCTGAAAGCAGGACTGGAAAAGTTCAGCCTTACAGGTGAAAGTTTTGGAAAGTTATGAGCAAATGAAAACAGAGGCTTAGCATGGGAATGCATAGGCATCCTTAATTACAGCTGTTGGTAGCTCTCCAGCTATATTGCAAGCGACATATGTTTTATTCTGCTCAAAGTCCTAATCCTGTTAGTAGATGGATCAGCATGGAGCCCTGCAGCTGTGGCGTTTCTCCCCCCCCAGTGCTGGGGGGACGTCTCACAAGCAGAAGAGTCTCCACAGCGTTTCTGCCTCCTCCATAGATGTCAGCTGTGGATGGCTGCGAACACTGGGTACTTGTAAGAGTAGAAATCCGTGAATGGTGCTAATGTCTAATGTGATTAGTGACATTCCAGTGGTGTTAAAGCAGTCAAATCTGAATATGGAAACAGCTAATTAATTCCATGGGTTTAGGAACACAGCACTGGCAAGGATTTGGGGTCATATATTACATATATAGTGCGTTAATAAAAGATGAAGATGGAATGATAAACCACCCAAGCTTTGCAGTAATCCCACAAGAAAGCATTATCTAGAGCATCTTACTGAAATTAGTTTTACTGAGAAAATTGCATTAAAGTCTGAACTATATGTTTACTGGTTATTGTTAAAGTCAGTATGAAATCACTGACAGTTAGAAACTTCCAGTAATGTTTATGGTCATGTCATTTCCAGAACAGACGCAAGAGACATACTTTGAAATTATTGCAACATTGTTACTGTGGGTCCAGAAGCCCAGTAAATTTGGGGACTCTTGCAGAAAGCACATTGCAGAGGGAACTGTTGGGCAACCACATCGGATACGACTGAATAAGGTACATTTTGATCCTGATTTACAGGAAACCTCATCTGCTGTAAAGATTACTCAATCAACTTCTTAATATATTAAAACCAAATGTATGCTAGAAAACATCTCTGATGCAAAACTATGGTCCAAGTCCCAGCAAGTCAGGGGAGGAGAAGGCTTGAGCCTGGCTGTGAGAAGGGGAAGAAAGGAAAGGTGGGAGGTAAGCAGCATGCAAGGGCACCCTCCCCTGTTGGTCCTGTGCCCCTTGTCATGCCAAAATGACCCAGAGAGTACACAAGAAAAATTGCTTCCTGTGCTGCTAAAAGTTATATGTACCCAAAGATGGAAAGTGAGGGCTTTTTCCTGTCACCAGCACATGCTGTTTGCTACCAAAGCAGACAAACAAGCACTTTCTCATTTTCTCCTTTGATAGCACTGAGAAATAATCTACAAGTTTGAGATTACCCATAATTTGGCCAAAATAAATAGCAGGTGGGCTATTTCAAACTGTGCATAATTTTTGAGTTTGTACAACTTCAACACCTTTAATCTTGTTAATAGTGACAGGGAACGTGTTCCCTTCACTCACTGCAACCCCTTTATAGGGCCAGTCTGGGTTGAACAAACAGTAATTAGTTAATATTTGTGTACCACTTTAAAAACCTAAAGCCTTATGTAAGTGCTAAAGATTATTATTGTTTTTGAAAGCCAAACAAGAGTTTAGTGGGCTACATGGAAAAAAGTACCTATAATAAAAATGTTAGAAATATGGTTTAAAAAAATAATGTGAAGTGTAAATTAAATAGGCTTAAAAAAAATCAAGTTGTTTCTTTGTGTACAAACTACCACAAAAGTGGCTTGAGTAACATTTTGAAAAAATTTACTGAGTATGCATTTTATTCCAATACTTGCTCTGCATTTTAAGAATGATTGCTAATACTCTTAGCAACAGCATGGGAAGTGTGTATTTGAAAGATGACTACTGTATAATTGCCAGTAAGTTCTGTATTCAAGCATGTGCTAATGATTTTTTTCTTAACATGAATATTCTGAGAGCCCCACGAACCTTTATATAGCATAGTAATGAAACAGAAAAATTTTTTTGGTGCCAAGTTTCTATTAAATCAGTCTTTTGGAAAGAGGAAAAATGATCCCATTACAGTAAGAAGGATTTTAATAGAAAGATTTACAATGGTTCTGGCAGGGAATGCTCTGAAATAATGAAAATGTATAGAACAAGCTCCAACCTTAAACAACAGTGGCAGTTGATCAGCAAAGCAGAATAAAGATTTTAAAGAGATTTCTATCTCTCTTTAATAGTCTTCTAGGAAACCTGTTTTATTATATCTGCTCATTAAAAGGTCACAGCTTTCAGTGATTATTATTCACTATTGCTATGGAAAGGGGACAGCCAGAGCATCCCTCACATCATCCCTGTAATCTGTAAAATCAACAGCTAGTCTGGATCTTTCACATGAGTTAGTCATATGTGGGTTAGATTTAGGGGAAAAAAAAGCTATCGAAACAAAGATAAAATGAAAATAATTGAGACCCAGAACTTGACACAAGATATTTAACATCTGAGTATCTTCACAACTGAAAGTTATACAATATTGTTTTTCTTCCTCCCACACTATGATTTTACTATATCCTCTGAGCTGTTTGGATACAATTCCTCTAGCTTATCTCATTCCTGTTAGAGGCCCTGGATCCTACTCACATCCCCAGGCTTGTCTCTGTATTTTATCCATGGACTGCCTCGTGCCAATCACACAAATCTCTCAATAACAGAGACACACACTAAGGAATTCCCTTCATGAAAGCTCCTCATTGCAGTCTGCTTCACCCTTCTAATGTTGCTCATTCAGTATTGCCTTCACAGGGCACAGTTTGAATCAGAGCTGGGGAGATGCCTGTTGCTTTGAGCAGTTCTGGACTCCTGCATCCCTACGTTCTTGTTGAGAATCTAAAATGAGAAGATAATTGGAAAAACAGCAACTATGACCACCACCACCTCCTCCTCCTTGCATCTTCCTCCTTCATGACCACAGTACTGAGCTCTCAGACCATCCAGGGACAGAAATTTTAGGCTGACACAGTGGTGCTGGTGTTGGAGAGGACACTGAGAAAGGCCTTCAGAGGGCAGCCAGCAGGCCCCAAATTCCCGGGGCACGTGATGTTCTTCTGAGGACCTGGTCTTTGATGGCCTGTAACCTGTCTCTTCCAGCTGGTAACTGCAAGCACGTGCTACATCACGGCAAGAAGTTGTTCCTGTCACTGAGGGAAAGTAAGAAGGTTAGAAGGTAAGAATGTAAGAGGTGCTATCACATCACATCACATCACATCACATCGATCACATCACATCAAATACATCACATCAATCACATTTATCCTATTTAGTTCTTCTGCAAGTTACTGGTCCAAAGATGAAAAGGAAAAGATGAAACTCATATTAGGTTCCTAAAAGCCTAAACAGAAGGAAGATTTTATCATAAAATCTGTGGCAGATTGTGCCTAAGAGTGTACAGGCTGTGTTTCAAGGGCTCACCCCATTGCTGAGGATCACACCATAGTCTCAAGATCCCTATGCCAGCTACTACCTATTCCAGGGAGGAATTCATCTGCACCACTGCAGCATGCAACACAGGTTCTCTTTGTTGATGCTCAGAAAAGTTGCTTACAGTGTTTGAAAATGTTTCCAGAGGAAGTTGCAAATGTTCTCAGGTGTGCAGGAGTTGCAAATGTTCTCAGGTGTGCAGGCAGTGCAAAGGTGCTACATCCAAAGTGCTAAGTATCCAAGCCCCTTCCTGACACCAGTGGAGCAGAGGGCTGTGTACCTGTTTAAAAGCAGGTAACTTCTTTGGGTACTTTGGCTAAGGATGGAGGCAGCAGAGATGATCACCAGTGTTTGAAAACCATTAAATTATTAAAAGCAAATATAGGATGTGTTTAGACAATAAATTGTTCCAGACCTGTATTTCTGACTGCTTGATATGAAAAATATGCAAACAAAAAAATACATGTTTGTGGAAATCTCAGGGTGAAAACATACAATGGCTCCATGTGTTCTTTTTGAAATGTAACTAAAATTAGTGTTTTCTGGCAGCTAAGGTAGGCCCTGAACTCTGACACATAAGAAATGCTTAGTTCATATTTTAAAATGGGGATTTTAATACTCTGTGGTACCGTTCTTACATTTTTATTAATGCATAATACTTTCTCTGCTATTGAGCATTTTATCAGAGACATTACACTGTGCAACAGCTTAAGCGGCTCTGTAGTTAACATGGTTTCTGTTTTAATATGCCTCGTTTTAAGAACACAAAACACTCAGCTCCTCCTTTTTCTGTCCTTTTTGCAAGCTACCAGCCCCCAAAATCATAGAAGAGTTTTTATGCAGTGTGGTTTGGGAAAAACTAGCGTGAAGGAGGTTGGAGGCCACCGGGAAACGTTAATAGTTCTCTTCAGTTGTGTTTTATTTTAACTGTTAGACCCTAATGAGAGCACTGCTGTGAAATTTTGGATACAGTTTTGACAAGGCTGCACTGATCCATCAATGAGGCCTCCTTGCTGAAATGAACACCTCCAGTAAGCTTTTAATGGCCTTTGTAAACAAACAGAATAATTCCCACTAACTGCAGAAATGAGTTCCATATTTATTTATTTTACTTCACAGTTCCTATTAAGTTGATTTAATAAAATTCAGCACATAATGTTTTTTTAAAACAGACCTTAAATAAACTAGAGCTGGGTACTGAACTCTGCATGGTGCTGCCAGTATTAATGGGTTCAAAAGAGGCCATAACGCTCCAGCGATCCCTGTGTGGTGAGACTGACACTCCATGAGAAAATAAAATGGTTTTAGGGTGTCTAATACCTGACTGAAATAGAGCGATCACATAGTAGCCAGTGTGGGAGCTGATTAGCTGATGGCTCAAGACCTTTGGCTCACACAGGTATCCTGCATCCCCACAGCTCTGTGTTTGGACCTTCCTCAGCCGACTCTCAGGTCTTTCTGCTTTCTTACTCCCTCACCTCAGGGTCACAGTTAGGACACACAGACCCCTTATCAGCCCCTGTCTTGTGTTTGCTTATAACAGAAGGCGTGAAAAACTGGTTTGTGTCTTAAATCAGGATATTAACATAATTTCTGAGAGCAGCAGATATTCTTGAGGGGAACCTGTGACTCCCTTCATTTCTCAAGATCTCTTCCAAGGGAGAGAAGAAATGTGAAGATGATGATTTAACTGTTCATGGTGAAAGAGGAAGACAAAGGGAACAACCCGGTGAATTTTAGGTACTCTGAGAAGACATTCAGGATCCAGAAATAGAGCCAGTGCCAGTAATCCAAGGAAAGCTCTTTGATGGGTAGGCTTCTTGCTGGTCTGGACTTCATACATTTTTTTTTTCTTTTTTTGCTATTTTTTTCTTGTCATGTTGCCAAGTCTGAACCCTTCTTTGTGGGGTCTTACCAGAGTATTTGGCTGTAGGAGAAGTTATGGAACAAACTAAAAAAATACTCAATCAGAAATCATTGAGGCTGGGCCATAATCAGGTGAAGTCAGAGATAAAATAGTTGAATTACTAAGGGTTCAGTGAAACCTCTTGTTTAAAATCGTACTAGTCCTTTAAGATTAGAACGAGGCACATGTGATTCTGACTTCTAGGAGAGCTTTGTGAGATATTGAAGAAATACGGGTCTAGAAGAATCATGTCCAAGGTGTCCAGTTGAAGGACCCCTTGCAACATGTGATTTCCTGGAGAAGAATTAATAACAATTTTATACATGGAAGTCCTGCCTGAAAAACCAGTTAGAGTCTTCTGAAGATGTCAGCAAGCTTATGATGATTTGCCTGATGAATGTGTTGTATTTTCAAAAGGTTTTCAGCAAAATCTCTCATTTGGAACTTTAAGTGCCACACAGTGCAGTGGTGTAAAAGCAGAGCTATTTAATGGCTGAATGGCTATTTACAGTGTAGGAAGAGAAAGGTAAGAGCAAATGTTCAATTTTTACAGTAGAGTGAGATTATCAAGGCTTTTTCTCAGGAGTCTGTGACAGCAGGTGAGCTGTAAAACATATCAATAAGCAAACTCGAAACAAGGTGGCAAATGATGATTCAGGCTGAAGTTGGTAAATTATTCTTAGTAGCAAGGATTGTGTGTGTTTGTCTTATGCCCTTGCTCTGTGTAGATTATTGAGTTGTATTATTTTGTTCCTCATCTCCTTACTCTTTCACATTTAAATAAGAGCAACTAATAGGTACTATAGCATGATGAGCAGCGATCATGGACTATTCATAAAACCACTCTCCATATAGTGCCTCAGTTCTTATGGGTTGAACTGTGGGTGATGGGACTGGCTATGGGTCTGGTTGAGTTTTTGATACTCATTGTTCAGTTATTTTGTCCTTCTTTTCCTTACAAATGCCATGTAAGACACGGAAAGTAAGAAGAATCCAGGTTAGTAAAGCAGCAGCCTTTTTCTTCGCCTTCAAGATGCCGATCAGCTCTGCAGAGGGGGACGTGTGCTGAATGGTCTTGCTGGCTGACAGGAAAACTTTAGAGCAAAGAAAGTCACCAGAGACCAGCTCTCAGATGACTTCAGCAACTGTCTTTCCCCCATGAACTGGCTGGTGGTCTTCCTCACCAACCATTGCCTAGATTTCTGTGTACTTTTCCTTTCCTTTTCTCTTCCTATTCTTTATCCCACACTGCAAAACACAGTCTTTTGTAGCCAGAACTTGTTTCTCTGTTACCTTTCTAAGACATGATGTCTAGTGAAACAGTCAGTCACACTTATGCTTTAAAGATTTACTGAAAGCCTATTGGACTGTACATGATGTGTATTAATCAGGAAGCAGTGCTGCCCACACACTGAAGCCACCTACCATGCCATAATACTCAGTTCAGCTACTTTAAGGTAATAAACCTTCAGTGTCACAGCATGAGCCAAACTTCTGCCTCAGGAAGAGCTTAGGAGAATGAAGACACTAAGCTAAGGGCTAAATGAGAAGGTGAGAAAAAAGGTGTATGAGGAGCTTTCACAAATAACCTATACACTATGAGAAGAGGCTTTTAAAGGCATGATCTTACTGATGCTGGTACATTTAGATTGCTATACCAGATAAGCAGTGAAATATTCATGTCCTCAGCTGACACTCTGATGCTGGAAAGCCTCCCTGGAATGGGCAGAAAATGACTTTTTTTGGCTTAACTCAGCAAGGTCTGACCTATGGGCAATGGGATGAGCCTATCTGGCACACTGCCTTTTCCCTGAAGCAGTGAACAACTCCTTGAACAGTGTGTTCAGCCCACACAACTGAATACCCTCTTTTTGCCCACAAGCAGCTGGTGCTGGCAAGGATTGAAGGTAACAACTATATTCTGCCTGAGGTGCAGGGAGAAGAGTGGGAAGCATGTCTCCCAAAAGGGGTTGCTCCAGCCACCACACCCAAATACTGACCTATCAAACTTGTAGCATGGAGTTGTCTAGCATCATGGCTGTGTGACTAGGCAGTGACTAGGCAAGACCATCTAGATTGTAACACCTGTGTTACCCATACACAGGGAGACACATGAGCTCTTCTTGGTGAAGAACAGAGGGGCATATGGACAACATGTTTTTTTTCCATTTCTACCACTGGGTTTTTCAGTCATATTTAGGCAAGCTACTTCATTTTTTTCCCACTGTAAAATAAGACTAATAATGCCAGGCTGCCTCACAGGGAAAAAAAAATCTGGTACTTGTAAACCACTGAAAACCCCTTTATAACAAATGCTGTGGAGAGGCAAGGCAGGAATAACAGCTGACTGTGGTTCAGTACCTACAGATGTCCCCTCATTTGTGCCTACTGGGCACCTGAAAGATTGGTGGGAACTGCCCATGAGGATTACTGGCTTATTGCAGGGCCAGTGCCAGCTCCAGGGAGAAGGTGTCAAACAGGGTGCAGCGGCCACCTTAGGGGTTCAGGACACCCAGGAAGTTTTCTCAATTGAATTTTAAGAGGCAATTTTCTTCCTGCTTACTTTAGGTTTATGTAGGGTTTATTTATATACTCCTGTCAGTGCTGAGAGTGCCCTGTGACTCTGATTTTCTGACCCATGCCAGAAAACCCTCCTCCTCCTCCTCCTCCTCCAAAAGTCATTGAAGCCCTTTCTCAAAGCTGAGTAGGTTTGAAGTGCTTTCCTGAGTAAGGACGGTCTTCCAGCTGAAGCAGATTCATGAATTGGGGCCAGGATTCTGCATTTCTCGAGGGTGATGGTCACAAAGAGGCATTTCAGGGCTTGAAGGGAAGATTTACAAGCATGGTTCTGAGAAGGGAGCACAGGCAGTTCACTGCGGGCTGCACAAAAAAAGTCAGCCCCGCTTGTGTTTAAACTGGACCGCTCAAAATGAAGGCATTGTGCATGCCGCCAGTAAACAAAGAAAGAGATATCTGGAAGTGATAAAGCTCGGATTGATAAAAACTTCCCTTCTTCTAGACGGAGGCCACACATACTCTAAATAAAATGTGCCACTTAGGAGATGATTTGTGTTGATAAGTCTCGAGTGCATTGTTTTTCCAAATGTTCTCCCCCAGTTGGGAATTTCACACTTGGGCGGGCTCCAGCCGTGGCCTCAAGAAGCGCCAGCCTCCTTCCCTGACCTGACCTGCTGTTGTTTATACTGCTGTTTACACATTTCTAAACAAGCTATGCAAATGATCTCTAATTACTTTCGCTCACGGCAGCTGCGGGCGGTGGTGTGGAGAGTCAGGCAAGCGCTGAAGCATTGCCAGTGTTGTGCTGTTTGTTGACACAGAGCTCTCCCTGCTGCAGCAGCGGGTCAAAGCGGGGGTTATGGCATGGCTAATCGTAGCTGGGGGCACAGCCCCACAAGGCTGGGGTCATACTGTAAACAGCCAAAGGGATAAATCACCTGGGTAAGAATCAGCTTTCCAGAGACTTGCTCCAACCATGAGACACACCTTGGAGGCATCCTTGGTCTATTATAGCGCTCGGGTTTGGAGCCATACGTGTGCATCTCCATGGAATCAGAGCTGTTTTGATAGGAACTTAGCTTGGATGTAATCTGGATGTGATACTACATCTCCCTTCCCTTTGAGGCCAGAGCTTTCAAGATTTAAACAGCAGTATGCTTTAGATTGTGATACCACTCTAAGTTATATCATTCATTTTATGCCCTTACTAAACACATGATTCAGAAGAATCTATATGGTCTTCATGCCCCAAACATATTTAACAGACAACTCATACAGTTGCTCTGAAGAGGAGACAAAAAGTTTCTAGATAGAGTATTATTTCTGGTTTATTGACAAATAAATTTTCTTTGAGAAATGGTTTAATTAGTGCCTTGGAAATGTAAGTAAGCTTGAGATAAATTATGAGGGTGTTGCCCTCTCTGATTTACTCTGTTTGAAAACCTTGAGGACCTTCAGCCTCCCTGGACTTTAAAATACTAGCATTTGTTTCCATTAAAGCCATATTTTTAAAGCTTGGACAGGGTGCAGGAGTGCTGATTTCCCTTGATTAGCCACAGATATCTCACAAGAAAAATAAAGTTCCTGAAACTGTTTTTTTCATGGTTTTCACTAAAAAAAAAAAAAAGTACACCTCATTGCTTCCTTGCTGCTCCATCCCCTAACGTTCTCAATAACAATACTGCAACACAGAGTTGTGGATCTGAAAGTTTGTGAAGGGATGTGTACCTCAAAGGGTGGCCAAAGCACCAATAGCTTGTAGCTAACTTGTAGTCCACTGAGGCCTATAAGTTAGGTACCCAACTCCCCCCATGAAATCCATTCCTCACTAACAGTATTTCACACATTGGTTGATGACACTGATTGCAGCAGACATTGGATTTCTATTTATTTACTAACATGCTTGAAACTGCAAAGGCAAACATAGGATGGTTCACAGAAGTGCTTTCAGAATTTGAAACTACACCATTTAATGACAACAAGCAAAACCTACAGCCAGAAAGTTGGCCACTCCAGCAAAGCTGAAGCATTTTCATGCTATTTTCATAATCTTTGGGAGAAACACCATACATGGCCTGCTCTCTGTGCCAGACACTGCTATACATGTATTGAAGAAACAAGAAGTCTATTAGCCTGGGATAGCCAGCAGTATAGTACTTACTTGGGGAGGAGGGTCAAGAGATCAACCCAGAGTACTTATTATCCCAGACCCTGAGCCAATCTGTCTATCCTTGGACACGTAATTTTAGCATTAGATAATATGTGCAATGTGTTTTAAAGAAAGTACTATATGTAAGCTGTTTATTAAGCAAACTGTATGCTGAGCAAGGCCAGTATATTCGCTGCTACTGAAGTACAGACATGCACAGATGCTACAAATGCAGCAACATCCCTGCAGTTACTGCAGTGCAAATGAAGGAGAGCTTAATTCTGGTATACTGGTGATGCCAGCACAGGTGCTGTGTCAGCAATGGCAAGGACACTTAGAGAAAGAAGAATATGCTTGATCTTCAGACCCACACTGGATGAGCATGGCTGACAGCTAGAAAAGTGGGGGTTTGGGGTCTGGATCTGTTCTTCCCATTCTGAGAGAGCTCTTATCTGAAGAGGAACTGGGACACAGGCATGAGCATCCCACGCTGATGTATTTGGTTCCCCTTCGAAGGGTGCTCACAGCCTGCCATGGCAAAGGTCCCTGCTTTGCCAAGGGGATGTCTCTTCCTTCCCTGGAGGGCCCACAGGCACACCTCTGCCTGCCGAGCAGCTGTTGTTGGCAAGCTCCAATTCACTCCAGTCACTTCCTCTCCCTGCTTTTGGTCCATCTCCCCTCCCCAGCGTGCAGGCTTCCCACAGCAGCTGGCTGACCTCTCCCACCACTGGAAGGTGTTATCAACCCTATGAGGAGTGGGATTGCCAGATATGGGGCTCATCCCACTGATTCAAGGAGGCAGATCTATCTTAACACTTATCTCCCTGTTAAAGCCTCCTCCCTCTCTGACAGTTATTTCTAAGCCTGTACTTCATACTCATCACCAGCACCAGGAGTGAACCTTTCCACAGACAGATAAGTGGCACCAAATTAAAGAGCATTAAATGGATGTCTTTCCATATTTAAAGAGCCAGTAGCAATCTGTACATCCCGGGCATGCCAGAGATGGTAAAATCTAATCACTTTCCATGCTTTAAATGCTGTGTAAACATGAGGTAATTGTTCTTATATGTGAAAAATGATGTGTCTCATGTCAAGAATGTATCAAGACTGAATTTTTAGCTCTGTGAAATATTATTGAGCCCAGCCCCTGCTCAGCAAATCTCTCCAGACTCAAATAAGTCACTAAAGCAAATAAGTACGTCCTTATTTATGAGACTGAGAGTTTATCTTGATTAGATATAAAGGATGTAAATAATGGCTCTCTTGTAGACAACTTCTAACATAAAAGAAATAAACTATATATCTATCTGTTTTCAGTATATCTAAAATACACTCATCAGTCACTGCAAAACACTTAATGCTCTTGATAAATGAAATGCATGCAGTTAATCTCATCAATTTGGCCCCTAAAAACTAAAAATCCATCTTTTCTGCTTTTTTTAAGAAAGGAAATAAAGCAAAATCCACCGTTATTTGCAAAGTATAATCTGTTAACATCAAAGCTAATGGTTTACTGAATGGTTTTTCAAACCACTGATTTGAGGTTTTACATGTCTGCAACCATTTCTTCAGCAATTATTAAGATAAAGTAATAGGAGAACAGAGTTTAGTATTTCATCAGTGCTAAGGGAATAACTAATAACACCAGACTCAGATCCCAGGCATGATGCGGGCAAGGCTGGTGGGTTTCTCCACCTTAACACTCAACCTTTGGGGACCAGATGTCTAGCAAAAGACATCAAATAAAACAATAGTAAGGACAAGGGAGAAGAGATTGAGAGCACAGTTCTTTTATTGTGCTACATTTATCTCTGACTTGTTTCATTATGAAGTTTTCTTGATGAAAATTTCCAGTCATGATTATTGAGCTAACATCAACTCTATGTCACATGGGTAAAAATTAGCCCTCAAGATAAACTGTTTTATAATCAGAAACAGGTGAAAAGTAACCAGTGCATTCACAGTCTTCAGTACATCATTGACTGTGTGGCCTTTACACCCCTTCCCCAGTGAAATTGAGGCTCAAGTGCAGCCCAGGTGAATGCAATAAGGCCCTCTTTCCTCTGTACTGTAATCTTGTTTGTTCTTTCTAAGCATTTTTTTCTCCCCATGGTGTCAGTGGAGGGTTCTATGAGAGTTTTACTGTCAGGTATCATCATCTGTGAAAGACGTCATTGTCCTCATTATAAGGGACAGATATAAAAAAATTAAATAAAATACTGCTGGAGTTATCCTTGGAAAGGCTACCAGCTTCCATCTGCAGTGCAATAGAACCTTATCTTTGGTACCAAACTGCCTGCAGTTTCTGGTATATAGTAATCCATCACCCACAATATTGCATTTCTACCTTGCACAGTGTAGACCACAGTTTTGAATTTAGCAGTTCCTTCATAAAGGCTTTCTTCAGAAAGTCCATAACTCCTGGCTGACAAAAATCTTCCAGACATCCATCCAATGTTTATATCAGGGATACAGCAGAACACCAAACAAATAGTTCTGGTGGTTAAGGAACATCACTGTGAAACGTCACAGCATTACCATAGACCAAAATGTGTGTTGTCAGGGCTGCCAGCTACTAGAACCTGGTAAGCTTTTACACAGCTAAAAAAAAATAGTTCCCTCCCATCACAAATCTCTCATGCAGAGGAAGAAGAGTTAAGTCTCTCTGTAGTTTTCTCTTTGTTAAAATAGGGCTCATGAATTTATCTAGACTCTTTCAGAAAGTCTGTTTTTCCAGATTCTCTCTCTTCTCTGCTGTGAGGCTTATGAATTTTGTCAAAATCCTCTTATAAAACTGAAAATTTTGATCTGAGGTCACATAAGCAGGTTTGCTAATAGTCCAGGTGTCATTTTAAGAACCTGATTGCGGGGAAGCACAGTATTTCCTCTCTCTCATATAAACATGAACAAAACTCAGAAATTCAACCTTGCAGAATGTCCAGGTGTTACAGTCAGTGAATGTAAAAAATTAATTTCCTCTGGTGGCGTTTCCTAGCCTCCATGTGGCCAGAAGGAATTTTCCTCCTCTCATTCCCTCATCTTCCGTCCTTTTCTGCCTCTGTGCTGAAAGGCTTCAGCCCTTCAGTTTCATGAATCTTCTGCAAACTGAGGGAAAATGTATTGGTTCTTAAAACACTATCTCAGAGGCACAGGCACCTGCAGGTACCTCATGGAGATCTCTCAGCCTCTCTGTGGGGCTGCTCAAGAGCTTCAGCCTCTCACAGTACACTACCATCCAAAACTGTCCTCTGTGCTGTCAGTGACCCATCCTACAATGGGAGCAAGGTGGAACAAGTCACTTGAACTTCCGAGAAGTCAGCACTGGTCCTTCTGCTTGTTTCCCCTTTATGAATACAAAATACTCTCAAATACAGGTTTTTGTCTTCATTTTGAGCTTCAGTAGTCTCAAATCCAATAAACCTTTACTTTTTATCTCAGCAGTAGATACAGAACAAACTGTTAAATGCTGTCTGAGTTGTACTTGGCATATAAGAAACATGTTACCTTTGGCCTGAATAATTTTTAAAAAGTATGGAGAGTGAGTATAAGAGCCACAGGAATTATTTTCTGCACATAGTTTTTAAGATATATGAATGGGGTGGAGCTTAAATCCCTGAGATTTTGGAGCTTATGGTTCAGGAAACCATATTTAATGTGGTCATAAATAAAGCAAGAAAAATATCAACTTAACTGTGACATGTACCTTTATGTGGGTATAATATGGAATTCTAATTAGAATTAATGCAGTAATAAACCAATCCACCCTTAATGGCAAAGCAAAGCAACACCACCACCCCCTTTCCTGCTGCTTTAATGGCATTCTGAATCCCACAAATAAAACTGGCGAAAATTGACATCCTGTTCTTACGCTGCTGAAAACTCTAGTTGAGGATTATTGCAGTTTCTTATTGTTTCAAGACTCATTCCAAGTTACACTTTATCACACTGAATAGCAGGTATTTCAGGACTTTTAGTATACCAAAGAGCATTGCAATCAATAATCAGCACAGGCAAAGAAAAGGCATCAACCGACAGTCCATAGCCAG
This sequence comes from Lophotriccus pileatus, assembly GCA_035583135.1. NCBI lineage: Eukaryota > Metazoa > Chordata > Aves > Passeriformes > Tyrannidae > Lophotriccus > Lophotriccus pileatus. The sequence goes on along the minus strand of JAWWES010000115.1, from coordinate 80,340,075 downwards.
GTCTGTGCTGACTCTTCCCTCCACTCCTACATTGCAGGATCAAACACACAGAAATCTTCCACTGTGAGACCTCACTTCATAGCTCTGCATACATGGGGAAAGGTATGCATGGGCTCTATACCCAAATGCAGAATAAGTGCTCTGCAGCAGCAGCCCCACAGAAAATTGTGGTATTCATTGTCTGGTAGAGATGGTAGGGCACATTAATGAAGCCTGCTGAACCCTCTCTTTCCAACAGTGGGAAAAATAACTAAGCAGACATCAGCAGGATCAAAATACACCATAACTAGAATAGAAACATCATTAGGATACCTAGTCCAGCAGGTGCGAATGTGGGATCACTTCTGCTGGCAGATACACCAGTTGTGACTCTAAAATCCTGAAAGCTGAGAGCTTTCTATCTAAGTGTCTTCCTACAACCCATTTTCTTCAGCCAGCATGCAAATTTCTTCAAACTTTTGTCCTCTGGGAATGTCTAAAATGTCAGTATTTATTGAGGGTCTGCTTTTTGAGAGGAACGATAAGAACCTAGGGCTTACCACCAACAAAAGAACAGTATCTTCCAGCATTTGCCTTTTTCCCAGCAGTGGGTTATAGAATAGCTGTCTATAGATTCAGTTCAATGATCATTTATATTTAAAGCAAAAATTTTATCCCATTTCTTAATTATTCTTGAAGTGTAAATCTTCTTAAATACTATACTATTGAGCAGTAATTTATTTTCCAGCTGGATGCAACCTTTCTAAAACTTGAAAGATTAGTAAGTTCAAAGGAGAATCATAAAACTATAGAAAGGCAGGCTCAATGGTACTGGTATCACTTCTGACAGATCTTGGTCTAATACATTCTTAAAGACATGAAGAATACAACCTCCACAGGCAACCACTTTCTGTGCTTCTTGGCATTACTCTTGGAAAGGTTTCTTCCAATTTCTGATCAGATTCTTTCTTCCTGGAGTACAAGCCCATTGAAATGCGTGGGCATAGAGAACAGATTGCACCCTTCCTCTTTGTAACAGCCCTTTTTATACTTGATATACAATTTGGTGTGATTTTATGGGACTGTGTGTTCAGTGGGTACTTATAGTTAAAATGATAGTCATTTGAAGTCACTGGGTGAAAAACAAACGAAGAACAAATGCACATTTGTTTGCAAACAAAGATAGTGAAGATAAAACTGAGAATCTACCATATGTTTTCACCAGCTGGAATTCATTCAACATTTTGTTAGTTCTGCTCTTAAAGGCCTTGTGAAGCTTACTTTTGAGGTCCTTCTCACAGGCTAGGTCACCGGCAAGAAGTCCTCAATTTATGAATGGCATACTGAAAAAGAGGTCTCCATCAGTCGTCTTAGAGGGGAATATCACTAATGTGTTTCCCATTCTCTGGGCTGAAACCTCCAGCACAGTGTTTTTCTTCTTCACTTGCAAGTATTCTCCTGTGGTGGACTGAGAGAGTCCCAGTGAGACAACAGGATTCTTGCAGCAGGTTTTGGAAGTGCTTCTTTCCAAGTGTCAGGCTTCTTAAAGCATTGTGGAAAATCCGAAGTTGTCTGGTAGGGGACTAATTAAGACTAGTCAAACAGGATGTGGAGAATAGCATGAAAGGGCTTGAGAGGCTCTGGTCTAAGACTGTGTCTGCACTGTGTTACTCTGTGCGGTACAGATTTATTCTTGTAATTCTTTTCATCACTGGAAAAAAAACACAGGACAAAGAAAGAAGCAGCCAAAATAGAGCCAGAACTTTTTTTTGAGCAAATTGAGAAAAAATTGCCTTTGTATACACACAATTAATATCAAACCCAAACTGTTTACATGAAATTGATGGAACTGGAGTTCTATGAAAGAGTGAATTCCTGCTCTGAATCAATCTAAATTCGGTTTAGGGGATTTTGGCTCAGGACTGCAAAGGTTAAATTACAGCATATAACACAGTATGTCTGCAAGGTTAGTGCTGCTCAGAAATGACAGCATAATGTGTACAGACACTGTATATGTGAAAGAAAGAGAATCCCTGCATTGCCTGGGCCAGCTTTAAGTATTCAGCAATGTTATAGCAAAGTAACTCAATACTCAGTAAAAGATGGTGGTGTTTTGAGTTTGCTGCCGAGAAGTTTGTGCAGGGGAACAGTTTTGTTGTCTGTGCAGTGCTCTGAATTAGAAGATGTGTCATATAACACTTATCTTAGATAGTGTGGGGGCAGTCAGTGAATGGTAACTGTGTTCTCCTGAAACAACAAGGATGTCATGTAGCACTTTTGGAGAGATAAGTGAACGTTTGGACTGGGAAGGGTATGCAAAGGATACCAAAGTTCAGCAGCTAATTAGAGTGTTATCACTTGAAAAGTAACATAACTGAATGAATGAAGTCATGGAATCTAGGGAAAAAACTTGTCATTTGTTAAATTGTATTACGGTGTACATGAACCATACGATGGTGACATTCTCCGGAATGCAATGTAGCAGAAATGGGACAAACAGAGGTTTAGTTTAGATACTGAATTAGAGCATCTCTAAATGTGCATGACCCTTATTAGCTGGTCATATGCACATCATCATGTTATCGGAAGGAAATCAAAGCTCCAAGTAAAATTCCAGTAGATGAAGCTTATAATTTGGGAACATGAAGTCATCCTGACATACTATTTGCCCAACAATTTTTTGAAATCTTACTAAGGGGTTTACTTAGTGAAATTATCATTTCTTCTTTAGAAGGAAGCAAAAGGTAGATATACAGTTTAACACAGAATTTTCCTTTTAAAGCTAGGTCACATTTTACCCCATCCCAGCCTGGGTCTTAATCCAGTAGTTTGCAAGATATGCAGGTGAGCTAAGTGGGCAAAAGATTGATTTTCAGTCTGTTTGAGTTAGCTTGATGCAACTGAAAAAAACCTCCATACAGAGGAAGGCAAGCTCATCTGAAGCCATTCTGGCTGTGCGTGGGAGGGAGGCCCACTGGAGCAGGATCTGGCAGCTCTCTGTGAAAGGCTAGGAGAGCAGAGACACTTAATTTCTCAAAAAAAATTAGGGTTACCCAGTAAATCACATAACCTTGCACTGTCCAGAAATGTAACATGAACGTGGTGATAGAATAATCACTGCAGCCCACTGACGTAAACAGGACGACATACTGGGACACAGCAACGCTCTGAAGCACGGGATGCAGAAAAACGACTCCGTGCAAGGGGAAAATGAATGGCTGGAGTCTTATCTCGTGTGATAAGAAGCATTTACTTCTGAAGAAACTATTAAAGGACCAATTCCCTAGGATGCACTTAGTTAGGGAGTACTAATTTGGCAATTATTTGTAGTGAAGAATGTGGCCACTAATGGGCCAGTTTTGGTGCCTTTGGAGAAATCTAATAATGGTTGGACGGGAGATGTGAAGCAAGACATGGAAAGATGCAGCTGGTAGTGTGACCTTACCGGGCAGTTTTACAAATCACACAGTAAACATATGAAACACTCAAGTGGTCACCCTGCTGCTGTTATGAAAGAGGTATTTTTCAAATATGTTTGAGAAACTCAAAATAATCTTCCCTCAGGTCGAAGTATTTCCCATTTGTAGGAACACATATTCTTTAGGAATGCTTTCTATTCAAGTGCAGAGGCTTTCTCTGCGATACTTGTCCAGTGCAATGGTCATTCCTTTTCCTGATGTTTTACTGTTTAAGTCTCCAGGCAGAAAAATGTTACAATGCCTCCACAGCCAGTTGTCAAGCAGATATTGTATCAATTCACAGAAAACAAAATCAAGAGGTGCATTTTCAAGCTAACAGTCAAAAATACCCTCACCTGCTGACTGTGTCTATGCCTATTGAAGTTAAAGATGTCTCTTGCTAGCAATGCTGTCTGCCTCAGACAATGACCAATTGAAAATAAGTTTGTGCAAAACACAGATCAGACAGGATATGGGACAGCTGGGATTCTTTTAATAAATTGTTCATGACAAAAGGCTGGACCACCTTTAAGTCATCCCATGATGTGCTGGATATTTGCTGTGAGTAGTAGAGAAATTAAAGCAAAGATAAATGGTGAAAATATAAATTAAAGAAATATAAAGAAAACAAGTGGCTGTAATTGATACACACTGTTCTAGACTTTACTTAGTTATCTATTCTTACCTACTTAAATGAAGAAATGGGAAGAGACCAACATATTGGTGCAGAATTCTTCAGGCAAACTCCTAACATAATATGTGCCTGTTGGATCCAAATTGTTGTCCAAAAAAATACTTAGACAATAAAAACATGGAATGTGAACTACGGCAATAAACGTGTAAAGATACAGTGTGTGGCTTAAATCTTTCCACATTATTAAAAGTCGAAGTCATCCAACAGTACGTTTTCAAACTCTTTTGCTCTGTGATTTATTACCAAGGCTATCATAATCAATTACTTTTAATTAATAGAAGATGGAAACATTAATTGGTCCTATTTAAGTTTGATTGTATTAAATGATTCTACCAGTGATCAAAAATGTATTTCGAAAGGGAGTTTAGGCTAATATATCAGCAAATGAGGCGCTATAAACATGATTAATATGCACATTAGACTTTTCTTATCACTTTTTGTTGGCAGTTTTTATCCGGTCACAGCTGAAATTCCATTGAGTTCTTTCTCCTTTTGTATAAAATACAGATTATGTGGAGACAGCCGTCTGAGCAACTGGAGTTTCATCTTGTATGGCCATTAATTATTATTGCTCCTTTAGTATTTCTTATCTATCACAGAGATGTAGGACTGTATTTTTATAGACATTTGCAGTTAGGAAAAAAACAGGCTTTTGTGTGATGGCGCCTCTGCATATTTTTATTGCAGAAAGGATCGACAACACATTTTGCACATCCATGAAAGGGCAGAATAAGATGTTTACAGCTGTCATCATCATGGAGGTATGCAATTTTGGTAATACACCAGGGAAGTTGCTGGACAATATATGCTGCATTTGTTGCAACGTTTTGACTTGGAGCTCTTTTTTTAATACATCTAGAATTATGTTGTGTTTACTTCAAGGGAATAATATGCAATATAAAACTTTTCACTGACTTGTCCCTGCAGTTGGGGAAACTTAAGAATACATTGCTTTCCTGTCAGTTTGCTAATGTGAAAGTGTTGTTCTGCACTGTGCTCAGCTTCATTTTATTATTTTGATTACTTCTCACTCCTCACAGCAGAAAAATTTTCATTCGCTTCCAATTCAAGAACAGAAGTGTTGGGACAGATACCTGTTGATATCACAGACACCTCAAACACCCCACCACCATCACTGCCATGAGAGAATCAGATGCAGAACTAAGGTGATTTCAGAACTCAAGTTCCACTGCTCCCAGTGAGAATTCCTCTGCAGATCTCATTGCTCCAAGAGACCCAAGCCTTCTTGTTTCTAGCTCAAGGCTGCCTATCACCAGTGTAACACCCTACTCGTCCTAGGGCCAACATTTAACCAATGAGGGTAATATCCTTCTCAGTCTCTTTTACCAAACTGTGTTCAGTGCAGTGTAGACTTCTTTAGCCGAGCCTGGGCTGCAAGCAGCAGCACATGCAATACACAGAGGGAGACCTGGACTCCAGTATACACTGTTTCTGTCTGAACCCACAGTTGACAGATGTTAGTAATTGTTTGAACAGTTGTTTACACACTTCAAATTTTTGGCACAACCATATTGTGTTGATGAGTCATACTCATCTGGTGTCCTAATAGCCAGGCAAACTCTCCTCTTCAGCTGTTCCCTGCTTATATTAGAAATTATTATTAGCATGCACAAGACTTCTTCACCGTTTCATTTTTCTCTGCTCTAAAGGCCACCCTGTTTACCTTATGTATATTTTGATTCCTCTCTGTATTAGTGGTTCCTCCTGACTCTGTGTGCTCTGCTCATCTCCTTGGCATACACCGCATTTTTGTGCCAAAACTATTGAACATAATTGAGCAAGAACAGCTCCAAAACTGGCAGAAGCTTATCAGCACCTTCCTCTGGCTTGCTAGACCTTCCTCCCCTCACAGCTCCTCCCACACCCTCCAGTTTTCACTCAGTTCTGTCTGAGGGATAACTGAGTATTTCTGGTGTTCCTGTGAAAGAAATACACAGTGAAGTCTGGATAGTTATGGAGGTATTGCTCCAGTTTTAAATCAGTATAGATGTTTCCCTTTGCTCTGAAGAGAGAATCATTGTCAGCTATGTTCATTCAACTGAGGGAAGGCAAGGCAAGGCAAGGCAAGGCAAGGCAAGGCAAGGCAAGGCAAGGCAAGGGGGGAAGCCTTTTTTCTAGAATCTGACCGAGAATGCATTTTCCCACTCTTTTCTGTAGTGGATATTTGCAGTAAATAGTGGCTCTTTTTCTAAATTTAATTCAATTTCTTGAAGCAATACCTTGGACAGAATTTCCATCTGCTCTGGTGAAGACTTAGGGTGAGATTGGAGAAGGATGAGAGCTTGGAAGCTGATGGCATCATGCTGTGGGGGTTGTTCTGATTGCACCCAGTGGAACAGAGGGTGCATGACAGAGCATGCAAGGGCCCCCAGGACCCACTGCTGGATGCTGCTCATAGAAGGGGCCTGTGCAACCAAAAAGAGACCAGCAGATCTCTGCAGGATCACTGTCCACAGCAGTCAGGCTCTGTCCCAGTCCCAGCATGCGAACCTCCACCCTGATGCTCAGCACTCTGCTTCATGGGTGTCGACAGTTACTTATTAATAAAACTATTTTGGAATAGTTATTCCAAATAGTTATTCCACCACAAATTTATCCTATGTCTTTTTCAGGAAAAAAAGCCTGCATAGACAAGCTGTAACAAGATATAGTTGGCTTGCTATGTGTCCAGGGACCTGATTTGCAGCAACATAAAACAGACGCCCCAAATTAGCAGATATGTTTTCTTTCTGTGTTTGTGTGCCTCCATTTTGTAGCTGTGGATTTTTTTAGCTGTGTAGATTTGATTTTTATTTTTTTTATTTCTCTCCTTTGGGGTCAGGGTGAAAATCAGATTATATTTGTAATGGGTCCACTTTTTGAGAAAAATATTTGAATTTGAACACTGATGAGAAAAAATGGCCTAAAATTTCACACAGAAAAAGCAATTTTAAAAACTCCAAAATGTTGATTAATGAAGTGAGCAGTTTACAGTCATGTGGGCATTTAGAAGGAATAAATATCTCCTGATCTTGATGTCTTTTTAACATCATCTGTTGGATGTCATTCAATGCTCATTGCCTCACTCTGTTGGAGGAGACATTCAGTGAACCACCACGGGAATTTCAGTCAGAAGTTTAGACCAAACATTTAATATTTTTATTATTGCCTCAAAAGTTACAGGTGATAATAACTGAAGGATGTAATATTTGCCAACATCTTTTTTATGGTTTTGATTGAGCATTGTGCCAGGAAACTCTACACATATAAATATAGTCCAAATGAATTTGGATCAAAATAAATAATTTGTTTAAAATTTCTGAGCAATCCAAACTCAGCTTTAAACATATTCATTACAACATCCATTACAACAGTGTTACCCCTGATTACTCGGTTGCTAATATTAATTTATAGATTATTTTTTCTGAAGCAAACTGCAGGAAGAGTTCAGGCACAGCCTCAGAAACTCACACACAGACTATATCCACACTAGTAAATTAAACATTAGAGCATGGGCCCAAGATTTAACACACAGTCACTATTACCTGTTGACCCTCACATGGTTTTTGACTTGGACAAATCCCTACTCTCCTAAACAGTCCTTGAGACTTGCTAAAGAATAAGACATCAATTCCCAATCAGCAGTTTGAAAACAGATGCCCTGCTTTGAAGGCAAAATGTTAATAGCATAGACATGATCAAATGATGCCAGTTGGGCTCAGAAGAGCCCTGGCCCTTGTTATTTTACTAAGATAGATGAGTTATAGTGTACTTTCTTTGGAGACTTCATGCAATATAAATAGTGCACTTTTGCCAGCAGCGCAAGCTTCAGAGGGGTCCTTCTAATGAAATTACCTGACATCAAGCTGCCTACAGTCTTCTGGAGCAATTAGCTGCAGTAATTGTTTCAGATAAAATTTTCTTTTTCTTAATTGTGTTGGACCAGAGTGTCTCTCCATACTCTGCATGCAAAGGTTTGAGAGAAACCTACAATTTTTCACACTATTTTGAAGAAGCTTCTGTGAATGAAGCTTTTGATGTTCTCTGAAGTATGGTCATCACAGAGATTTAGCTCAGGAGAAGCAAAGGGCAGGAAACAAAAAAACTTGCTCTAGAGAAAGATTACTGAAGAATTATACTAATACTAAATAATGAAGAAGAATGTAAACAGATTATAGATACAGAGTGCCTGAGATCAGCTAATGGCTGAAAAAATAGATGACAGAGATAAAAATGATAAGGCTTGTCAGAAAGAACAAAGCCTCTGTGTGCATCATGCAGATTAAGGAATTAGAGTCGAAAGGTTAAGTGTGAGCAACAATGAATATGAAAAATGGGTAAAAAAAGAAGAAAAAGGCAAGTTTGTTCAATAAATCAGGTCTAGTCTAACATTGCTGTAAGCAAAAAAAAAAAAAAAGTGTGTTGAAGTCTGTTATGCCAGCAGATAGATCAGGCTGGACATTGGGAAAGTATTGGTATTTTCAGCGCAGATAAAAGTATCCTGTTCTAAGTGCTATAAATATTGGCCTCAGGTTACCTGTCATCGTGTGCTTTGTTTCATGGTGGGAGCCAAACTGTCTTCAGTTTTAAAGTCCATGAGCCTGGACAATTTTTTAATTGCCCTCATGCACATCCAACTCCATAGATCTAAAGGCTTTAATTACTTTATAGAACAGGAATGGAGAGAAGAATTTCTACCAAGCCTGTAGTAGGTAGGCTATGAAATACATGTTCACAACAGATAATTATTCTGGGTGTAACATCTGTTCTCTTTACTGCAGGAAATTCTTCAGAGAGAAGCTCAAAATGGGTAGCAGATATCTGAAAGCATTTCTAGTTTATTGGATAAATATGGAATGTTTCTAAATCTGCCACTTTCAGAATGAACAAAAATATATTCTGGACAATTACCAGCAACAATAGCTAAATTTACAGTGCTTTCCTCATCTAAGTTTAGATATATTGTTGAAATCTGCTCCTTCTAGCAAAAACAAATCCAATTGCTATACATTACAGTATACATCATGGAGCAGGAGTTCTACATCTGCAATGTCTCCACTTCGGGAGCAAGAGTAGGGCACAGTCTGCACAGCAAGTGGCTTGGTCCTGACTATTCAAATGAAACTTTTTCCATCCCATCTGAAAGGACTAGCTATTCACATCCTCTCCATCATGTTATTAGGGCATAACATAAAAAAAGGCCTATTTATTCTAAAATGGGACTGAGCTCTGCTCGTAAAATCTCCCTCAAGAACTACATGATGACTTGTGCACAGGGGCCATAAAGATGCCTTTTCTGGGACTAATGCAGAAAAAAAAAAAAAGCTATTCCCTTTCCAAGCATCCAGGAATCCACCGAGATGCACTTGTAATGCCATAAGCAGTACTTAAGAACTGTTGGGTCACAACAACC
>JAWWES010000115.1:80298538-80323950 GCA_035583135.1 Lophotriccus pileatus | reverse complement strand
AAAGAAAGAAAGAAAGAAAGAAAGAAAGAAAGAAAGAAAGAAAGAAAGAAAGAAAGAAAGAAAGAAAGAAAGGAAAGGAAAGGAAAGAAAGGAAAGCATCCTGTTGCATGCAAAAAACAGACCCAGCAGTGGCAAGAGCTGGGCAGAGTGGAGCCTTTCCTGATAATATCAGTTTACTTTTTAATTAGATGCTGAGCTTTTAAAGACAATGGAGTAGACATGATAAAGAGCAGGCTATTAAGTGTCCCAATTACAGAGCACCAAGAATCCAATAATTTATGTGCTGATAATCTCCTGGTAATCCTCCGGGTGCTGCCGGAGCGTAAGCGTCCTGATTACTCCTCTGCTCTTACAAGGATTTGTTCTCCTACCATTGCTGAGTTTTGCCGTTATGTTTGGCACAGCTCATTTAAAACAACCACAGTTACCTCACAGCCAAACCGCTGGCCTAAGTTTAGCTAAGATGAATAGGCAGCCGTTCATCTGCTACAGAGCCTTTGGTGTAAGTGTGGCCAATTAGTCACACGTTTGGTGTTCTAATTAGGCAACGCTGGGCCTTTCAGAAAATGTGCTGTTGATTTAGGTACTTCCTCAAACAATGCTAAATTGTGTTATGTGAAATTCAATTAGTTCTTTTCTAAATGTTTCCACATCTGTTATTCTTTAAGCATAAAGTGATGAGGAGAGAAGGAGAAGTGAAAAGCCAGAGGCTCCACTGGTGAAATATGTTAGGCCTCTGGGACCAGCCCTTTTTCCAGCTTTTGACCCTGAACAGTGATATACAGGAAGGAACAAAGTTGGAGAGCTATCATGGTGAAGCCCCTTAAAATAAATCATTATAGAAGAAATACTGCAACTGTAAGGGAACGTAATCTCTTATGATAGCCATAAACTAAGCTTTGTTTGGAAACGGATGGCATGGGGAAAGCACCATTAAGCAAATGATTATAAATTCTGTTTTAAGAACTCCATTTTTTTTACGATAATAGCGATATGTTTAAATCCCAAGATTAACCAAAAAATGAGCAGAGAGCCAGTTTACTGTTTTGTGGAACAGTCTTGAGGAGTTTTATTTTTGTTTCAGATTTTCCCTCTGAGGACTAAAAAGGTGGCAAGACCTCCTAAGGAGGCTTTGAGGGGAAAGGGTTGGGATGCATTTTTTTTTTCTGTTGTGGCATTTTGCAATTTTTCTCCGCGTTTGCGAGAACAAAGCACCACAATCCTTTTGATCCCTCGAACAAAGCACCAAGCTTCCAGCAGAGCTTTTCGGCACTCCTCGTGACCCATGAGGTTTACATTTGCACAAGGCTTCTCCCAAAACGTCAGCTACCTGTGGCCATTGGTGCTTGGTGCACCCGTGCGTTGTGTCCGACCTGCAGCAGGCAGCATGTCAGTGTATCGACGAGGGCAGAGCAACAGTTTCTCCAACGTCGGGCGGCTCAGCCAAAAAACCACAGCTGTCTAAAGGTGAAGTTGTACATGCATTTGATCCTTGTTACTGTTATCACCTTTTCACTGACCAACATTTCAAGCCTTATCTGTGGCTGGCAGACCATGTTTCAGGTTTGTCAGGGTCCGGATATAGCCCGTGCGGTTTTCTGATGTTATATCTTGATAAGATTTGTGGAATGCGAGAGATGAAGTTGTCAGCGCTGCTTTATGGCACCTCCGTACATGTCAGAAAATGAAAATATTTTCAGAAGCGATGGCATTATTTTGACTGGTGACACAAACTTCTAAAACAATGCAAGTCCTTGAAAAAGGGGGAAAAAAAAAAAAGCATGATTTTTATAATAAAAGACAAAAAAATGGTCTGTTCTGGAAAGGCATCAGGTGTGACAGGAAAACCAGATGAGAAAGAGAAGAGAAGGATTATAAAATGAAGCTTTTCTGGAGCTAAACTGATAAATAACCTTTTCCAGCTGTAATTACTGCTATTGCATAGACACGTCACCCTTGTAAATCAGGACCTCTGTCTTCCTTTCTACAAAAAAATCTTAAAATACTAAAATCAAACAAGTGCATGGAACTCTCTTCTTAGCTCTCATGTTTGCCTCCAGATTCAATCATCACATTATCTATAAGCCAACTCGATCCTGCCACAGCTTTCTAAACAAAACAATTTTTTCCCCCAGATGATGATGATATTAGAGAAGTGTAAACCTTAGCAGAAGTCAAGAAATCTCCCCCATGTTACTTCACATGTCCATCTGCAGGACTCACTGAGATGCTCAGTTTGAGTAAGAATGCGCTGCCAATTTTAGTGATGGTACTAATCCGTACCTGCCATAATCTGAGCATTAAGATATTATAAATAATATAATATTCACATATTATTACTTGAAAACAAACAGCAGGAGGAGGCCAGCTGTGAACTCATACTGCATTCAGAAAATTTTGAAAGCTTTTTGTTCAAGAGATGAAGGAGAATTGGAGGCAAATAAATATCCTTAATAGTTGTTGGAATATTTCAGGTATTTTTATTGAAAAATGCTGTTGCATCAAAGCCAAACTATTAGTAGTAATGCATATGTTTTTGGAAAAAATATATAGCCTCTTCCAGAGAAATAATAAAAAAGAGCTATCCAAGTCAAACCTTGAGACTGTTGATACAAAAAAAAAAGGTTTGGGCAAATCCTTTTCCTTTAAAATAGAAGACTTTCTTTTCTCTTTCAAACTGCAGAAGTTGTTAGAAAACACAACTGAAGATTATGAAGATGAACAAAAAAGATAAACAAAAGTTTTATTCTTAAATTAAAACTAAAGGTATTGAGTCTGAAGAATATTTTCAAAGTTTGATAGAAAGCATTTAAATAATAGGTTTCTAGAAACCCACCAGTTCTGAATATGTCTAAAAGTTATGAATTGTTGACAGAGAAAAGTTCAACCTACCTCTCATGAAGTCTTTGAATTTTATTTCTAAATCAGATCAGGTATATTAAAAGTTCCCTAAATCTTCCTGCTTCCAGAAATATTATGAAGACAAAAATAGCAAAGTGATTGTTTTCCTAAGCGATATGGCTTTTAGGGTCAAAAAAAACAAGCAACCTAGGTTTGAAAGAGAACTTCTGTTATCTGAAACCTATGAGGTTGTTTATAACAACCCTAGTTTAGTAGCATGAAGTCTTTCTCCAAATCCCCATACTCAACAAGCATCTTCAGAGGTCCCACATGACACACCAATCCCAAACATGTTAAAGCTGCCCCATGCTAGGCCTCTATTTCATTTATTAGGTGACGATCATAGCAGAGTGGGTGCCTCTTCTCCTGAATGAAGAGTGAGGGGAGCTACTAAAATGACTCACTGACAATGACCACAAGTCTTGCTTACAGATGTATTTGCGTTTCTATTCATCACGAATGAAAATATAACCCCTGCCATTATTCACACACCAGCATCTCAACATCCTCTGCCAATACCTTCCTTCATTGTGGCTCTGTTTAAGAAATTGGACTCCCATATTATCATTCAATACAATTAACACTTTTCCAGACCAGGAAAGTACAGGTTTTCAGGAATGTACTTGCATGCATCCAGCAGGTACAAGGAAACATCTGAGAGGAAAATAAATTATTAGCTATGGAAGACTGCAAAAAACCTGCAAATTGTCTGGGGGAGCAGTGAAGGAGAAACTCCATCTGTAATAGTCCTGCAGTGTAAAAGCACAGCAAAATCCTGGGCTCCCTCTCACTAGTGTTGACCAAGCATCTGGCTTGCCCACAGAAAATGCCCTCGTATTAAACCCTCCATCTAGGATCAGAAGCACATCAATCTTCATCTCTTGAGCTGATAGCTGCATTCCTAATCCAGGCAGATTGAGTCCAAGCCCTCCCAGCATGGGGGAGTACTTGGGTTTCCTGACACTGGCTTTTAATGGGGAATAGATTGGCCAGATGAGATTCTGGTTTTCATCTGTTATGTTAATACAGGCGTCCACATCCAAAAGTTTGGCTTTGAGCTGTTTTTATCACAGTTTGTGGCTCTATTTTAAGGCCTATTGTGTATTTTTCAGGCAGAGGAAAGGAACTCCTTCCTTATTTTACCCCTGCAGTTGGTACGGAATGGATTCAACTTGCTTTCACTGCTAAGAGCAGCAGACTTTAGGCTGTAAGGCTGGACAGGCATGTTCCTCCCTTAAATCCTTTTAATAAGAAACACTAACACAGCAGCCCACTATAGTTCAGCCTCAGGCCTCTACAGTTCTTGCAGAGCACCTTGGCATATTTGAGCTGCCTGGTCTTCCTTTTGTCCCACATGTCTGTACATCTCCCTTTCACTCCTTCAGTTCCTTCTGGAGTGAGTCTGCTCTCTTCAGATTCCTGACTCCCACCAGCATAATCAAAACCACTATTCACCCTACTCTGAGTGGACAAAGCACTATCTGTCTCACTTCATTTCGTTGTCTCCTCTCAGGGTCCTGTGCTGTATCTCTAACTTCAGCCAACAGTCAGAAGCAGGTGTGGCAGACGAGCTCTGGGAAACCACTGTTTTTAAAGACGTGTCTCTTCCTTGGCTCCTGTGCCATGGTCATTCCAAGAGAGAAGGGCACTGCAGAAACCCAAGGCTGTCTCTGGCCTGTTGCTCCAGCACATAGCAAAAAGGCAGCTGGGGATCTGCTTTCCATGTAACTTATGCATCTATAACTATGCAGTTTAAAAAACAGATTTTCTTCACATGTTTTTTCTTGATAGCCCCATGATTGTTCTCTTGCATGTGAGTACTACCTTTATGAAGAATAGCTGCTTTCTCCTTTTTTTTTTTTATTAAGTTGAAGCTGTATGAAATTAAAGGCTATTCAAGCAATGAAAAGCATTGCAGAAATTCTTCGAAGTAGGCACTTATGTCATCCTGCTCCATCAAATTAGTAAATATGTAGTCTGAACCTACATACTGACAAATCCTTGCATGCAAGCCTTCTACCAACCAAAACGCCTCACATTAAGCAGTTTTGTGAGACTTTTGCCAGGTGCTGTCAGCAGTAATAGACCTGGTGTCCTTTTTTTAAAGAGGAATAAACTTCTTCGCCCAGCTTTCCAGGCTCACTAAATATCTGTTCTGGAATTTTCTTTTTCTAAACACCTTTTCCACTAAATATCTTAATAGATTATAGTCCCTGCCTCCACTATTAGGAAAAAAAACCTAAGAACCTCTCCAATGCCTTGCTAGCAGGCAGGAACTTGCCCTCCTTTTGCTCTGCCCAAGAACTGTGTCACCATGTTAACCTGGATTTGAGCCCAAGCTAAAATGAGCAGCCTCTGGCCAGGCTTGCGAATTAGAACACATTGCTGTGTTCACTGAGTCTACTCCATGGCTGGGTTTGAGCCAGCCCATAGCTGGCTGCATCACACCAAACTCAGGGCATGTTTGCCCCTGCCTGTCTCAGACCATGCAGATCAGCCTGCTGCCTGTGAGGGGAATGGCGAAGATTTTACTCAAGGTAAAAGGGAACTCAGTGTCAGCTTCAGAAAACAGACCAAGAAACTTATCTACAGCCTATTAATCAGATACTGCAGCACTGTATGAGCTGTTGATGTTCACATTATAAAAAAGGATATTGAAAAACTGGAGAAGGTGCGGAAGAGAGCCGTAAAAATGATTCAGAGACTGGAGAAAGCACCCCACACTGAAGCAGTCAAAGAATTCTATCTGTTTAAGCTATCAAGAAGAAGACTGAGAAGCTACTTGGTTATACTGGGTAATATCTTCACCAGGAGAAACTGGTGGGTTACTCAAGCTCTACTTGTTAAGAATAAAAGAAAGGCACGGCCCAAAAAAATTGCTGGAAGGCTGAAAACAGGCAAATGAAAACAGAAAAAAAAAATCATTTTTTCAAAATTATTGTTCAGAAAAGACTTACTAAGATGGGGGATAGTCCAGCTTTTCATATCTTTAAGTCAGGACTGAATGCTCTCCTAGCAATTGTACCAGTACTGGTCTCAGAAGAGAAGTAACTCAGTAAATGACAGAATGTGCTTCGCCATCACTGCCTTCTCCTTACCCAGTAAGGTCCACAGTCCCTACTCTCAGTGACCAGTGAAGGTCAAAATCCCGATATGGTCTCTGACAGATATAATCCTCATGACTAGGGAATGTTTCCTAGATTTACCTGAGACTAACCCTGGCATACTGATTTTGCCCTCATTTAGTTGCTAAATAGCAGAAAGATTTCTCACAGATGGATATTTTTGGAACACGACACTTATTGAAAAATAATAGGAATATGAAGCGCATTATAGAATATCCAAAAACCCCTGAACTGTCTATCCTGTAACAAATAGCCCTGTGGCTAGCTAGAGATTGTGTTCCCATCCCAAAGGCAACTTCCCTACAGAAATTAAAGTTCCTGGAGTGAGGGGAGGATGGGAGAGGAAAAGAGAAACAAAAATCCTATGGCTACCGTCCCTTTGAGAAGGAAGAGAGAATTCACTGTGGACTCTAGGCTATGGGAACACAGATGAAAACCTGAGCCAAAACAGGCAATTTCTGAGCTCTGGTTTTAAGCAAACCATGAGAAAGGCAGTGAGGCATCTTTGAAGAGAAACATCATGGCAGGAAGAGACTGTGTTCACATTGGAACACTAGGAAGTTGTGTAGGGTACACAGGGTCCCTTGGGGAGGCACAGCTGAATCCTAAGAACTCTCTGGGAGTCTTTCCTTAACTCTTTCCTTTAAAATAAGGTTCTTTTCCGGTTTCTTTCACTGATGGGCTGAGACACAGTTTGCACCAGGGTATGACAATCCTCTGAAATGCGCAGAGGGGCTCTGGATAGGGATGCATGTGGATACACTCTCTGTGTTGCCGCATCACCTTTGCGCTATTGCAACCAAAAGCAGAAAACTTTTTGCTCTGGGGAGCATCTGTGCAGCTGGGGCCTGGGCAGGTCTCTGACATGAAGTCGTTCACATACTTTTTTCCCTCCTTTCACCAACAGATGGTGACAGAGAGAACCCCTTTCCTGTCCAAAGCCTTCAGGCCACAGTATTTGTATTTCCATTTAATTACCTGTATATGAAAGACTACTGTATTCTGCAGCTTTTGTCCTTCCTGAGGCATTTTGCAGCAGAAGCACTGTGGGGCTCTAGGAGAGCATTGTGTGCAGCTACAGCACAACAGCGCGACTTGGGGTAAAGATCTGATTTCCACATTGTGCAGGAGTTATGTTCAGTGAAAATTATATAAATGTAGTATACCAGCTCATATGTCATTTCCACAGAATGTTACAACCATTCTGTTATGTAATAGTGAGCTAATAAAGTCAACCCAAAACTCACTATATCACTTTCTAGGTGAAGTCACCTCATTCATCCTTTTTCCCTTTAATTTAAATCTCATCTCTATTTCTACATTCACCTTCCGAAGTATTTCTAGCACAGCATATTCCCAACACCCTTCTTATTTTACTGTGTGATCTAAACAATGCAGAGTAAGAGGGCCTGAAAATTTGGACTGGAAATATCATGAGAACAGGCTCTGTCAAGAGCTTTCCAGTATTTCCTGCTTCTGGTTGAGCTGGAAATACTCAAAGGGTGAAATCCTGGCCCAGCTGAAGTCAATGGGAATTTTGCCATTAACTTCAATGGGGCTAGAATTTCACTCTTGGTATTTATTCCATGTATCCAGTCTCAACTAGATCTGGTGTGGTGTGAAAAGGAAAACTTTTCTTCTTTCTTTTCCTTCCTCTTGTAAGATTTAATGCTTAAAAAACCCTTGAATATTCAGCTTAAAAGTAAATGTTGAGTAATGCCAAAAAAGTTCCAGTCTTACCCAAATGATCAATTTCTTCTCTGTAAGCAGTTGCACAGCAGAAACTGTGGTATTACAAATATAAATTGATATAAAGATTAAGAAATCAAAGCTGTCTGCATAAAATAATTAAAAATACATACTTGTTCTTTTGACAAAGCCTACATTGTAGACAGCTGACTCCATTTCAGGACTCTGATGTCAAAACCTTTTGCCACCAGCAGTACAGTGGTTGTTGTCCAAAATGTTTGGATTTTTGGTTTCAGACGGAATTCTCCTGGCAGAGGCCTTCATCATCAGTGAAGGAGGATTTGCTTACTTTAGATCTGATACACTGTGATCTCTGCTTTAGGTGGTGTAAAATCCTAAACCTGATTTTGGGGAGCAGGTGGACTTTACCCTGTTTTACTTGTGTCTACCACAGTCTCCCAGTAGGTGCTTTGTAATTCCTTGCTCACCAGAGACAGTCCATTACAACAAGTGTTTTCCCTTCAAAATATAAAGTCAGTTCTGTTTCTGCTAAAAAAATCCAGCTTATTACTATGTTCATGTTTTATATTAAAGAAACATTTTAATTGTGGACTATTTAATAATGACAGTGCCCCAAAGCAAGCTGGCCACTCTGACATTTGGCATTGTACTGGTGAGGATTCAACAGCAAAGGACATTCCTGGAAACCTCCATACGTTTTTTGATAGCCCCAGAAGCCCTGGTGAATGTCTGACCAACAAAAATGTGTACTTGAGCAGAGACACCATCCCTGGTTCTTTCCTAGAAGCAAGAAGTTTTCTTCTAGAAAAACAATAGTAGAAGCGCTCAATTAATCCACAGCTATTCATTTTGTCTTCACTGACAATTAGCAGGCCTCCTAATGCACTGCTGCCTCACTTTGGAAGTCAGAGAAGCCCTGCCAAGTGGACTCAGGCTGACACAGTCATTCTTTAGCTAGTATTTCCTGGTGCAAATAGTTTCTAGCTCCTTTCCAACAGCCAAATCCAAAGGAAAAAAGATACAAAAAGGGCTTTGTTCTCCATGAAAAAAGCTGTGGCTGTGGTCGGGAGCCCTGTGCACTAAGCCAGGCCATGAGGAAGGGAGGGAAATGCAGTCCGCTGTGTCCTGCCAGGCAGGATCACAGCCCCATGGCTCCCAGCCCTGCTGGGATGCCCCAACTCACGCCTCCGACCACCCACCTCTTCTATCCCTGCCAGCCCGCAGTAAAAACCTGCCCCTTCTCCGGGCTGTGCAAAAGACAAATCCTATTTTCTTCAAGACAAACCAGGAGGAAGCCAGCAAGAAAGAAAAGAGAGGGAGAGCAGATCTGAAGCACGGATTTGGTCTCCCTCGCACTCCACCATCTGAGCTTCCCTGGGCCAACATGCCACGTGATCAGACCCTCTGAGATTTGTCAGCACTCTTTCATGGTCACTCTGTCTGAAATACAGTTGCAGTGACTTTTCTAGCTGCAGGAAAGTAAAATGGCTTTCATCATCTCTTCTGACCCTGCTTGCCCATATTACCAAAAGAAGATTACTGGAGATATGCAAACCAGTGCCACAATCCTTGTTTGACTTCTTGCCTCCTTACACAGTTTCTTAGACAAAGTATCCCCTACAGGGCAACGCCAGCCTTGGAGCAATGCCTTTCCTGGTTGCCTCCTGGATTACCAGTTAGTGTTTGCTTCGATGATTTCAGCTGTAAGTATTTCCTCACATTTGCTCTTTTCAATTTGTTATATTGAAGCCAACAGACCTGGTCATCTGACTGTCTCCTCCACCTTCCTGGGGATCTTCTCATCGACCCCGTTCCGTATGTGGCAGTATCAGGTTAGCTCTCTAGGGTCTGCTGGCTGGTATGAATTAAATTTTACCCAGCAGACTGCAACAGGGTCTTTGTTACCCTCTACAGTTTAAAATACAGGTTTCTGCACAATAGGTACCAGGCTATTGACACATGTAATTTTTTAATTGGCCTTCAAGAAACTTCCCACACATATGCCAAAACAAGTAGTTTTCCATGTGGTAGAGTCGGGAAGGATTTCCCCCCTCCCTGCAGTAGTTAACTCCAGAGCTCCTGATTCCCTCCCCACCCAGCTTTCACTGAATTATCCCCTTCACCGATGGCATGTGGAACCCCTGCCGCTGTTGATATGCCTTGTCTGCAAGCCCAGGGTTACATGTTGACCTTCTGGCTGAGGAAGCATTTCCCTTCTAGACCAGACTTAGGGATACCTACCTACTCCTATGTCCTGGGGCATAATTTGTGTCCAGCAGGATTGCATGAACTTGTTAAACATACTTTGTATCCCAACAGTGCAAAGGACTCTCATCTAGGAGGCAGCGGGTCCTGGATCTCTTCCGCTGCTGACACCAAGATCAGCTTTTTAAGGTTGGAATGTTTGCTTTAACTGACAGCTTTGGACATGGTATAAGGTATTTGCAAGAATCCTAGCAGCCTGCAGTATTTAGGAGGACAGGGTACATGATCCTCTAGCCCCTTCTGTCTTTAATTTCTAGGAAGCTATTATAGCGCCTTCCAAAAAGGCTCATGTCTGCCTGCCAGCACCACATTAACATGACTACCGCTTTGAAACAGAATAGCTGCGGCAGCTCAGGATCTGTAATGCATCCCCCGCTGCACTGGGTAGCTTTGTGCACGCCTATGTGCCATTAATGAATCATCACATGGGAAGTGTTTTCATTATTCCTTGCTTTTTCCAGCCCTGGCATTTCTTGGCAAATGCACAGCCCAAGCCGAAGCAGCTGTCTGTCTCGCTTTCCTGCCTTTAGATTAAAACCATTTTTTTGTTGTTGTTGTTTTGAAGTGCCTATTGAAGTGACAGGACAGAGAAGGATGGCTAAACCCAAGTCCCAATATCTTTATTTCAAGACTACACTAATAGCCTCTAAGAATTTTTCTCTGCTATACTTCAGATAAGAGCGGTGAGCCTATAAATTCATTAGCGAGTAATGGAGCAGCCTCACTTTATCTATGTCTTTTCACAGGACTAGGGTTTCATTCTGTGCCAGGAGTCATACATCACACTCAACATGTACGTCTCCAGAGCCAACTGAGAGAAAGTGCAGAAAAACTACTGTTAACAAGGGAGTAATTACATTCAGCATAAATTAATTATTGGTCACTCAGGACTGGTGGGAAAGGGCCACACAGACAGTATCTGATTGAGTTCCCACCTCTGAGGGAAGAAATATTTAAATATGAATCATAAGACAATACAAGGTGGGCCTTTTCTGCTCTACTGGTCTTTAACTGCACATACTTGCGAATATGACATGTGGCTTATTTGCTTTAACACTATAGGTACATTGTATTGTTTTAGGGCAAACATGAGTGATAGTCATTCGGGACAAGGGTCATTGCATAGCAGACAGTGTCAGACCCGACCAAGGGAAACCAGGAGGGACTTTAAAATGTAATTCAGCCAAAAGAACAGGACATGGATCAGCAAGCGAGTGATGGAAGGTGTTCATGAGGAATTTAGATTACCACACACTGCAAATAAACCCTGAGAATCTGTAGCAGCCAGAGGCCAGGGAAACCTGGCTGGCAAGTAGAGAGGAGCCCTCCCGCAGGGAAAAGAAGATGCACAGTACGCCCCAGTCTCTTTGCCAAAAGTGTTAGTGCTAGCCCAAGAAAGTCTAATTGTGCTTGAACCCTGAAATTACTAACTTGGAAACACGTAGGGGTGTGCAAAACAATGTTAGGCTAGTCTCCAATAACCAAGTGAGAGATTAAAACTGCTCGTTACATGTACAGCATTAAAACTGTTTCCCATCCTGACAAAACCCAGGAAATTCAAAGTTAAAGAGAATCCTCATAAATGAAAATTCTTGCCATCATGGGAAATAAAAAGCATAGCAAGATGCAAATGACAGATGTACTGTCAACTGGGAAACTCAGCTTGGAATTTCCTGGCTTTTTCTTTTCATTGAGCTGACTGCTCCTAAAACAATGTACAGTTAGATCAGAAGTCATTCCTTCTCTATTAACAGATATTTGTACATATAAATAAACAGTTGCAGAGACACAAAATGAAAATTAGCCCTTTTTTTTTTTTTTTTAATCAATGTTTCTCAAGCTTTTCATTAGGGAACTGGGCAGGAAAATTTTCCCATTTGTGGAGGCCCAGGCTTATTGAATCCTGATAACTGCAACAGTCGGACCCACCAGCTATGTTTTTCCATAAAAAAGAAGGCAACATGTGTCTTTCAAGCCTGCTGCTTGGAAATTCACCTGTAATATGAAAATACAGTTTCCAGGCTCAACTCCGTCCAGTTCAGGTTAGAGTGCCCTGAGCAGTAAGTTATTTTGTGGTGTGCTCTCTTGGGTTGCCCAGAATTTTCATGTTAGACCTCAGAAACCTTTCTTTTAATGAAAATACTGGGCCAAATGACCTGGCATTTTATAACAATGAAGTGTTTTGCTGGGGTTTTTTTGAAATCATAATGAATGCTTATTGCCCACACCACTCTGTAGAAGACAGTAGAAAGCTTTGTGTCTGTGAGCTTGTCCATGGGCCTCTGCAAGTTACACTCGATAGGAAATTTCAAATTTCAAATTCAGTTGCGGGTCTGACCCCTGAGGCTTGCTTAAGCTTAAAGATATACCTGGAAAAAAATCCAGTTTATCCAGTGACTGCAATATACTGCACTGTCAATTTTTTACTACCTGTATTTTTGACAGTCTCCAAATCCCTTCACTGACAAAGGAAAAACACAAAGTGACATTTTTCAGATCCAGTTGGAAACAAACTCCAGCACTGGAGAAATCCTGCTAAACCCCTGTGGGCAAGGAATGGACATCTTGCATGTGGTTGAAGATGGTCCTGTGTGCCTGGACATGTGGCTGTGGATTGAAATCAGCTGGTGGGAGCTGCCACGGGGCACTGCCCTCCACCTCCAGACTGGCTGGGAGGTGAGGTCCCTGTCCCCAAGTCAGGGCTGAAACCAAGGGCCTCAAAAGCAGTAGTGTCTGCTGGGGTGGGGTGGGGGTTGACAAAAGGCAGTGGACAATAATAGCTTGAACAATCTGATTTTAATCCGTAGCTTGCACATCTCCACAGCTTTCAGATGCCTAATTCCTTGTATCATTTATTTCTGCGATAAGAGCCATCATTATTTCCTGAAGAAATCCAGCACAGTGTTTGACCTGCAGCTCCTCCAGGACAGTAAATTGGCCAGCCTGAAGCTCATCTGTCTTGGTCACGAAGAAGCGTGGTGGTGTCATAAAACCATTATGCAGCACTAACCACAGCAGAGTCACTCATATCTTTTTGTAAAGCAAAGCCTAGCCTTTTGCTACCCAGAAGAGGCATTGTTATTGCATAAGAAGGCTGCTTTAGGATCAAGCTAGATTTAAAATAAGTTTAAAAAGAACATCCTGCAGCTCAAATAAAGTGAGCCTGCTGGCTTTTCCCAATGACTGGCACTAGAGCAGATCACTGGAAAAAAGACGTTCTCACAACCTCATGGCTTCAGTTTCTCAAGCCAAAAAGTGGAGAGAAATCCCACAAGTTATTAAAGCCAATAAATCAAGGCTTGAGAGATCTTGTGCATGGAATCAGAGAGAGTTTGCATTTTTCTGACTTCAGAGCTTTAAGGAAGGTTTTTTTTTCTTCTCCTTTACCTCATCCACCTTGGGTATCTTAAAAGCAGGAAAAGCACTCCTGGGACCTGGAGGGTTCTATGAGATGTAATTACCGAACCTTACTTTTAAAGGTTTAAAAGTGCATCTTTATAGGCTCATGCAGTCCTGGTAACAGTAACAGAGGTTTATGTGTTTGATTGACATAAAACATGCCTCGACATTAAACATTTGCTTGACGTCCGGGAACACTGGACCCTGCTCGTGTTTTCTGCTTTGCCTTTGCACCTCTGGCCAGCGACCTCCCTACAGCCCTCCTGCACCCCCAATGTTGGTGCAGATTCCGTGACGAAACACTCTAAAGGCAGGCCCTGCCTTCTGCTCCCAAAAAAGTGGAAACCAGCCATTCCCACACCATATGCTCTCACCTTCACAGCTCAACAGAAAATGTGAACTTCCAATGAAGTCACAGTGGTTTACAGGCCGTTGTTATAGATGATACTGAAATTCTGTTGAAGCAGATGAGGTCTTTCTGCAGTTTCTCCTCTGTGCTCATGAGCTCCAATTCATTCACAGCAAGTGTCAGCATCTCTTGTTTTTAGCAAATCCTACGTCTACACACCCTTCTAAAGGAAAGAATAGTGTTTTGCTTGTGGGAGCCATTAAAGATAAGAAAACAGGACATAACTTTCCACTGGGCAATTTGTGACAATTTAGAAAAAAAAATATTTTTGTATTTGTAGCAAAACCCAAACTCCTTTTTAAACCTGAGTGCAAATTTTGATTAGGCCTATGTTGGGCTTTTGGTCCTTTCTTAGATGGAAGCAAACTTTATAGAATATAGAAAGCTAATGTCTAACTCATATCAAGATTATGCTCACCAGAAATACAAATACAGAGAATTTCCCTCATCCCATCAGGTCACAAAAAAACAAAGCAAACATACAATTGAAAGGTGCCACTTCAAATTTTTATTATCAGAATTTCATAACTAAAAGATAGTGGAGGGAAAAAAAGGGCAAATCAAAAATTACCAGTGGAAATTGGAAACAAACTACAAATAATAAATCAGATTAGGAAAAAAATTGTCAGTCTGTCTGCAGATAATTCACAAGTGAAAAAAGTTCATTACAAATGACTTGCCCTGCTGCAAATTTTTAGTAGCATGTGTGTACAGTACATCATAAAACTTCTACCCTTGACATATTTTAAAAGAATGCCATTACTGACTTGAACTTCAATTGGCAGCTGGAAACTTGCCAGAAAGCAGACTGCATCTGTAATCAAATGGGGAAAATTCAGAAATTTTAGGGTGAAGGCAGGTTTTAGAACGGCTCTTCCTCACAACAAAGGAGCTTTAGCAAAAAAGCACACAAGAAGTTCACACACAGAGAAAAAAAAGTTAGTGTCTAGATTGGACAAAATTATTAAAAAAAAAACCCAACAAACTAAAATCATGGCTCGGGAGCACACAGAAATACAAGATGTAGTAATTAACTAGAAATGGGAAAAAAATGTTCACAAATCAAAGCAGGGTATTGCATCAGAAATGTCTATCAGCAAACTGTCTTGTGCTTCAGCTATCTGAGAAAAAGAGGGGAGAAACTAGTCTGATTTTGTACTGCTTTATTTTTTTTTTACTGCTTATTTCTTTTCTCCTCTCTTTGTTTTCACTGTGGATTTGGGGGTTGAGGAGGTTTGGCATGGGTTTTTTTACAGTATCATCTAAACACACGGGTCTGTGTACTGGCCCAAAGTTAAATCTTCCTGAATGATTTATCAGTAATCATTTCCCGTGTTTCTCTGCATATAGAGTATAAGAATAGTTTTGCTATGCATCCAAAAGTTTCTCTGTTCCTCCTGCCTTGTTGCATTTTGCTTTGCAGGTATCTAGTTTAGTTAATACTTGCTCCACGACTATTTTTGCTCTCTTCTCCCTACGCCAACATGAAGGCCTCTGGGCAAACTTTTCCTCTCTGGATTTCCTTATGCTTTTCTTGCTGTAGCAGGCTGACCAGAAGGGATAAAATCTGTCTGGGTAATATCTTTTAAGCATCCAAGAACTGTCTATCGCAACCGCTCCCAATTTACCGCAACCATGTGTGCATGTGCACAGTTGACAGCTGTGGGTTTTCAGAGGGGATTGCTCTATGGTTTTATTGGCTGCCCAAGATGCCCATTTGGGTGTAAGTGCACCTACCTATGAGGAGGTGTATATACAGGCATCCCTAGAAAATGCCTGTGTGTTCTTTTTTAACTGTTACATCCTGGAATTAAGCTTCCTCAAAAAAAGACAAACCAATTTACAACTCCCTCATGCTATTTTTTTCCTTTTCTGCTTTTTTTTCTCCCCTCAAATGAATCTTCTAGTATGCTATTCCTTTTGATGGCCAACTTCAGGTTTTTTTCTTCTTCCCTTTCCATTCTCTTTTACCTTATGTACTCTTCCTCTTCTCTTCTTCTTTCTTTTCTCCCTTTTCATCCTGTCTTTTCCCTACCCTATAATTTTCTGCTTTGCTTCCTTTAATGCTCAGCCTTCTTACCATAGTTCCTACACATCCATTTCTTCCCTGCAGCTCCTGCATCTACTCCTTTCCATCTAGCACCTGACTGCCGAGATATATCCTCTTCCCATGGAGACACAATTTGCTCCCTTCCTTGAGATTTTATGCTTATTGTATATCTAGGTGCTCACATTGTCAGTAAGAACACACATTTTGATAATGTTTTAGAACAGTAGGAGTGTGGTTTGGGCTTTGGGTGTCTATTTTGCTATTTCACAGTCTGTGATGCAAAATGCACAGTTTCAAACCACTCATGACTTCTGCAAAATTGTTTCTGTCTGGGATAGTGTAATAGTATTAACTCTAAAAGACAGAAGAAAATTGTTGGGAACAAAATGATTGCTGTGTATTTCTGTGATGCTGATTTGCTCTTTGTTTTCTGCTGGAAAAATTGATGTCTGATTGGCTTCGCTATTTGGAAATAATCATACAAGGAGCTTCATGAAACTATTTCTCTTTGAAATGCTGCATTTTGCTGATGTGAAGACATTCCACAGGTGCATACTGGTTTTGATAAACCTTGTTGATTTTCCATTTTTCAGGATGGATCTTATGATCATGCCCAGACAAGGGCACAAATAATTATTTTTGAAATCTGATTTTATTTAAGCTTTTTAAAATATGCCTGTCATTTTGGCACATTTAATTTTTACAAATGTGTACAAAGATTTCATTTATATTCCAGCACAGGTGAGGATTTTTTTTAGTAAGTACTTATTGAAAAAAAAAAATCTCAGTCAGTCCAGTAACAAAACTAACTGAGCATACACACTAATTATATTGCTTCTTGGCTGTACCAAGCAATAGGCACTAACTCTTCAGGAAAACTTCGATGTGCTGTTCCTAGGAACATGCATTAGGATCTAAGTGAGTCAGCTACAAACATTCTCCATTGGGAAGTCTGTCAAGAACTTGTAAACAGATGATAAGGAAGTTTCTTAATGTAGTTTCTGGATACTAGATTACCATTGCTTTCAGTATACAAGGTAATATCACCTCAATTATACCTTGGAAACAGTTACTGACCTTCAGGAAAGTCATTCTTAGTGCAGGCAGATTTGTTCTGCTCCTCTTTGCAGAGCAAAGGGAAGGTCTCAGAGCAGCAAACAGCACAGCATTGGCTTACCACAGCCCAAACACCCAAAGCTCTTCCACCCCAGAAGAAACCTGAATGTTCCCAAGGGGCCAGTGACTGCAGGAAGAGTAGGAACTATTCAAAATGAGAATTTAGCTCCAAGGAGCTGATTCTGCAAACACTTTAGCACATGTACAGCTTTCCTTTACAAGAAACCTCAAAGAGAGCCAGCAAGTGTTCTTTCATGCAAGTCAAGTCAGTCATATGGCAAGGCGTTTACGGGATTTGGATCTAAATTTTGAAATCATTTCAGGACCCTTAAAAACAGGCGCTAGATATTTGTAAACCCTCTTTTTTTTTTTTTTTTTTTTTTTCCCCTCATCAGGAACAAAATGTATAATGATGTTTTGCTGCAGTTGAATCCACTGCCAGTCACCCAGAGGAGTTTGGTTTCTCCTACAGTGTTTGAGACTGGGGAATGCCCTACAGCCCTGGGGTGCAGGACAGCCATACACATGGCACAGGAGAAGCTGCTGTCCCCTTCTCTGGCAAGCCTGAGTTTATTCCCTGAAGTTCACAAAACAAAGTCAAGCTGGATCAGGTTTTTCCAAGATGAGCTAAGGAATGGCGAGCTTGGCTCAGGAAGAGGGATGAACTGCTTGGGTCAGCCAAAATGATGGAGGCTATGGGAGATTAGAGCTGATGACTGTTGATCACCAGAAGGAAGGGATTAGAATCATGGGGACCATGACGACAGTAACTGGAGGCTGGGCTATCACACTGGCCAGGCAAAATGGCAGAGGGAGAGCAGAAATGTGGTCAGCAGCTGTTTTATTTCATTTACAGTAGTTGCAAAGGGCCTAATAAGGTTGGCTGCGTGCATACATCTCACACAAGGCAGTTCTCCCTAGATAATTGTAAATTAAATGGCAATTAACTTTTTTCTCTTTTGTTTTGCACCACAATTAGGAAGCATTTTGATGCTTTTGATATGTCGTCTGCTCAATGGTAGTAAACCGGGAGAGACAGGTGAACTTCAGGTGACTCACCCCAAAAAGTGTACTTTGCTTGCTTTAGGACACAATGATTTCTTAAAGCTCTCCTGAGACACTTTAGTTCTGCCTTGACTTCATATGCATGTTGTTTCATCATCTGAGGCCTCATTTCATACATACGCTTATAATATGGGTTTCATTTCAATAAGCTGGGAAAGTAATAAATTTAAAGCTGACTAACAGTTGTTTTATGTGGCTGCCAACCTGCCAAGTAGCATTCTTAATTATTGCCAGGAAACTAAGTGTTTTGCAGCCATGTGTTTTACATTTGAGTGTAGTATGTCTTGTCAGCCCTCTCCACTGGACTCATGGATAGGCCAGTAATTTTTGTATGCAGAGAGGCCTGCGAAGGTGGGTGGTTTCTTTGTCATCAGGTAAGGGATATCAACAACAGCATGATGGACGGGAATATCCCAAGTGGTCCCCCTCTCCCAAAACAAGCTGTTGCAGAAAAGCTGGAGAGTAGGGGTTAAACCTGAGCCCAGAACTGTAGTATTTTTTCTGTTTAAGACTGTAGGGCAACTACTAATTGAAGTTGTCAGCAAAGAAAAAGCATAAACATATTACAGATTTTATATGTTAGAATAAAATAGATGACTGTTTTTTTCCTTCTGTGCAGGATAGAGTGAGATGCTGCAACAAGCAGGCTCCGCTTTTCCCCAGACAAAATTCATTATTTTTGCACCAAAACAAGCAGTCCTTGCATGGCTTCTTTTCTACAGTCTGTGTTTAGGCTCCAAGATGTTGGCCTACACTTTGGAAATCAACCAATAAAAGGAGGACAGAAATGAATACTAAAAAAACAAGCACTGACCTAAACAGTCTTGTTGCATGTATTCTCCCCTCCAGAATGCTTTGAAGTCCTAAGAGAAACTTGACTGAGTAAGTTAAGAGTGCCTCCAGGCCCTTAATTTGCACAACCAACACTTGTTTTTGTTGATGGTCATCACTGACCATAGAAAGGTTGTTGGTTTTTTTTCCCCTGACAGTATAAGTCTTGAGCAATTTTCTAAAAATGGGATAAACATAAACACACTGTTAAAAAGCAAATTTTTGTGTTCAGTTCATTTTTTTTTCCTTTAACAAATTACATACATGAGACAAATCCCAGTTAAATAAAGGCTCATATCATGAGTATCTTGGGCAATACTGCAGGATATTGCTCACCCTGCACACCAACTGAAAATCCTAATAGTGTTTACTGCTTTTTTTTCCCAAGTGCTTCTGTTGTTTTTGTTAAGGAGGGATTAATTAGTGAATCATTATTCCCACTTTGGCATGTAAAAATCTAGAGTGTGCTTTTATCCATTTCCCAAGAGTGTGCATTGGCACCATAGCAGAGGATGTGGAAGAAGTGTTTTTCAAAGTAGCAGATGTAGCAGCTTTGAGAGCATCTGTACTGGTGCGTTTTGTTGAGGGATTCCTACTAACAATTTCCCCTCTAGCCAGACAGTCTGTGTGTGCTTCTCACAGGTGAGGCCTACTTTTTTGAAACAAAACCCTTTAAGGAAAATTATCATTAAAGGTCATGTGTCATTTGTATTGATTATTGCAATTTCTAACTCATTCTCTGTTTCTTCTCAAATAAATCAATTTCTTCTTAAATTTCACATGCCACTTCCTATCTCAGGACAACATTTTTCCAAGGAGATTGTGGGTAGGGGCAGATGCTGAACATAAATGGCATAAAATTCTCCTCCCACTAAAGTCAATAGCAAACTCCCACTGACTTCAGTGAGGTCAAATCTATTCATGGGACATTAAAGTTTACCTTGGCATTCCTTAAAGAATATGAGATCCATATTTCCGAGGTCTATCAGCTGTCCAAGTGGGGACTTAGCCTACTCATCCCAGATGTGCTCAGGGTACTTTGCAGGGAGACTCTCTGCAGAAGTGCAGACACCAGAGGACACTGGAAGGCAAAGAAGGGTGACAAGAGGCTGAAGTGATGAGGCTGTTGGTGGCCAGAGGCAGCCTCACAATTAGCACGGACTGTGCAAAGAGAAAATAGCCTCCTTTTTCTGTTCAGCACAACGAGGTCTGAGTTTCACTTTGACTCTGTGCTGACCTAAATCTGCTGCTATTTATGTCACTAAATAACCAAACCTGAGACTGTGTGAAAATGTCTTCTTAACCTTTCAAAACTGGCACACAGGGGTTTTTATTTGCTCTCCACTCCAGAGTCACTTACAAGGAAGTGCTGGCTGTGACTGCTATACAGCTGGCCACCAAAAGTGAGCTTCTGCCAGGGTGTGAGTTTGCTTTACTCACTAAGCCAAAGAAAAAGCAAGAACAGGATGCTGATCATGCCCTGAAGACATGGTCTAACACTGGAAATTGAAGTGAGCGGCTCTGTGTTACCCGAAGTCATTTAAAGCTCCGAATGACCAAGTTACTGGAGATGCTGTTGGCATCCTGTTTTTTCCTCTCTTCTGTTTTGGGAGAATCATTCAGCGAGCTCATGGCACATCAAGCATCTCAAGGAGGATAATTGAAGGCAGACCCTATGCTGCTGTCTGCTATCTGAAGATAAACCAGGTGCCCCAGTGGCCATCACAGAACACAGACTCTGCTTGCAGGGAGCAGAGGGATCAACTTCTTCCTTAAGCACCAATTGTTTTCATATTTCAGAGTTACCCAGATTATGACAAAGCAAACAGAAAAGCCATATCCACTTGTACAAAAAAAAAAAAAAAAAAAAAAAAAAAATCATATATAAAATTATTCCCATGTGTGAAGTGCTGCTGCATGACACTAAGTGCAGCAGCCAAACCAGTAACAGTTAAATCCTGCAGATCCCCATAAAAATGCACAGTACACAGATACATAGTAAATGAAATGACTGAATTAGAAGCAGAGATAAGTGAAGGACAACACTTTGCTACTCTGTGTTCAACACCATTGCCAAGTGCTGAGGCATTTTGCCACTTTCAGATTAAGGGGATTTTTGTACATTTTCCCCAGTAAAATTTTTGGCAACTGCTGACTACCTTCTTCTGTCTTGCTGCGTCACTAACAGCCCACACTCTTCAGTTCAGTTGTTTGGCCCCTGGCTAACTTCCCAATGAAATGTAGACATTCATTTGTTTTTAAAGTTTCATTTTTACAACTCCTGGTCATAGAGAAATCCCTCTGGCTTTGGTAGTGTTTAGGTGAAATTCACTGGCAGTGAAATTTCCTGATGACATGCCTGTTGACCGAGGCTTTATAACTACAGAGGGCAGAGTGGTCTGGCAGTAGCACACCTGAACACCCTGAGTTCAGTTCTGCTGCTCTGTTCCACTAAGGATTGTAGAAAAAGTAGAACAGAATTTAATAAAATTCCTTATTATACTTCAAGTTATTCCAGACTGACCTGTCAAAGATGTTAGCAAAAGAGCTAATTGATTTATTATCAGGGGTTTTTTACCCTGAGCAAAAATAACATGTTGATGTTTAAAACAAAGTTTCAGATACTTTCCCCCACCCCATCCCACCTTTCCAAACTCTTCTTCCAGTATCTGAACCTACAGTTTTCCCTAAGATGCCTAGATCTTAGAGGCATCTTCCCTTGACGGGTAGACAATGGCATCCGGACTAGATGTCACTGCTAGACAGAGCATAAGACAGTGAAGATACTGACATTGCAAACCTGGGCTGTCTCTGAGCACCACGACATTTCACCAGTCCAGATCTCCCCATAGAGGACATAATGTACCAGATAGTAAAAGCAAATATAGGTGTACCACACAAATGTACCTACAAGGTAGGTACCAGAATGCCTCTTTGAAAAAGTTACTTCTTTCTCCTGGTTCTCCCAATAATTTCATGATTGTTGTGTGATTCTGTTATGGGTGTGAATTCTCTCAAGTGCAAGATTAATTCCAAAACTATGGTTCACCAGGCCCTGGCTTTTCCTCTCTCTTCCTTTGCCTTGGTTTTCCATGTCCCTTTGTGCATAGACCAGGGACTGGACCATGTAAACCATGTCCGTGCTGCCGGGTAACCTTATCTTTCCTCCCACCATTTGAAAATAGAAACAGAAGAGGTGAAAGCCTTCAAAAGCAACACAGAAAAAAGCAGGAGAGGATATCTGAAGAAAGAACCTGATCCCCTATGGAGACAGGGAACTGACGTGCCTGTGATGTGGCTTTCAACATGTCAGTGCCACAAGAGCACTAGAGAGATCTGCCATGTTGCAGTCCTCACGTAGCAAAGGCAAACTTATTTTTAATAGACAACATATTGGAAATATAGCCCTGATTAAATCTCTCTGTTCTCTTTCCTTTTCCCTTCCCCTGTGGCTACCTTGCAATCAGTTTGGCAAATCTTAAGGATTACAGATGTAGCACTAGCATAAACAAAAATATGGCACTTTAGCTGTGCAAGCTGCTTTGAAGATAAAGACTGACTTTAAATTCCACAATCCTGAGGGCTCTTGTCGCCTTGAAATCTGATTTCAAAGCTCAACACCACTGAAATGTCTTGTTGAGAGTGATGACAGCAGGCAGTGAAGTGTACACTGTATTGTCACCACCTGTGATTGGTGGCAAAGTGCATACTTTGGCTACCACATACTGACTCCCTAGCTGTGGGCTGCCTGTAATAATGCAAACAATAACTGCTGGCTAATTTCAGTCCTGTAAGTGTGGTGATGAAGTATTGCATAAACTCAGAAACTATGAGAGTTAAGTGGATGGAGCCTGTTTTCACTGTTTTCAAGGGGCACAGGGAGTAGAGAAAGAGGTGAACACATTCCTCCAATAATGAAAAGCCATCAACCAAGGAAAGTCCAAGAGACTACGAGGCTGTAAACAGTGACAGTTTGCTTGAGGAGGAGCTGTATCTGTGAGAAAATCTCCAGGACCCTGCCCTTGGACTACACAGTACTCTGCAGTGCACCAAACAGGAAAAAAGTCACACAACAAAAGGGTGATCGCTGGGACCCCAGCCCTGTTGCCTGGTCACCCCCACAGGAGGAATGTCCTTTACCATGCCAAGCATCATGCCTTGGATGGAAATAGGTAATGGGGGGCCAGGTGGGCCCAGAGATGCTCAAGGCCTATTTTGCTGCTGCTCATCCATTGCTGACTTCTTGAGAAGCAGTGGAGATGGCTATGGGTTGGAAGGATCTCGGCAGCACTGGATCTGTGAGAATGTACCTCAGGCTGTGCTGCCGTGGTCTCAGCACCAGGGCTGCCTGGGGAGCTGAGATATTCACATGGCTAGTAATGGTGAATTGACATCTCTCTCCTCTGGTAGTGAAACTGTGGGCTTTTCCTACTGATTTCAGTGGAAACAGGATATTGCCCATTCACTTACCTCTGTGTAAATGAATATTAATGACACAAAAGTTTGGGGGATCTTTAGCTGACAAGTTCCTTAGAGGTTTCCTGAATACTCCCAGGACAAGTGTTCTCTGACTCAGTTTCAGGAGAAAATCTAAGAGCAATGCAGAAGACCTGCAGTTTGAAAAAAAAGGAGGCAGACAACCAGCCGAGGCTATCGCTGTTGACAAGACCAGGACAACAAGGAGTTGGGAGTGTCACAATGAGGCTAATGGATATCAGCCCGTTGGGTAGTGATAGTTGACCTCTTACTGAGAAAATGAACTTGAACTCTTACTTGTCATCATGAGAATGCAAGATATCTGGGCCTAAATGAGACAGCACCCACAACATAGCTACCATTATAACTAATATTTTTCTTCCATGATTAAGAGAGTTACTGCTTCTCAGAACCCATTGGTTCTACCTATGAAGCTAATGGAAGCGTTATGCCTCTTCCATGCTTATTCTTCTTCTAGATATGAAAGCCACAAAACCAAAATAAAGATCCAGGGAAGCCCATAGTGGGTTGGAAAGTGTGTATTTCTGCTTTATCAAAATCTCCAGAAAGTTATTCAGCACTTCTTTCGATTACAAATGCAATGGTTTTATTTAGTCCCTGTTAATACGATTAATGTATTAGGTGATTTACAATGGGCAAAACATCAGAACCACAGAGTTTGCCATCTCAACAGGTAGAGAGAAGGTGAAGGAAGAAATGCTAACTATTACAAAGGGGATGCACTGTTTTCCAGTGTCCTTGCTCCTGCCCTTAGAATTCAGTACTGTAGAGGGTTAGAAGAGGTGCGTAAGGTCCTCATGTGACTGGAGGTCCTATGGCCCAAGGAAGAGGAGGACTGTGGACAAGGAGGAGCATAGAGCTGATATATCACACTCTCTAGTATTAAACTACTGAGTAGGGTCAAGGAGTCAGGTAAAACAGAGCAGTGTCAGGGAATTTGGGGAATTTAGAGGTAAAACCTTCTAAATTTGCTGTCTAAATCTATTACTGGCAGCCAAAAACCGTATGAAATATAGTGAGGTAAAATAATCCTGAAGGTTAAAGCATGAGAGAGCTGATCAAACAAAAATTTAAGCTGGGAGCCATGTAGACGAAAAAACATTTCAACTCAGCCAAAAGGTAAGGAGAAAGACCTTGCCATTTTGGGAATAGCTGTCCAAGCAAACACTAACCGATCCTTAGAGCATGACTCAGGGGACCATGTCCCATCCAGTGTGAGTAAAGGTGGCCAGGTGCTCCATTTTCATGGTGGTGTGCTTGGTATTCAGTGGCCAAGAGTAAATACTGATGATACCAGATACTTCCTTTTTAACAAGTGAAGCCAAACAGCAACGGGTTCTATTTGCTCTCAACTCCAAGGACAAAAAAATACTTGATGCTGAAAGTGCAATGCTCTGTTCTCTTAATTTGCCAGGCATATTGTGAAGGTCTGCCAACAGGAATCTTGCATTTCTGCAGAACCTTCACTCTGCTACAAAGAATTGTGTCAAGTGTGGGCTAATAAAGTGTCAGTCGTTTAACTTTTCGCATAAACACAAAAGGACTGCTATTGACTTTTGTGGTACTTGCACAAGTGTGTCCCTCACCTTACAGTTTTAAATTATATCAATTAAGATAATGAAGAAAATAAGCAGAAAGCAAAAATCAGTATCCTTTCCCATAGATAATATTTACAGGGTAACATTTGTGAACATAGTCTCTTAAGAATAAAAATAATATAGAAAGTGGCTTGAAAACTAAGAAGGTAAAAATAGTTGAGAGCAACCCTGAAGTTAAATAACTACTTTTTTTTTTTAATAAATTATTAAGTCTACAATAATCAGCTAGACTGAAAGTCTTCATTTTTTTATAAAATGCCAAGGGCTGTGATGGTGGTTCAACCATATTCAGTGAACTTCTCCAGGGTCAATCAGAAAGTCTCTGCCAGAATAGGAAATGTTACATCAGTTTCCCTAGTGCACAGGTTGTATTATTGTCCTAGTTAGAACAGCTGGGACCAATTCATCACTGGATGGGTGTAACCCAAACCTGTGTATTCTATAGC
>JAWWES010000115.1:80268996-80298438 GCA_035583135.1 Lophotriccus pileatus | reverse complement strand
TTGTTATTCTGACTTATAATCTCTCTTTTGAGTTGAGCTCATTTCCCCTGCTGGGTAACTTTTAAACCAGCACAATTATATATCCCAAACTACTCTTCCTGTGAGAAAAAAGATGACATATTCTCTAAAGAATCTGTTGAATTTTACTTTTCTTTGCAACCTGAGATTTTATTATGTTTACTTTCCTTCATATTTTCTTATCTTCCTCTAATAACCAGTAAAAATCTGGAAGGAAAAATGATTTTCCAGTCTCAGGGGTTGGGAACAGCAGAGTAGTTTTCTTAAATCCTAGTCTATGACTGGTAATAAGGGCCATTTCAAGATTCCCTAGGAGAATTATTGTCTTCTGAAATATTTTAAATAGCTAGTTGTCCACAACTTTTCCTTGCCTCAAAAAATGGATATATTATCATTTTAATGTCTACTGCTGCTGCTACTGGGAGCAATAAACCTATGTTCTCCCACGGCATATGAATCAATAAGAAATAAATAATACTAAAATATGCCCTGGAATTCTTTTACATGACAATCTGAGAGTAAAGGTGGGGAAAAAAACACTGAAAACCCCAGACTGACTCAACTGTAAAGATGCAGTTCATCTCACTCCATGTTGCTCATTTTAGACAGGCAAATGGTACAGAGCAGTCACCTAGAAATGCTGTGAAGAGAGAGAGGCAAATGCATTTCCAGAGGTACTTTATCTCTTTATCTTAAGGTGGGGTCAAACCACTCTCAGGAGTACTTGCATCTTTGTAGAGTCTTCCATGTAGGCAACTTAACATTTGCTCTTCCACAGCAGAGATTATTTTCACTGGGGATCTGAAGTGAAAACTAATAGGAGCACTGGAGAGACTGGCAGATTTGTCTGCCTCTTTCCAGAAACATGCTCATACTTCCAGCAGTATTCTTCTGTCCACTTTTTCAGTGGTTGGAGAGTTAATTTTCTGACCAGTTTCTTTATTTTAGGAAAAATTCTGATTCAAAAATCCGTGACCACAAGTGCTTTTTGACTGCAGGGCTGTCACAGCAATAAAAAAGGACTATCCCTACTGCTGTGAACATCTGCAGGATCATGCAGCTTAATGACAACCTGCATAGTTACCTTTCAATAAGGAATAACCTGGGAGAAAATTAGTCCTCCTGCTTGATTCATATATTGAATTTCTTTTACTTCTGGAGATGTCTGAAAGGGAGAGAGGCTATGTCAATTGTACTTGACTAAATGAGCACTTCAAAAATGTTGTTCTTCAGAAAGGTTTTGGCTTCACAAGTAGTGACTCAGAAAAGCATTTGCATCTCTCCACTTAGTAGATCTTAGTGCCCTATCACTAAATACAGGTCTCTGAATTGAACATTCTGGAATTCCTGCCAAGTAACAGAAGTTATTTTCCACACATCACACTTAGCTTTCTACCAGGTAACAGAGTAGCACTAAGTGAAATCTGACTATGTAACCCCTGTGAAAAGGGTACAAATAAAAATGATGTACCTGCTTAGGTTCAACTCACATCAGAAACAATTCAGCTGTCTAACTTATTACTGCATCATTTAACATACAGTAAGCTCGATTACTTACACCGTTGATGAGCCTTCTGCACTGCACATAAAACTGTGGGAAACAGGGACCACAAAACTGTGGCATAAATAACAGGCAGATTTGGTATTATCTGTTCAAAGACAGTAAGTGAAAAGAAAGTAGCAATGGGAATTAGTGATTTAGGATATGACTGTAGTGCAAAAATGATTCATTTTTGTCCTTTTGAAAACCTCTTTTGGGAAATGTTTAAAATTAGGGTGGTACATACAAATACTATCAACCAATGCAGATTAAACATTTCTTTTTCTATAGAGGAGATTCCTTTCAGATGAATCATGGCACTTTATGCTTTAGAATTAGAACTTACTTCAGTGAACTGATTTATGCACCTCTTTACTTACAAATTTGAAGTAATACTACTGTTTGACTAGCACGGAGAGGAAATACTACATTTAGAAAGGGAAAAGATCAATCTCTCACAGGTTTGTCCTCAGATGTGTTAAATTCTGAGTATAATTCACCAGGAAGAAAAGCTTAATTTTGGTCAAGGGCTCTGAGATTCAAATATTTGTTGGTTTGGGTTTTTTTTTGTTTTGTTTTGTTTTGTTGGTTTTTTTGTTTGGTTTGGTTTGGTTTGTTTGGTTGGGCTTTTTTGCCTGGCTGGTTGGTTTTCTTACTGTAAACAATGTTTTCTGAAAGAGTAATATTTTTCATTTAGGTTAGCATTTTAGTTGTAGCTCTGGAGTTTAATAATAAAGTGGTTGTCATACACCCAAATAGCAAAGTGAATGTGTTAGTAAATTTGCTTATGAATGTAAACATATTGATTTTTAGAAATATAATCAATGACTTTGGAAATTCACTTTCAAATAGAAAAAATAAAATAAACCTCAGTGCATTAAATTTATCATGTCCCATATTGACATAAATTGCTGAAATTTTCACCTACAGGTCAGTTAAGGGGAGGAGAAAGACTCATAACAAAATTCTGTGTGCTTAAAGGTTGTGCTTTTTGTCAGAAAATATTGTGGGGTCTGCCAGCGGATAAGCTTTGCATTACTCAGAAAGTGATAAATGCTCGCCAGTGAATGAACAGATATTTTTTGAAGGTGCTCTTCTGTCATTAAGGTTTTTATAATGTTGATAAACTCGTAATTTTTAGGCATTTGAAGAAAGTTTCATAATCTGAAGAAATATTATCACCGGCTGCTAAAAATTCCATTGGTCATACATTTGTCTGGCTGTGTGAACCTTTCCAGCTGTAACAACAACAAAAAATAAGTGTCTGCATAGATGTATAAGGACTTGTATTTACATATTGTGTATGTACACATACATTACTTTATGGACAACTTTACTTAGATGTATGTATGTGTGTTTGCATGCCATAATAATATTTCTTTCTTCTTTCTCCAAATCATTTTCACACTCATGTAATTCCACTTAAGCTAAAAACCTTCTGTGTTATGAGGTTAGTATGAAAAGAAATTTTACATTAGATAGAATTGGCTTGATGGTGGATATGTTCAGCCAAAAGAAATATTTTTCCTTCATTATGATGCACTGTCACTGCCCAGAACAATATTTAGTAAAAAACATTCGTTTAAACAGGTTTCATTTTGGTTTTTGTTCAGCAAACAATTGTTTTATTACTATGGTCACCATTAAGTGAAAATAGTCATTGGAGAATTACAGTCTTTGCTTTGCTAAGGTTAAAATTCTTCACTTTATCATTTTGATTTTATAATTAAAGTTGGTTTGTTTAGAGTCACAGACTCTCAAAAAGCTAAGAGCAACCAATCTTAAATTTACGTGAATGGGAAGACCTTGCAGAGGCTTTCAAAGATACCCATCTATTTCCACTGGCCATTTGCTGTAGGAGTAGTATTGAAATACTTAAAATTGAGAGACCAATTGAAAGAGTTAGAATGGATCTCATCTCAGGGAAGGATATTGAAAAGATTGACAAAATACAGTATCTTCCAGTCACTGCTCAATAAAGTCATATACTAGCCTGCATTGTAATGAAATAATACTTGGCATATATGGTTTTGCAGTTAACGAAACAAAATTTAAATATTTATTTTATTTAATTCTACTTCCAGTAGGAATGCATTTGTTTGATTTGCCAAGGTATGAGGACAGGCAGCATTACATAGTTAAAAGCTGAAATACCTACCAGTGTTAAACACTTCAAGTGAACATACACAAGTAAACATACAAATGTTTCAGTATTAGCTTCAAATTTTACAAAAGCAAGCTGGAATAACTTTCCAGGACCTTTTTAGAATAAATAAATGGTGTTAGAAATGAGCATATAACTTCTCGTGTATCTGACACAAGCAATTTTCAGATAATCTATTCCTATATTTGCCATTACCATCATCCTTTACATTCATTTCCAATGAAACATCAAGACACAGAACAGCTAGAAGTAGTGCTTTATATATCCTTCATCTAAACATATTTGACAATGCCTAGAGATATTTCATGTTATCAGTGATGACGGTTTTGCTTGCTAGAAGAAGTGTTTGATTGAGGTGCATTTACCAGCACTCGATTTGGCAAAGTGGAATAGATGTTGCCCCTCATGCATGGCAGATGTGTTACAAGCACTAGAGCACAGATTTTGCCTCCTCAGCTAGCAGATGGGTGATCAAGAGTGATCCCCTGAGATACAGCCAATGGTTTTCAACGTGTCTGAGAGGTAGGGACACAAGCTGAATAGCCAGGGAAACTGGGGGAGTAGATCAGAATGGATAGGACAGCAACTTCCTACAGACCCTTTACTTCATTGTGGAGCTGAGGAGATCGGTTTGCAGGTGAAAGACAGATTAACCTGATGACACTGGCCTCAAGATTCCTTCAGGACTTGGGATTGTGCTGTTTTAAAGTTGATCCAGTAACACAGCATCCTCATTAGAGCTTCTCTCCAACTGCTCATGGTCTGCGGGTAATGCCAAGAGCATGGGTTGATAAGCCCAGGGCAAAACATGTAAAAGGTACTGATGGAACAAAATGCATTTTTATAGACAGGGAAATGAAAATATTTGAGAAAAAAACATATTTCAAAAGGTAAGTATTATTAATTGCACATGATTGGATAGGAGATTTGAATAAATTTCAATATTTATATATATATTATATATACTACATATAGCAAAGAATATAATTTATTTTGCTACTTGGAGTCTGTTTTTATCTATGGCAAGAACTGTGATTTTCATACTTTCCTAAACACAACTGTACAAATTTGCAGAAAAGAACTCATTTTATGGCTTTTGTAAATCTACCGAAAGTATTTACAACACATTTCCTCCCATTTGCCTCCAGCTTCACACATATCAAAATTAATGAAATTTTCTTATCCTGCAATGCATGTTTAGATCTGCATAGGCTTAATTGTTCTGTTTCATGAACTGATTTGACTCTCATATGGACTGCCACTCGCAGGGAAAAAAAAAAGAAACTAGTTGTTCTGCTGTTTATTTTTGAGGAATGTCTTTTCTAACTCGGCACCACCAGAAAGATTGCTGTTATCAGTGCTCAAATACCAGTCACTCCCTTATGAAGCAAGAAAAGATACACTGAGCGGTCCCAGGGACTAAGGAAACTTTGGCATTTCATCTAGAATTTCACTGTCAAGCTCACTATCTGCTGGGCCCTCATAGATAAACAGTAGATAGGAGCTCACAACACATTCCTTTCATGTTCACTAATTTCAGAAAGAGACTCTGCAGTCTAACACCAGCACATCCCTTGAAGTCCTATCTCTCTGCTTGTATCTTTGGCAGCCGTGTAGTAATTAGTAAAACAGAGCAAAGATATTTTACACCACTCTGTCCACTTGGCTCTGCCAACTTGAACAAACGCTGTAAGTTTTGGCTGGGAATGGCATCTCACACTCTGTGTAAATCCCTATTTACATCTGAAATTCTTTTAAATTAGTTAGGACCTAAACTATAACTTCAAACAACAAAGGACTCTTGCTATAGTAATTTATTGCTTTAGGAACTAAGTCAGCTTCTCTCCTCTGCATTTAATGGAAGTTTAGGACAACATACTAAAAATGAAATCAAGATAGCTAGAATCACGTTATGACTGCCTCATCTTATTAAAACTGAATAAGATACTGTGCAAAAGTAAAGTTTCTTTATAGTTAATATAGGAGGTTTTTTTCTTTAAAAAATATTTACCCTTTTTTTCTTGTTAATCTTCATAAAGCACTCTCTCCTTCCGGACTAGATTTTGCCACCCTCATTCAGAATAATAGACTTGTCACAAATGGTCTCGCTGTTTGAAGTTGCTCTGTGTCTAAAAAAATGTGCTGCTCAATAAGAGCAGAATGACAGTCAAGGGAGAACCTACATCTTCATTTTCAATAAGGTGTTGGGGGTATATATATATATACACAAATTACATTGTAATGTATTGTAATACAACTCTTACATTGTATGTAAGAGATGCTTACACCTTTAAAGGTATGGCTTGGCCTCAGTGGCTGAGCATTTTTATACTACTAAGCTTTAAAACTTTCCTGCTTTGTAAATCAGTGAGAGAAATACTGTTGCAACTTTGTATTTCTTGAGCATCTTCCACAAGATGGAAGATTCTAGGGATCGAATCCAAGCCTTAAATAAGTAGCTTCCATCTTCCCTGATGATTTTGGCCTGAACTAGTGAGTCAATGGTAGTGCTTGAGGTATACTGAAGTAATGAAAGGGTTATAGCTGAAAGACGGGTTAGCTTCCACCAAATATTTAAATTGTAAACGTGATGAATGTGTCATCCTGAAATTTCATGGCAAATCTACCCATGCTGCAGATCTGAAAAGAAGGAAATAAAAGTGAAATGCAAGAAAATCTCTAAAGCTACTATAAAGGGAACCTGAAGAAGGGCATTAGAGGGGGCTTAACTCCATTTTAAACTTGCTTTTATGCAACTATTGGGTCCAAATTTAGTACAGGTAAATGCAGATATCTTCTGCAGGAGGAAAGCCACATTTTTCCTAGACAGCTTTTACTTTCATTAGTATAAAATGTTAGAAAAGTTAAGAATCCCATTGCTGCTGAAAGCAAAGTCATTATGGGCTACTTGCTACTACCACTTACACCATCCTAAAAGTTGCAAGGCTACTTTGTCACCCTCAAATTTCTGAAGTGAGAGAGATAAGGGTACTGCAGAGCCATTCCCTGTAGGTCATCTGGAAAAGCATTCCCCTGGCAGGATGCCAGTTCCAAGGTCTTGTCACACCTCTGACTTCTCTGTGTAAATAGTGCAGGAATCTGCGCGCTTCCCTTTTATTCTGTGAGATGGGAGGGCAGTGGTATTTACTGGTGTAAATGAGGAGATGGATGAAGTTTGGTGGCAGCCTGAGTCACTCTGTCCAGTGTTCATCTAAAAATGCTTAACAATCTTGTACCAAACACCCTGCATTAAAAAAAGAAAAAGCCCTAACCCTCAACCAGCAGATAATTCTTTCATCTCCTTCTGATGACTCTAGTCTATAATGGATTGCTTGTTTTAAAGTATTGCAAATCAAGTCACAAGTCTGCAGTGACAATTCCTTTTTCTTCTCTGATACAGTCCATTTGAGCAGGGTACTGAGCGTTCAGATCTTCAGGAAAACCTTCTGAGTTGAAAAACCAGAATGAGACTCAGAGACTACTTCATGCATCATCTTGCCCCTCAGTTCCATTAGGTGGAAGGTAAAGAGTCACCTACAATAGCTTGCCATGATATTGCTGTCTTTTATTTGCTGTCCATTTTAAAGTAGGGATTACGACTGGACAATAAAACCCTCTATTGAAATTTAGAAACAGTGTTCTCAACCTGATTTCAGTCATTAGAAGTCTTTAACCATCCTGCAACCCTCTCCACCTAACCCTCTCCACAGGAGAGAAGGAAGATATTGCTCAGGAAGACATCATACATTTTCTTCTGTCTGCTCTGAACATAACACTGCTGGTGGTCTGGTAGGATAAATGCAGAACATTCTTCATATTAAGTCACAGACTGTGAAGGTCTGATCAAGCTGCTTGTGACAAGTAAAGGATCCCCTCTTGAGTCAGATGATGAATTACAGCCTCTCCAAAAACTCTCTCATCTAAGGAAAAATAATCAAAGCCTTTTACAGTAGATAGTAAATAAATGTGTTTTTTTCATGCTGTTACTACAAGCCAATCAACCTCATCATCCAGACGAGGGAATGAATGAATGTTTTCCAAAAGAAAAACTCTCAGCCAAACCAATTATATATTTCACCGTTGACAAAAGTAGGATTGTGTCTGATGGGTCCCATGGGAAGTTAATTAAACCATCACACTCCACTATCAGCCAATATTCTCCAACAACATTACTTAACCATTCTAGTTACAGGAATGTACCTGCCCATGGAGCTTCTTGTTTAAGGCTTTACAGATTTGGGCCCCTCAGCTTTCCTTTATATCACTATTTTGAGGAAAGTAGTGTGGAAGGCATGCAAACTAAAAATAAGGAGTTCTTTAGGTGTTATTAGTCACTTAAACAAAATGCCTAATTACCAGGGAAGTAGTCAGTTATTAATTACTACTAACATATATTGTGGGCAAACTGCTGACACACATTTTGTACTTACAAGATAACTGTCAATACACGATGCATACCCTTTTACTATTTGCTATTCTTTTATTCTAATAGCTTTCAGTTTTGATCCAGAATGTAGAGTGTGTTGGATTCACAGTTTGCCACACTGCCATTCTTCACAAGCAATACCCAAGGTCTTAGGTCTGCCTGAAAACTTTACACAAAGATACTAGGTAAATGAGTCTTTTGGTATTCCATCATCTGTAAAGGAAGAGTTACCTCATTTTTTGAAGGCTTTTTCTGTGGGCCTTTGGAGAGTGGAGTGCACCCAGGTAAAATAATTTCTCTAAATCTGTCATAGCACTAGCACATAATAGGAGTGTTTGATAAGGTGGATTTTAGATTGTGAGTAGGAAGAAATTATGGGCAAATACAGGCCGTATCCTTTAAGTGGAAGAGCCTTTTGCCATATGTTTTCATAGATGAATGACTTCTGTTCTCAAATTCACTTGTATGTTGGATGTCCAAAGCATACATTGAGATCTACAGAGACAAGGCCTTATAGCGAGCTACAGCCTTCTTCTCTATAAATCAAAGAGAATCAAGGTGAGCCTTTCATGTGAAGTTAGGAAAAACTATGTTACATTTGATTTCATAATAATCAAGCCATTTAAGGCTAAGCCCCAACAGGCAGAAGGGGAAGTCGTTCACAGCATCAGGTGTGATACGTGAGGTGGCATAAGAGAAGGAATCTCTTCTTTCCTGTTTGCAAGAAGAAAATAATCTGATGGAAAATGCTTTAAGAGGAAAGTGGGACATATTAACACTGCACCATGATCTTTTATTTCCAGTGCGTTGAGTGAGAATCATTCCATTTTGGAAAGTTTGTCACTTAAAATGCATTAGCACTATTCAAGTAAATCTTTGTGAACTCACAACTTTCATTCTGCTTCAGTAATAAGAGGATATGTCTGGGAAGCCTGGGGCTGAGTTCTGCACTGTGTCAGTATCTGGCACTCATGTCTTTATGAGGAACCTCACGGACTCTGCTATTATAGCAGTAGGAAGGAAGTGCCAAAATTGCCAGCAATAATAAGGCATCTCAAACCCTCTGGCTTAGGAAAATACCTAAACAGCTACAGTTTGGTTACATAAAAATATTTCTATCAGGAGGAGAAATTGACGGGACATGAGAAGCAGCCTAGTAGTAGATATTTTTCTATTTCACTAGCTGAAAAATTCTTGG
The DNA here is from genome assembly GCA_035583135.1 of Lophotriccus pileatus. Classification (NCBI taxonomy): domain Eukaryota; kingdom Metazoa; phylum Chordata; class Aves; order Passeriformes; family Tyrannidae; genus Lophotriccus; species Lophotriccus pileatus. The sequence continues at coordinate 80,289,092 of JAWWES010000115.1, read as the reverse complement.
TCTTGCAATATTTGACTACCATACACATTTCCTTTTGGCCCTCAGGGAAATATAACTGGTTTTAAAGCAGTATAATTTTGCCTGCAAAGGTGACTTTACAAAAGTGGCACCTTCTTATTCATTTTTTTTCCACAGAGGGCACACTTTTTCCTGCTTTTTTTTCCTTTCAATGCTGTACTCTTGGCAAAATGAAGAGTGCAATATCATGCATCAAAATGATGCAATTCAAGTAAAATGGTTCTGCAAATATAACTGACAACATCACTTGGTCAACAGTGCTTGCCACTGAGAGAAATAACCTTTATGTCTTACAGAGTAGAATTTATGAATTGTTTGGCTGGATGCATGTTTGTGGGAAGGGAATGGAGGGGAAGAAAATAGCCCAAGAAGAATGAAGGACAAATACTATCTATCCTGTGGCCTAGCTTTAAGAGAGGACAGTCATCAAATTGCTGCTATGACAGCTCGTACAGAGTAAATTTTCAGCTCTGTTTTGAGAAGAGAAATCAAGTACTCAGAAATGAAGAACTACCAAAAGTTCAAGCTAAACATTCAATCTATAAAAACATGAATACTATTTATTGGAGCCACTGTCCAAAATCACACAAGGAAAAGCTTCCAGCCCTTATGGAGCTACTTGATCCTCTTCCAGTGTCAAAAGTCTGCCTTAAATGCTGACATTACTATCACTCCTGAGAGAGAAAAATGTGGAGTCTGAAGCTACCTAGGTCCAAACTAATGCTTCCTGTGGAGGGATGATCTACATCTAGCCTACATCTAGCTATACCACACTCAATAACATCATCTCTTCTATCATTCCTGCACAAGACAACTTCATGTCCCAGCAAAACTTAGTTTGAATCTGAGCACCCTATAATTTTCCTAGCAGCCACTACCGTGACTTTTCAGCCTACAGTCTGCTGATCATAACGGACAACAACCACAGAAGTCTTATCCTGAGAGGGGCAGAAAGAAAACACAGATTCAGGCACCGGGGAATTTGACACAAGGTATAGGATTCATAGTGCTGAGCTGGGCATGTATACATACCTTTTACTGAATTGAGGAGAAATGGGACCCCGAGTGAAATATATTAATTAACCTCAGAAATTAACCTCAGAAATCAGAGGGCAGGACACTCAAAATTTTCTTTTTCACATAAGCAGGTTGGGGGGATTTGGAGAGTTTTCTCTTGAACTGAAATGCCTTCTCTAAGTTCTTGCGCAGCTGGAAGTTAAATCTTTTCCTGAATCCAGCCTGAAGGGCTTATTAAAAATGTTACAATACAATCCAGCAAAAAACTACTGTAAGACACTGAAAGGCTCTGTGAAGTCAGATCAATTTTGCAAAGTACCACCATCAGCTGCATTGAGCAGGTTGTCCCAGCACCAGCTAAGTTATAGAACTTTTTGGCTTAGATAGGAAGGGCAGGCAGGTCCTAAAAGTCTTTCTGCTCATGAGAAAGTTCACAGTTGTGGCCCCTAACTGAGAAAGCCTTTTCACCAGTTGTAGAGTGTTTAACCTCAAGAACTGACAGTGCACGCTGCATAGCTGATCTTGGCTAATGTGACAGAGTAGAGGTTGAGAGGCAGCCTTTGAGATAACACCTCGCTATCGTCAGCGCATTAAAGTACAGGAGAGCATTCCACTTCTAGCACTGTTTCTAGTGATCAGCAAGATAAAAGAGTGGCATCTGCTTTTTTGCTTTTTTGCAAGGCAAAGACATACATTAATTTCTTCAAACAGAAATTGGGAAGAAGCAATTTTGTTTTAGTCTCAGAGAAACTTTTCAATAGTCTCAGAACAGTCTTTGAGCAGCATCTGAAGAGGAACAGAATATTTTTTATACTTTTATAATGCTTTAGTATAAATACATGAGCACTGGCTTAGCTGTACACTAATTGTTGCATTATGTTTTGGATAAATTTGTTTAAAATAGGAAATATTCATCTGTAATTTTTTTAAATAAATATCAGAACACTTTGGAGTGTTCATGTTTTAAGCCTTTAGTTTTGCTCCTTTTTCTTGCTGATAAGTGTACAAAAATTTAAAATGAGTCTTAAGGAAACAATGCTCCTGGCATTGAGAAAGAAACAAACCTCTTCTCCCCTATTTTTTTTATATTAAAAAAAAAAAATAGGAAGCTAGGATATTGAAAGTAAATAAAAATGTAAATTAATAAAAAGGTAGATGCAAAAGAAAAGAAGAATTTCCTCTGAAAATTAAACCCCATTATAATAGTGGAAGAAGGAGGAAAATTGAGTAGAAACAAAGACAAGGCTTTCAGGCAATTAGGCATATTTCAAAAACAAAATTCGAGATTCATTTAAAATCAAGGATTTTTAACTTTTTTTCTTTGCTTCCAATGTCAAGAAAAGGCATTTTTAATGAAACAGATGGGATTAATTTTCTTAAAAGCAATGTACATAGGAAAAATATTAGAGCACATTAACATGGTTTACAAATTTGAGAAACATTATTGGCTACATTCTACACCTTCCTGTTCCCAGTGCTTTTGCCCATTTCCAGAAGCAACTTGCTTCAAAATGATCACAGCTTTCTGCAGAGACACGCAGGTTGCTTTGTGTAACCCTCAGCCTGCCAATGCCCAAAGGTGTAGCTGAAAAATGTCCTGCCCATAAACAAGGGCTGTTTCGGTTGTTTTACTTCTTGCTGTGGCAGGAAGAAGTGCCTTGTTTTATACACAAGAAGTTCCCTCCTGTTGTAGTTTTTTGATTGAACGCAGAACCAGGTATTGCTTAGGATAACTAAGACTCAAAGAGAAAAAAGCCTTTTTTACTTTTTAGGTTCAGTCTTCCACAGCACCAGGGAAATCTACCTTTGAACTCCATAAAAGTGAGTAAAATTTTGGCAGTGAGAATGGAACTGTAAAACAAACAACATGCTCAGTATAGGTATGTGTCCTAGTTAAAAAATAGTAAATGGGAATGATAAATAGAGAATTAATCATGAAATAATCTCTTCTGCCATTATACATGAGAGGACAAGCTGATTTGAAATATACTGTTCAGAGGCTCGGCTGATATCCATGATAGTAACATTTTTTCTCATGATAATGAACAGAAAAGTGCATTTGGCTGCCATTACTGAGAAAGTGAACGCAATGTAAAGTACCTGCACCATAAAAACTGAAACAGAACACAGTTATTCAGTACAGGTACTTTTAAAATTAAACTTCACAAGAAAACCTCAGAAAGGATTTTGCTTTTCTTTTCATGGTCAAGACTGCTGCTCTACAGTAACTTAATGGGATGGTGAATTTGGGATACTGCTTCACCGAGCATGTTCACAGAGAACTCTGACCTACAATTCAAGAAAGTGGTATTGGGTGGGAATAGCTGTTGTGCAAGTACTCATGTTCAGGTGCATTTTATAACTGGCCTACACTGACCTGAAACAATAGAACACAGGACTCACATACAAATAATAAATGGAAAAGATAATATAGCCCAAACTAAACACCCCTTAAAAATGCTTGCTGAAGAAATGCCATTTCTAATAACAGGGACAAGAGAATGACTAGAGATTTCAGAGCTGTATGATGTATGCAGAAGCTACCTGAACAAAACAAATGTACAAGCCCTAATAATCACACCATGGAAATCAAGAAGTAAATTCTTCATTGTTGTCTCCCCTGGTAGCAACAGTGAGTTATTACAATACAAAGGTCAAATAGTTTGGGAGTTAGAGATGCCAATCTTGCAGGAATAGATGTCTGAAAACTGAGGTGATCATTTCATCCTTTTTGTAAAAAAAAAAATAGCTGGCTGGTAAAAGCAGGTAACCTCATAATTAAAATAAAAATATCTTTTGAAAAAGAAGAAGTAAGAAAGCACTGGTTTGTTGTTTTCAATTCTGTGCTGTCAGAGATGTCAGTATCTAAGCTGGTCTCCTTAAGAGTAGGTGTAGCATACTGAAACCACTCAAAGCTGTCAGAGAAAGCAAACTCTGCCATTTCTCAGCTTGGGATCTGGATTCTACCTGATGATTTTGATCTGAATCAGAAGCAAACTCCCACGTCTGGTGCACTAGCAGGCTTACAAGATCTTCTGCCTCATAAAAATGTGTGGCCCCAAGAAAGCCAGAAAAAAAAATCTCACTATATTTCAGTCCATGATATTTTTTCATTAATTTGAAGGTGCAAGAGTTTTATATCACTACGTATTGCTGAAAGGGAGAAAGGAGAAAGAATATGTATTGCAGAAACATTATAATCTCTAAGCCCTGTACAATGTCTTCTATAAACAGATTTTTTGAAAGGTTATCTGGCACAAAGCAATACATATCATTGAAGTTTTCACAAAACTTTTGAAGCAGTACAGAAATTTCCTTGTCCTTGTTTACAGTCACTACTGCACACATGTATGCACTTCATTCAGAGGGAAAGGTTTTTGTCCATGGCTCTCATGTTGTGACCCACCAGCAGTCCTCCAAGAAGCTGTGACAGTCATTGCATGTGTTATACAAATACTTGGCCTTGCCTCTGTCATTTGATTGTGCCAGATCCTACTGACAGAGAATTTTTGCTTTCCTGGATCTTCTCTTCAATATTACAGCCTTCATAAGCTGCCAGGGAAGACAGCAAACTCTATCAGACCAATGGAACTTTTTAGAAAGCCAGAGCAATTTTTTTTTTTTAAGCCCCTGGATCATCTTTACTCTGAACAAATAAACTTTTTCAAAGCACCAGTGTTTTGTTGTAGTTCAGAAAATCCCAGTCCCCTTTACGGCCTTTTGGTGGCAGCCTGTCTCCAGGTCCTCTCAAGATACCAGCCTCCTTCCGTGGATAATCTTGTAAATCTCCAAGAGCTTGTGATAAGTTTATTTGGGTACTTACCTACTTCTGCAGTGGTGTAGAAATGGTTGCACAGGGTCCAGATCTTGAGCTTCCCATCCAGCAGATAACTGGTGTTTATTCTTATATGCCATGTCCAGAGAGAAGCTTGGTCTACAACCCAGTTGACCAATGGCATGCTTAGAAGCCTTTCTTGTTCTCCCTTTTCTTGTCTCCGAATATGCTTCCCATTATCTTTTTTTCTTTTCTCTGAAGAATCTGCCTGGCATATTTTAATTGCTGTCAATTATTTGAAAATAAGCTTGATGCAATCAGCAGCAGTCATATGGGGAGACCTTCCCTAAGAAATTAGATAGAAAAAAAAGAAAGCTGGAAGTAGATTGTTAGACAAGTTTGTTCTCTTAAAATTCTGTTTTCCTCTGGAATCTCGGCATCAGATAGACATCTATGGAGACCTAAGATAAAGCAGAGTACTGAAGCTGTCTTGTGAGCTGGGGACTACCCCAAAAATCACACAGTGTCTCCATCCCAAGTGTACTACCACTATCACCATCCAATATAATTTTTTGTAAAGGGATTTTGAGACAGTTAATTTCTGAAGACCTTTAGGGCTTCTCCTCCTCATGCCTTGTAAGGAGAGCTTTTAGAGCATGTAATGTAATCAGGGTCCAGAAAACTAATAACTGGTTTTAAACTTCTGACTGAAGGGGACATAAGACATCTCTGTGAATCCGAACGATTTATATGTCTGCTCTTTAAAATTCATGTTGTTGTAGTCAGATTTGCAAATGAACTTATAAGCAAATCAGTAGCCCATCTCATTTATCAATGTAAATGCAAAGTTATAATACTGCTATAATCAACATACGTACCAAACCAATATATTTCCTTTCAGTTCTGTATATCAACAGCTTAGTCTCTCATAGTCAGATTTGAGGATATTTAGTAGTGCTCTCAACTCAAGAATATGGTCCCCACACACAGCTCAAGTAAACAGAGTGAGATCAGGGATACTCCATAGGATTTACTGTAGCAAACTGGCAAAACCTCTGTCTTCTCCTACCCTTTATATATTGCTTTGTGCTGTTGGAAATAAAACCCATAGTACAAACCACCCCAAACAGATTTTGAACGTTCTGATCAATTTGGGAAGCACACTTCAGTTCTCACTCAGTGAGAGGTGCTAGAAGCTTGCATTCCCTCTGTATCAAAATAGTTCACTCCACGTGGAAAAAAGATACCCCTCACCTCCCTCAACAAGCTAAACCCAGAAAAAAACCATTGGTGAGAAGCAAAACCTTAGCTAAAGCAAACTGACAGTACATTTTGTTTGCTGCACTGACTAGAGACGCTCAAAATATTAACAATAACCCAATTGTGGAAAAGTTGCCAAGTTCATTTTTCATCATGCATTTTGAGACCAGGACAGGTCTGTCAGAAGATTTTATTTATGTCTGAAACTTATCAGGCAAAGCTATCCAGTATGGTTATATATTACATGAGAAACTAGTGAGTTTGAGTAATTTTAACATAAGGCTATATCAAAGTCTATTACACCAATGAAATCTACTTTTCAGCTAAGAGGCTGCTGCAAACTTGTGCATAATTAAGCTAAATGATTTATTTAAGCACATCTACATAAACATCAACATACACATAAACATTTAGCAAAAACATTAAGTTCTAATTACATCTAAATTGTATCAACATGCGTATTTACTTTGGTAAGGACAAGATAAACTGTCTTGATTGAACCAAGCTGATTTCACTGTTTTAGATTTTTTTGTTGTTAAAACCATGTTTGTCTGATTTATTACCACAAAAGAAGGTGATTCTGTATTTGGGAGAGGTCCTTACATGGTTCAGAGGTTTTTGGGGGTGTCATTTAAGTGATGCAAACTTCTGCATCAGAGGTTATCAAAAGTGAAAAAGTAAATGCATTAAATCAAAGCAATACAAAAGAAAATCCTACAAAAGGGGGAATTGAAGCACAACTCACTGAAAATTTGTGAAGTATGGAGAAATAATTTAAAGCAGCTAAGAAGAAAAGAAAACAGTGAAGTTAGCTGTTAGGACTGTGATAAACTCTGATTATTTCCCTTTGGCATTTGTGAGATCGTGAATCTATCTGTGGCACGAAAGATGTCTGGGTTTGAAATACATCTTGTTTTAATGTGTCTAGTCCATGTTTTTTGCATGAAAAGTATGCATTGTCTTTGTAAGTGAAGGGCAGCAATGGAAAGACAAATCAGAGGGAGGTAAAATGGCAAATGAGAGTTATAGGAGGTTTTGTTGTTGGGGTTTTTTTTTAAACTTACTGCTTGTTTTTCTACCAAGTCTCACTGACTTGTTAACTGCTTAGGTTGCCTCAAGGGTGTCATCAATTAATTGAACTCTGGCCTTCAGGAATTTGATTGATAGGCAGGTGATTGAAACACAGACTGTCTCACCATTAATGACCCTTCCTAGAATGCTGGATATTATTCAGCACCCCAGAAAAACTGCAGTGGTGATAGAAGGGTGAGTTTGATGTCTGAAGGTGTTGGTGTCATGCTTGCACTATGCTCTGAAAGCTTTACATTTGAGAACATAGGAAAGAGCAGTAAGCCACACAGAAAGTTGTCTTTGCAGAAGAGGGCCTGTCTCTCCCTGCACAAAGAACTGCTGCATAGCTTTTAGAACTCTGGATGTTAATATTCTCAGCTATTTTTTGTCAAGGCTTAAGGCTTCCTTAAAAGTCTTGGCTAGGTAACAATAAATTAGGCACTGAGTAATCCCAGGAGGTGGGATTGTCCTCTTCTCGTTGCTACCCCTTCACAGCAAAGATGTTTATGTTGTCCAACTCTTAGAAAGAAAGTCTGTGGTCAGACAAGTATACCACTGTTCATATTACAACAATATTAAAGAAGCCATCGTGGTATGGAATGAGTAAAGAAAGTTGAGATTCTTCAGAAACCACCTTTCTATTCTATAACCAAACTACCTGTATTATCAAATATTGAGTCAACTCTGGAGACACACCAAAAAAGCTTAAGTCAAATAGAAAAGTTTAACAAGAAACAGTTGCACACAAATTTTTCTTTTAACCCCTCAGATATGTTCTAACAGTTTTACAAGTCATAAAGCAAGGGTTGACGAGCCAAGCAGAAAGAGTTGAAGGATGCTCTTTCTTAGTCATGGTTTCTTTGGAAATTTAGTGTTTATGGCTTTAAGAAAGCCATTTCCAGTAAGCATTTGTACTTCCAATTGCTTCACAATTGCAATGGCACCTCCAAGTGCCAAGTTGCCTGCAGCAGAAGGTCAAACGCTACACATCTCTGGGAACCCTTGGCAAACTGAGCAAGAAAACACTATTTCACACACTTTTAAATGTGGCTGTTCCTGTTACTCTTCACATACCTCTCAATTGCCTTACCTGTCCTGCACCTCAAGAAGGTTATGAAGATGCATATAAGAGAAATATCCCTTTTCTTCTGTGTGCACAACACAGTCTCTATATCCATAAATTAAATATCAGTTTACCAGCTATTAGAATAAATGCAATAGATTCAATAATCTATATTTTGAATGGTTAGGATGGTTCCAGGCATGGTTTCAGCTAGTTCTTTGTGCAGTGGGAGTGAGCATAAGCCAAAGATGTTGCAATAATGTTAATGATGTGGCTGCAGGTGCTCTGTGCCAGCTGACCTCACAGCCAGGGAAAGATCCCAGGCATAATTACATTGCTAGTGTAGATACAGCCAGTGAGGGCAATCTTGACACAAGGCCAACCATGATCAGAGATGGGTGGGGCAGAATGTATGACTCTAAAAAACATGTGTTTTTCTAACCAAGAACCATAGGAAGATGCCTATGTATAACACTATCTAAATAGGCCCTTTACTTCCCTATGTGGTGCTGTGTATTTGCAAGCTCTACTATTTCTGTGATTTCAGGTCTAATGCTGGACAAACTGCAGGTATGCAGAATTCTTTGAAAATGAGAAGATCAGGCCACAGCAAGTTTATTTCAAAAACAAAGGCTTTAATTACTTCTTATATAATTTCAAGAATTTGTATGGTTGGCAATATGGGACTAAAAAGACCACAAGGTAGCATTGCTTCTTAACCTCCCTTATTGATATTATTTTTCAAATACAGTCAAGAATCTGTCATTCTGATTCATGCTGTCACAGTGGAGATATTATCACACTGCTGTTCTTAAATCTGGACTGGATGCTGGTGAAGACGCTGCAAAAGTACCTTCTACTTCATATTTTTGTGTTCTGTACTCCAAGAAATAAAGCACCATGTACCCTAAAACTGCAATGGCAAAAATGTTACTTGTAATCCTTAGTCCTGTAGTTTTAATGATTAAAGTAACTAGACATGAGCCACAAGCAACCAGGAAGAATGTTTTTCCCCTTCAAGAAAGCATTTTTATAACAGATAAACACTGCCTTGAGCTCAAATTTTCACACACAGAGCAGTAAATTGAATTATAAAGTGCTAGAGAGCTGAATGGATTTCTTAATTATTTCCAGACTTGTTAACTTTGGGAAAAAACGGAAAAAGGGAAGAGTGTATGGGGAAGCAGTGGGACAGGTCATTCCTGGAGAGTAGTGGAAGGGGCCCACACATACATATAACCTTCCTGAATTTCCCAGGGAAAGATAACATACTTTTTTCCTACTGCTACTGAAACCAAGGAGTGAAGGACCTTGAGTTCTCACTATTCCTGGGCTACATCAAGTCCCAAGACCTGTCCTCTTAAAAGGCAGAAAAGAAAATGCCCTTTTCCTTACCATTGCAGGATGACTTTGTAAGGAAGTCTTTTATTCTTCCTTTTCTCCTTCACTAGTGCTTGTAGAAAGGACTATTTATAATATAATCAAACCCCAAATCCCCACAGTTGAAAGGGATTTTGACACTCAAACTCCTTATCTCCAAGACAGGAGCAATGCACTTCTCATTAAAGATTCGCCACACAGGGAAACTTTAGACTTACAAAAATCACTGATACAAACCTTTGATTTTATGGTTGAGTGTTCTTGATGTGAATGAGAGGTCAGCAGTCTTCTCCCCCTCATTGTTTTTTCTGTATACAAGGACTTTCTGAAGGTTTATGATGTCACCTTTAACCCAAGTTATAAATACACAACACTGAGATCATAGGACACATTAATTTCCTGCTCTGACACTACACATTTTTAAGAATCTGGGGGAGACATAAACATATTAACCAAAATTTATCCCCAATTTAAATCCATTTCTTTCTGAGTTTGTACTACTATGTTGGCAAACACAGAACATTTATTATCAATTAACACAGTCAAACCAAAAGCAATGTTCATGCAAAATTCTCTTCTTAATATCCATATGACTGTTCACAACAAAATGGACTCTAAATCTCGAGAGGGGTCGTAACATACACATGAAGGCTGCATACTGCGAACACTTGGCAGTTATTTAGGTAAGAATAGCCCTGCTGCTTTCAAGTAAACTGCCTGTATATGCAAAATTAGGCACAAGAACTGGGGAAAAACCCTTCAGGGAACCCCAGAACATGTGGTTTTGGTCATCCCAAGTCTATTTGCAAGTTTGGATGGGGAACGTTTAATAGCTTTGTCGGTGAACTATTTTCCTTGCTTGATTTTCGTAGAAAAGAAAGAGCTAATAATTATTCTTACTTTTACACAATTTAGTTCCTATAATTTATTTGCATGCACCTGAGATTTTGTTTGGTTCTAACTAAACGTTTTAGTCAGTGTGGGGTTTTTTCCAACTTCCTTTTGAGGAAAAAACATTAAAAAATAGGAAGGCTATAATTTTCCATTTGTTTACACAGCCCTAATCCTTACATCCTAAGTGCTTGCCAGATTGGAGCCCACCTAAGTGAATGAAATGATCCAAGTGTCATTAGGTCTTGAGTTCTCACTTCCCACTGAGAGTGCCCAGCAGGTCTGGAAGTCTCTTGATCATTCATATCTCTGAGTCTGAGGGAGAGTAGTGTTGATCCAAATTTTATACTAATGATGGTTTCCTTAGTACAATTGAGAAGCTTTGCACTTTCTGAAAACCAGCCCTAGAAATTATTTGCCTTAAATCCTTAAAGCATCCTGCTCCAGATGCAAAGTTTAAGACATTAAGACACATATTCTTCTGCTGCTCTCAGATTCTTCCTTGATACAAAATAACTCTACAAAATAACTCTACAAAATATGAAGGATATACAGTCACTGCTAAATTCTCAATTTGTTTTTTAACTTTCCATTTTTTACAGTTTCCTTGTCTCTGTTGTGAGACTCATCGACTGCTTTCCTAGTCTGTGCACATTTTTTTCATCTTGAGAGATCATTGAAGCTGATTTAAAACTCAAAATAGACATGGACTGTGATTTTTGTTAAGTGTTTGCTCCTCAGCCTGTCAGCAGACTCCTCTGACATAACAGCTTTGCATTGCATCAGTAACCATTTCATGCTGGTGTCGAACATGTTGTAGTGGCCACAGAGAACTTGCGAGATATCAGGGGAGCAGATTGTCAAGTATATTTAAAGGTAAGAAGTCACATAAAGCAGTCTTAAGTTTAGTCTGTTTTGGAGATAATGTCTTATGTTAGATTGATTACATACAGCCTGAAAAGCGTGGCTCATGCATCCACTCTTGCTGTGCGCTGAAAGATAAAAATCCCATTTGCTCTATTTTATATTGGAGGTCTTTCACACTGGTAATGGAGATCTGTATGTTCCTTGTAAATCACATATATAAAGACTGCCAGATAACAACCCACTTAACTGCTGAATGAAGTGTTTCTTAGCTGGAAACTGAGCTATGCCATGTTCATGATCTAGCGACTTACAACACAAAGCACTGGGTGAGTCATTCATTTGCATCCCCATTAAAACAGACACATGCAGAACTCTCTGTAGTCTGATGCTGCAGTCATGATGGCTTGTTACCAAGCCTCTGTCTTGTACTTTAGCTGAATTTGCTTATTTGGTCATGTTCCTATCACCATCCCCAGCATGGTGTCCAGGTACTCTGTGTACATCCAAGACAAGTTATAGCCCCTGCTTGGAACTCAGAGAACAGCGCAAGACTGCCTTCCCTCTCAGAGTTTGCTATTCAGTAGGTAGGGTAGCCATTAAACCAAGAGTGCAGTCACTCCTGAGCCCACAGTTGTCACTGCTGTTGTTCAAGGAGTAATCAACCTCCTGCAGTAATAGGACTGCAGTAATAGGTCTTCTCTGAAAAGTCTCCTCCTGCCAGGTCCCCTCTGTCCTCCTTCATAAACTATTTTGACAGCTGAAGATTCTGACCTAGAGCGTGATTAAACACTGAACAGATTGTCCAGAGAGATTTTAGATGTCCCATCCCTGGAAACATTCAAGGATAGGCTGGACAGGGCTCTGAACAACCTGAACTATTTGAAGATGTCCCTGTTTATTGCAGAAGGGTTGGACTAGGTGATCTTTATGGGTCCCTTCCAACCTGAATTGCTCTGTGATTCCATATGATTCTGTGAGTCTGTATGACCTAGGTTTTATTGTCAGGTATCTCTGCAGCACTAACATATACCTACACAATGCTCTAAATTAATTTTTTTTCATTCTGAGATTTGATTTTTTGTTTTAAAAAAGAGACATTCAACCCTGTCACATGTGCAGTGCTTGTACCTTGGTTCCCAATTTTTCTGAAGCCCTCACACAACTCTTGCTAGTCGGGGAACTGGTAGCAGATAGACAGTTTAGAGAGGCTGCTACAACAGGCTTTCCAGGTGAACAAGGTTCAGAAAATGCCTAGAGCAACACCCATTTTTTGTACTTCCCTGGAGAACTGCATGTCCCTTTCTAAGCAGACAAAGAGCGTTCCTCCAAAAAATCCCTGCTCATGCACTGCCATTCTCTCTTCCCCCCACCAGTTGCCCTGTGGGGCCGTTCCCTCCCCCAGTGGTTTCTGAGCCATGCATGGCTTTTTCTCTGCTTCTCCATGAACCTTCCAGTCCCGGTAAGAGGCACAGACACAGCCATCTCCTCAGAGAGGCTCGCATGCAGCCAAATCCCTGGAGACACCAGATGTGGCCGTCTCCCCAGCAAGGCCCATGTGTGGCCATCTCCACCGGGAGGTCCAGACACATCTGTCTCCCCGGTACGGCCCGCACAGGGTGGCTGGGGGTGCCTGTGCGGCCCCGCGGGGTGCAGCTCGGCGCCTGTGCGCAGCAGCACGGCTCGAGGTAGGGGCACAGCAACCATCTGGCAGAACTTACAGCCAGACCCGAATCTGCAAGCATGCACATTTCATGGCCTTATTTGAAACTTCGCTTAACGCGTCACACATGGAACCGCGCGGGGCTTGGCGGCGGCGGGTTATGTAACGTACAGTCGTCCATCTGCCGCCCCGAGAAAAGTGCTTACTCAGATGTCTGCTGGGCGGCGGGCAGAGCCTGCTCTACGCAGAGGCTGGCTATTAAAAACAGAGCTATTACTTATTGACGGTGACAACAAACCAGTAAAATCTCCCCGAACCTCCTTTTTCTCTGGCTGCCAAGCCTATTGCCATCAGGGGGAGGAGGGTACAGCCAGGCAGCTGGAGTAATAAAGCCTGTCTAAATGGGTTTCTTTGTATGTCTTTATCTATCAACAGCAGTGCTCAAAATGAAAGCAAGGGCCTAGGCATGCCAGGCCTATCTGTGACCCCTCACAAAGGGGATCCAAGACAAGGGCTCTCATCTGAGGCTCTGGGCAACCCTTCTCCCAAGCTGCGTGGCCACGCTGAGAAAGCCCACGGCTGAGTGGGGCAATTGGCCCTGCGCTCTGCTGCTCCTCTCTGCCCCCTGCTCACCAAACTCCTAACACAAAATGGACAAATATTTATTTGCCTTAGATCCTGTGGCAGGAGTGTTTAGGCCCAGAAGGTGACAGACGTGCAAGTTTGTTTTTTAAAACACCAAGGCGTTTACAAAACAAATACATCTCCTCATCTCAAGCTGAACAGTTTTAAACAAGGTTGTCATGTCACATTTGCCAGCGCTTTGGGCAAAAGCAGCTCTGGGGAAAATTGGCTATAATGTTGTCCCAATAATGGGAACAGCCTAACGTAAACACAGTTTTTCATCAGCGCTACACCAAGAACTGGAATAATAAATAGAGCTAGGGGGTAGCCCCACACTTCAAATAATTTGTGGAATCCAACTTCCACACACTCAGCCCATTTCATATTTGTGCAGTTGCTGACCATAAGGATGGCCATAACCCTTGCTGCGTCTTGGACAAGTGCCGTGCTAATCACTCCTCACATCATCTCCAGCTCAGGAACTGAGTTCACTTGACACAGCACAAGTGTCCAAACTGTAATGAATTCCTTCAGCTTTCAGGGCAGCCCCTTCAGTTTGATTGGCAGGTCAGCAACTGGCTGCCTGGGTGGCAAAGAGGAGCTAATTTCTATATCTTTGGGAAGTACCATTACCTAGAGAAAGCACAGTCATTTATCTTTTTTTGTAAAGATAAAATCACAAAAAATACACCAAACTGGGATTCCATTGAACAGAGCTTTAAAGCTTTATAGTTGAACATGCAGAGCTAAAGAACAAAAAAGCAACACTATTTCAAAAATCAGGCAACTAAAATTACCGGCATTTTCTCTGAAGATGTCTGATTATTCATTTATTTTCTGATATAGACAACAGGAGTCACCATTCACCCTGAAATCATAAAAAAACCCCAAACCACAAGTAATAGTGCTTACTGTAGAAAGAATCAGTGTGTTCAGTAGATTTTCTCTAATATTCTTATTATTTTCACACTGGATATTGTTTCACAAGGATATTTGTGAATTTCCTCTCCACTTAACTGCATCCTTGAAAATACCATAAGCCAAATTAATTTCTGGTGAAATTTCTCTTGCTTTGACTGCAGCCAGAAATAGTTGCTTCGGGTATCTTTGTAATCAGTCACAGAGTAACTAAAAGTTATGTTGCAAAATCCACAGGAAGAATTTTTCCCAGTCTTCACTCCAAGATGGTTTCCTTGTTAAGATTTCTCATCTTTTACAGGGATAACACATTTATTCCCTGGTTTTACTGCCCAGAAAAGTATGCACAAGCATGGTAGATTTCAAGGATTTCTTGTAAGGTAATGTCCATAGACATGGAGGTGACCTGTAGTTTTGCAACAGCCCATATCCCTGTATACACTGCTGGTTCCTGGCAGTGACATACAAGTTCCCAAAAACACCAACTCTGAGAATCTAATATTTCACAGTGAATTTGGGCAGCAAAACAGAGACATGCTTTACAAAGAAACTATATAACTTATATTTAAAAGGGAAAGAAAAAAAGACATGACAAATGCTGTCCTAGGTGCATCTTTACTCCTGACCCCACATCTAGCCTGCCTTTTCCTCCTATGTTACCTCTATTATGTGCTAATGACCTACTTAAACAATGGCAATAAGTAGCAGCATCTAAAGAAACAATGTGTTACAAGCTTTTGGCACATTCCAGAGACAGCTCTCAAAGGTTTGGAGAATGCAGACCCAATAAACCCACAGCCCAGGCACAGAATATCCTGGAAGGTAATATTATCTTGCCATGTGTCACTTAGGAACTAAAAATGAATATCTCTAAGACTTTGATTTCTGGCACTTAGTAGATGGTAAATATTATTGTTATTTTTAAACCAATGTTATTATTGGAAAGACATTAATAATTTGAAAATAAGATTAGTGTTGAAAAGACTTCTTTGGTATTGGCTTTTTGTAAACTTTAAATCTGGGTTGACTATTCCTGGACAAGTATTTCAGCTGGAATTTTATTTTCGTTTTTCCTCTATTTATACTGTGATCTATTCCAGTATACACAGTGCAGCATTGACTTTGCCTTGACATTTTTTTAAAATTTAAAAGATTTCAAAGAAAGGAAGTTAAAAAGCTCCTACCACAGAAATAAACTAGGCTCATACACCATTCCTTGAGAAACTTATACATAATCCAGTGGCTGCAGCCATCATCTTCAACAGAACGGTGGAGAGGGTGTAATAAATGCATGTATTTCTTGGAAGTAAATGGTTTAAAAATCTTATTTTCATTTTTGAAATGACTGTAAGATACCATATCAACACTTTATAGAACATCCCTATGCAGCTTTCTAGTCAGCTCTTAGTCCTTTACTTGAGAAGTGGCTGATTCTTGATGAACTACACAGACAACAATAAACTACAGAGAAATGAGAACTAATTTGAATGCACTTCACTGGCTTTTACATAAATTTTGTGTTTGATTTTCACACAATAATCTATAAGAATAATGCATCCCAGATCTGCATGGTAAAAGTAAATCAGACACCTGCAATTGTTGGAACAAACAAAACCAAGCAGAATAGAATGTGCTATATATATACAGGCTTACATATTTTAGAATGCTTGTATAAGGGATATTAAACGAGATAGACATAGAAATGAACGTAGTCCTGACACCAGTGCATTTAAATAACCAACACCAGTTACCCATCCAAATAAAGTTTTGCATATTTTCCTATGAAGTGTGAAGAGAAACAAAGTAAATAAAGACGTAGGGGTAGATATCGCAAATGAAACTTGAGAAAAGAAGTATGTTAGAGGTTTCTAAATTTAAATTAGCATAATTTGTTGGCTTTTTTCGCCTTTGATTTCTAAATGGAACCTGGAATAAGAGGGAAAATTGGAAGTACATTATTGTATCTTGCAGACTTTAGAGCATAATGTCCTTGAGTAGTGTAAATGGTTATTCTGTTCTGTTCCAGATAGGTGCTACTTGCTAATTGGACAGTCTCCAGCTCTGTAAATCTCTTCAGGCACAAACATGTTGATCAGAAATTAAAACTCTTCTTGTTAAAACTTCTTGCTTATTTTCCAAAGTGTCACATGTATGCTTTCTGCAATTTATCCAAGCACAGAAGAGAAAACATTGTTTGTGTGATCAGGTTGTAAGGGAGACTTGGAAAAGATCATTAATAGTCTTCTGCGTCATGAATGCTCAAAGCTGTATCTCAGAAGTTTCATCTATCAATATGCATATTGATAGATAAAATGTTAGAATTTAGTGAAAAGGGCTTTTAAAAATAAATAAATACATAGATGTACCTAACTGAGAAAGGGTTTGCATTAGTCTAAAATTTTTGCTGAAGAAAGCAAGCTTTTAGGTCATTGTTATGAAAATCCAAAAGGAACTGAATTTGTGAAATGATTTTTGAAGAACTTCCCTTAATAAGTGTCACTAACCTGAGTCTGGAACTGTGTAAAGGGCGCACAGAAAATTAATCTGTAGTTGCCATGATGCTGAGAAGAAGGAAAAATTACTAAGAAGAAGCCAGTGATCCCTCTTTCATCCAACCTTAAAGAGATGGGAGCAGACAAACACACTGATGAAGTGTCACAGGCATGAAGTCATGCAGCAAGTATCTTCAGTGGAGTGGCCGCTTTCCCAATGTCTGAAACGTGGAAGGAGGAATTTGGGCAGCAGGAGTCAAATCCGCTGTGTACCATTAGCAGTCCCCTCAGCCTGCTTGGCAACCTCAAAAGTGCATTGCTCTTAACAACCTTTTTCCAATACTGACTTACAATAACATACTTGGCTTGCATCAGGCCTATAATGTGCTGGGTACATTCTAAAAATAGGGCCACATGGGCCTTGCTACAAGCAGCACAGTATCTAAGATGTCAACCACTAGATTAAGGGAGGGGAAGAGGGATAAAACCTTTTAAAAAATAGTATCAGCTACTTTGGCATGTTATCTAACCACTAGTATCTGGGAATTTCTTGCTCAGAGGCGTGTTCAGTGTGAGAGAGAGACAAGCTTCAAGCACCCAGAGGGCAGCACAATCATAGTTTGAACAGCTGCACAATCTACTGCAAGCAGCAATTCATCCTGACATCTCACACAGACAGAAGTGATTTTATGGGAGGTCCCTGAAGAACTGCATTGTCTTTCCTTCCTGCTCCAGCCTGGCCAGAGGTACTCAAGCAGCACCCACATATGGCCAGCAATGTGCATAGACCCTTGCTGGGTGGGGGACTTTGTGTTGATTTCTCCCCTCTCCTTCAATGATATATGAATTGCAGCCAGAGTCCAGCAGATTAAGGTCCAAAATCTCCATTCCTGTCATTCAGAAGCTGTTCACATTCATACAGCACCTTCCTATTTGTGATTAGGATGCTTTCCTGGGAAATGGAAATTTGAGCTCATGAAGACTGAGCAGGGCACTTGTAGTTCCTATTCAATTTTCTGCTTCATGGCCAAGGGTTGTAATACTTGAATACCACCAAAAGATAGGTAGGGCTGGCAGATCCTGCCTGTTTCTTCAGGTATTTGAGTTGGGGAACTATCTCTCTGCATGGATGCCAAGTAAGCAGATGGCCAGAAGTGAATCCTTGCAGCCCACAGACAAATGTCTACTTATTCAAGGGAGGGACTTGTAATCACTGAGCATTGTAATCTCTCTCTCTGGCACTGGACAATGCTGGAAATTTCTGTACCAGACTATGGAGACTGGATTCCTCTCTGAAGTCTAACACCTAATTCATAACCACCTAAATATTTTATCACTTCTAGCTCTTAAGTAGAATCATAGAATCATAGAATGGTTTGAGTCTGAAGGGACTTTTAAAGGTCATGTAGTCCAACCCTCCTCCAGTGAGCAGGAACATCTTCAACTAGAACAGGTTGCTCAGAGCCACATCCAATCAAGCAGAACAGAAGCCTTCCAGGATTGACTGAAGTATTAGAAAGTGTATACACATGTTGCAAGAAAAACTTATTCTATTTATCCCTCAAATGTATTGAGGAATTCCTCTTTTCTTGTCCTATTCAGGAGGTTTTACTTTAGCAAACTTTTCTTTAGCAAACTCTACCTTCTAGACTATGTCTCTCAAATGCCGTTCCTAACAGTGTCTTGGAGTGCAAGACACTAGTGTGCCTGTAAGAAGTGCCCAGTGCTGACTCTTGCGGTGTGTCTTGCTGTGCAACACTCAAATTGGGCACCTGGAACCGCACAATGAAGTGTTTACGCCTGCCAGGGCTTTTAAGCATCAGTCAAGTTTCATAGGCATGGATGACATTGTTCAAAGCAGAAAATTTTAGAGGTGCATGCATGATGTCGCGGATTTCATACCTTAATTCTGAATATATCCATCTAACTAACTTGTCTTCAGGTCTCTCTTGATGGGCAAATCTTATCCTACGAAGTAAATCTTACTCCACGGTTTTTAAGGCTAGCCATTTTTAGTTTGAAGAACATGGAGAACATTTTGAGGTTTTTAAGTGTTACTTTTTTTAACGACCACCATAAGAAAATCTCTTTTGGCCAACACTACATGGAAATGATCTGTGGATAGCTAGAATTGTTTTTGTTGTTACTATTATAAATATTACTGAAAATCTGAGCAAATAAAAAGAAAATTAAAATAGGTCTATGCTTGGTATCTTGCAGTGGATTCTGGAGAAAGTTATAATATACTATACCCTGGCTTTTCAAATTTCTGAAGTCCTCGTGTCTTCAGAAACAGCAAATGCACTCAAAGTATAAAACTTCTCATTTTTAAGGAGAAGGATTAATAGGACTAAAAAATGATGCCTCATAAATATGCCAGTGGATGACTTCTGTCAGTCTCCAAGTATATTGGGTTTTATTGCTTGACTGGTAGCATGAATGACAATGAAATGCATTGTGAATTTATGATCTATAGATTTAGTTGATAGACATGTCTGAGTAATTTTTTCTTACCCTTTCCTAGGTTTCCATCTTCATGGGCGTGGGTGTTAAATGTTTTTAGATGTTATGACATTTTACACAGGATGGTGGTTAATGAGTTTTAGGAGTTGTGGAGCTCAACAGTGTTGTATTCCTAGGTTCTCTTAAAAGCCTCATCTGCCTCCTACACCCAGTGATGTTGTGGTAGGGATTCAAAGGAAAGCAATATGAGTTCTGATGAGTGCTACTTGGAAAGAATATATCCATACAAGCATATTAATGCAAATCCTATGTGTGGGCCTGCCAAAAAATGTGCTCCATCCAAAACATTTGAATACAGTCCACCTCTCTGAAGAGGCATCATTTTAATCACATGTACAGTTAGAGCACTGCTCACTAAGAATTTATATTCTTCTTCTCAGTGTTTATATTAATATGAAATAGGTTGCCAAGTTTTAATGTTGCTGCACTGGGGCGACAGGAGTTACGGACACACTGGAACCAATCAATATGATTGAACAATGTGACCTTTATTAAAACCTGCAGTGTATTTTTATATCTCTCTGACCCTCGTGGGTC
>JAWWES010000115.1:80252697-80268896 GCA_035583135.1 Lophotriccus pileatus | reverse complement strand
TGAGGCCTCTCTCTCAGCTGAAGGAATGGGTTGTTCATGTCCATATTTTTGCAAAATATGTCCATTTATTACAATCAGTCCAATATTTTAATAAAAAGGCAGTGATCTACTGCTAATGGATTAAACACAGGACATTTGAATTTTGGTGCTGCATCCAAGAGCATAGGTGGCCTAAGTGCTTTTGTCCTATTTCAACATCTAGTTATAGCACCATATAGACAGAAAAACACATTTCTCTCTATACATAAAACAGCTGGTGTTCACAGAGGGGATCAGGAGGAGGTAAGGAGTTTGTTAACCTCTGTGCAGCACTCTTCATAGCACCTATCTAGGAATATGTCTACTTAGAGAGGACAGTTCGTCATGATTTTAAGGAGGTCTGAAGGTTTCATGGTAAGGCAAAATATAATGTGATGTTTGTGTCTATGAAATTTGTATTTTGATTCATACAAAAACAATCAATTGTGTATTTGAATGTCCCTACTTTGCCAGTACAGAAGAGGTGATGTGATTTAATTATTTAGTGCTTTTAGCATCCTAATTTATCCATTATTTTGCTTTGCTGACTAACACAACCACATGGCTCGAGTGCAGTGGAGGACTGAAATGTGGAAAAAGCCTGGGATGAATATGATGAGTGGAGCTTACCATCGTCTTCATGTTAGGATTTGTGTAGATTTAAGAGTTTTTCCAAAATCTGCTGTAAGAGTTTCAAGACAAGGCTTCTGTTGAGTAAGTTCTGTTGAACTTAGTCCTTTTTATTTAGTACTGGAAAACTTCATTAGATAGAGAAAAGAAAAAAAAAAAAAAAACAACAACTAGGAGGAGGTGTCAGGGAGCAACCTGGGCTGCTGGCTGCTCTGTGGATTTGCTAATTGCACATGTTGCCCTGCATCTCTTAATCTTGTCTTCTATCTGTATGCATCCTGAGTTTAGGTGTAAGTGCACTGTCCTGCTACCTTAGAATCTGCCCAATTAAAGGACAAACACCAAAGTCTTCCTTCATATGATTTGAGAAGCTTGCTTTCTCCCTCCCAACTTTTTCAGGCCTAGGACAGACTGGAAAAAATGCATGGACCTGCCAGCTAAGCTGACACAAATGCACCACCATCCATCACAGAGTTGTTGGGGAACGCTTAGCTCCCTGCTGATGCACAAGAAAGCCCATATTGTTTAACAGTTTAAATAGCTGTTTAATACATTCAAGCTTGGTTTTACTGTTTTTGTTGGGATCTGTTTGTTCATTTCAAGAAAGTTAGGGCTAACTTTCAGAGGAGTGAACTTTTCAGAAGAGTGAACTCTAACTTTGTAAAGAGCTGCAGACAAACTCGTCAGGACTGCATTGGGACCGTGTTTGGAAGCATGTTCAGGCACTTTTCCTTGTCCATGGGATCATGCTGTACTTTGAAAACAATTCTTCGCATGCATATGAAAACATATTTATGTGTATCAAAGGGGTTTATGACATAAGGCAAACTGAAACACTAGAAATGGGAACCTGATGGCAGTTCCTGCCTAATATTTCTTCTTGAAAAGCTGAAAAATTGGCAAATGAACTAAAACCACACTTAGACAGTAATGAGGGAACTATAGCAAATAATTACATGTGAAAATGATTCCCTGGTTATGCAGTGTGTACACACAATGAAAGCTGGGATTTATGTATATACATAGCCATTATAAGACAACACTGTAAGTACTGTGGAATCACAATGGTGGTCATTAAACAATTTGAATTTCTGGTAGAAAAAGGCAAACTAGTGCAACTATATTGTATAACATTTTAGGATATGAACTGGTTGCATAAGGAAGATAAAAACTGAATGGCATATGGGACAGATCAACGTATTCACATAGCTAAATGTAAATTGCAGATTTTTATGATCTGACCTTTAATTCTTATGAAGTAAAACTGATTCTCAGAATAGATCCCTACCCAGAAGCTCTTTTAGCAAACGAGCCCACAAAAAAACAGATGAAAATAAGTTTAGGCAGGTTTAATTGTTTCCCTTTGTTCACCAGCAGATGCTCACAAAGGGCTCCTGGCCCTATCCGTCCTCTGATGCGTGGTGCTTTCAGGCCAGTCTGAGCTGCTTTTCTCCTCTTCATCAATAGATGTCAATAGCAAGCTTCCTACTCCCAGAGACTTCAGCCATTTCAGGGCTCGCACCACAACAATAAGGAGGAATTAATGACTCCCTTCCCAGCAAGAGTTCTACTGTTGTGTACTTTCAGTTTGTCCTTAGAGGCTCGCTCCTAACGTGGCTAGGCACACTTTTGTATTTCATGCTTTGAGACTCTGAAGCTGACCCAGTGGTCAGCGCCAGTCATCTCATGACACATAGAATCCCAAAATTTGATGCAGATTCAGTGAATTCAACACTTTGCAGATTTGCAGGAACGTGACTCAGTCTCCTCTTCATCTTGATGAGCTCTGAAGAAAGCACAAGCAAAGAAGCTCAGCAGCGCACATGTCCATATCTTTTTCTGTTTCTCCTCTCTTTCTTTGGTTTTGGTTTTTGATTTCCACACATGAAAAGTTCTGTCCAAGGATGGCAATTATATGCAAAATAACCTGCTGGAAACAAATGACTATGTTCTCCAGTCATGTACACTGAACATGAATGAAATGTAAATGTATTTTCCTTATCCATTAGTGTAACAGTACAGAGAATCAGAACCTGGTTGTGTTGCTCCTAATATCCTCTGAATTTCCTTCCTTCCCTTTCTTCCTTCCTTCCCTCCCTCCCTCCCTTCTTCTCTTTCTCCCATCCTTCCTTCCTTCTTTATGCTGCAAGATAGCAATCCACAAGTGATACTGAGAACGACAAACTCAAAGAAATCAAACTATACGTGGTACCAAACTGGTACCAAACTACATGTGAATATTCTGGGTAACTTGCTTTGCCACTTTCCACTCATTCCCAGCTAAAAATAAATAACTAAGAAGGTGGTGGTAGCAGCAGCCAAGAGAGCAGAAATGGCAATACACTGTCTCTCTTATATCAGCCAGGGATTTGGATTGGAAGGACAGGTGCCTGCGAGCTAAGTGCACTGCCTGCATTTTCCTGCCATTCACCTGCCCAAAGAGCAGATCACAAATCATGCCAGTTGTTCACAGAGGCACCAGCAAATGTCAGCATACTTTAAGTGCAACAGCCAGCAGCCCTGCTGAAGCTAGCACATAGCTGTGATGGCAGGAAGCCTGTGTCATAATCTTCTTCTGAACAGTTTACTTTTTGTTATTATTTTTGGGATGGTAAGTGGAAGAATAAATTTCTAGGAGTTATGGAGGATTCAATTACTGATAAATGCTGAAGCAAAAAGAGTTAATGTCTGGGAATCCAAGGAGCTCCCATCAGAAAAGCTCTGTGGCATCTCCAAGTGACCTCTTCAGATAAATTTGCTCTAAATGTTTTGTTTTTCAAGGCAAGAATTTTGCAATATATTTCTAGTTTCCCTATCTTCAAGAGTTCTTTAAGAGGGGCAAGGAGAACAGATATCTAAAACCAATTGTGGTGGTTTATTCTAACCAGGTGTTCTTCAGTATAGAACAGATCACATCTCAGTAAATTCCCCTTGCACAGATTACCAAATGAGAGAGACAGAATTTAGGACCCTATATAAGTCACTATACTCCCCATTTGATCTCAAAATGCAAAATTTGAAATTATTATCATTGTAAATCCATTACATATTAGTTCCTGGTGTTGCTGTGTGGCAGTTGGAATGTAAGAACACACTTCAGGACATCTTGTTCACAGAATAAGGAAAAGCTCTCAAGGAGAACAGGCTCAGACTTGTTACAAATCCATCTCATCTCCTTGATTGTCTTATGGAGACCCTGCAGGAAGGATGATCAAGGCTCCCATTTCCTATGCCTTCAGGAAGTTCATAATTTCAGTTTGATTAAGCTGAATGTCTGGTGTGTGCACAGAAGGTTGCCCTTGTGGTGTCTGAAATAGAGCAGATCAGGTACTGACAGGCTGAGCTGTTCTCTGAAACAGAAAAGCATTGGCACCAAGATGGAGTTTCTTATTTGGAACACGAATTCCGGCCTGAGGACTAGTACTCAAGCTACTACCAAGGGTTTTTGAAAGCACTGGCTTCAAGATTGCTGTTCACACTGCCTGAGACCCTTAAACACCAGCTCAAAGTGACCCCTTCCCAAAAATCCCTTTTAATAGCTAATTGTGCCAGTGCCAATTCTCAGCCATAAGTGTGATTCTCTTTAGGAGTCCTACCTTTCTTTTCCTATAAAAGAGACACAGTGCTCTTCAGGCCCTCAGTGATACAGGACTTTCCTGATTGAATTCTCGCTTGGAGCTCAAAAGATGACATTGAAGCAAACTTGTGTTCTACCTAAATATCCAGCCTTCGATTAAAATTTCCTGGAAGAAAATCTTTATCACATCAGTTATTTCAATGGTCAATGAGGTTTCTGGCTTCACAATTGTTTTTCTTGAGCTTGCAGTCTTTGAAGAATTCTGTATATTTATATCTTTCTCTTACCAGAGATATGTTCCAAGTAAATCATAATTAAGTAAACCTGTAAATTCTTTCTGACAAGCTAGAGAGATAGGAAAATCTGAGTAGGGAAAGTAGAAAGTAGGGAAATCTGAGTTAACACATTTTCCAGAACTTAAGTAATTATCTAATAATAATTATTTACACAGAAGGAAGTAGTTACTGGTGGTAGAGTATTTATTTTCCTTCTCTCTCTGTCTTTCTTATATTGAAAGATACTAAGATCTTCAAACTACTTTCTCATTTTAAGACAGAAGGAAAAATCAAAATAACTTGTTTTTTCTCTAAGCATCAACCCAAAGAAAATGCTATTGGATTTTTGGTTTTTGGTTTGGTTTTTTTTTTGCTACAATAAAAAGCCTTTTCAGTTGAAAAAATAGTAAGTACAAATGTCTCCCATCGATGACAGCAAAATTACAATTGGTGGAGTAGAGCTTCATAAACCAGGGATTTCCTAAAAACTTTTGAGTTTTTCTGTGATTGACAGCACAATTAGGAATGCTGGAAAAAGACTCTGCTGCAGTAGGTGACTTTGACTAGGAAAAGCTCAAGTACAGGCATCACAGTGGCACAAGATTGAGTTACTTTTTAAAATTTCCATCCCTAATGATGGTTTCTGCCACATGAGTTCTATCTTTCACTCCTGTTTCACATCACACTATTCTTTTGCAGGCACTTTGGCTAACAGGCATCCCCTGACTTGGAGATGTTCCGCAGGGATGCGTTCTGTCTGCCTGCCAGCTGAGAACTCCTTATCATCACAGCCTGTCAAAAATCCCCCTGCGTTTAGCAACAGTTGCTCTTGCTGCTCTTCCTTCTGGTTGGTAGCATTATTATCTCTTCTGCAAGAACAGTATTCATGTCTGTCATTTCAACGACTCTGAATTTCTTATTTTTGTCAGGATTGATGGCAGTGATGCTATTCCTGTTTGTTGTACAATCTCCAGGACTGACATAATAAGTCATTCTTTTGTGCTCTGTGATTGCCAGGTCAAGTTCTTTTCATAGAGGGGGGAGGCTTGTAGAAAGACTGGATAAGGAATATTGCCCAACTAATGCCTTAATGTAGCTTTCTATGATGTGACTAAACCGTGTATTGCTAAAGTTTGACATATGAGCTTATTTTACTAAAAACCAGCAAACGGAAAGAAACAACAGTTTTTACAGTGGCCCATGGATATATTCCTGTGGCTTTTCCAAAGGCAGGATTAAAAACACTGTAGAGATTTGATGGAGAAGAGAAATACAAAGATTAGTTTATTGAGCATGGAGGGAAGGATTCACACTAGTCACCTTTGGTTTTCCATGTAAAATTGAAACGGCCAAGGAAACATTTGTGACCATCAAACTCCTTTCTGATTGCAATTATTCAGCTGCAGTTATATAAGAATTTACCAGAAACACTTGGGGTTTTATTGGTCTGGGTTGCTGGGAAGCATTTTTACTTTTCCTAATTAAAGGTTCATTTGTCCACTGAAGGCTAAACAAGCTAACACAGATCTTGAGTCTCAAATACAAGAATTAAGTGTAGTTGGCTGAGCACATCAGAGGTCCTGCCTCCAAGAATGTCAGTAGCAGTTGTCTAGGGAAAGCAGCAAGAACAGGTCAGGTCTGCAGTAATATTTCCTCAAAATACAACCTTGGTCACCAGTTACTTGTAATTTAGGGAGTATTCTAGTCTGGAACTGCTTTTTTGTGTTTGTTTGGATATCTTCAGTAGAGTCTTATTTATTTTCTTTTTTCTCTAGGTTTTTCTACCCAAGTAACATTTAGCATCCAAATTATTCAGTCGCAAAGTGTTCCACAGCTTACCATCGATTTATGGAAGAAATCCCCTTTTTTTCTTTCACAGTTGCCACCCATTAATTCCATATAAGGTCTCATTGTTTTCTTTAAACTGGCTATGTGTTGGAAGAGACAGTGGTTATCTGTTGGGGACCTAGCTATTTCCTATTTGTCTTCTATAGGAGAAGCATGATTTTAGGGAGCAGTATAGTATCTCTTGTCAATTGTCTCATGCTCTCCTCAGTTGCTCCTTACAGAAGCTGTGCCCTACTTTGACAGCTCTCCTTCACTAAACCTTTTTCCAGTTTGTTACATCCTTGTAAAGGCAGAACTTCATGCACTGCTCCAGACACCACCACCACAGGCTCTATGCTAGCATAATCATAAGTACTTATTGTCCTCTGTTTCCTACCAGTTCCTAACTTCTGATTTATTTTCTTCACTGCTTCTGCACATTGAGATGATGTCTCCATGGAAGTGTGTATTGTAGTGCAAAGATCTCATTTCTGAAAGACAGTGGGAACAGACCTAGATACTCACCACTGAATAGGTAAAACTAGAATTGCTTTTTCTTTATGCATTATTTTACATTTACTGACATCAAATATCTTCTGTTTACTCAGTTACTTTATCTTGTCAGGTCCTTCTTCGACTGTGAAGAGGCCCTTGTCCTTACCACCCTAAATAACTTACTATCATCAGTGTACCTTGTCACCTCATTATTCACTCCTTTTTCCATATCACTTATGAACATGTTGAACAGCACAGGCCAGAACACAGATCCTGCAGGATCTCACTCTTGACTTCCCTCCACCTTTCGTTCCTAACCCTTTCTTTCCTATCTTTCAGTCAGATAGAGTCATGTCAGAGTTTTGGTTCTCATCCCATGGCAGCTTAGTTTCTCTAGCAGGCATTGCTGAGGAAATCTTGCTGAAAGCTTTCTGGATTTTCAAGGAGGACAAAACAGCTGAACCTTCCTGATCTGCGTGCTTCAAAGAACTAATATGAAAGCTTGCATCTCTAACCACTGAATATGCTGAACAGCATCTGAGATATCTTTTTAAAACTGAGACCACTTTACACATCATTCTCCTTCCAATGGTCAGCTCTGCCATTTCTTCTGTGTCTACTTAGCTGACAGAAGACAGTGATACTTATTCAGCCTCAGCAGTATCCTTTCTGCTAATCCAAACATCATCACAAGCTTGATTGTTGTTTTAAGCTGTGATTTCCAGAGTCTGATTTTGTGTAAGGCAATTGATAGCACGACTGACCCAAGGCCAAGAAGTGTGCATTTGGTTGTTTGAACGATACCTCCTGGCAAATTTTCTGCTTGTTATTTTGGACATAAACGCACACCCTGCATAAAAATCCTCACTGAAGTCAGCTTTGAAAACACACATACCATGTTATGATTGTGTACTAAGCTAAAATATTTCTGACATGTATATACACTCAGAAAGTTATTAAGAAATATTCGGCTTGATATTATTTGAGACGAGGAAAGCACTGAGGTACAAATATCAGGAGTTCTAATCAAAATTCCATTGGGACTTCAATTTGGGATTGAAGCTATACTAAATACTTGCATCTGAAGCAAAATCCACAAATATTTGGATTTTCATCAGTTCTGCTTGGATGCAAAACTGTCAGGCACTGCAGTTTTGGCAGTCAAAAATTGCTTTCCTCAATGTTATCTGTGTTTCCCACCCATTGGAAAAATTACAGAAGACCCAGGGGGGCTCCTAGCTCATATAAAGCCTAGTGCCAAAGAAAAGAACTTCCTCAGGGGTTCCTTGTATCTCCTCAGGGGTAGTCTGTCACCTCCAAACCTATGCTTCATTTTCATGAAGGAATAATTCCTTATGGCAACTTTCCCTGATTCTGTCTTGGAGTAGGGCAATTCCCAGCAGCCACAGATGCTGCAATCTTACAACTTTGTTTAAACATCTGCTTAGTTTAAGAAAATATTAACACAATACTGACACAATGGTCATTCCATAAGAGGATTTTAAAATATCTGCTCACAGAGTATTGATTTCCCCAACATGTAAGGGAGGGAACTGACAGCAGGTGTAAAATTTCTATGAGTATATATATTTTTCACAAATCCTTTGAGGAAAACGTCACAGATTGTGTCATAGCTTCAGAGAGGCAAGAATCTAATTCCTGATGACGAATGTTTTGAAACCTTATTGTCTGACAGAAATAATGACTCATTTTCCCTTCTCAGCTTAGAATCTCACATATAAGATCTAGTGGCAAAATCATCAACTTTTATGTTGTTTTATTAGCTCAAGATATCTTTTGTTATAACTACAAATTAATAAGTGAAGAGTGTTAAGCAATTAACAGGGAAGAAACCACCTGTTTTTCCTTTTCCTGTTTTTCATATAGGACCTATTTTATATTCCCTTTATGTTTCAGGATATCTAGAAAATACATCCCACTTAAAAATAAAGGTTAGAAATTATTTGTTATTCAGAGTTGATCCCTTCAGCAAATGATCATTTAAATGAATGTTGGTTGTGAGATTTGCTCATGTTAACTGTGTGCTGTGACTACCATTGCAAGATCTTTTTTCTCTTCATTGACACCTTGGGCTCAGTGGCTGACTAAAATAGGAAGCATTCCTGCCTCCTGCCTGAGGAGACAACTCCTGAAATTGCAGAACTGTTTCCAGGATGGTTGTTCAGGATCTTGGAGCAACTGTGTGTACATTAACACCCTTCTCTGAAAACCTTCTCATTGTCATGAATGCATTCACATGGGAAAGGAGGGAGGACACAGAATGTAACCACACCAACATCTGTATCTAAAGAAATACTTCTGACTAATGCATGGATGAGTTATTTCACACCCACTTTACCCTTGCAATGTCAGTGGAAGGATAAAGCAGTGATATTGTGTGGTGGAAGAAAACACATGAAGAAGCAAACATATACACAGATCAAGGCAAATCCAAAGCTGTTGCACTGAATTTAGCAAAGTTTCATTCTTGCCAATATACAGACCTCATTCCTTTTTTCTTTTTTTTTTTTCAGGAGCTGCTCAGCAACGCAACGTTTTTGTGTGGAAATTCAAACCTTACTCTCCCTTATATTTTAACTATAAGACTATCCCTCCTGCTAAAAATAGGTTGACCCTGGGCTGAGCAAAGTATTGGACTGAGTTTTGTGTTAGTAATGAAATCTTATAGCCAGCAAAGTTTTAAGTTTCATTGTGAACCTTTCACTCTGTTCTAACTTTATAATTCTTTGAAAGCCTAATGCTGAAATACTTTTCCTTATCAGTTGATGTCTGTATATGTATGCGTAAATATGTACTCATATAAAATAACAACTGATGTATGTAAACATTATATATATATATAATATGAGGGCAATATTGTGTGGCTATTGGTATGAAATAAAAGTGTCTACATTACTCATGACTGAAAAACTATGAATGTTTTTCTCAATGACTGCAAGTACAATGTTTCAGCCAAGCCATGTTGGTACAAGACTAAGAACATAATAATTAGGTATAAAAGTGGGAGTTGAAACTGGAAGTTTCACTTCAGCCTTAACAATAAGAGTTACGACTGCTGAAATGTGTTTATTTTAGCACAGATAAGTAAATATACAGGCCTAGTTTACTGCTAATGACTTACAAAGACTGAAATAACAACTACCCACTTAATGTTCACTACCATTATATTGATAACAACACAACTTTGTGTCAGTACAGCTCAATTTTATGATAAAAAAAAAAAAAAGGGCAGGAAAGAGGGAGAGAGTCTGGCCCATACCTCATGCTTAGTTATACTAAATCTCTCTGAGGTCTTTGACAAAAGAAAGGGATTTTAACTTTGCTGAAATTACTGATCTCCTCTGCACATAGGTCTGTAAAAAGTCACAGTGTAGCAGCTCTAGTCAAGGACTGATTTAAGAACAGAGACAGCTAAGTTTTTTTTACAGTGCTGTATTATGGTGCCAGAAGAATTAGGCCACAGCTGATTTTCAAAACATTAATGTTTTAGATTTCTGAACAGACAGCTGTGCACATCCAGCACTGAGAGCAAAATGTTCCTGAGTGTGACTTTGGGAAGAGAAATAGAAAGGGCTGATGTTCACCCCAGCAAAGTTTGGAGTGCATTGCTCCAGGCACAGGTATAAATGTCACCCTGTCTAACAGCACCTTGCAAAGCATTGATAGAAAAGCACTTCCTTTTCCAAAGAAACCACAAGGGTGGAAGGAGCAAATCTTGGAAAAATGACAAGCAGTTACTGTATGCGAGGATGTGGTTGTATGTATATATATATATGTCTTCTTTAGGTGAAAAAGAGGAATGGAAACCCAGAAATTCCAAGTTTTTGCCGTGGGCTATCAAGTAGAAACTAGACAACCAGTTCTAATGTAAATGCACAGACCCCAGCCTTTGACAAATGGTGGCTGCTCAGTCCATGGTTCCCAAGCTGCCTCCTTAGAGCTTCCATGGTACAAAGACAGGACCCCAGCATGTCATATTCATGTATGCATAGCCTTTCACTCTATTTCAACATTGTTCTATCCTCATCCGGGCCTTGCCCCTCCCCCTACTCCAAATTCTGCCCCTGGAGGTATCCTAGAAGGTGCAGGAGATAACGACAGTGGTGAGCTGATCCTTAACCTTGCTTGCTCAGAGAACCACTTTTGTGTGTCACTTTGATCTCCAGTTTAGGCATCTTGTTAACTAAAAAGGGCAGGAACAGGAGCAAAAGTGGTTTCTGCTCAAGTATTTTACTTGAGAAAAACGTTCCCTTCTATCTCTAACAACTTCTTTCATGCTTGCCTCTTTTATTTATTATTAGTTAAACATGGGATCCTGGATGAATGTTTTTGAATTTTAAATATGAACTTTTGCAAGCACCACGATAGACAATCATATCCTTATGAAAAACACAGCGTGGTTCTAATTATTTTTTCAAACATCAGTACCTCAAGACTTCAAAATATTTTTCATCACAATGTTAATCATCAAAATAAAAAAAAAAATTCTGTGTTCATTGTAGTCTAATTGTTTACAAATATTGTAAATCACCAACAGTTAGAAATCTGTTTTTTTTAAAAGTCCTTTGTCTCCTTTTTTTGCCACTTTTCTTTTGTGGAGGAAGGTATATGGAAATAATGAACAGCATGTTGAAGGAAAAAAAACCAACAAGGCTGACATTTTTTTGGGCAAGTTTCAGCTCAATTGGATTTCAAGTGGCAAAGATCTAGAAACTCTCCCAGATCATGGCTGACACAAGGGAGAGACAAAGCAGTCTGGGCTGAGATGCATTCACTTTCCCAAGACCTAGATGGTTCACATTCAGAAGACTGCAAAGTGCAGTGCTATGCAAAAATTTTCCATTTTACCTTGTTGGGATAAGACAGCAGCACTGGCAGCTAATAATATACCACATCAAATATACTTCTTTAATATGAAACCCCTTTAACATAGCTTGGTCTTAACACCTGGTGCCTAGAAACAGCGAACCCGAGAACAACAAGATCTCAAGATCTTAAGAACATGTGGACAAAATCTGCTCATGTGCTGGCATTTTAATTATGTTTGCCCTGACCCTTTTCCCATGTTCTATAAAACAGACCAACAATATAGGGGGAGGGGAGGGGAGCTAAACCCACCTCAGTATCACCACCTCAGCTAAAAACGATGAGCACAGTGTTAGAATATTGTTATCAAACAAAATCAAATCAAACCAAAAATATATTAGAAATTAACAAGAAAGTTGAAGCCAATACTTAATAGTGTAAAGAGCTGTCACATAGTTTCTCTTAATAACTTCAAGGACACCTTCTTCTGGCTTTTAAGCAGGGTCATAGGCAGTGTTATGTGCTTCTATGGAATCAGACAGTTTCTTTTCCCATCCTCCATGCAAAAGGCAAGCAGGGTGAAATGGATTACAAGGATTACAGATGCTTGTGATCGAACACACCACTGAATCGGGGGAAGCAGCCTCCAAGGCGATGAATTCCAGCCCCCAAATTCAAACCTGAAAACAGCCCAGATGGAATTATTCCATTTGGAGTCTGAATGGAAGAGACAAAGTTCGACATAGCCAGGACCCTGCAGAAGGCCAGGGCACCTCCCCAGGCATGAGCACTATGTGAGGAACTCTGTTAGTACATGCCAAGGAGGGGTTGGTGTCACTTTTCTAATGGGGAAATTGTACTGCATGCAAAATGATACCACACTGCAAATTCTTCAGGCAGCCAGCTGAAGTTGCCAAAGTGAAGATGCTGTTTCTTAGTGTTCAAGTGCTTAATTAGTCAAAGCTTAATCTTATCACTGATAGCACTGTTTTGTCCTGTTGGCAATATTTATTTTCAAAAACTAATTAAAACAAGCTGATAAGTCCACCTGGGACAAGTTTTTCTCTCTGAGTCCTCATTAACAGCTGAATGAGGTTACACAAATTGCATCTAGGAACATGAAAATTAATAACCAAAGAAACAGCACAGGAAGGCTTATTTCCTCTGACAGTCATACTTGAGCTAGTCATGATGATGGGCTGAGCAGAGCATGGATTCACTGCCCTGAAACTCCAAACAGCAAGAAAAGGAGAAGGTTCACTGTACCCCAGTGACTCAAGCCACAGCTGTCCATAACACCTTGTGCAGAGCAGTAGACAAGAAGGAGAAGATGCCTGAGAAGTGCTGAGAAGTGGTTGGCTCCTCGGGGATGACCTGAGCCTCTTTCACAAGGACAGACTATTGCAGACTTTTGTAATGACAGTTTGCCTCCAGACAGGTACTTTTGCAAAATACATGCTTTCCCTGCCCCCTACCTCATGTCAGCAGGATCAGAGCAGCACCTAGAGGCCTGATTCTCAAAGAAAGGAGTTACCTGCCCTTATCACTCTGTTGCTCTTCACTCATACCATGAATCATAGAATTGCAAAATATTCTAAGCTGGAAGGGATCCACAAGGATCATCAAGTCCAACTCCTGGCCCTGGACAGGACCATCCACATGAGTCACACCATGTGCCTGAGAGTATCATCCAAACACTTCTGAACTCTCTCAGGTTTGGTGCTGTGATCACTTCCCTGGGGAGCCTGTTCCAGTGCCCAACCACCCTCCAGGTGAAAAACCTTTTTCTAATATCCAACCTAAACCTTCCCTGACACAACTTCAGGCCATTCCCTCGAGTCCTGTCACTGGTCACCACAGAGAAGAGATCAGTGTCTGCCCCTCTTCTTCCCCTCCTGAGGAAGTTGTAGACTGCAACGAGGTCTCTCCTCAGTCTCCTCTTGTCCAGGCTGAACAGACCAAGTGACCTCAGCTGTTCCTCACATGGCTTCCCCTCAAGGCCCGTCACCATCTTCATTGCCCTCCTCTGGACCCTCTCTAATAGCTTAGCATCTTTCTTATATTGTGGTGGCCAAAACTGCACACAATATTGAAGGTGAGAACGGACCGTCCACAGCTGCTCCAGTATTAACATAAAACTCATAAGCTTGAGCAGAGGAAGGAAGCTGAAGTGGCAGTGACTATGACAGATGTTGCAAAATGTCAACTTATTCATAACAGAAAGTCAGGCAATCTTTTGAAACCCCTTTTTATCCCCCCTCCCTCCCCGCCCTTCCCCCGATTTTTTAATGTGCAGACTTCAAAGCAATGAATTGTGGCATCTGTAACAGCTACCAAACCGTGCCAGTTGAAGCCAGTGGAGCACAGTCCACAGTGATAGAATGCAAGTCATGCAATTATTTGAGTTTGCAGTCCTGGTTTTTGAAAAAAACATATGGTCTGCAGCAAGGAAGCCAGGATATTTTAAAAGAGCTCCTACAGGGTTTCAAACTTTGATTTTACAGAGGTGTGGGAAAAGAAGCAGACTCCATTCAGGCTCTGATATTTAAATACATGTGTTGTCGTTTTGCTTATTGAAGAGAGCTGTGCTGTGCTTTTACATATGCAGGGTGTATTCTGAGTTTCTAAGGAGCAGGCAGCAACATATAGGTATTTTACACATTTCCTCCTTTTTGTTAACATTTAGGGGAACAGTACTGTACCCTCAGTGAATACCGAGCAGCCTGAACAGCTTTTAAAAAAAGTCTAACATATCAAGGTGAAAAAAATGCTGTTAATTGTCACAGTGAAAGTGTCCATGCAAGTATTCTTAGTCACTGACTATTTTATACTGAAACACTGTTGTCAATGCAAAGTGAGGATCTGTGAGGTCCCCTCAGGACCTATGGACATAAATCCTGATGACAAAATAGAGTGAAACGGTCTGGTTGAAACATCTCCCTTACAGGTCAAAATGAGTATCTGTGATGTGTCCTTACCTGTTCACTACACACTCATAGCTGCCAGAGCTGAAAGGCAAGTCTAGCCAAGTTGTGCTACCAAGAGGTCCAGTTTCCATTTATTCATGATTTATATTGCAAATATCCCTTCAGTCTCCTCATTCTCTCTTGACCATGAAGGTGTCTTAGTCTAAAACTCCACCTTTTAAAAGATGTGAATATCCAAATCAGGCTTCTGTGTCGGTGTCTGTCTCCAGAATGCTGTCTTTCTCAGGTTTCTCAGGTAGCTTTATTTGCTTTAATGCAGAGAAATCTAGTAGCTGGTCTTTGACTCTATCTTATGGTTTCCTATCTACAACCCTTCAAAAGCCCTTATCACTCCTGGATGTTGAAAAGCTAATCCTGGACATAACACAAGCCTTATATAAAACATAAAAAAATCAGCACTAGGCACAACCACAACCAAGGTATAGGATGTTTCTGTTTGTTAGATGAATTATAACTCTGTTTCCAATGTCACTTTTTTATTGTCTGCCTTTTAAATATATTTTAGCTATATATTTGACCAAGGCTAAGCTCCCAGGAAATGTGGGACACCTTCCTTAGCTTTCAGCATCAGAAAGTATCCTTGTCACATCTGGTTTAAACCTACACCTGACACAAATCAGAGCTCTGACTAGTAACTCCTGCAACAGGTCCAGATTATTCGGCTAAGCTGCAGCTGCAGCAAAGCCCTTTGACCTCAAATACAACAGAAGATATTAAACCTATTCTGAAAAGTTGACTGGGTTAGCTTCAGAGTGTGAGATCTTAAGTACATATTTTTCATGAACAGAAAAGAAACACCAGTCAGCTCAGAAAACCGGATTTGTTCTCATCAACAACCAGATGCTGCTGCTTTATGAGACTACCCAAACTCTTTTACCCCAAGGTTGTGCAGGCTTTCACCAAACCTCTCTACTTGCTACTCTCCATCTCCTCAGTCAGTATCTTCCTATAGACACCATTTGCAATTGCTTGTTTGTAAATTGTGCCCCCATTCTAACAATTTCTTTCCTGTTTCTGAACAATCAAAGTTCTCTTGTGTAAGAAGCCCTCTTGCCTAATGAAGTGTATTTGGGTGCAGTTGATAAGTCTCATGCTCTACAGAATGGTGCAGAGAAAGAATGGAGAAGAATGCACTCAGAAGTGATTATAGATCATAGAAGCAGCATAGAAGCATAGCAGCATAGAATCAGCCAGGTTGGAAAAGACCTTTGAAATCATAAAGTCCAACTCTTGATCCACTACTGCTGCAATTACTAGACCATGGCACTAAGTGCCACATCCAGTCTCATCTTAAAAACCTGCAGGGATGCAGAATCCACCACCTCTCTGGGCAGCCCACTCCAATGTCTGATTACCCTCTCTGTAAAGAATTTCTTCCTAATATCCAGCCTAAACCTCCCCTGGCAGAGCTTAAGATCATGCCCCCTTGTCTTACTGATAGTTGCCTGGGAGAAGAGATCGACCCCCACCTGGCTACAACCTCCCTTCAGGTAGTTGCAGAGAGTGATGAGGTCTCCCCTGAGCCTTCTCTTCTCCAGGCTAAACAACCCCAGCTCCCTCAGC
>JAWWES010000115.1:80221630-80252597 GCA_035583135.1 Lophotriccus pileatus | reverse complement strand
GGTCCCTCTACAGAGCCCTCCTGCCTTCCAGCAGGTCGACACTCCCCCCCAGCTTGGTGTTGTCTGCAAATTTGCTAATGGTGGATTCAGTCCTCTCATCTAAATCATCAATAAAGATATTAAACAGGACTGGGCCCAGCACTGCTCCCTGGGGGACACCACTAGTGATTGGATACAGCACTGTTCACCACCACTCTCTTGGCCCAGCCATCCAGCCACTTCTTAACCCAGCAGAGAGTGCCCCTGTCCAAGTCATGGGCTGCCAGCTTTTTCAGGAGAATGCTGTGGGAAACAGTGTCAAAGATAGATACTGAAGCTTTCCCTTTTGCAGCCTGGGAAAAAAAAAACTGCAAAAGGATCAACTTATATTTGATTTTGTTTTATGCATCTTACAGTGATAAATGGGGAACCCTCTTCACCAACCACTAAGTGCTTAGGAGAGGTTTTTGTCTCCCGGAGAGAATGAAGCCACTCAGATGAGGTAGTTCAATACGTCATTTTTGAATTGCATACATGCAATGTATGCAGCATACAGATAGTTTTGCACAACAGATATAAGCCATTTGCTCATGTGTGTAGA
The DNA here is from genome assembly GCA_035583135.1 of Lophotriccus pileatus. Taxonomy (NCBI): domain Eukaryota; kingdom Metazoa; phylum Chordata; class Aves; order Passeriformes; family Tyrannidae; genus Lophotriccus; species Lophotriccus pileatus. Next base: position 80,252,017 of record JAWWES010000115.1, on the reverse strand, counting down.
CACATGAGCATACACGTTGCTCATGTATGTAACAGATCTTGTGCTTATGCAAGCTCTCAAGTGGCAAAAACCCAACAGCTACAGCAACAAAAACTGACTAAAACACAGTCCTTCCAGATGCAAATTTGCTGTGCAGAAGCACACATGTAGGAGTAGAAATCAACCCCTCATGGCTCCTTTCAACTTCCTTTGAAGTCAGTAGCAAAATTCTCATTGAGTTCAATAAGAACAAGAGGCAGTCCTTGATCTAGTAAAAAGTCCTTATGAAGTTTTAGTAGCTCTTTATACAAAACTTTATTCTACTTGTTTATAAAATACTTTTGACTCCACATCCACCCACAAGACTTTGTGGCTGGTTGAGAATACTCCACTCTGCCCAGCCTGCGACTGTCACTCAAAGCCCTGGATGTGCAGATGTCAACCTAAACAAGTTTTACTTTTCAGAGAAGAGCCACTAAAGACAGGATGACAGCTCAAGTAGCTCGTGCCCAGCTATTTAGGAGCAGGTTAGGTCAAGGCCATTTCTGGCCACTGATCCAGCCTCCCTCATGACAACAGACACATGACAAATGTCCCTGCTAATTCTGCTCAGTCTTGTGGTAGTCTTGGACACAGCTCATCACAGGGGATTAATACCAAGACTGGAGAACCTGGCACAAGAAGATGGAACTGCTTTAGTTCAGTCCTGTTTCATTCCTTTTTGATCAAGTCCAGAGAGTGGTGATGGGCATCTATTCCCTCTGCTTGAGGGTGCTCAGCTGTGAATTCTCTAAGGGATCACTCATGTTGCTTCAGCTGTTCTACATTTATATGAACTCTCTGGAAATGTGTGAGACAATTTGGGAAAATTATTATATTTGGTACTTTGTCTGCTCTCCAACTGACTCAGAAACCATGGTGGCTGGGCTTAACCAGTACTGACAGGAGTAATGTTTCAGCCAAAAGCCAGCTGGCTGAAAGTCTACTCAGAAAATATGGAAAAGATGGTGATATTGGCAAATATAAACACTGTTGGACCTGGCAGCCACAGCAGCCTCGAGACAGTGACTTATACCTCTGTTGTCTCTGTTTTGTGGCACCCAGATTAGGAGATCGAGATGGGCCAATCAGGAGAAAGTCATGGGATTCCAGGTAGCTCCATAAGACTGCTGCTCTAGAGGAAGGAATCCTCTTCTGCACAAATCCTGGCATCAGGAAGGTGCAATACACAAGTAAGTTGACTCAGTCAAGACTGTGCGGTTCTGCACCTCAGTCCTAGAAAAAACACTGCTCAGACTGATCGACAGTTCATATTTTTGTCTTGAAAACATGAGTATTATCTGCCTCATGGGAATTTCACTACCAAGTGTGCAGTAGGATAGAGACCAGCAAGAAACGGCTGGTTTATGATTGATTCAGCTACAAAATGATGGATGTTCTGTTGTTTAAAATATTTATATGAAAATAAATTTTCGACTTTCAAAAGCTTCCCCATTAACTTGTACTCAAATACTGAAAAAACTACTTCAGGAAGACAAACACTATCAAGTTAGGCATTGAAGTCTTTTGACTGTCTGGAACAAAGGCAAACGTTTTGTGGAAAAGTACACATTAGTAGGCTAAATTCATTAAATGCTAGTAATTTTAGCTCAGGTTAAAGCATCTGAGCCCTTAATGGGTTCAAGGGCACAGTATTAATCAACAAAGAAAGTTTCTAATCGAATTTGGCCTTGGGAAATTCTCTTACATATTCTTTCTGGGTGATGTTATTGTTTTGGGGGAGCTTATCTACTATCTTGCTGGGAACAACTATCCACTTTAATAAAGTGCCTAAAATAATGTAATAAACACACAGCTTATATCAATAGCATCATATTTCCCCACATAGTATTTGTGTGTGGTTTAATTAGATGGAAGGATTACAGGAAAAGTTTGTGTCATAATGATTCTTTAAAGCGAAACCATAGATCAAAGTTCATAGCTGCCAAATATACAACTTTCAAAACAAGCTCAAGTGCTGCTATTAATCATGGCTGCCGGGGGATTTGATGACAAAGATTAAACTGCTGTAAAGGATACTGCTGTGCATCAGATTCTTGCAACTGTCATCAAATAGTCTGCCAACTATTAACAGGTCAGAAGAATTGTCCAGCATTTACTGTGGGTGGCTCTGTCACTGCAGCTGGTGAGGCTGTCTATGCCATCGTGACAACCAGTGAAACCCTCCCAGATAGACATTTGTGGGTTGTTATTTTTTACAGTGTGGCTGAAGTCTTAAGGTCTTTCTGTAGAGCAAACAAGAGAGGGAAACTGCAGGACCTCAGCCTTAAAGCACTTTATCCTCACAGAAGCATCACTTGTGTGGACTATTTTCTTATTTTCCACATGAAACACCTTCTCCTTGCTTACTGCATGTGAAGAGTGCCCACCTGTGGAGCTGAGGTGTTGTAAATTCACTCCTGGTTTCACTCTGTATAGATAAGCCCTTAGAGAGTAGCTCAAGGAGCAGCTTTCATCCCATTTGCAATTACACCAACCCTCTCTCCTTCCACACAGGATCATGTAATATTCCTGTGGGAAGCTACGGCATTCGCTTACACAGAAACATAATATGAAGGAAGTATGTAAAGCATACTTTACAGGGCAGGAGCCAACAACCTGTGACCCACCAGCCAATGCTCTCTGGTGGGTTATCGATAGCCATTCGATGGCATGTAGAGAGTTGTTAACCTACAGACCTACAATATGCTGCTGTCACTGCTCATATGTAGCAATGTGCTTGAGAAGTGGCCTTTCTGAACCTCAGCGTTGTGGAGTGTGAAACGGGTATCAGAGTTTTGCACCAAGCTGTTGGTGTAACGGATGTCAATGACAGTCTGATGCAACAAGCAACTGAAGATTCAAATCCAAAACCACAGATTTGACTACAGTCTTCAAAGTTTAGGGGAGTTACAGATCTGAATCCAAACTTCACAGCTGCAGCCAGCTATAAAAGACACTTATCTATATAATGGGCTTAATCCAAACTACACTTGAATATCTGTCATCTCTGGGAATGTTTAGAGACGCATCTGGCTGGAAATTTTTAAGCATCATCTCATCTTTGCTAGCAGTATCTTTAAAAAAAAAAAAAAAAAAGAAAAAAGGAACAGAATGTTAAGACTTAAAATGAATGGCATTCAAACTCAGATTATTTTAAGTAGATCAGCCTTTACCTAACCAAACACCTTCATTCTACCCATAACTACTTCATAATTGAAAGCTATCTCAGATCACTACACCAGAGTTTTAGTTACCACCAGAGTATAACTGCATTGCATGGCCTTGGCATATAATGAGTTCTCCCTGAGAATTGGTCTCCTAACATAGCTTTGGGATCTGCTTAACACTTGTGAAGCTGCACGTCTGTGCCGGATTTACTAGAATGACATAAATGGTATTCGCTTGCACGTCTTTGTGTGACACTGACAAAGTCCTGTCCCGAGTGTGGGGCAGGTAATCTGTAGTGCACGCTGTGGCAGCAAGGCATTTGTCATACAGCAACAGCGATCATCGGGGTGACATATCAAAGGGTCTTTGCGGATGTCTCTGGAAGCATTAGAGCCCCTACTGCACTTCAAAGAATGCAAAGACTATCTGGGAACATGTCTCTGAATTGGGATCCATTTTTCTGGTTTTCTGGTTTCTGCCATCTTACGTTTAAATATGGCATCTGGTTTTCTTCTTACTGAGAACCATATACCCCTAGTATAGCAACCAGGAAAGGGTGGGGAGGTGTTTTCCTTTGGATTAGTGAAAAATATTGCCTGAGGAATGGAAACACTGCTTTGATTGTGATACAGCCTCTATTTTTATTACTTTTCTCTGTAAAATACAATAAAAACATTGTGGGAAATATATAGTCAATTATCTGCAGTGGAAAGGAATATACGGGGGATGGAGGACCAATTTCTACCTTTGTCTTGTCTTTCACTGTGAGACAGACTATGGCTCAAAAACTGCAGAAGCACAAAGTTAAAAACAAAATATGAGCATGTAAAACACAAGAAGTCAGTCATCCATCAGAAAAGCACCACAAAGGGACAGAAAAATGCCCAAGAGAGTTACGACTATAGCTGCTGCATGAGTAAAGCGCTCTGGAACAGAAAGGGGGATGGCTTAGGGTCTGAAAATGTGGTATCCATAAAGCTCAAGTCAGGGGCACCATTACCACTGGCCACAGCTGAGTCCAGGTTTCCTCCAATGTGCTCTAAATTTATTCTTGGCTCTATATTATAGCATCCAAATAAAATCCAGTGGTGTGCAAATGAACATAAGGGTGCAGCACTGAAAAAGGCCAAGTCTGTGCTGGGCCTACACTTAACATTCACTGTCATAGACCAGCTTTTGGGCAGAACAAGTATTTTCACATCCTTCCTGACCAGTCTCCGATGTCAGGTTTCATTTTAGGCTACAGCCCCTTAACGTGAATAATTACCCTTGTGAGAGGTGCACTGAGTTGTATTTGATAGAAATACACATGGTGGGTGCCATCACAGCGCCTGTGACATTCCAAAAGGGTATGGTGGGACTGCAGGGTCTGTTTGGGCTATCTGCAATGTCCTGCCATTCCCTCCTGCAAACCTGGAGCACTGGTGCTTGTCTTGAAATCTGGTTGTTACTGCCAATGTTTAGGAAGGCCACAATTGAAAAATGTGGAAATTTATCCAGCTCGTGGAGGCTTAAGGCTCATTCTGATGGAACATGTTGGATATCAACTATTTAAGGGTAACAAACCTCTGAAGGTGACAGATAAAGTTCAGGAAAATGTTTCTATTTGCCCATAGTATTTTTATTCTTCCTGATAGTAGTGCTGACCTGATTTATAAAGCCTTTGTAAAAACATTTACTTTATGGACTTCAAATTTTAAAATCTGCTTGAACTGCTCTGTCTGGGCATTGAGCACCAAACTATCTGAGATCGTTTTATGGCCAAGTCAACATCACTTTGCAAGGATAAATGGTGAATGCATAGGACTTATGCTTTTTTTGGGTAAGGAACACCTTTTAAGAGCTTGAACATAACAACACTGACAAACCGCAAAGTTGAATTCTCTAGAAATATTATTTCCTAATGAAGCAAGTCATCACCTCTTATAAGTGTGTGTCATCTTGACATGCCCGTGTTTTGAATTAACTGGGTAGCTGAGGAATATGGTGGAACATAAGGCAGAATAAGAATTTTCCTGTATTTTTGCATATATTAAATTGACATATCAAAAACTTTGTGTTAAATACAAGGCAAAATACTGAATCTGAGGTTTGCATTAATGAAGAGCTCAACTGACAAGTTAATATATTTTGTCAGCTGAAGTGCAAAATCAGCTCACAAAAACCATTAACTCATCACGTAATTAGATAAATTTTTTAAACATACCTACGTACAGACTTACTAGGTATATTATCTTCACAGGAAAAATATACCCATAAAATCTATGTGCTACTTCTGATGATGATTTATATTTCTTCTGCTGAACTGCTCACGGTACAAGCTTACTAGTATTAAAGACAACAATGTCCATGATTTTCAATTTTCTCCTGACATCCTCTGCTGAAGCAGAAAGGAGTCCTCTCAGAGTCTGATTGTGCTATTCAAAAAAAAAAAAAAAAAAGGCTTTTCTTTTATTAAAAACAGAAGCTTTCATTCTCTCTGGAGGCCTGATATTTATGATCAAGCATTTCATGCCTACTTCTCTTGCCCTAATTCTGGTCATTTGCAACAATGCTGGTGTTAAGTGACTATGAAAACAGAGTCTCTGAAGCAATCAGATTTTCAGGCCCTGTGCCCTATGTCACAGAGAATCATTTATTGCAGTACAATAGGAAATAAGGCCACTATGCATTAACAGTATTTCTGGAGGGAGAAGTGTTGCTCATTGCTGAGTAACAGTATCCTCAGATGATAACAGCATACTCAGATGACAGGTTGCAAACTGTCAAATCGATTGATTTTTGCATTTAGAACTAGCAACAGAAACCAAATGACCAAAGAAATGGGCAGAGTACCAAGCTCTGCTCAAGTCACATGGAAGTGTTAACTTCCCAGATCCAGCTGATACGGAGCAGCTTAACTGGTCTTGGCAGATGGGATGCCATGGACTGCAAGGAAGCAGCCAAGCTCCATCACTAGCTAAAGAGCCTGGCAAGCAGCTTAGTCCCTTTTTCCCACATTAAACCCTCACATCTCTGTTATCAGCCTCCGTATGTCCTTGTACACAAAATTTGTTGGGACCTTTGTATACAAATAACAGAGTTTCAACAGCAGATGGTTAAACCATGTCAGAACTGTGAACTTGCTGCAGCTTGTTGTATTAGGTCTCTGAAATCCAGAGCTTACCTCAGACTCACTTCCTTTGTTCTTGCAGAAGTTGTAGAGGAAAAAAAAGGCCCAAGCCTCTCAGTTTTCCAAATGTAGTAAAAAGTGTTTGAATACACACTTTAATATATTTTCTGTGGCATTTTTGTAAAATACAGATATATAATTATAGATATTATGCATATATAGCATTTACTGTATTGATAAAAAGCTAGTCTTTTCACAATGACACACCAGTATTTACAGTGATTCAATTTTTAAGGAACAAATGAACAATATTGTATGGTTATATGATAAGAATAATTTGAGGAAGAAAAAGAGACCAGTTCTAAAAAATTCCCAGATGATAAAGTCTTGTCAGGAACACCTCCATGAACATCCATGTAAACCCTTTTTTTCTCCTTATAAGAACATGATTTAGCTCTTCCACATTTCTACCTGGTCACAGCCCTCAAGATAACATGGGTAATTACCCTTTTTCAAGTACAAATTAATTGCACCATCTTTGCCATTTGAAGATTTGTCCAACTACAAAATTTCGAAGTTTTGGCTAGAGCAAGAATTACTATACACAAGTTTCTTGTTCATTTAAACCAATAAAGCTATGACAATTTACATAATTGAAAACTTGTCCATCTTCTACACATCTAAAAACCATTTCATGAATCATTAGTGTGAATTTGAGTAGCATTTTCAGCATTGCTGGTCTTTTCTTTAAGATTTGCCTCAAGGACACTGCAATGCCAAAACCAGCAACAGACCTGAAGTATACAAATGCTCTTTCTTATCCTCGTATATGAACACTTCCTAGCCATTCATCTGTAACACACTGTCCATAGCACAGAAGATATAAAGATGATCCTCTGTCACCCTTTTCTTTGAGGCATGAAGTGCTATCATCACATTTTACAGAAGAAAAAAAATCCGATATAGAGAGACTGAGTGAACTGCTCAAGGTCACTTAGGAAGTTTGAGACAGCAAAGAAGCAAACCCACATCTCCTCAATTGCATCCTCTTGTCTTTTCAACTTTGAATGAGAATTTTATATGTATCTTCTTTAACAGAAACAAATATGCAAGCAATAAAAATTAAGCCTTCTGCAGGCACAGGCTTCAAGATAGCTCTGGTTTCTCATCTATTCCCAAATAATAAGAGGAGATAGCAAGAGGGCTGTTTCTGCATGCATTATCTCCATCCCACTAAAGAAATACTAGCTGAAATGAGTCCTTCTTGAAGTGGAAGTGGTTAAGCACACTATTTGCCAGAAAAGACATAGGAACACTTGAGAAACATGTTTCACCAAAGAAATCTAAAAAATGTAAAACTTGAAAGGCCTTAATCTCCTTCAATGCTTACTGGGGAAACATTTTCATCCGTATTTTTACCCACCTTATGACACCTTCATATCACCTGCACAATATAAACGAGGCTTAGAATACTGTTGAAGATGACCTGTTCTCTCAAGCATTAAAATTAGTTGCATAACATCTGTGGTTAAGCTCTGACAGATGGGCAGGTGAGAGGCAACTTTTGCAGGAGGACTGATACACACCTGTGCTGTGCAGGTGCAGATGAGACCATGACAAGTGTTTCCCTATGTCCTTGTCACTCTGGAGAAGCATGTCAGGAGCAGGTTGTGATCTTCGTTCTTACAAGTGCCATTTAAAAACCAGAGGTGGGAATGAAGGAAGCCTCTCCAATTCTGGGACAAAAACTGACAGAAATAAAGCAACAGAAGGTCAGCTATGACAATGTTCTGCTTCCAGAAACACTCGTGGGCAAACTGGGTCATCTGCCTAACTGATACAGGTGATGTATTTTTGAGATGCTGAGATACTTTTGCCCTTATTAAAAAAAAAAAAAAAAACAAAAAAACAAACCCCAAAACCAAATAAAACAAAAAACCCACAACACCCTCCCCCAAAAACAAAACAAAAAAACCCCAAAACACCAAACCAAACCCAAAACACAACAAACACACAAAGAAAACAGGTAAAACCAATAATGGAATTTCTCATTCTGCTTGCCTTTTTTTTTTTTTTCCTAAATCAAACCAGCATTTTCCTTTAAAAAAATAAAAATACAGAAACAAAGATACTTCAGAATATCCTACTGTCCAGTAAATGTCTTATAGACAATATTTATGGAGGAAAAAATGCATCGAGCCCTTCCTTTGACAAAAACTAAGCACTCTGAACTTCATTCCATTCTAAGGAATGCTGCTTCTAGTGCTGCTGGTTTAAATTATTCCTATCACCACAATTTGAATACGCATTATTAGTCCTCAAATATCTAACCATAAATCTAGACTAATGCTGAAAAAAAAAAATCCTAGTGAGAATGCTGTGCTGTTGATAAGCTAAAAACAACGTATCATGAGAAGGCAAACTAATATTCCAATTTACTTTGTAAATAATCCATTAGCTAAACTTCTATTTTAGGCTAGATGCTTCATGCTTAACACAAGTCCAAATATCCTTTGTATCCCTTATAACAGGGAAGAAACTTATAAAATGCCTTTGGTGCATCAGCTTATCATTGTATGAATATTTTAAAGAAACTCACTAGTACTATAGGAAATGTAAGTGGGTTTGTTTGTGTTGTTTAATACTCCAAGTGTCATTTCGTTCTTTAAGGCGTTGGAACAGATGAGGGGAAAAGGGGAGGAAGTCTTGCTTAATTTGTTGCATATGTCCCAATGTGTTATACAACTAAGCGTATTATACCAGAAAACTAAAGCAGTCTGCAACAGCAAATTCTGTGTAACTCAAAATAGGAAAATAATCTGGCCACAAGCAAGTCAAAATTTCAGTAAAACTTCCTCTCATATTATATATATATACACACACTTTACAAGCTACATCGAGTGTCCCTTCATATTCCAAAAGAAATACGTTGTAGACACCAAACATACTGTATTTTTACTTAAAGGCTTCATCAAACCATATGTGCAGACACTTGAGAAGACGAGAGTGTCAAGCTTCCTAGGGTCCTAGAGTCAAAGAAATTTTGCTGCCCCCCACTGCTGAGTAAGTGCACTCCTTCCACGGGGGGCAACATCTGCCGATCCGTCATGGTTCCACTTGGCGAGGACCCCAAGAAACTTCCTTGGGAAGAAACAATTTTCTCAGGACTGGCAGCCAGTTTAGGAGACGTGGAAAAGTTATATCCGTAGAGCGCACAGGGACTGTGCAGTCTAAACGTGTTGTAGGAGCCTTGGTGGGTTTGATTAGCAGTAAAGGCATTGCTGGATGGGGATGGCATGATGTACTGGAGCTGTGGAGACATCCCTGAAATCTGCATAGATAAGCCAGTCTGCGGGCAGCTGAATGCATCCCCATCATTGCCACTCATAGACATATTCACAGTTGTGCTGCTCGACACGCCGACATAGGAGGGAGTCCTTGGCGGTGCAAACGTCTCACTGGTTTGGTTTGTGAGCCTGTTGTAGGTTTCAGCCAAGGAAGTGCTGTATCTGTTCAGGGTCAAGCCTGAGCGGGCACAAGCTGTGTAGTCAGCTGGAGCAAGGGTACACAGCTGGCTAGTGTTGGGATTGAGGTGGAAGGCTGGAGATGAGCAAGGGGAACCCGGTAAAAGGTGAGGGTGGGTAGATGGCACTCCACTACCAGATCCCTGGAGTAAAGTAGAGGAACCTGCATTTCCTGGAAGAGAATGTTACAGTGTAAGAAGCAAGTTGGGGAAAGTTCACTTCCTAGGTGACAGATGAAGACCTTTGTCTTTTTTAATAACTCTTGACATGAAGCAAAACTCAAATTAATTAAAAAATCTTTCACATATATGTGCAGGAGGGCGTGTGAATAAACCACATGCATATTTCTAAAGAAACAACTTGACCAAGGAAGAGAAATGAATTTACATTTTTGTAAATGTCACTCAACACTTAGAGCTCCTGCCCAAAAGGTTAACTGCTCCTTATATGACACTGGAAGGAAATTGCATGGCAGTTAAGATGTAGCCAAGTGAGTACCACATCACAGGAAACCTTCTTCAAAATGATGATTTTTGATGTGTCTGCATTCTCACTACAATCTGGCGTGTGTTTCAAGCACTCTGTGCCTGTCACTATCAGAGCACCAGCTGAGGAACCAGCTGTTTAGCTCAGATGATAAAGGCTTACACAGTTAACAGCTTCAGGAAAGTTTTAACTTCAGAACAAAACAATTCCAACTTAAACTCCAAAAAAATCTGAGAACAAAACTTAAGCACAACTTCAGCAAGAGTTTAGGCTGAATACTGAACACAGCTGCTTTACCTCTTGAGCAGGTAGGATTGTAGCAAACTGTTTGCAAATTGTTCATTTACTGATATAAGAACTTTTTACATTACAAATACCATTGTTGAACGCTCCTGAAAACACACTGCTACAGGTGAAACCTTTTCTCGGGACTGAAAGTTTCCCAGCTGCAAGAAACACTTCCTTTCTTAAAGAGATTGTATGTCTGTGAAAATTGAGTGCAGAAAAATTAATTTGGGCCTTTCACAGTCTCCCAGCCAGAAGTTCTTAACAAGGAAGACTCTCCTGTTTGTGAATCTTATAAACAATCAAACAGCTGGATGCTGCAAAGAGATACGTATTGTCAATAACTTAACAGGTTACCTAGTGGTAACTGATCACTATGACAGGTGAGCTAGCGACAAAAAACATACATTATTAGTGAACAATGCCTGCTGCTTCTTGCTCTGTTAACAGGACACCACAAACTCAAAGCATCATTAGACACTGACACATTCCAGAAATCCTGGTATAAGACATATTTTTTCTTCCAATCTATGTCAATGCCCCCACTACCTGAAGACAGGCACTTGAAGCATTAATAAGCCAGGGAAATTTCTAAAGGGGTCCTTCAGAAAGTCTCTAAACCACCCTAATGTCTAAGGTATAGATGACTAAAGACTTTGCAAGGATCCCAGTTTCCATCCTCAGAATATCAACAGTAACTTCAGCAAGCTCCTTAAACCCAGGCAACAGCAGAACAGGAAGCGAGAAGTGCACGGCAGCAGTTCCCCTCCTCTCAAATAATGCTCCTACATACAAACAGGGCAACAAAGCTAGTCTGTCTCCTAAACAGATTAACTGCATAGTGAGCTGCCTCTCAGTTTTACAGTCTGACATGGCATTTCAGGTTTGATGCTAATTTCTCATTGAAGGCCTTTTCTACGAGTCTGTCCCTCATGCCCGTGCTCCACCCAAAACTCTGCCAACTTGGCACAAAACCTCCTTTTGAGTTGCCCACATCAAGCATTGATGCTCAATATTTCTCAAAGGAATAAGTTAAGAAGCTGATAGAAGTTATTTCTCTGAATTTCTGTATTTTCTCGATTTTTGCTCCGAAGATGTTTAACAACTTCGCAATACACTATCAAGAACGCAGACTGGATGTTTGTAAATTTGGTAGCAGGAAAAGCGAAGAATCAGGATTTTGTTGGGAAAAAGATAAGAAGTTTAATATTTGCACTCGGGTTCTCTGGAAATACAAGAATTCAGAAAAGAGTACAGAGATTCCACTCTCTGTCCAAAAAGGCCATTTAAATATTTCTCTCATTCATGGAATTAAGTGTAAGATGGGGAAAGTGGAAACCAAGAAGCTTCCAAACAAGACTGAAGTGCAAAAAAAAACCAAAATGGAGAGATCCATTTTTTCAAGCTCCAGAATGCAGATGAAGTTTGTTGGCACATTTACTGAAAAATTTTTAGGTCTTTAAGAATCAAGAAGGCATTCCAAGAAGAAACCCAGTTAAGTTTGTTGGTATTTACTTGTTACTTAAGAGGACATTTTTTCTCACATTTTTTTTTTTCTCTCAAAAACACAAGAAATTCCTGCATTGGAGTTTGACTACGTACAACAGATGTCATATATAAATGATCTCTACCTTTTGTATGTAGCCAGTGCATAGCTCTAAGGAATACACTATTCAACCCTTAAATTGAGTAATTTAAACACTTTAAACTGGAATTCTCCTCCACATGTGATCTGATTTATCTTTACAATCGAACATTTTTATTGCCACAGTGGTTGAATTAGTATTACCTTTCTAGCTTAGAATAACTCTGACAAGAAGCGATGGCCTTCACTGGGATTAGTTGGTTGTTTTTTCTCTATAAGTGACACAGACACTTTTGTAAAGTATGATGGGCAAAGCTTTATCTTCATGCATTTTTCTTTTGGAAGAACACAAAGACAGCCATTACCTTGTTTGGGTATCCCAGGTATATCTTCAAATGTAAGCGTCCTCAGTGAAGGTCTCCAGAAGGCATAGGACTCTACCAGAGCTTCCAGTCCCATTCTATTTAGAACAAGAGAAACAAGGTGTCATGAAAGCAAGCTGTATTTCTTCACACATCTCTGGATACTCTACTTCAGAAACACATAAAAATTAGTAACGTTTCAGGATAATTTTGAAGTTGATTTTGCTTTGTAGAAAAGAGCCTTACATCCTGTCCATGAGTTCACTGAGATCTGCTACCACTGGGCTTGCAGCAGACAAGAGTTTTCCAATTCTGTAAGTCTGGCTCTCTATTTCAATCTTTTGGGCCTCTTGAGAGGGCTATTTGAGTGAGGAGCCTTGGCTAAAGTTATGTTAAATGTTTTCCTAGTATGATATTTCCTTAAGAGATCATTCCCTGCCTCTAACTGCCAGGATTCCCATTCATTACTGATAAGCTGGAAAATTACACTTAGAACATGAGCAAGGTATGGGTGTACAGCTCTTTCTCCACGAAAATGTATCAAGCAATGTTGTGTCTCAGTTATGTGCTGAGCAAAATGCCCTTACAAACCAAAAATCTTCAGTGATTTCCTTTCAAGAGTGTAATGAGAAAATTGAAATAAACTGGGTAGATAGTGCTGGCAGACACTATTTATAAGAATCTCTGTTTCCTGAAGGTAAAGGCCCATTTGTTTTCTGACAATTATTTATGAATAATGCACCTCGGAGGTATAAATACTCAGAGGTATAATTTTGCTGTTATTTTTGGCTGCTGGGACCCAGAGGCCTGTTAAATGTCAGCATCAGGCACACACCAAACACAAGTGCTTGCCTTTGAGCAGTAGCACTCTGTAAACTCGAATTATGCAAATAGCCCAATTTGAAGCAACCAGCATGTTCTGATACTGCTCCTTCCCCACTGCATTTCTAGCAGGAACACAAATGTGTGTCAGGAAACATTTATAAAGTATTTATTAGCTGAACCTGGACTAAAAAGATAGCCTTAATTTTCTGCAGTAATGGTGAATTTTCAATTCTAGTTAAAGTGGAGATAAAAGCCACCTCCTGGAGGAGTGTAGCCAAGGCGATAATTTATACAAGATGCCTTCGAACAATTTCCACATTTTATCACCACCCTAATTTGTGCTATCAAATGGCCAAGTTTATTTAACAAAACAGTTATGTTTTTCCTGAAGTATTTAAAGGGAGAAATTCTGGTCCTTTCCTGAGTAAAAGTTTTTATAGGGTCAAACTTAAGGCCCAACTGAAGAATGAAACTATTCTCAGCACATAAATTCCGTTGCACTTTGCAAATGCACAGGGAATGCTTTTAAAAGGTGAAGCTACTGATTTCTGTAAAATAGGCTGTGGGACTGAATGGGAATGACCTGAAAGGGAATATTTTTAATTAAACAGAATTATTGCATGCAGCAGTGCAGAGTAAGACAGCTGCAATAATTAAAGCAATATTGAAAAGCTGGATATAATTTTATCACGGTATTTTTTTTAAACTTCTGTTGTTGTCTGAAATGCCCTAATGATAAACACACCAGCTACAACAATGAAGATAACAGAACCTTAATATTTAATTTCAATACCTATTAATAATCAGTTGAGTAAACCAATAGACATTTCCCCTGACAATCTGAGCTGCATTCTCAAACGCTCCTATTCGGTACCACAGAGACTATCAAAGAAAACAGAATAACTGACTCCATCCAGTAAACCAATGTCAATTTGCAATAGACAAGAGTTTGCAGTCACCTCTGCAATGACTGTGTTTCTACAGCAAAAGCATTCAGACCTCATCTAAAGGCTGCTCCAAAATACTTTACAGAGGCTGGCCCTTCCCTCAGGACTGACCTCCTTAATCCATTTCCATAAAATGTAACTGTCTTTCAATTAAAATATCCTGCTTTTTTTTTAATACATGAACCAAACTATTACTAGCAGTCAAACCAGAAAAACCTCTCTGATTATCCTCAGTCCTACAACTTGATCTGTGTGGTTGCAGATGCCGAACTCTTACAGCACTTAAATCGTCCTCAGGTAATACCAGAGCTGTCCTGCCTCATTAAAACCTGTTTAAAACTGGTTTTGGAACAATTCTTTCCTTTCTATTTTAAAGGGAATCTTCTTTTGTTTCATATAACATTATGGAAGAAATTCTAAGTCCACTTAAACTCATCCATTTCAGAGGATGAGGATTTTACTCTTATGAGGTTCCTTAATACTTACTTTATAGTTCTGCGAAAAGCAAGCATACCAGAGACACTGCCTGTGGAGAGCTTTCAAATAGAGCATGTGTGGCAACTCTTTTCTCCCCAAGTTCACACAGCATGTTTTGCTTCTTCAGTCACTGCATTTATCTGGAAGTTACTGTTCACTTAATTTCTAACTAGAAGGCTACAAAGGAGGGCAAAATTCTATTTATGTCAGTGCCCGGGACACCACTTCCAGGCCCCAGAACAAAACATTGTTTCTCGATAGAAGACAAAATCTCAGAGATACTGAAAAGATACTAACAGTGAATTCCTGTAAATCTTTACAACTACCCTACTCCTTCTGTAAGTATTCATCTTCTAAAAACTACTCGTTTGGTGTCCAGTCTCAACTTTTATGTAACTCAGGTGGAAGCAAAAAACTTTATGCTTTAATGCTGTAGCCTCTGCTAACAGAGAAGCTGAATAAAAGAAGCTATCAAAAAGAAACTCTCTGATCATTCCTACTAGCACAGAGTCTGCTCCTTTCTCTGCAAGGCTAGGGCATAAATATAGCGGCCGTAGACACCAAATGCAATGTGGTCACTGGAACTGATGTATAATATACTCCATAATGAAACGCTGCCTTTTTTAGCTGAAACAGTTTAACATACAATTCATAGCAGGCTTGAGTAGTTTGCATTAAATAGCCTTTGGATAAAATACCTCATCAGCACTGGCAGCCCAGACTACACCCAAGCCTCCATTTTGCACTACTCAGATTTCCCATTGCTATTTTCAAAGATTCACAGATCAAGAGAGAAAAAGCAATTAATCAGTCCATCCACAACAGAAGAAATGGAAACCATCCTTATTTCATAGTCTTTTACAGCCTACTAGAAGAGGCATTCACCTAGGAAGTGGATTTAAAACTCTTTAGACTAAATGGACACTTGAACACAGGTCTCTCACCTCCTGTGCAAGTATACTGAACATAAGGTTACTGCACAAACCAACTTAGTTTTTAAGAGACAACAACAAGCCATTCATCTATATTAAATGCCACTTACATGCAAGAGAACCTGGGCTTATAGTTTGACAATGGTATTTGCAATTTGTGTCTCCAGCCAGGAGAAAGTGAAGACTTCAAGAGCAGCCTGAAATCACAGACCTGAGTATTCATTAACTCCATTTACAGCCTTCATGGTATGTCACTGCTTACACTGAAAGGAAACTTGAGTACATGCGTCAAGCCGAGTGCCAGCCTGTTTTTGACCTAGATGGTCAGAGGAGCAGGAATGAGAGCTCACCAACAGAGAACATTGCTGGGAAATCTAAGTGCTCCCTACAGGAGTCTGAGTTCTCAAATTAGTTTGTCTGTAAATACAGGTATTCACCTTGAACAGCCTTCACAACGTGATTCTGTCAGCAGTAAGAAGCCCATGTCCTTCCCACCACCTACCTGTTACGACCCGAATCTCTAAACCCTTTGGCGAATGGATTCCTATCAATCTTCAGACGAGTTATCTGTGAATATGATTAAGAGAAATTATTACCTGTAAATTCAGCTGAATAGCACACAAAATGACTCTTCTGAAAGAATTAAGCTGACAGTAGAAACATCTTCACATTTGTATGGTTTAAGAGGGTTGGCCTGAAACATAGCAAAATAAGGTCCAATTTTTGGATCACTATTCTTGCAGATCCCCAGAGAAACTACGAGATATTTAATGCTGCCAAGTGACAGGCTGGAATTAACGAGAAAAATCTTCTGGCAAATGTCATTCTTCACCCAAGAGAGTATACTGCCTAACTGCAACAAAATTTAAACTAAATTTTTTTTCTGTACAGGTCAAGAAGAAAATGTGAAAAACAAGATTATCTCTAGGTTACTATCCTCCACAAAAAAAAAAAAACAAAACAAAACAAAAAAAAAAAAAAAAAAAAAAAAAAAAAAAAAAAAAAAAACACCAAACCCTTGTAATTTATTTGAAAAAATGGGACAGGCAACAAATAATTATATTTCCGTATTTACACTGTTCTCCTGCTCTTCTCTTTGTAAAGGGATCAATGCATATATAATTTCAAAAAATTCAGCTGCAGTAGCTTACATGGAATTAATAAAATGTCACAACACTAACTATGGTGTTACTATGTATGCTAACACTTAAACAAGTGGTAATAAGAGCCAAAAATCGGAGTGATGCAACCTGCAGTTTACTTTGGACCCAGATAAATTGACATTGATAATATAAGCTGAATGCAGTTAATGAAAATGACTGCAACTTTCTTCAGACCTCTGTTAAGGACCTGGGAGTTTTGAAAGCACTGGAGTCAGGAACAAAAATGCTTTAAAAATTCTATCCAGAAATGTATCTACACTTAAAAGGTACAGAAATCCCTTTAAAAATTATACTGCTCTTTGCTTTGTTCTTCAATGCTGTATTTATAATTAAGACACAATTAGAATGAGAATTAGTCTGTGTGATCTCCATAATAACAATGACTTTTTACATAGAGCATCTAGCCCATGTGGCCTCAAGTCTCAGCTATAGCCTCCAGGCTCTGCTGCAATGCTACCAGTGAAAGCTGCTTGCAGCACAAAAAGGGTTTAGACAATCTTATTTTATTAAGTAGTATAATAAAAGAATCTGCTTGTCTCCTATCACTTATGTCCCTGGTCTGCTCTGAAAAGCCTGTAAAGAGCTAAGCAAATAGCCCAAATTACCTGTTGATTTTGGTATGCTGTGACAGTAGTGAAAACTGTCTCTGGAAAGGAGAAGGCTTTCACCCCTTCTCCTGAAGGGATAGGCTTGACAGGGGACAGATCATCACCACAATCTTTTCGGATGACGTGGACACGAGGCTGATATTTGTGCATAGAGTGAAGGATAATCTATGCAGTCATGAAAGGAAAAAGATAACATTTATTAGAAAGGACGCCCTGCTGTTACAAGACTAATAGCTTTTTGGAACAGATTAATGGTATGTGTTTACCATGCCACTTACTGGAAATGAAATGTTTTCTTTAACCTCTGAAGGTTCTTATTACAGTAGTCTAATCCCTGTGCATTTATGTTATTGCCAACCCTAAGCATTTAAAAATTACGACTTAGGAGCTCCAAATTCAGAGACTGGCTTGACTGAAACTGACTCAAAAAAAAAAAAAAAAGGGGAAAAAAAAAGACAAATCGGGAGTGAAGTCCAGGTCCCACTGGAATTATGAAAGTTTTGTCACTTTTTTCCACTGAAGTCTGGATTTGATATAACAGATTAACAGCAGTAGAAATTTGCCTTTTGTTTTTGGAACCTTTGGGATATGCTAGTGGAGCAATTTTTTCTCCTTATATCCCAAAGGTTTGAAACAGATCTTGTTTGGAACACATGCTGAGACTCTCACACTCTGAGGAAGCATAAACCTAAGAGTAAAATGATACCAATATCCAAACCCCTCAAGGGTTAATAACAACTAGACTGATAACACAGACACTGAATATCCATTAAAAAAGTCCTCTCAGAAAAAAAAATCAATCAAAAATAAATTATAGAAGAGAAGTATATGAACTCATAGTGCATAAAATTAAACACAAAAATACCTTCTGGTACTGCACCTAAACTTTAGAGGAGATTTAAAATACAGAATTTTCCCTATATTTTACTCCACTTCAGCTAACCACTATTAAAACAGAAGATTTCAAGAAAAAAAAAAAATTGGAAGTTCAACTATTATTGTTGGAAGCCTTAAGAAATTAGTAACTCAATAAATAAATAGTCCTATGGCTATTGGCCTGTGGAAGCACTAATCAACATTCTGGGGAAGCTTTTTAATTTCCTGCTTCTTGAGTAGCCTCAGAATGTGCCTGTGCACAAGTACTCAACAGAGCCCCTATGCTAGACACCATGGAAGTTTATTCATCCAAATGATATAGAGGACATTACATTTATTTGGATAAACTAGAGTTTGGACAGTTTAATACACTTGGTCCTGGCCAGATGACATGACCCTGCTTTGGATAAGCCAAGTTTTTGCATAATCAGGGGTTTTATTAGCCTGTGAGTAAGGTTTTGAAAATGACATCACAGGCTCCAATTAATTTGCTTAGGGAGTGCCCTATGGATGTTCTCATATGAAGCATTTTTCCAGTTTCTGAAATCTTGAACAGAGGAAGATTTTTTTATCATGCAAACGTGTATTCTCTTTTACAACACTCATTTCAACTCTCCACTGGCAAATATCTACGAAATGAAAATGCAGAGAGGACATAACATTCTCGACCCTGTTTTTCTGTGAACACCCAATGAAACCAGGGGAGATACTGGTACAACAGAAATTATCAACAAAAGCCGCTTCACTGTTCAAATCCACTGCTATTCTGTGCCTTGCTATTTTCCTGGGTGCCACTGAGTATGACATGTTCTGCTCCCACACAAACTGACCCCATCAGCTCTGTGGTGCAAATCACCACTCGCCAACACAGCAGTGATAACGCCGGCAGCTACAAACAGCTCCGCTCACATACCAGAACAAGGGAAATCAAAGAAGCATAGAGAGAAACACCTCCCACTGCTTATCTGGGTGGCTATTACAGCTAAACTGATCCGTGGCATCACTTAAGAGGCAACCTATCTGGCCTCTGTCCTGTACTGCAATTTCCTGCACTGACACACTGCTGGCAGCTAGCAAATCCAAAGAAATACATTTTTTTAATTCATTTTGTGCTATGCCTTATAATGATGGGATCTTTGTTAATGATCAGGACTCTGAATTCTAAATAAATAATACATAATTGCAAAGCCCTGGTGAATTAAAGAGCAACGCTATGAAGATAGGACATAAAAGGAGAGGGAGATGCAATATCCACTCTGAAAACAGTTTAGCTCTGTTATTCTAAGCAATACCTAATGCTACTGCAAAGAAAAAGCTAAGGAAAACGAGATTCTGACTTTTCATTTCACAGTGATTGCACATTTAAAAGCACAAATGGGGTCTAACAGTTTAGCTTTAGAAACAGAAACTTTCCCTTCATACCCTTAAAATCCAACAACAAAAACCCCAATCAGAAGTCCCACTGTGTTCCGAAACATGAACTGGCATTACTTTCAACTCACAGTTGAAAAGCCTGCCTCTCTCTATAAACCTCTCACAGGGCAAGACCAAAAAACTTCATGGGGAAATAAACCTCTCCCACCAAAAGTAAAATTATACTTTGGCCACAGCAGCTGCTGAGAAATCATTATCAGATGAAAAATGCTGCAGCAGAAAGACCACAGGTAGGTGGCAGAGCAAAGGTGACCAAAAGCACCTGCAGACACACAAAGTTGGGATTACCTTTGCAACATGGCTTTTGAGAGCTGCTGCCATGATAAGGCCTCAGAGCTGACCATGAGCACAACCATCACAGCCAGAACAAGTGAGAGCCAAATACTCCTTCATAGGGGAGATGCCAATCCTCAGGCAGCTTGACAGTGCCAAGACTACAAAGTCACCTCCCCACCACTAGCATGGTCCTTGCTGCTGGTTTTGCCAAAAATCATCTTTCATCCTCTCTCCAAAGCACATTCAATCAGGCTTTCTGCAGTCAGGGAAGTGTGGGGCTGAGAAGCATGGGTTTCCTCTTGACTAAGACAAAATCTGCAAGTGCAAATGCTGATATTTCACAGCTTTTCATTGTGACAAAATATATAACTGCCCATTGACTGTAAGCAGAGCTCACTACTTGGAGCCAAGTCTGGGCAGAGTAACAGTCCGCCTCTGCTTCCAGCCTCGCCCCACTTTCAAATGGGGAAGAAAACCACTCCAACCACCAAGGAACAATTAACACACTAACAGTCTCATTTTCACTAGAAGTTAAAAGATGTTCCTCTGCATCAAAAAATACTCAGCTGAAAAGCATGGAAAATAGCATAAAAAATATTGACTTTTCCCCTCTACTGAAATTCAGATTAAAAACTGCATTGAAATAATCAGCCAGCTCTAACCAGCCGGAGGGAAAGACTGCTTTTACAATGCAGCACTTAGTCCACAGAAGAGAGAGGGATGAAAGGCATTTACAAAGGGCATCCAGACCATGCACTACTCTACTTCTCAGTGACAACTGCAAAATCCAGCTTTACTTTTCTTTGCCATCACAATTTAGATGAAAGACACTAAAGCCACAATGTGTGTCTTAATGCCTCTATAAGAACACAGTACTTCCAAAGTAGGGAATTCACCCTGGAACTTCCTTTTGAGATCAAAAACACACAAGGAAAACACATCCTTACAAATTTTGCTTGATCTTCTCAGCCTGCAAGTGGAACCCATATATTAGAATGTCCTATATGCAGATGTACTTCAAAATCTCTCCTCAAAACAGAGCTATAAAATTGCATCCGCACAAACTCCCACTCAGAATACTGTTGAAAACAGCAGCAGGCAACAAGGAGCCTGGAAAGCGCTTGAGCAGCAAAGCAAGTCATCTTAGAGGTGGCTGATCTTTCACAAGATGCTAATCTCCAAGCAATACAATGCAAGGGAACCTGGCCGCCCCTAACTACTACCACAACATAAATACTGCTTAAGAATACTACCTCAGTGCCTGTTTGGAAATACTGTCCCCATTCCCACGGATATGGGTCACTTCTCTCACATATTCTGATGGTTAAAGCTCCAACATGGGTAAAATGGCTCTGGATTGATGTCATGCAAGCTCCCTACGTCAGTGCCTACAAGACCAAAACCTACCCTATGGATTTTAACACAATAACTCTGCAAGAGCTTATGGCTTTGAGGAGCAGAGGAAGAATAAAGGAACAATTTCAACAAGGATTAAATTGCCAGAACCAGAGAGCAGGAAAAGCACATCCAAAGAACTAGAGCTCAACACTGCCTGGTAGAGACCCCACCAATGTTTCTCTGAGCCACTCTGCCTAAACAGGAGAGGAAAAAAACTCACTTTCTAATAATCTAAAATATACCCTCTGTCCAATACAGAAGAGTCAGAACATTTGATGTAAGAACAAATATTGGAGGGGGAGTACAGCCTTGACCCCTAGTTATTCTAATTCCTCATCCCTCCCCTGGTAGCCTCTTGAGAAAAATGGTTCCTTCCTGCTTATGAGAAACAATTGTTTTCCATATTCATCACAAAATATGATTATTCATTTTCCATTATTGCCAGAGGCATTCAGAGGCTACATAGCTTTTTCAATACAGCATTCCACACTGCCATAGCTTTAAAAGAAAAAATGTACCCATTGGAAGAGACACTTTTCTGCTTTCTGCTTTTGCCTTTTCTGGTAATTATGAATGACATGTTTGCAATTTTCCAGATTTGAGAAATATGAAATTATTTTACAGTCATCCTTCTTTTGTCCTTTTATTTTAATACTTAAATTTCCACTTTGGGGAGGAGGGACACTGCCGTAGCTCTGAATCAGTTCAATGTGTCTCAAATCGCTGCACTTGGGTTTTATTTCACTCATTTCCAAGTTGAAATACTTAACTAAAGACCAGAAAATTTATATCCCCTCATATTATGAATAATGGTGTGCTGTATACACTACACAGGTTTCAGTTCAGAACAAAAACAAAGCTAAAATCTAGGATGGAAAAATACAGTAATACAATTCTCTGCATAGCTAAGATTTCATCACAGGGCAGTTTGCGACTGCAAGTGGATGGGTAGAGCACAGTACCCATGTATCATCTTCTGAAATGAGACAGTACACAAACCAGCAGGCCTGCTCTCTGGTGGAAAAGCAACACTTCACCCATTTGCATCCACTTCACTTTTAGAGCCCTTACAATAGACTCAGGACTCAGAGAAAGCAACTCCCACTCGAGAGGAGTCAGAAATACACAAATGCTGGGGAAGCTAAGGGAACTTCGTGTGCTAATCTTAACTCAAATGACACTGCCAAATAACACTCCCTAACTGTAATTCTGGAAAGAAGCAATGTAAAACATCTTTCTTACTAGCGTAAAGAAAAGCACTGCTAACATAAGCGACATGAATACCCCCACATTTCTAAGGAAGAATGAAATAAAATTATTAATATTATTATACTAATGGAAGGCTTTTTATCCTTGTTATCATGTTTGCTACCTCAGCTCAGCCACTCTCTTATATTCCTGCCTCTGTAATCTCATTTGCAAACACAAATGAGGGGGAAAAAAAATCTCAGACTATGTATTAACAAAATATCTGGCTCAATGTCACAGAGTTACAGCTATACAAAAAGATGCATCTAGTATCTTGGCACTCTGTTCCAGGTATGTTTTCTTTCACTCCCTTCCTTGAAGGAGAAACTATCCTGGTTAATAAATCGGGTTATGCTAAGGACAATGGAATCCACATCCTGTCTTGAAACTTGCCTCCAACATCTTAAAACTCTACCATTTGGAACTTGATGCTCCTTCTGAAAGGTTGCCAACATTTGCCATTTATTACGGGAGTTTGTAAAATCAAAGACTTCGTCCTGACTAAAAACAATTCTTTTTTAATTATTTCTTAAGGTGTCAAGTGAAACTATTTTAGGGATTGATGGAACGATACTGGCTTACATCTGTCATGTTTCAACAGTTTTGAAGAGAAAAGGAAATATTAACATAACACATTTTGTCACATTAGATAATGTCATAACTAAACAATTTAGAACTTGCAAACAGAACACTCATACTGCATACGTCTTCGCCAGTTTCTTCAGAAGTAATGAGCCTCAGCTGTGAAAGGGTCTTGCTTCATAAGGTATGTAATAAATCATCATCGGAGCAAACCCAGCTCCCATGTTGTTCGTTTCTGACTGCAATTATTAACACCTCATGGGATTTCACACAAATGTTTAGGTTAAGAAAATACTTAAGTGTATTTTTATTCATGTGAAGTTATTATACACTATTAATGTTTCTTCTAGCCACCTGTGAATTTAAGCGTCCTTTTCGATCAGAGCAGAAGTTGCGAGTAACACACTCAGTGGGAAAACATGAGAGCAATTCTGCCCCTTTGTATTAGGCAATTTAACCTTGTAAAGTCTTACTGTGCAGAAGGAGTTCTGTTTTTGAGGGGGGGAGTAAAACAGCAGGCTCTAATAAGCAGTTAATTATCAAAGCAGAAAGTAAGCAGATTTTAGATCTGGACAGTAAAATTCCAAAACAACTTTGAAAAGTCAAGCCTATTTCTGGCACCCTGAAGCTGTACGTCAGAGCCTTTCAGGGCTGAGCAACGTGCCTACATATAATACTGCAGAAGAGCAAGTACTCACATGCCCTTGATCGTCCAGCTCGTTATTGGTAAGCTTCAGCTTGTCAAAGCTGATCACCTGTCTCATCCATGTCTCCCCAGAAGCGGGTGAATCGGGATGAATATAAACACGAGGCGGTACCGGGGAGTCAGCGTTACCAGCGACCATCCACTTGGAGCTATGATAAACATACCTACAAAAGGAAAACAAATACCTATAACCACAAAATAATTCACCAGATCGACTCAGTAATAATACATTAGGGCCCTTGCATACAGCAAAAACCCATCAATTAACAAAACAAGAAAGGACATAATTCTACATAAATAAAAGTAATTTTTTTAGTTTCAAAACATAGTTCTGGCACCTGCAAAAACAAGGTTAAAAACCATGCTCTGATTTGACCTGAATCTTCCTAAAATCAGTCAGTCTTAATACAAGGCTCCACACTGAGCTTTAAGCTGGTGTCACTTCATTGATTGCTACAGCTCTACTCTGAATAGGCATCAGCAAAGAGGGAAGAATCTGGTCCTTCATTTATCAAATCGAGTAGTAATTCCATATTTGGAAGATTTAACATGTTGAGTCTAACATAAGAGTCTATAAATAAAGCTATTGAAAGGAAAGAACACTATGATTGGGAAAAATAATGAAAGTATGTCAAACTATGCTCCTGATATTTCCACAGACCATATTAATTGGCTTGAATAGAATTGCATAAAGGCTTAAAAATGAAAACACAGAGTCTGTATTTCATTTGATAGGTCAATGCTGATAAAGTAATTTTATAGTAAAAATAGCACCTACTTTGGTAGAAGATTTATTTCGAAGGCAGACACGCCACAGAGCAATTTGAAAAGCACTAATTGAAAGTTATTTTATACAAGTACAGTAGAATTGCAGTAGTTCAGCTATATTTTTAGTAAAAACAAGGAAGACTTTATCAAAGAATATATTTGTACAATTCAGCTCCTTATTAGAAAAACAACAGAATCGGAACAAAAAACTAAGTGATCCGTATCGGCCCATACAATTCAGATCAAGCTGCATAACTAAGATCTAGAATGGTGGTGAAATTCTCTCCTGGGGACAAATTCTCAGCCCCAGATCACTGTTGTAACATTTTTCATTTATTTTTTATTTCTTGGTTTATATGCTTTGCCCACTAGAGTAAATGAAGTTATAAATACACATAAAACATTTCAAGCAACAACTTAAGCTTCCAAATATTTACAAGGTCCAGTTTTCCTAGATATTTGTACCTAGATGTAATTTTCTTCATTTACATTTAGTTTTGATATCTGCTCTGTCAGTTAAAGGCTAGGCTCCATATGCTTGCTGTCATGTCTATGAAATCTAAAAATCTGCAAGACAGTCTGTGAAGCTGCACAAACAGCCAGAGTTAAACTAACAGTCAGCAATAAAAAGCACTGCAAAGAATGAACTTTACATCAAGTAAAATTGTAAAACATGAATATTTAGCAAAACAGCTAAAGGTATGGTTACTAACACATAACTACAAAAATTTAAATCTGTCAACTAAGAAAATACTGCCCTTCATAAAACTCTTGTTAAGTTACTTCAGTTATCTGTGCACCACAAAGCATATTGAGCAGACAGGGGTCATTATGAC
The DNA here is from genome assembly GCA_035583135.1 of Lophotriccus pileatus. Classification (NCBI taxonomy): domain Eukaryota; kingdom Metazoa; phylum Chordata; class Aves; order Passeriformes; family Tyrannidae; genus Lophotriccus; species Lophotriccus pileatus. The sequence continues at coordinate 80,226,398 of JAWWES010000115.1, read as the reverse complement.
TGTAATTATTTTAAATTTCATTAGATTTAAACAACTCATAGTCAATAGAACTGCTTTTGATTTTTAATATTAACATTTTAATTAATTTGGAATTATTACATTGCTTTTTCTATGAATTTAGGAACTGCTCAGACCTTCTAGGAATTATATGTTTAGATTGTTAAGTAAATGCACACACGCAACACAAGGCAAGAAATGGATTTTCATTTGAACTGTACTGCACTGGTCCAAAGAAAAAAAAGCATTTTTTCCTCTATGGTACAGTAAAGTCTCCCCTAACCGTATATGACGGGTGTCCTTAGCACTGGTATCTGTGCCTTTCTGAAAAACACAAAATCTAAAATGGTCCTCAGAAAGATCCTATACTCCACACGAGAAAATAACAAAATAGAAGTCAATGAGGTAAGTACAGGAAAAACATAGGGCAGTGTTTGCTTAGGAAACAAAACAGCATTCCTGCAGAACCAAGCTTTTAGTTTTGGTCTGAAATACTCCTAGTTCTACAATTAAATCGACAGTGGTTTTCCCTACATTATACTAAGTATAGGTTGAAACAATCAAACCAGCAATTGGTAAAGACCTGATCCTGTCTCCACTGAACTACTTTGGCCAGGCTCCCTCTGGCTACTGTGGGATTGCATTTGCGAAGCAACACCTATGAAACAACTTCAACTCACAACAGGAACTGCTGCGAGCCCAATCCTGCAAACATTTCTACAGGACCAGAGGCTTCTGCAGTGTCTAACTAGCTCCCTCAAAAGACTACCGTCGAAATAGTGAGAGCTTCAGCACATGATTCCCACTCCTAAATGTTTGAAGAACAGACTCTTCTGCTCCTCACATTTTCAGACAATGATACCATTAATTCTTTAAAAAACAATAATTAGAAACATTATCCTCTTTGAGTCTAAGGAACCAAATACCTCAGTGATAAATAGCTTTTAAATTACATTATATAATCAATTTGAAACATGATCAAGAAAGCTTGTACGTATTTAAATCAGACATCAATGCTATTAATGTTATTAATTAATGTTAATGCCAATGAGCAGTAGAAAATGTACATTTTCACATTTAGCTGTTAATAGAAAATAATTCCCACTAACAGGATGAGGAATATAATATGGTAACATTTCCTGACCACACTAGAACTGCACTCTGAGAGCCAAAACCCAAGCATCTGCCAACAGTACATACACAATGTGAGGCAAATGTATCATGAAGAGCTTCAACAGAAATCTTAGTTCCTTTTGCATACTTGGAGCAATGTTTTTGTGTTGTCTTTTTTTTTTTTTTTTAAATGCACTAGCATGAAAATAGAAATCTTTACGGAGAGTTAAACATGATCTTTTGTTAATTTATATCGTGTTAACATTTTCTTCCAACAGCTAAGCTCCCTATGGCTTGCGTCAGATATTTTTTGCCTGAAAGTCACCATACCTGTATCTTTTGTTATCCACTGGCACAATATCCATAGCAATATAATACTGCTGATGTGGGTCTAAACCTGAGATCTTCACTCTCATTGCGGGAAACATCCGCCTGAACATGGAAAGAGAGAGGTCATTTTTAATATGAAACAGATTCGGGAACGGTTGTTTAGGAAAAGTAACCGCTTCGTGGGATTTTTCTCGTTCTTCCTTTTAGCCTACAGAGTCCTTTTGGACGATTATAGTTACATAGCCATGAAATGGCCCATTCGATATGTCAAAACAGATTTCTAAAGTGCATTTACTCGAACAATGCTTCGTATGTTTGGGGATACGCTTTGGGAGTTCAGCTATTACCACATCATTTCAACTTTATTGTTAGACAGTAAATCATTTGGTTTTGAGACTTTACCTTAGCAGTACACCCATTTAAAGCCCGTTTGAGATATTAGCTAGAAATGTATTCCTGCAGATACGCAAATACCACCTCCACCCAGGAAGACCAAGTCTTACAGAAAGGCAAATTGCCACTGAAGTTTCAACTCATAGCAGAAAATTCCTGTATCAGCAAATCAGAAAGCTAAATCCGCAGTGATACAATTATAACACCGCAAGGATGCAGTTATAAAAGCCAATGTGCCATGCTGTAACCCAACAATATGGTCTTTATTGAGACGGGACTTCCTGTCTGCAACTTACTAAAGGTGAAGTGCGAGAGCTACTCTGTCTTTGAAAGGTATAGTAAAACTTCTTTATTGAAAGCAGAAACGAAACTACGAGCTAATTTCTGGGAGGAAAAAAAAGAAAACCAAACAACTAACCCCCCCCACCAGAAACATCCCAAAGCAACACTAAGACAAAACAAAAGAGACCACAACCCAAACGTTGAAGATTTAGACCCTTCTGTGGAGAAAATGGATTAATTACCCAATGAGATGATTTTAACATAAAAATGCCCTTCTTAACTTGGCATGCCTTTTATCAGAAAACTTCATTCTTGAAGCCAAATTTTTTAAAAAAATATCCTATTGACGAGCTGACTACCTGACTGCGAGCTAATAAAATCTTTTTCTGCATTTTATAAACATGAAAGCTATTCCAGTTTATTTAGTATTTGCTGTTGTCCTAAATATATATATATGTAACACACATATATATAAAAAACAATTAAAAGCTGTTACTGGAAACAAAAATCCTATCTCCGTCATTTCTGAATAAGCAGGAGGGTAAAAACCTGACTGTGGTTAACTAGGTTTTGCTGTTATTTCAGTGCACCTGTAAGATAAAACAGAAATTCTCTGACTGGACTCTCTTAAGACAAATGTTGCTTTGCACTGTTTAAGAATGCATTTCAATCATTAATAAAGCCCCTCTGAAAATGCAGACGGTAGCATATGGATTCAATAAAATATGTTTTTCTAATTTCTAGTAAGTTCAGATACTTTTATACTACCCAGGTTTTTACCATGTGTATCGCCTGGAAAGGGAAAAAGCTTCCCCCCAGAAGGGCACGGCACTCCCAGACCTCGCCCTAATGAACAGGAAACCCGAAACGCCGCATTCTCCCATCCAATTCTGCCCATCCAATATTATCGCCATCTACCTGCCTCGTAAATCTGGGGGGTTCCTCCGGTTTTCGCCCGCTTTAATGTGCCCGCCCGCCCCGGGAGAGCGCGGGTGGCGGCCCCGCGGTGCCCGCCCCGCGGTGCCCATTACCTTCCCGCCTTGGTGATGATCATCTCGGTGCCGATCTCGTGGAAGCGCTTCCAGAGCTCGGCGCCCTGCAGGTCCACCCGCGGCGCTTGCGGCGAGGGAAGAGGCGAGCCGGGCCTCGAGCCCTTGGGGGATCCGCCGGGGGAGGCGGGCGGGGAGGCCGCCAGGAAACCCTCCTCGCAGCCGCCTGCGGAGAGAGCGGAGGAAGCGAGAGGGCCGGAGAAGCGCAGACCCCGCAACCAGAAGGCTCCCTCAGCCCCGGCCGACCCGCGGCCGCGCCCGAGTGCGCCGGAGCGGGCCCGGGCCGCAGCCTTAGCTCCGGGCCCCCCGAGTGCCGGGGCCGCCCCAGGACGGACGGGCTGCCCGGCCCGGGCACAGGCGGGCGGCAGCGAGTCCGCCGTGCGGAGCCGGCGACGCATTTCGTTTGGCCACGGACTTCTGCCCCCACAGTGTGAAACGGCGCTCCCTTCCACACACAGTAATATGCACGCACACATATGTCCGTCGTGTGTGTGTGTATATAAATATATGCGCATATATAGTTATGTACGTAGTTGCATATGCACTCTTAGCAGCACACATAAGTTTATGTACTGTATAAGCGCTTTTCCACAGGCCCCCGAGCCGTCGCTCGTCCGCGCTGCGGCACCGACAGCCCCGCCGACAGCCGTCCTGCTCCGTGCGGAGGCCGAGAAGCGCCGCGGGCTCCGACCGCCAGCGCCGGCGGGAAGGGTGGCGGGTGCCAAAGCAGCGTGGCAAGACAGAAAGAATAACGGGAAATCAGAGCGCCGGTCGCGGCTGGGGAAGGGGAGCCCGAGCTTAGCCGAGGAGCGGGGGCTGGGACAGCGGCGGGGCGCGGGGCGGCACTCACCGGCGGGGGCGCGGGCAGCGCAGCCCACGTCCATGTCGCCGCAGGTCCTGCCGGTGGCAGCGGCGGGGGAGCTCTTGGCGCAGCAGCCGCTGCCCCCTTCGTCCTCCGCCGCCTCGTCTTCGCTGCCCAGCTTCCGCCGCTTGGGCTGCCGCGGTGGTGGCTGCGGCTGCTGCTGCTGCTTCTCGGCCCCAATGAGAGCCTCCACGGAGAAGGCGTGAGCCTTGAGGCTCATAGTGGTGCCTGGCGAGGACCGCCGCTTGTCGGCCATGCCCGACACCCTACAGCCCGCGCATCCAGGCGCCCCGCGGCCGCCGACACCGGCACCCGCGTCCGGCCCGCCGCGCCGGCCGCCCTCCCTTCCTCCCGACCGCGCAGGCAAGGGGCTGGGACTTTTCCTCGCCTTTCTTTTTAAATCCGAGTTATCAGCCAAGTTTTTTTTTTTTTTTTGGGGGGGGGTTGTTTTGTTTTTTTTAAAGTGGAAAAAAAATCTATTCCTTTCTGCAGATGCGTTCCTTCTCTTCCCCTCCTCCTCCTCCTCCTCCACGTTCTGCCCCGTCTGATGGGCCAGGCAGGACTGACATGGGTAACAAACGCTCTGCGGACACAAATTAGGGCTTGTAATTGAAATTTGTTGCCTTGATCTGTCAGCACTTCCAGGCAGGAGACCTGTGGGAAGAACTCGCTCATTAGTGTCACTGCGGCGGCGGGGGCCGGGCGGAGCCGCGGGGCGGGGGCGGTGCGGCCGGGCCGCCCG
>JAWWES010000115.1:80167874-80214307 GCA_035583135.1 Lophotriccus pileatus | reverse complement strand
CAAAGCCCAGACGAGCCACGGGCTGGCGGCGGCCCATGTCTGGGGACGGTGATGGGGCAGTGTACACCCCAGGACGTCGCAGAGGCTCCCCGCAGTCCCCGATCTGTGCTGGGACATCACCAACGCTCGCAGGCGCACTTCCTCTGTTCCTCGTGCCCACTTTTAGGGGGACTGCCTGCGAACGGGAACGTTGCGTCCCAATGTCCCGTCCGGGACATGCAGAAAGCGGCGGGCGAGAGCGTTATCGGGGAGCTGTCGGAGAAAGAGGCAGGAGGGTAGGGTTCAGGGGTAGAAAGGTATTGATCGAGGAGAAAACCGAGCTCCATCTCGGCAGCGATTTTTGAAGAAGCCTTCAAACAGGCTTGTCTGCAGAGCAGCCCACGCACACTGGCTCCCCACGCCACCCCCGGCGTCCGCTGCAGAGAGATGCCAGGCAAGCCCCTGAGCGTGGCCCGATTTATCCTGTCACCTGAAAGAAGATATTTGGCTTGTCAAAATTAAATTCTTCTGCAATCAGCCAGACCAAAATGTTTTCACAATAACATCCAGGAGATCATTTCCCCCGAGTTTCCTATCAAGTGTTGCATACAAAATATATCTTCTAAATATATTGCTTTTTCGATGTGCTGAAAGGGAGACAGTTATTAAAAACTGTGCGAGTACTCTGCTTGTAATTTCCCGGGGAGTAGGGAGAGGGAGAGGCTCTAATGGTGGACTTGAGAAAACGGGGCTTTAAAATCACCCCTCTTTAAGGTTTGTGTGAGTAAAGTCCCTTGGCTCCTTTTTGACAATAAACAAATGTCTCTGTGTATATGCATGCATAATTATATAAATATAATATAATAATATAATAATATATTATTGTATAATAGATATGTATGTCTAACCATACATACTCATACATACATGTGTATCCACGTAGGTATTCCCTATTAAATATAGACACGCCTTGCAGTCGGGATTTTTTCACTGCTTAATTGCTGTAGATAAATGCAATTATTTTCTCTAGTGTTTTCTTCTCTATATATTATTTTACCTTTTCTCCTATTTCTTCTTCTTTTCTCTTTCTCTCTTTTCTTAGTGGAAAGTGCACAGTAAGTGTGAAATATACATCATCGCCAAAGGAATTTGTCTTGAAAAGTCCTCTCAGCCCCCTGGTGTTCAAAGACTGAAGGATGGTTATTGATTATTGCACTAGATCAGAGCCCGCATTAAACGCCGCGGGAGCGAAATGGACCATCTGTGAGGGCCCGGCTCCCGCCCGCGGTCCCCGCGGCTCCCCGCGGCTCGCCGGGGCCGGGGCTCCGCCGCACCGCGCCGCTCCCGCCGCGTTCCGCACCCGCGGACGGCGGGACGAGCCGTCCCCCGCGCTGCCTCGAAACGGCTTGGAGCCCGTCGGGCAGCGGCCGTGCGCGCCCGCGGATCCCCGTGCAGCCGCTGCTCTCTCTCTGGTTCCACTCCCGCCGTTTTTCTCGTCCTGGTCCCGGCAGCAAAACATCTGTCGTGTCCTGTAGCAGTGTGGTTGCAAAGGCGGTGCTCAAGCTGGGAACACCCGGACTGCAGAAACAGGCCTCATATGTGTGTGTGTATAGATGTATATATCCAAATATATACTCATGCATATAGAGGGCTTCAGTTGGGTGGAAGGGGCCATATATTTAGAACGATGAGCTCGTGGACAGGCTTGTCAGTTCTCACCACATTCGTGCACCCTGAGATCCAGCAGTTGGTCCATGGAAAGCCTCACTGAAGGGTCAGCAGGGAATACTGAACTGTGGGACATAGGCTGAAAAACCCAGTAGCAGGAGGGTACAGGAAGAGGGAGACTCAGTGCCAGGGTGTGGTGCAGGACAGGGTGAATGCCTCAGTATCCCACTTTCCAAGCACCCTGTTCCAGGGGACGTGAGTGCATAGGCACTGCAAAGTCCCTGCCTCCCTGCCTGACCATAACTGCACAGGTGACTGGGGTTCTCCTGCGAGGGCATGTAACCCTGGCCTTCACTGACAGTGATGTTACACTGGCACAAACTTCCCCCCATGTCTTTCAAAGTGTGGTGTGTTAACTGGCGACTGCAAACTCTCCAGATCCGTTGCTTCTTTGGCCAATGAAAACCAGAGAGAGGATTTTTTTTGCTCTTAGAAATAGACCAGCAATGAGAAAAAAATAAGCCTAAACTTGCTCACTTCAACTGGGGAGTGATGGTGCTGTTTGGAAAAGGGGTGTCAGCAAGAGCAAATATAAGAGGAGTTTTGAAAAGTGCTGTGACCTGGGGCTTTAATTTACAGCAAATTTTGTCCTGTATATAAACAGAAGATCAAGTATATTGTGGAAATCTTCAAAATGCATTTTAAATTTTATTCTTTTTTCTCTTCCTTTGAGATGCAGACATTTGAATTCATGGCAACTGAGATGATTTGCTTTATGAATAAAAACATCAACAACTCTATTATGCCTTGTCACAGTATCTCGGTATTCCTACATCCTCTCTAAGGTTCACTTTGAGACCTGGAGGAATGTGATCTGGGAATTAGGTTTTGGACCATTTTGTTTCCATTTTGCAAATGCAAAGATGCTACAGTGAAATACACAGTGGTTTCTATTTCTTCCTCTCCATAGGCATGTTTAACTGTCATTGACACTGAAGTGAGTTATGCACATGTCTAAAGAGGAGAAGGGAGGCTTAGATCTTTTTCTCATCGTTTACATGAGATCAAAGGGAATCAAATAGAGTTAATGAAGGGCCAGATGGTGCTTTATTTGGGCTCTGGAAGAGCATAGTGCAAGAGAACGGGAAGAAGAAGCCTTAGTTTAACCTGGCAAAGAGGAGGAAAACTTACTGTCTCATTTAATGGGCACTGAAGCAAGTATGCGGTATCTTCAGAAGTGGGAAAGGTTTGCTTGTTTTTGCTCCCTCAGTAGATTTTGGATGTAGGGCCAGGGTTGTTTTTGGAAGGCGCCAATTGAAGGGATTCCAGACTCTGAAATCATTCGCATTTTGTCTCTTTTGGAAATACAAATTTCTTTCGATTGGGCAATTCTTCAGGTTCTGCTTTTAAGCCATAGGATATGGGTCCTCCTCTAGTCCATGGAAAATGTGTAATCTAAGCTGCTATGAGGAGGCAGGGCTGCAGAAGTAGGAGAGCCTTTGATTTGGATCCTCACTGTGAGCAAGAGTTTGGCAGGAGAGGCACAGGATGCTGTAAACTTTACCAACTGTGCGCACAGAACGACTCATATCCCGGAGGATACAAACAGCGTCGGGGCCATCCTCTGCCTCTGTGCCATCTCTCAGCACTTTCTCCTGGCTGCCAGGCTCAGCACCAACTGCCCCCAGGATCTACAGGGAGGAGATTGTAGCCCAGGGCATAGCTAATGACAAATTACTTTTACCCTCACTGCTGGTAGGATTATCCAAAAAGAGACAAAAAATGTATTTCCTCTGTAGACCTTTTAGTGATCCTGGCAGGCTCTTTCTGACATAAGGTATCCCAAAGGGTCCTAGTTGGGAAGTGGTAAGGAAAACCAGATATTTTTGAAGAGGATTAAACCCCTGCCTGTGCTGATCTTGCAGGGATGAGTCTATGGGGGCAGTAGAGGCTATGTTATTGTCCTCTGTGCGTACCATCATTGTTTTAATGCATGACACACCTATTTGATGATAACTTAGCACCAAATTATCCAATAGCTTGATGTCATGTGTTGGCCTTGCATGATATTATTATGCCAGTTGACAAAAATTGTCACTTCAGTGATGTTCCCCAAGACTCCTTGTATTGACAGAATAGCTCTCTGGATTTGGAAGGATTTTCAGTTGAGCTAAAGGCCTGGAGACTTTCCTGTTTTAAAAGCAATGGGAAGAGATGCAACTAACATCTGTACATTTGTTTGAGGCTGCCAGAAATTGATTGTGTTTATGATTTATTTTCAGAAAATTGTATCAAGAGTACTTTAACAACAGTACAGCCCCGTCTACTCTCTGCCCCCTGGTACAAACCCAACATTACAGCTCCAGCTGACATTATTTCCACCTGCTTTAAATGTGTTCATGTGCCTCTAATCCTGTGTGCAGCTTCGCATTTGTACCCATTTCCTGTATTTTATAGGCACATGTGGTATGTCGAGGTTTGGAAATGTAAGCCCTCATTTTGTGCTCCTTGTTTTTTAACATTCATTTTCCCTAGTTACACTCTTTGCTGAAATAACCCAACTCAACCCAAACCAACCAAGCAACCAAAAAAACCCACCCAAAAAACAAACAATATTTTTGTTTTCTTGTTGAGGTTTAAGCAAAACTTTGAGAACTTCCTTCCTATTTTATATATCTAACACTTTTATTGAGTGAGTGTGCAGTAATTTGGTGGGTTTACTAAGTAACTTGACAGTTAATGGGATACATCTGCAATAGATTCCAAAATAACTGGCTGCTCAGAAATATGAAGACTCGCATTTTCTCTCCTCTCTGTTCTTGTGAGAAATTCCTATCTGCTTCAGCTCCACAGAAGTGAAGATTTTGTTGAAGATTCACGTATGCCAAGAGCTGCTACCAACTATAATAAAACTAATTAATGCTGACCCTTCCAAACCTTCTACTATATTAGAAAAATATTATGGATTTTAATCTAAAGTATCTAAGAAGCTACATTAAAAACACACAAAACCATACATACATCTGGAGCTACATGGTGGCTTTACGAGGCTTGAGAGCATAAAAAAACCCCTCAGCCATGAAAGAAAGTGCCCAGACTTCATTTTCCACAGGCAAATTGGCTGCTTTGCATCAGTGACCTATAGTTGTGTGCTTACTCACTCCTATGAAAAGGAGAAGAATAGCAACATCAGTAATCCTTCAGCTGGTGCAACATGGCCCAGAAGGGTTGGGAACTCTTCAGTGTCAGGGAATGTAGACTCAGTCAATTGGGAGCAAAACTCTAACCAGCAATCCTATATCCCTGAGAAAATTTCTGCATTTCCTAAATGGGTTTCTTCCTGACAGAACAGCCAATAGCTACTCTATCCTTGATAGATTAGGTTGATTTTTAGGGATAGCCCCCAGTACAGGGAAGCCCAGAGTACTGTCAATCCATCAGAATGAACAGGTTGGGGGAGGAAAATCAAACATTCATGATGGAGATACAGAGTCTGAGTGAATGTATCTAGTGTTCTGTGGTTCCAGAGGGAATAAAGAAAAGTAACAAGATAAATAAAAATGAGCAGAGCTCTCCCGGGCCTGAGTAATTTCACCTATGAGGGGGTCAGCTGATCTAATACCTTCACTGCAGCTCAATTAACTTTCATTTGCCAAACTTTAGATGGCTTCAGATAGGTATTTCATGGTAATGAAGACGAACTGTTTTGGTAAACAGCTGATATGTTAAAATGCCCTCAGTGACACCGATGTGTCTAGATTGCAACACACATGTCACTTTTCACTTTTTGTGGTTAAAAGGTTGGTAGAATGAAGACCTTCCTCAGATTCCTTCTGCAAAACATGAACAAATTCCCTATACTGCCTTGCCAAATGTTGTTTAAAGCTCTGACATGTGTCTGTTTATTCGTTAGAATTCAACAGCAGGATAGAAACATAGAGCTAATGTTTACGTTCCAATTGAGAAATTCGTTTATGTTGCCTCACTTAAAAATATTCTCCTCAGAGAAAATGTAAGTCCAAAGTTGATTTACCAGGTTTGAATTTAAGAAAACTATATTGTCAGAACAACCACACATTCCTTTTTGCATCACTTTTGAAATCTGTTTCCTATTACCATCTCTGCATCAGACAAATACAACCAAGTTATTTACAGGCTGTGAAAGATACTAAATCTTTTCCGAGTAATATTACATTGGATCACAAATTCTCACTTTTAATAATAATTGACAACAAACTAAAGCAAAGGATATTCACAATTAGTAACAACAGCACATAATGCTCTCCCAGTGCCTTGTATCTTCAAGACCCTATGCAGACATAAGCTGCTGAAGTCTCATTAACATTTACTTTGGAAGGATGTTAAGTATTGTTATCTTCCTTTTACAGATGGTGAAAGAGGCTCAGTAGGATTGTGACTTGCCTAAAAAAACCTCAGTCTAATTGCAGAAGCAAGACCAGAACTTGCAAGCTCTTGGCTCCTGCTTGTGTGAGAGAGTGAAACACATTTTTAAAAGCATCCTGTGACTTAGGAATCCCAGTTCCAGCACACACCAGGGCTTGAGCGGTGCTGGGGCAGTGCAGCTCCTTAGGGGCATTTTGGGCTCCCGGCTCCCATTAACTTTGAGTGATTTTGGAGCTCTTGAAAACTCCTTTCAGTCTGTGGAGGGAAATGCACAACACCTGTGATTCATAGAAACAGTGCATGGAGAGGCAGAGCAAAGGCTGGGAGTGAGGGCCAGCTCCACGTGCAGCTCAGCCGCGATTCAGAAGCTGGAAGACTGAGCACTGAGCCTGTCTTCCAGGGCTGAGAGCCGGGGGAGCCAGCAGTGCTGCCAGCTCTTCTCACTGACATGATTTTCTCGGGAGCAGAGCCAGGAAAGATCTAAAGAGAGAACTCCAGCCCTCTAATAAATTTCAGCTTTGCCTTTAGGAGGAAGCCCTCCTTGCCTGGCCCCTTGCGCCTTGCCCTGTATCTCCAGGAGAAGGGAGCAGCTCAGGTGGATGCACATCCCCAGGCTTTCTTCACCCCTCTTCCTGGGCAGCCCCCTGCCATGCTGTGAATGGGGAAAATGGGGCAGAAAGGTGGGCAGAGAGCTGTGGAAATCTCTGCAGAAGCAGGTGTTCTACCATATTTGTGTGCATGTGATGGGAATGCAAAAGTGAGGAACCAGAGTGCAGCTGGGGAATCAGCCCCTTGAGGCTACAAGTGCAAAGTGAGAGGTGTTGGGCAGCAGGGCTGGGAAGGGGGCATCTGTTGCTGTTAGATAGGGGAGTGCACTGGTGCAAGGCATACAGGTCTTCAAAGGAAGCAAAGGTCAGGAGAAGCCATTCAACATTCTAATGCCCAAAGAGCTGTGACAGCTATCCGCATCAGGACTGGGATTGGAGCTGAGTGTGCAGCTCTCACCCACCCACGTGCAGCCTTGCACCACCATGCCCACAGCCTCTGGAGATGAGGAAGTGAAAGGAGTTCATGCTCAGAGGAAGGATCAAAGACATCCCATATACATGTAGGCGTCTGTGTCTTGCTGTTGCCCAGTTTTCTTCCTTTTTACTTTGGCAATACCAGTGTGTAACTAACTGGAAGACTGGAATAAGAGTGGTTAAAGCTGAGGAAGAAAATTTCTTCATCATCAGGAGACTGGATATTGCACAGAGTAGGACTGGCTTCCCCAAAACACTGCTGAGAAGGGAAAGAAAACCTTTTATGAGAAAGAGGATGCTGAGGCATGTGCAGAGACCTGAGCAAACAGCAGCTCTGGAGAAGGCAGGCCATCCCTGCATCCTCAGAGGGATGTAACTCTTCTTCAACAACCAGATAACAAGCCCAGATTTTCATGTTAAGATTTTAAACTTGATTCCTTTGCTATGGGCTTTGGCCTTTGACAATGCTCAAAGGGATGCAGAAACCATTTACAGTACAGTCTCAAATTTGTGTCGATGTTTAGAAATGCTCGATAGCTTCATCACATTAAAACGTTTTAGGAAGGTGTATAGCTAAGTGAGTACTCACTGCTAAGAGGATCTTGAGGTAATTCTGAGTAATGAGGAAAGGCCTCCCTTATGTGGAAAAGACTACCAGGCCAGAGGATCAGCTTTCTAGGCCAAACCCTATTAAATTCAAGGGAAAAACAACTTTTAGATGGCCTTGTGCCTACACTTGGAAATTTAATTGAATCTGGAGTAGGCTTTATAGACTGAGGGACTCACAGCACGAGATTAATTGTTCATTGCAGTGATGGCAAAGGCAAGCAGCAAACTGGCTGGCTGGTTCTATCTGGAGTATAAAGAAAATCTAGTCAGGATAAAGCAGGTAAAGTCTCTAGATGGTAGAATGTCACTCCAGGGGGCAGGATGGGAAAAGATTAAGGGTCTCTGAGAGAAGTTGCTTCTTAATGTTCTTTTTGCTTCAACATGCTAATATCCCAGAGAGCTATCCTTTACATAGGATATGTTTTTACAAGAGGAAGGGGGTACTAAAGCTTTGCCAGCTTCATGTAACATTGCAAATTCCTTGAAAAAACTGTTTAAAAATATTTATGCAGCAAAAAAAAGCTATTTCACACATTTTGCATCAGCAGCCAGGTTTTAAAATAAACCAATCTGTCCTCAGAAATAAAAAGAAGAAATAAAGATCCAAATTTGCAGTTGGTGTAAATTAACAGACTTTCACTGAAGTCAATGCAGGGTTGCCAGTCTAAACTAACAGAGAAGTCAATCCAGAAACCATGATCATGATTTTAAAAGTCTTCAAAATAGAGTGTACAAAACATTTTGTGGCTGTAGAATATCTCACAGAAAGGTAAAGCATGGGGACAGTCTCCAGGCACCCTAGGACAGAGAACAAATGGCAGCACTGGGACTGAAATTGCCCTTGAGGAATGTTAAATCAGTTAGCATGTAGTGTTTAAAGAGTACCAATAAATAGCATGTATCAATCAATAACTGCTTCTTCATTAAACCAACTGGCACAGTAACTAGAGTTTTCTCATGCTCAAATAATTAAATATTTAATCAAATCTGCTAAAGCTAATTAAATACTTTTGCTTGGTTGTTTTTGGTTTTGTTTTTAAATTCTTGACATAAACTAATGAATAAATGAAGTGTGGGCTACCATGTCTCTCCAGCAGATCACTTACCTGAACCATGGAAAGCTTTCATCAGACAGGCTCTGTCTGGTGACATCTCTGCTGTTACAACCCTCTTGGAGGGCACTGTACAATTTTTAATGGTATGCCCAGAAGTCAGAAATTGGGAGTGTGCACATTCTCTCTCCCTTTTGGATGTGAAAGGGTGATCTTGGCACCCCAGGAGGGAGCATAACCCAGTTATTGATTGCCGTAAGCCATTAAAAGTCTCTCTGGAAGGGTCAGCTCATGACTGGCCCTGAAAAACACACTGGTTAATCTCATGGTGACGCAAAGATCAGATATTCTGACCACTTCTTCTGTGAGGGTCACTACGACAACCTTATCTTACCCTCTGTCTTATGTTGCATCCTATAAGGTTTTTTCCAGCAGACTTCTTGAGGTTGTGAAAAGGAGCATGATACCCACCCTCAGGAAAAAAGAACGTGTATTTGAAGACAGACATGGCTGGTTTGCACCCACCTGGCAATCACGGGGGTCTCCTCCTTTTTTGTACTTCCAGGTCCTCTGCAGGCACGTGTCCATGATTCCTGCCATGGCGGGGCTGACACCTTGGCCAAGCCCCACGGATATGTTCAGCATACAATGTGATGGGAACTCATTCCAGGCCTCTGAGTACTACTATAATATTAGTATTGCTGTCCCACAATGTTAACAAGAGTACACATTTTATGAGAATTCCGCTCTCAGGACTGGAAAAAGCAATCACTATTGGAAAGGGAACACAAAGTTTTTTGGCTGAAAAATCTCACAGTGAACTTCAAGGCAGGCTCCTCAGACCTGGGGCCAGGTCCTTCAGGTGACATAACCTGGCAAACATAGCCTTGCTGGGTTGATCAGGTTGATTCTGACGCGTAAGGATTAAACAGGAACTGACTGTGCTGAATTTGCTTTTTGTTTACTGCAGTGGTCGCCACCAGGCAGCCCAGAGAGGATTTGCTGGCGTCTCTGAGGGCATGGGAAAATCAGTGTGTTTAGCTTTCCTGTGCTGAGCACTGGGCTCGGCTGGAAGTGTGAACCCTGAGGTTAGCCTTACATCACCAGAGGTGGGCGCGTAAGCCTACCCTCTGACTTCTGCCAGAGCTAAATTTAAAACCCTGATTTCTTAGCAGAGTTCTGTGGCAACAAAGCGATAGGTTTGAAAGGGAATGAGAAAAATAATAAGAAAAAATAAGAAAAAATCAGGGAGAAACATCAGCAGAACTTTGCCACATCAAAAATGGAGAAAACAAGATTTATTTGTGGTCATCTGGGAGATGTTTGCCTGCCTTGGATGAGGAGCCTGCACCAGCCACAGCTGGCTGGCTGAATTTCTTGAGCCTCTGAACTCTTCAGGGCAACAAAAATTTCGCTCTTACGTGTGTGTGAGGTGCCTAGAAAAGTCAGGTCCTGATCATTAATAGAGATTCCTAAGCATGAGCAAGACAGCTGTTTTTGAAGGTCAAGATCTATCTAACATGGCCTGCTGTGCTGGTGGACAGTGGGTGCTGTTCTATTTCTGTAGTGAGAGGGATGAGCCACATAAGCTTTATAGGAAAACATCCACAGGCAAAGTTTTACATATTTGCCATGAAAAAAGAGAAACATCATCTCTTGTATTAGATGAGCTTTGACTGCTCTATGTTACAGAAGTAAATGATTCCTCCATGGAAGAAAAGTGAGAATGTTTTTACTGTTAGTAAATCATTCAACTATCTATGTGGCTACATAGATGTGGTATATTTAATGCATGCCTTGCATTAATATGTTTGTTGCATACTGTTGGATAGGGTCATTAAGAGAGATTTAGTAGGTACACAGTGTAAAACTTGGTGTTCTGATTTGCCATCATCATTTTATCTTTAGCTGTAACTAATAATACAAGAAATATCTGTGTCCCAATTAGTCTCAAAGAATCTTTTAAGCAGATCTTCACATTTAAAAAAGCTGTCCTGATAGCTTCCTTGTTTCACAGAAAAAAAATACTGTAGGAAAAAAAAAAAAGAGAGAAAGGGAGAAAGAAAAAAAAAGGGAAAAAAAAAAAGAGACAAAAAAGAGGAAAAAAAAAGAAAGAGAAAAAGACAGGTCTTCTGCCAAAATTAATCAATTAGCTCATATTATATGTGTTTTCAGAAACCTATAAAGATGAGGACTAATGTTCTTTTTTTTCTTGGAGAAAGTTTTAGAACACAATTTCTGTTTCTTGAAGTGTATGTATTATTTGCTCTTTGCTAGAAGTCCTTTTAAAAATGTCGCTAGCACTCTTTGAATATGGACTGGTAGGTTCAGGATTTAATAGTATCTAGAAACTATAATGTGTCATTTCCCATTTTTCACAAAAGAAGAGTACCTGTAATATTACAGAAAATGGGTTTAAAATGAAATAATTTTTCTACCTTTTTCTTTCACTGACCCATTGTTTTTTTTTTTTGCTGTCATCTCTTACTTCCTTGGGTCAAAGAATAGATGTGATAAACAGGAGGCTAACCATGAAAAGCATTCCCAGGAAGCTTGGCCTAAATATCAAAAAGAAAGATCAAAGATATACAATTGGAAAATAATATTGAAATATGAATAGTATGGTTGGATAATTAACAGTTTCTTATTACTTTTCTGTTAGACATATTTTAATTTATAAATTGCCTGGATAGTAATGTTTCCATTGAAAGTTTTTTTTCTGTTTTGATTTAATTCTTCATCTTCTTACCATTGTTATTGTCAGATAGATGCAATACTTGTTCTTAGAGTATTTTTCTGTTCCTATTAGTGTTACTTACATGATCCTGTATTTTATTATTGTGACTGAATTGCTCTAAGGCTCATTACATTCACTGTGATATTGAAGACAATTTTATTGTATTACATTTGTGTGTGTGTGTTTCAGGATTCAAATGCTATTAATTTGGAAGGGCATTTCTATGCACTCATCCCACTCCCCTCATGAAATCAGTACTCTTAAGCAGTTCCAGAATTTTTTTCTGATAATTCTTTACAGTCACTGGTCTGAGTAACAAAGAGACTTTGATAAGATACAATGAGATGAATCTTGCAAAGAAAAAGGAATGAGTTTTGCTGATTTTGGTGGAGATATCACAAATGTCATCATGATTGAATGAATCTTCTAACAGGAACCAGCTGATTTTATAGACAAAAGTCCTGATCCTCACTTTGATAAATCTCTTCTTATTTGAATAGAGATTGCAGTATTGGACCCACATGGAACTTGGTCAGAGGCCAACAATGTGCTCAGAATGGAGACATTAGTTTGTGATTAGAAATCTGATTCTGTTGTTGTGTAGATTTACTCTAGCTATTGTCCTATAAGAGTGAAAAAGGGCAAGTGAGGTAAAACCTCTTTTTCCCTTAATAAGAATTACTTTTCACCCATACTCACAAGACCCCTATGTGCTTGTTTTGTCCAGTATCATGTTGGATGTGAATAGCTCATTCGTGCAAAGGTGGCAGCAATCTGAAAGTGCACATTGTACTCCTATAAGCTCCTCGAGAAGGCAGGGAATCTGGCTCAGACACTGATGCCAAAATGTGCTTGTGCATGGCAGTTTGTGGCAGGTACTCCAAAAGTATGCTCTCTGCAAGGAGAGGAATGCTTAGCTGGAAGATGGTGGGACTTCCATTCCTGCACCTCAAAAGGACATTCTCAGCCATGGCATGACTTTCGTCTACTTTTAGTAGGATTCTGAAGAGAAAATGCAATTAAATGTTCTCCTGAGACTTGGCAGTCAAGTACTAAATATTGTGCAGGACTGTCAGTCCACAAGCATTCTCTGCTATATGGAGATCTTGGAGAAATAGCTCAACTCATGACATTTATGAGAACATGTGAGTTTTTCAGTTATTTATCTCCCATGGAACCAAAACAAGGAACAGATTCAGTGTGGTATCTATTCCCAAAATTTAGCTCTCCGAGTTACATGAGCTCTTGCTCTGTGTTGCAACAACTTCCATTCACAAAGAGCGATTGTGTAAATCTACTCCATTAGTTTACAGATATTCCAGACATTACTCATGTTGGATCAGAAATCATATAGAAGTCCTATAAATGTGGAAATACCATCATATATCTTTACTCACTATACTGTCCAGTGATGACTACAAACAGTCATTTTAGCAGTTTGTCAAAGCCTATCCGGATGGTGGGATTATCGCTGAGTTCCCTCCAAATCACTATATTTGGACTTTAGGAAGAATGCTGTACTCATTAACAGGCAGATAATTAATTGTGGTGGTGAGTCTGTGGAAAAGCTACTGATGTTTAATAAGTCTTCTGTCTCTGGCTTCTGTGATGTTTTATATTAGCAGAAGTGTGATAGATCAGATTCAGACCGCAGTGCGTTGCACGTATTTCTTGCTAAATGGCTGCTCTATCTTTATCAAGCAAAAACATACCTGTGCTACAGAATCTGTTGCAGGATTAGGATTTACCACTGTGTTTTCAGATGTGTGCTGTAAAGAAATGTATGTTTTCTCATGTATGAGGTCCGAAAGGAGCAGCTCAAGTGAAGACTACATTTAGTGGCATCCAAAATAGAAGTCCATTGGGTCAAACTAATCTCTGGCTCATTGTCAGGCAGCTGAGTAACCACTTGTATTTTTGTCATGTCATTTCTCCCTCCCCACTCCCAAAGCTTCATTATGACCAAACTATTAAGCGCGTTTCACTTCCCCACTCAAAAGAACGTGGATGCACCTCCATGAAGGTGTTTTCTATGGGTGTTAAATATGAATTCTGAGCTGTCCTCAAGGATGGACAAGTGCATAAATAAATACAGATATGCAAACACCCTGGGAAGCAGAAAGGAAAGCTTTACATCATTACTCCTTACCTCCCAACTACTTAGACTCACGTGAAGTTTACAGGAATTTGTATCTTACAATTTTAAGTACTTATTTCTGCCACATGTACATTCTAAATTTTAGGACATCCCTTTGACCATATTTACTTTCTAAAGAAGCTTTTGGATGTGATATTATTGTGATATTTATTAACTAATATATTATTAACTCTTCTGCAGAATGAATAAAGTTTGAATATGCAAAAAACCTTCAATTTTGGTGGTTTTTTTTTCAACAAAATTTTGATTCCTAGACCAGGAATGTTGATGAACTACAGAGTTGCTGGCTTGTTAAACTATTGCATTTTTCAAGCTATCTTCCCATACTTCCTCGATTCTGCACAAGTTTATATACGTTTTCACACAACATAAGATTATTTTGCCCTCCATATGTGATGCTGGTCTATCTTCTTCTTCAATTTTGTCTCTACTTAACACTACAAGAGCTAACACTTTTCTGATATCACTGTTTAAGCTGAAGAGTAGCTGCACTTCCAACAAAATTGTTATGGGTAGACAAAAGAGGGGGAAAGTGGCAGTTGTAAAGAGCAATATAAAAAAACCTGCTACAAAATCTTTGTACCAAAAGGTGATCTACATTATCAAAGTCCCTGAGAACTTTGCTTTATGGTTTAATATATTTAACAAAATTTATATCTCTATATAAATATTTATATTCCAGGCTTTTGTTAGTCTCTATGCAACCTTAACAGTAATAGAGTTTTATGTTTTAATTTCCTTAAAGGAAAGTCTTATTTGGGACCCATGAATGCTTCAGTGTTTTGGAAAGATCTAAATATATGTCAAATATCTATGGAGACCTATGATTTCTTTTTTTCATCCAGCAATCATTTCATGTATTATTTTGAGAAACAGCACTGTATGTACTGTAAATAATGTTAAAAAAAAAAAAAGTATTATCTGATAAGGTGAAATAGCTCTGTCTGTTGGTTAATTATGCAAATACTAAAGAAAAGTTAGGCTAATGATTTCCAGACAGTTGTTGTGCCGTATCATGTTAAAGCAGCTGTTAACCATATGCACTACTGTAGTTCTGCTTAGATTAACCATTATGAAATTTTCCTTGGGGAAAAATGCTCATGTGCTTGCAGAGAACCTCTGTGCCCTCTTTTTAAATGGAATAAGTTGGTTATTCTTAGAGCATGGTGAATAATTTGTAACAAATCACTTGGTGATTTTCTCCTGCTTGTGAACAGGGATTGTGTTTTTCCAAAGCCACCATGCACCCAAAGGAGCTGAAGTCTCACCAGCAGTTTAGTAGCTCCAAGAGAGCAGGGGAAGCACTGGAAGAACACTTCAAAACCAGTCCTGGTGTCACTGCACCAGTGCAGTGCTGGCTATGGTGGCCTCATGGCTTTGGCACACAAGGTCACATCTATTCATGGCACAACCCTGGTATACCAAGGCTAACGTGGCACTTCCTGACACTGCTGTTTTCTGCAGGACTATGGCCCTGCAGCAGGATAGGGTTTCATCTGACTTTTTTTTTTTTTGTTTTTTTTTTTTTTTTTTTTTTTTTTGTCTTTTTGAGAGAGAGACAGAATGATCTGTGAATTCCTAGGGGCTTATGGCAGCAAATATTAGAGTGATAACCACCAGAGAAACAAGATTTATGGACAGAGGCCATCTCTTTTATTAGGTTGGCTAATACAGATGGAAAAAAAGAGAAAAGCATTTGGGTCAAAACCCCTTTGTCAGGTCCAAGATAGAAGTATGCCTAGGGGATAGCTTGTGTGGATGACAGCTAGTCTGTTGTTGGGAGGAGGTTGTGTGTTTTCCCCTCTCCCTGTTTTCAGACCGTAAGAGATACTGTGTTTTCTTTATAAGCATTGCCTCTTTTTTCTTAAAACATGTAAACTGCATCATGATGTACATGATGTACATTATGTACATCTATTACCAGTTTAATAAGTATCTACCATTAAACTTGATCTTACTAAACTTGCAGATTAATTTATCTTCATGCATAGTCCTAAGGAAGAGTATCTATATTAACTCAGAATAAGATGACATTAGTATTTACTTCAGGGATATTTGTCTGAATTTGTTACAGTTGTCTTTGTGTCCTCAGTTGCATTTGCTTCTGTGAGTATTCTAACAAGTGTTCACTAACTTCAGGATGAAAATGGTTTTATTGGATAATGATCAGAGAAATGTTTTGTCTTGAAATACCTACCCCAGTCACAGTGTAATCCCAGAGCTCAGAAGAAGGCAGTTGGCAGGTATAGCACCTGTAAGACATTAGACATGTTCCTTCTATTCAGTGTGGGTAAACCTGAGTGTTGCACATCAAAAAGACATGGTGGATGGACACCAGAGGAGGGCACCAACTGTGGTGAAAGGTCTGAAATCATAGCTTACAAATAACAGCTGAAGGAATTTACGTTGTTTATTCTACAGAAGAATAAAAAGAAATTGTGATATTAGCCTTCAGATACATGAGGGTAGCAGTAAGAAGAACAAAAAAAAATTCCTTTGCCCTTTGTACATAAAAAAGGAGGTAATTTAAAAAAGGTTCCTCTTAGGTATCAGAACAGTAAGGATATTGTTTCTATTGTAATAAATAACCAAGCATTGAAATAGATTGTCTAGGGAAACCGTGAAGCCAAATCATCAAAGGGACCCAAGAAAAAGTTAGAAAAGCAAATGGTAGGAAGAGAGTACATATATGCCCTACCATGCTGGAGGTGGATTAACTAGATAATGTCTTAGTGTCCCTTATAGATCCCTTTTCTCTGACCTTATGATTGCTAGCTATACAGCGATGGCAGAAAAAAATACACAGAAAAGATGTCCTCCAAAATTGCTCTTCAGTCTGAGTGCTTGACAATGAATAAACAAAGGATTTTTTATCTAAAAAATTGCCTGTGTTTTTCACCTGAAACTGACGGTCACAATATAGCGATGTTATACCAGTAGAACTCAGTCACCTTCACAATGATCTGTAACTGAATTTCACACATGTATTATTAGATATAATATTAGCAGAGTGCTGAACAGAATGAGCCCACTGAGTCAGTGAAGAGAAATATCCAGATGATAGGAGCTCCCATTGTGTTCTAGCAGAAATTTCTGAGCCCTAACCATTACTCTCAGCAACCCAACCACTTGCTCAGCTGTCTATTCCTGCTTATAATGGACCTGAAAAATCACACTTTGCAAAGAGACCAAACCTTTTCAGACGATGACAAACAATTTGAAAATACCTGGTCTGACCGAGTGTCCAAACTGTTGCCAGAAAGCAAATGTTCATGTGTGCAATGAGCATGAAAGATAAAAGCCCTTCCCTGGTGCTGTTCTTCCACTGAAGACCTTACTCTAACCTGTGGCCTCCTTAGATGACCTGTGAGCCAAGAACAGGGAGAGTATAAGAAAAACATTCCTACTAAGGCTTGTGTTTCTGAAGGAAAGTGTGCCCAGATACTACAGTTATATTTTTTCATATTGCCTGCTAAAAGATCTGTGAAAAGTTAGTAAAAGTCTGGAAAAACAGTAAATTTTACATTTAGGACACAGCAAAACTCTGTATTAATATTTATAGTGTATATTTATTAATTTTTCTCTTTATACTTTTGGGTGTACACAGGGCAAAAGCTGCAGGGCTGGGAGAGCTGTACATGCCTCACTCACATCCCTCCTTTACTGAATGTCCCGTAGAGTTCCATGGCTCTAAGGCCAAGGATTTTGCTTCTGACTTTCCGACTTTTCTTGCTAGGTAGGAACCCTGGGCAGCCTGACTCTTGCCTGCAGTAGCTTCTGGCATAAATATCAACTCACATGTGGAGTATTTCATACTTATAAAGAATGGAAAGTATGCTGGGATAGTGACCACTTCACCCCATGAGCATCCAGAGTGTTAAACACAACAGTACTGTTGGCCGGACTAAGAGCTATACCCTAGTGAAAATAACTCCCAGAACTGTATCCACATGTCTGTTGGCCCATTAGTCTTGTTTATCTCAGAAACAGGGCAGAGAGTATTTTCAGATGTTTCCCACGGGCAAAGAGCTTTGTATGACCAGATTATTTGGAGATACTGCTTTAAACTAGATTGATTCTTAAAAATTATGTTTTTTAATCCATTATGATGCCTATTTCATAGTTTGACCTAAATAAAAGTGCATTCCAATCCTTTTCATCCTGTCCTCCAAATTCTTTACCAGTGCAGTGGCCTGCTATGGCTGCAGCACAATTCTGGCTGGAATAAGTCTTAATTAGCTGCCAGTGATGTCATGTCCATGTCTGTGTTAAAGGCACAGGACTAAGTATTCGTCCCTATTTAATGTACTGTAGAAATTCCATTTTGGGATAGCACTGAGATGCTTCAGAGCCAATCTTGTATTTCTCCTGGAGTTGAGATGCTTGGCCTTCAGCCTTCTGACACTACCCCAGTTGTGCTATAATGGTCCAGAAATACACTGCCTGTTGTGTTTTATTGCTTATGTGAAAACTGTCCAATTCCTTGTCAGTTGACAAGGGAGGAGCATTGCATTGAAGGATTGCACAGCAGTGTGTCTGGGAGCTATGTTATTTCACACCAGCAGCAACCTTTCAGTGTTTGCGCAGCAGCCTAGTAGAGCCTTGGTGCTCTTGCCATTGAGCAGAGAGCAAACCCCATTGTAGTCATTCTCTCTGCCAGAAAGACTAATGCATGTTGCCAAATATCTCCCCTCAACACATTTATTGAACATTAAACCAGCAGAATAGCACTGAATGAAGTCCAGTAATTTTATAGGATATATTTTAGTCACTAGACTTTGAAGACTAGTCCAATGTTAATTATAAAGTTTCTGTGTCTGGAAAACATATTGTTAACAGTTATTTTGTAAGTGCTAATGGCAAGATGGAAGATTTCCAATGGTTTTATTGAGGAAGTGGCAATTAAAATGTTGAGCACTGCAACATACATACAAAATAAAAATAATCTTGCATACACAGCACTTTGTGTCTAAAAGAAAAAAAAACCAGAAAAAACAGGGACGAATATTTTCTGATGAAATAAATGCAACCATTTTATTTCTAAAAAGTTTTGCTTTTGAAAAAAACCCAAACGTTGATTTACTTGCCAACTTCAAATGTCACGAGTCTTGAACAAGTTTGACATTGTTTAAAAGCACATCGTGAAACTATTAGAAAGCTAAGACAAGTTGCTATGTTATGTTTTTCCACACTCAAAAGGCAGCAATATGTTCTCAGTTTGAGTAACTTCTTTTAGATTAAGGGAAACTAAACAAGAAAGAACAAAAGCAAAGTGATCACAAGAGTGTGTGGAAGTGTCTACAAGGGACAATTTTTAACATGTGGGTGGGAAGAGGTACTATGCAAGCACTGGCCCACAAGCCCAACTGGGCACACCAATTGCTGCTAAATCCATCTGCAATAAGAAAAAAAAAAGGACTGTCCGTGGCTCTGTATCACCCATCAGTTAGCAGGTTCAACACAGATTTTGCTCTGCAAAGCAAATGGCTACCACCTGCTAAAAGAAGTCCTGGTGGCATGTATAGAGGAGATGGGAGCTGAGCGGCACTGGGGCTGGTTGTTAGCATGAAGTCGGTCAATGTGACGCACAAAATCCCTGCAAGCTGAGCAGGAGTCAGCTCTCTAGCCACTTGAGTGGGTTTAGGTTTGCTTGCAACATACCTGTTTTAATCTAAACCTGCTGCAGTGGACAGGTTTTAAGGCCCTTCCTTAATGCTTTTCCAGACAGCTCTGTTTCCAGACAGCTTGGTGAGGCTGGATTTCACATCCTCTTCTGGCTGATGTGAACTCACAGCTTTGGGCAGCCAAAAGCTGCTCTGGGCTCCCAGGGCATGTCCTCAGCTTCCTCAGCAGTCCCAGAGCAGGTAACAGCCTTTTGGCAACTTCAGGATTCTGAGGAGAGTAAGGAGATGCATTTCCTAATTTTCCAGGCCCTCCAGACCCCTGAGTATCGATTAGTCATAGCAGAACCACCCTGGATTTTCCTCTCCTTCTGTCCCTCTTCCTTCTACTTTCTCCCTGCACAATGGTTTGGACAAAGCCTTCTTGTCTGGGAATTTTCTATCTGTTTTTATTTCACTGCCACCCCTGTTAAGAAGGTGCATCAAAGGTTTTATACAGCTTTTTGAAATACAGATTCACTTTAGGATAGCCTCCAGTGGAAACCACCAGGGGAACAAATGCCAACTTCAGACTAAAGCACATTAATCTGCTGTTCTCTGTAACTTCAGGAAATTGAGTGAGGCTTCTCCAGGCAAGTCGATCTGAATCACGCCTGGAGAGTTCTTTCACTCTCCACTGTCTAAAGGGAAGTGCATTCCTAGTTCAGGTACGATTTGAGGTTCCTGAGGTTCAGCTGGCCAAACCTGTACCATCAGTCCAGAAATCTGCTTGCTCACTTGCTCAGACAGAACAACAAACCTATGATGTGAAGCTACACTAGCATAGAAAACAAAAAATTGAAGTGAATAAGAATCCAAGACAGAATGTTCCATGCCTGTTGTTCCTACCTTTTCCCTTGTAATTCCACGGGATGAAAAAAAAAGAGAAAAACCAGGGAATCACTGCACTTGATCTCCTTTCTTTTTTTTGATTTGCTTCTCTTTTCCCTTTTGTATGGTCATAAACAGTAGCCAAGGGGATTCTGATCAGCCTGAATACCCACGCACCATGCATGGCTCTCCAGCACAACCTGTACAACAGAGCTTAAGGACTGGGTTTTGGGGCTCCTTGCAGTCCCTGGGCAGGCTGTAGCAGAAGCCATCCAGCCTCCTCTAAAGCTCAAAGCTGTGGTGCATCAATGACATCTGGCAGGACACAAAGAAAATATGTTAATGTAGATCTAAAGGCGCTCAATCCCGCTGACCTCCTGTGAGAGCCAAATTCTTTTTTAGTGAGCTTTTGAAAATACGTTACCTCTTCTCTACAGTGCAAGGCTGTCAGATCAGAGGTTACAGAACAGGGTTTGAGGGCTTAACACCTCTGAGTATTGGGGAAGTTTGACTTCATACCTTCCACGATGTACCTCAGTAGTACCTCTCATTTTGCAGTAGTCAATCTTTTTAGTCCATAGCCCCCTTTCTAATTTTTCAGGGAATGTGCCCTTCAACACGAACGTAAGCCTTCTGGCAGCAGGAAATTGCCCATTTCAGTTGCAATTTCCAGGGCCTTTCAAAGAAGTGTACAGATTCCAGCAGACCTGCAGGCTGAGTCCCATCACGCATTTGAAAGTCACCTCAGCTCTTTTCCTTAAAAATACTAACCCATCTGATTTTAGACACTGAACTTGGCCTCAGAGGAGTTCCCTGGGCTTGCTTTCAGTAGGGGGTAGGGGTAGTCCTTAGGGAATGGGTCTGGTGCCTCCTGCTAGCTCTAATGACCACCTCCTGCATGGAAAGGTGGCCAGCTCTTGCTCCTGATGGCCCTCATCCCAAACTGAGCTTCATGGACATGCTCTCACCTCTGCTGCTGCTGTTGCAGGGAGCTGCAGGAGCATCACTTGTCAAACAAATACTTACTGAAAAATGGCTTTTAGCACCAGTTTTAGCACCAGCGTTAGCATCAGCTTTAGCACCAGCTTTTTTGAGCATTATTCAAACTGATGAGTCCTAACCTGGGCAAGGAGTATCTGTACTGGGAGAAGCAGTCGGAGTGCCCTCAAAGGGCACACTTTAGCTAGTCCCTGGGCTGTACAAAGGGACCAACCAGTACTAGCTGTTATATGAAAAATCCGGTAGTGATAAAAAACACTTTGGAGATCTTCAGCTGTAAAACCTGCCACAGACACTTTTCTAAATCAATCCAAGCTTTATGTATAACTTGATAAAAGATTTATTAGGTGAAGGATAATAAATATGTTGAAATGAAAGGTATGG
Source organism: Lophotriccus pileatus (assembly GCA_035583135.1). Taxonomy (NCBI): domain Eukaryota; kingdom Metazoa; phylum Chordata; class Aves; order Passeriformes; family Tyrannidae; genus Lophotriccus; species Lophotriccus pileatus. The sequence goes on along the minus strand of JAWWES010000115.1, from coordinate 80,192,804 downwards.
AAAATAAAAGTAATAATACCTGTAAATGGTTTGGTATACTGAGCTGAGCTAGACAAGAGCTTGCCTAGGACAAGTTGCTCCATATAAGTTATTTGTAAAAATAAAAAAAAATCCAAAAAACAAAAAATACAAAGTGGGAAAACAAAAAGGAGGACCCAGGCAAAATGATTCCATGTAAGGTCTATGGTAGAGTGCAGAATCTTCTGGCCACTGATTCTCCGCTTTTCCAGCTGTTTCTCCAGGGTCTCTGCTATCTTAAGAGTGGACTTTGAGATGTTCAGTGTCAGCGTTTGTGCTGTTGTTCACAAGCCACAGTCATGCTGCTGTTCAAGATCAAAAGGCATGAGGCAGCAGATTCTGACTGGAAAACAGATCACTGAGGCAGATGCTGGATGCTTTCTGTGAGTAGTTAAGTGATCTGTTCTGGTGACTAATGGGACCGTGACACTGTGAATTGCTGTTATTAAGAAAGTTAGAAACACCTGGAGAGAGCACTGAAACTTTCTAGGAAATGGTTATTCTGGTACTTTTAGTGTGTTATCAGTAGTGATTTAAAGGCAATGTGCTTGAAAATATTTTTGCAGTACACTCTGAAAACTGTGCCAGGACTGAATTGGTGCATGAAGAGAAAAGACACTAAGAGAAAAATTCTCTATTCACAGATAGACTTCCTTACTCATGATGTCAGTATTTTTCCCTGAGAATGATTCTGTCATTTGACAATCCTCTCCAGAAAAATCCAGCAGTAATGAACATTTATTTTCATTATTCCATCACCTAAAAGTGTCAGAGTGCCATCTCTATGCCATCTCTCTTTTTAAGACATATCTATTCTGTAGGGAAAGCAGCGAAAACACTTCACACCAAGTAAACGTTCATGTGTGTGAACATTCATGCCGTCATACTTTATTATAACTATACTATTCAAAGGCAACAAATAATATCAAACAGCCTAAAACAGTACGTCATTCTTGATTTGCCTCTTCTTGTGGACAAAAACTTGAGCAGGGTTTTTTTGTTTGGGTTTTTTCTTTTTTATTTTTTCCAGTTGTTGTTGTTGTGTTTTTTTCTTTCCATTGGACTCCGCTTAAAATGAAACAACACTAGAACAGAGGTCAAGAACTTGGAAGAATTCATTCAAGCAGGACCAGGTACAGCTTGATTCAATATCAATATTTCATGTGTTCTGAGATTGTGGTTCAAACTATGAGATAGCAGAACACCATTTTTATAGCTTTCCATCTGTGAGAAGTTATTTCTCAAAGCACTCTTTATGAACAATCTAACAGATATTCATTTTTGAGATCATATATTCTGTTAAGTGGGATCTTTTTGATGCACAGTCTGGCTGTGATAGTAATTTTAAAACTAGAGAGAGAAAGTCTTAGAGCCAGATTCATAAAAATAAATGTCTTTCACACAAAGTTATTTTCCATGATGCATTAATTTCTCCTTTTCCAGGCATTTGCAGGAAAGTAATATACTCAATATTATATATTCGTGGAGCAAAGGAAGAATGAATCAATGTAGGAATCATAAGGAGATGATAAATCTTACATTTAAGTAATAAAATACACATACCCTTTCTTTAAAAAATATTTTCCTGTTTGTTTCACGACATAAATACAAATACATCGAGTTTGAGAACAGCTAAAACTCTTTGATGGTGCAGCACTAAGAGCATTTTGCTTTGATGCTCTTATAAATGTGATGCAGTTGTAGCATATCACATGCCGGATATTTAAGCCATTTTGGAAATTTTGGAAATCAATTTAACCTATCCAATATTCAGGAACCATTTGAGACCAGCCGTCTTGACAGGCCAGGCTGAGACATTGTTTTCTGTGCCCAACAGGACACTAGCATGACTAACATCCCATGCCGTTATTACCTTTGATTTCCTAAACCTGATGAACAGGAACTGATTTAGAGCAGACAAAACTGGTGGTAGCCTTGGTTACCAATCTGTAGTCAGGCTTGCCACATACCTCTGAACTCACAGAGATGTTTCTTAATCCACACTGCCACCTTACACCTGGTTTAATCTTACCATCCTTTTGCTGTGGCAACGAGAAACCTCCAATGAATTTGCAGAACCTGCGTGGTTAATGTACCCAGTTACTTCAGTCACTTTTGTCAGGGCTGAATTTGAAGCTCTGTGGCTGATGCTATGCAGAAGAGCATGGAACTTGTGAATAAAACAGCTTTTTCTGGCCTTGTCATCCATGACCCTGTTGAATTACAGAACAGAATTATATGGAGGTGTTAGCATCTGTTGCGCTCACCATCGCCCTATATTTGTGACATTTCTATGAGCTTTTGAAATATGCTCCAGTGGCACATGACCTTCCAACCAAAGCTGCTTTGTTCATGTGTGTGTGTATGACAGACCAGGAAATTCTCGCTCTTGCTATCCCAACAGCCTTGTCGCTTTCAGTTTTGCTTGCTTCAGTTTTATGTGCTGTAAGCATATTCTAGGACTCAGAAATGAGAACTAGAAAGTAATTTCCAGAGGTTAAAACCTGACTTTACCAAGAGTGTTAGAAGCTCTGCCACTGTTTCTTATGAAATCAGGTCAAATGGAGGTGGTAGATAAATCCAGGTTTCCTCACATATTCATCCCTTCACTGGGTGGAATCCAAGTGTAAAGAGCGCAATAATATATATACTAAAGTGATATATATATATATATATAAAACAGTATATATCAGTATATATCCAGGATTTTTAGAAGTATTCCCAGCTAGTCATAGCAGTAGCAGTGATGCTGAATACCAGGAATTACCAGACATTTCTAATGTGTAAGTGTTGACCAGTTCCATGGTAAATACAGTATCAATCCAACAATTCTGGAAAAGCCAGTGTTACTACATGTGCTCTGTACAGAAAACTGCCCAGTGCATCATGAACACACCAGCCTTACACATGGATGGCATGTGGGAAGAAATTGCCACATGTGCTTTACCCAGTCAGAAGTATGTGGCAACCCCACTTGTGCAGATGGCTCTCTGCTGAAGCAGCGTGACTTTGCTACCTTTTGTGGGTGAAGATACGATTATCAGAATGGTTCAGAAAGAGATTATCATCTGTGGTGCTTCGTGAGGTTATATGTAACCACCAGTGGAGGCCTACATTTCATCATTTTGGGTTTGACAAGGAAATGTATTTGTGTATTAAGAAAAAGTGAAGGTTTTTTCTTATTTTTGCCCCAAAAGTAGGAAATACCTAACTCACTCAATTCAAGCTAAGACATTTCTCCATTCATCTGCTCTAAAGTTTTCATCATCTGCCTCTGGAACCTCTCAGAGTCTTCTGGGACACCATGACCAATATGCTCCATGGTGTCTTCTGCTCTTTTTCTTTGTTTGCTGCATGTACAGGTCTTGACTGAAGTATCAATAGACAGTTGTTTGTCACGCACCTCTGTTCTCATGTTCCATGCACTTCAATTTTCATATGTTCAAATTTTGAAAGAGAAGAAATGTTGCACATATTCTAAAGGTTCTAGAGGTTTAGCTTTAACCTCTCCCAGTAAACTACTTCCATAGCAGGATATCTTGACCACAAAGGCTATTTTTTCTATTGTTTTGGGTTCTGGTTGCTGTATTGACCTGGAAAAGTGCAGTTGTCTTAATGATTCTTGGACACTTTAAAATAAAAGCAAAATATCAATAGTGAATCTGATAGTAAATATTATAGCAAATAGCTAAGAGCAAAAGCAATAGTAAATGAAAGGATCAGGGCACAGGAAGGAAGTTCTTATGATGGCTTCTATTATTACAGAAGAGAGATTCTGTAGTCTTCAGGACCTAGAAGCTCTTCATTGCCATGGTGTTAAACCCCGTTTTTGAAGACTGATGGCTCTCATTCAAAATAAAAAAAAAAATGCTATGGACATACAGGAGATCTAATAAGGTTTCTCTGATAACAGGTTCATATTCCAGTGTTCATTCTTTTTCTAACTGTCTAAAGATTATTCTCTGGTGTGAGCATAGAGAGAGGTCTGAGGGGATGCCTGATATATTGTTGAAAAAATGTTATAAAAATGGCATCAGCTTGAGTGTGGGGTGTGAGGGGGTGTTGAACATGGGCATGGCATTAAGCCTCAGGTCACCCTTATAACTTAAAAGTGATAAGATCAGCAGAGCTCTTGGAAGCAATAACTCCATCCGACAGCAGAAAAGGCTTCCCCTGAAACAGTCTCAAGAATGGGAGCATTATTGGGTACTACTTCTCAGCAGAAGGAAAAGATACATTTTGAAATGCATGGGGAGACCTTCGGTATTTCTCTCTCTCCAGATGACCAGGCATCTAGAGGGAATCAGCTTAGATCCAACAGTGAAGCTCTTCATAAAAGTCTCCCTTATAAACTTCCATTATAAGAATCCTCTGAAAATTCTATTCTGGAGAGTCTGCTTTGCTCAGTCTAAGAACAGAAATGAGCCAGGAGTGAAGAGCAGCATGGTGAAAGAGTCTTTGTAGATCTCAGAAAAGAACAGATAAGATAAAGGATTTTTCACACAAGCATTCAGCATTGGACGTGTTTAGTCCAGCCTCTGACTCTCCTTTAGAGAGACCTGTAGAGGTTTGGAGATGGCACTACAAGTACAGTGTGTGGATGCACTGACATTTTCCAACGTGGGATATTAAAAATGGAAAGAAATTAGAAACTTACATGTGGGTTGTAACTTCAAACATTTCAACGGGATAAATACATGCAGAGTCCTTAGCAATGCTATGCAATGTTTTTTTGAAATATATACTCCCTAATGTACTTGTAAGCAGGGGGAGTTCAAACAGCAATCAGCCAAAACTGAATAGGTACACTCCATCAGAATAGATTTTCCTTATAGTTGCCCTCAAAACAGCTTAATTTCTTATAGTATTTGAAGCTGATTTAAGTGTTGGGTCTTTGCCAATTATTTGTTAACCTTTCTGTCTTTATTTTATAGCTTATATGATACAACTGACCAGCTCACTGAAACATCTGTTGCACACAAAGGCAAAAAGGGCTAGAATCTTACCAGTGTTTAGATGGCCACTTTGTCCCTTTTCTGCCATCGTTACCTCTGAGTGTGGCCTCAAATGCAGAGTACGCTGTTCTGAAATGTTGTTTTGTTCATTTTGTAGAGGTGGGAATTTATTGCTTGTTTAATCTAAGTTGATCTTTGTTAGCTAAGTGTACAATTAAAATTACAGTATTTGATGTAGATTTGGGTGGCTTATAGCACCAACCTCTCACTTCTGAGTGCAGAGTTAAAGTTCAGCCAGAGGTCTTGCATAACATGAGTTTTCAGGGATTTTAGAATAGTCCCCACTGGAACGTTATCTACAACACAAACAACTATGCATCATTTGGCAATTCAGGACAAAATTTGATTAGGACACACTCTGTTCTAGCAAATTTTAACATACTGAAGAGTGTTCTCTCTTTGCACAGCAGTTATTTCTGGCAAGACCTTAAATTGTTCATGATGAAGAGGAGATTTGCCACACTGCTAGTCTTCAAGCCTATCAAATTTGGCACTTCTCTTAACAATCTACAGCATGATATTTCACCTAAAAGATTTTATTGAAAGGTGATTGACCCAGTGCCAAGGAGATCTGAATCTTTTGCTCAGAAACAATTCTTTGGTTTTCATTATATTTTATAGGTTTTATTTAACCCAACACTGCCTAATGCCTTCAGTGCCATATTTTCTAAACACCTTATAGTGAATGGCAGCATTTTATAGAACAAGGTCCTGTCCCAGCAAAACTATTGCAAGTTTTAACAATGGGAGTCTGTCTATGTCATAATTGTCTAGTCCAAGCAAGATCCTCCTACAGTAAATGGAATAGTCAGCCTCTAGTTAGGGATTCCCACACCAAGGTCCAGCAAGAAAGCTCTCTTCAAGGTTGTCTGTTCACTGAGAGATTATGAGTTATAATCTTAAATGCTGGAAAGGAAAAAATGTCCTCATTGTTCAAATTCACCAAGCTCAATCCACATCTAAATCTGTCATAAGATGCCATTCTTCCATGAGTCAATAAGTCATTGATTCCGTTTCTTCTCTACTATCCAGAGCCTCAAATGCATAACTTAAATTTTAACTTTTCTGCTGTAACTCTCTTTCTTGACTTTGAACCCTAATGATTTAATTCCACGGAGAGAAAACATTATGCTGTCACCTGTAGAACAGAGACTGAAATTTCTTCAATGTGTGTCAATAGTGGCATCTAAAAAAAAAAAAATCTAATTTGAAACAGTTCAAAAATCCATGATGTCAAAGACAGCACCGTTAAGAGAACATGCTTTTCAAAGACATACATTCAAATCAATAGATTTTCAGATAGAAAATTTTTCTTTCCAAAGGCTTACATGAGGAAAAATAGAAGTCTGTGGAGCATTACACTGTGGTGAATTGATCCCAGTTTCTGGTTGCAAAGGAACTTTCTGATAAGCAGAGTTCAAGAGACTGATTTAAGCAGCTTTCAATTGTGTGAGCAAAGGTGGGATCAAGAGCTTACAAGTGCAGTTGTAAGGGGACAGCCAGATCACTTTCAGCCTCATTCAGTCCTCAAGTCTTTTCTCACTTCTTTTTATAAATATGAGCTATATACCAACTTATGAATGATATTTGAATGGATATCTAATGATATCTTGGATGTCAAAACCCTGGGACCCATGAAGTCCTGTAGAACTGCAGTGCCTCTTCCATGTATCCCAGCTGCTGTAAACAGAGCAGCTACAGCCTTCATCCTTCAGCAAAACATTTCCATGCTTTTTTCCAGTGCTGTTGTCCCCTTTCTTTTCCTCTATCTGTTCAGTATAAGTCCTTCACCTTTTCCATTGCAATTCCGTTTAACCATCAACCTTCTGCTTTATGCCAGGTTATAGCATACATTGAACCATCAGCTTTGTTTTAAGCTGTTTATATGTTATCTTTTATTTTTATGTGGAACCTTATCCCACTGCTTCTTGTTTTAAATAGCCTATTATTCATTGAATTAGGTGAGTTTTAGATTTAATTTAGTTTTCTCATTAGAAGTTATTAATATTTATCTGTTGGCTGTTGCCTGATCACTGTAACAACGCAAATGCATTTTATTTCATGACGATTTGGTTCTAAGTGTCTTCTTTTCTGTCTCCTCTAATTCTGTCTGCATATATTGTTATATTGAACATCATATTTAGATGAACTGCCTAAGATGTTCACTTGTTGGTATGTCATACCTACCTGTATGTTACTCTCAACATCTACCCATGTTTGTCAGTTGACAAAGCCTCCACAACCATCAATCCTCCTTAAAGGGTAGTCCAGTTTCAGAGGAATTCAAGAGATGGTTGGATGCCTCAGAGATACAAAATGCCTTAAACCATTGTAAATGCAGCTTTCTAAACAGAGGAGAAAGACCTTATTTAGTACCTTCACTGAGAAACATGTAAACTGAGATCAACCTTTGGTGTCCATGTGTTGCCTGATCTGTCAACCACAATACAAAGAAAACAGGTAGATATAGGAGGGCTACTGAATGATAGAGGATGATAGGAGCTGAGGACGCTGGAAAAGCTATTAAGGTGCATACAACAAAACGTTGGGGGAAATAAAGTTTGTTTAGCTCTGCCCTCATGAAACAAACCGTCTACTGTAACTGTCTCTTCTGAAGAGCTGTTACTTGCTGGTTTTGGCTCCCCGACCACCTCCTTATTTTTATATTCTCCTCACATCTCATCTTCTCCATCTGACTTCTATTTAGTTTCCAACTCATATAGTCATATAAAGTCATCTATGCTAAAAACAGATATGGCTGATGTTTTGTTTTCTTTTTTTTCATATAAAAGTGATGGAGGAAGGAGGTAAATTCTAGCTTGCAACAGAACCAGACGAGTTTACCAAAGCTGCCCACACATTCCCGGCCAGCCTGGGGACATTGTATTCAAACAATATTTCATAAAGCAAATTCCTTGACAGTTGAGGTTTTACTAGCCCACTAAAGAAATACCACCTCCCTTCCACTGGTTTACTCGTCTCTACCAGTACAAAATTTAATTTTACACATTGATAAAATAGATGTTTTCTTCTCTTTCCTGCAGCAACAATACAGAGGGCATGTAACTGGCTGCAGACACTGAGTCTTAAACAGCATCACAGTGTAAAGCTTCATTACGTTCAGGTGACTGACCGGTACAAGAGAGCCCTCTGAGGTAACCTCTGATTTGCTGTGGAGGTCAACAATGTGAAACAAGATTTGTCTACCTTGTAACTGCAGATCTGCCATCTGAGAACTACAGCGCTTCACCAGATTAACACATTAGGAACAATTTTTTAGGAAAAGAGTTGTAACATAAAGAGAAGGAAACAGAGGCAGAAGCACAATTCAGTGTTATTTCAAGAAAGATGAGACTGGGTATTGGCAATTATTTGCAAAGGATGCAGCACAAACTTCATAGCAGAAACATCCACTTGAAACAGAGACTGGAAGTCAGCCAAACCCCATAACCTACCAGCGACAAATCATGGTTGTGTAAGACATCCTCCAAATCATAGCAGAAAATAAAGAGGGGAGGGAGCAGAGCAGATGTTTGGAGGTCATTAACAGGAGCTCAGTTTTCCTTGCCTGGTGGCTACCTCTAGAGATATCTGATTCCCAGAAATTTCCTTGACCTCCAAACATCTGCTCTCTTCTTCCGTTTTCTTTACATCCATACTGCAGAGAGCCTCACGCAGTTATAACCTTTTCAGTCCTCTTAGAAAATATTTGTATCTCATCCCCTAGATCATGAAGAAAAGTATTTAACAGGTCTGAGCCTATTATCATTCATGGTAAGACCTTCATGTTCATTGCAGTTGATGCTACAATGTATTATTTGGCACTTTTTTTTTTCCTGTGTGCTGTGAATGTACACATAAACTGTACAAATAAGCTAAGCTAAAATATTTAGTTCTTTTGCTTTGGACCCTTAGACACTTCTCTTATGTTCTGTATTTTGCCATTTTACTGCCTTTGTTTATCGTCTGCCCTTTGTGAAGTCCTTGGTCTCCATGAGAACTAGACATCCCAATGCAGCTTTATTCCTGTGCAAACCATGGAGGCCAAATGCATATTTCCAAGTATGATTGTTACTGCTTTTCCTTCTTCTAATGGTCAAGTATGTCTAATGAAAGTTCTTGCGTACAATGAGCTCTGGTATTGCTCAGGAGTCCATTATCTATAGCCATTTCAAATGTTTTCCCATGGGACAATGATAGCCAAAGTCATTCTTCCTTTTTGGATGAGTAATACTGTATTTACGCTTTTTTTTTTATTTTTCTTAAATTTTCCCACACCTCCCAATTTTTATTGAAATAAAAAAATAGATTACATGTTCTGCAATAAGCTTCCTTGCTAATCATCTCACATCCCTCAGCACTCATGTCTAGCAGATAGCAAGTTCCTTGTGTGATCACATATTCTAAGCATCTACTGCTCACCAATATAAGTTTCTAGAGTAAATATTTTCTTTGTATTATCTAGTTTACTAGGAGTATTTTTAAATTCTTTTTTTACAGAAGTTTTGTTAATTTGTTTCTCAGAAAACTCTTGGTATCCCAGACATTTTGGATTTATTGTTCTCTGTTCTTCCGCTCACATCCTTGCCAGGATAAGGTGGTTTTTGGATTAAGGAACTGATTTTTCACCATGACAATACATCTGCAGCTAGAGAGGGACTAGGTCCCTTTTTCATGATTTGTATCCATGGGAAAACCTTGACAGTTTAGAAGTGAAGAGGACCTTGGAGTTAAAAACTACAACCTTTGCATAGAACCCTAACTGAGAGACTGTTGAGAGAGCTCAACAGTCAGCAGCCACCCCCAGCCTTCAGGCTATTTTGTGGTTTCTTCCTTCCTCTCTCACTCTGTTGATATCCCTGAGGATCCTCTGTGGCTGCATTTTCTTTTACTTGCTATTCCTTAATATTGTTAAATAGTCATATACCCTTTTTTTACCATCTCAGTCCTGAAATCTCATCAACTCTCCCTCTGCCCTTTGCATCTCAGTTTCTGTCTTCATTTCTCTGAATGGCCATGCTCAGGTTCAGCTCAACTGGGCTAAAAGTGAAGAGGAAAGCTCTTCCTGAAGGAACCAGTGTGGGGTTTGGGGAGTCAAGGTTTGACTCTGCACTCCACCCAATGTTCCTGTGGGCAAGCCTTAGGATCTAACTACCCTAATGAGGGGGAAGTGGCCACTCTTACAGGGAGGAACACATGCCTTCTGGAGGAGAAATGATGGATTGAAACTGAATCTGAACTGTTTTGAACTCTTTGGATGCTCTGGACTTGGACGGAGCAGTGTTAGTATTAGATTCTACTTGCTAATGAGATAATCCCTTCCTTCCAGGTGGGAGCAAAGCCCATGCACCTTTATTCAGGGTTCAGCCCCACCCTCCCAAGATAGTTTACTGAGGTTTATGTGTCTTGACCTAAAAGCACCGGTGATACACAGGCTCCACCTGGTACAGAAAGGAGACACATCCCATCTCAGGTGCAGGCCACCACATGCACATCATTTTAAGTTCAAACCCCTTTGGTGGCTTCCTATCAGCTTCCATCAGTCGGATGACACAGTCCTAATTTCTGAAAAAATTAATGACTCAGGTCCCAGCTACATCAAAGATTGGATTTTGATCTGTAAATGATTGTGAAAGCTGCACTCCTCTGGGACACTGGACTTTCAGACTTGCTGACAAAAGTGTAATGACATCCAGGAGCAAGGAGACAAAATCAGCTTAATCTGAATAAGAAGCAATTTCCTATCTTTAACACTAATTAAACATGGGAGAATTTTACCACAGAAGACTGCAGACTTCAGTAAGCTTAGGTATGTTTCTGAAAAGCATGACCATCTGGCACCTCTAGCAACAAAATGAGTTGGATCTGAGTTTGCAAAGGGAAGGAGGAGGCTGGCGGGCATGAACCTGGTGGTTTTTGCTGGTCTTGGACTCTGGGAGCTGATGTGTTCCTCTGGTCACACCATTCGTTTATGGTCACTGTGAGAAGGAGTCATCTCACAACATTCGCCTTTCTTCATTAAGACAATAAGTTAAATGAATCTTATGTTTCAGTGCAGCAGGTAGCAAAAGATTGCCTGATGGTTTATCGTCTGATTGAAACCTTGGAATGTTGTGATTTTGTTTGTGTTTTCTTCTGAAGAAGTGAGGGGTCTGGCCTCTTCCTGTAGTGGCTTAGCCTTTTGTCGACTGGAGTTAGCCTCAACTAGACAGTTCCAGGGCTGCAACAGCACTGCCTGGTCACGTCTCCGCAGTACAGAGGCCTGCTGACTGATGCTGTTCTCTGCCTGCAGCAATTTCTTGAAGTCCGAAGTGCACCAATCTTTGAGAAAGACATGCAGTTATCTGAAGGGACTAGGGTACCCATGAGAACAAAGTGAATCCCCATATGGTTTCTTCTGTCTTTTATAGTTTTATAGAAAGAAGAAAGCTATGGCTAAGTCATGATTAAGAATTGAAGGATACATTTTTTAATCAAAGGTTGGGGCTATCATATATGGTTTTTTGGTGTTTCCTTTGGACCTGTCCTCCTTCTCTGCCCTTGGAGGTCAGGAGACTATTTAGTGAAAGAATGGTTTGGATGGAGTCTGGATTTTGAGGTGTTATCTGTGACGGAGGCAGATGGAGGCTGATTGTGCTGCACAGCAGGGTCTTGGCTGTGGGTGTTGGTGAGCATGCCTGAGGTCAAGGCATGGATCTGAAATATTCTGAGTTTTGGAGGGGCCAGGAAAACAAGCTAAAGCAACAACTACATGTGATGTGCTAAATTACGAGGCCAGCAGAGAGAAGTCAGAGAAAAGGGAGGGTCTGGGCAGCATGGGAGGGAGCATAAAACTGAAAGGACACAGAAGAGGTTTGCAAGCAGAAGGAATCTGATGCATTGTCTGGAGCGAGGGGAGAATAGATGTGGGAGGGCTGAGGAGGCTTTGGACTTCAGGGTCTTGAAGTCCCTCAGGGTTTTTGGGAGAGAGATTAAAGTTAATAACTTGGGTTTCTTGCTATGGACAGCCATGAAACATTTGTCCATTTGAAAACAACTGGGGAAAACCTTCTTTAGTGGGTATAGACACACAGACAATCTTTTCCCTCTCCCTATCAGCTCCCATGTGCTTCGTACACATGACAACTGCTGCGTCCTCTTCACTAGATCCAGGTGGCATAACCTTGCCCAAAAGCTTGGGCAGATCTGGACTTCGTAAATCTTCAGGTAACATAGGAAATTAAAATTAGAATTTAGATTCTTCTATCTGTTCCCAAAGTCACACTAAAATCTACATTTTAATCAAGAAGTATCTGTCATACATTAAGGAAATTCCTGAAGACCCCTTTGAATGAGATTTTTGATTTCGGAAAACTAGGAAACAAATCATGAAAAGTGAATGAATCTAGAGAAACTGTAAGCTCTTAATTTTTATACCACTGTGGCTATACTGATATTTTAGTGGTTTAGCCGCAGTCGTTTTATCTTCACTCTGTCTCTGGACACTTCTTGCTAATTTCTCTCTCCGCAACATCCCATATTTTCTCCTCTTATTCAAAGTATTCAATATTTGATTGTTTTATCTTCATTATAGCAATTTCTATGTTGCTTCTTTTCTTACATAAAAACACCCCCAATCTCAAGAATGATCTAGCTTTTTATTGAGGTGCATACATCCCCTCCTGACCTGTTTCTAAGTTAATTCTGCTTTAAAAGCTGTATAACATGGGTGTTGTTCTGCATCGTCTTCAGCCAGTCACTGCTTGTCATTTCAAATTGTTTTTTCACTTTCTCATTCTCGTATACACTCATCTCACTCTACTGAAGTATGAGGAAAAATATTCCTTCAATTTCTCCACTATGTGTTCTTCTTCATATGCCTTCCATGAGATTCATCAACTTCAGTAACTTCAAAATTATGTTGGTTTTTTTTTTTTCTCTCACAGCACAAGCTCAAGCCAGAGAAGCCAGTAATACTTCCCTTTGAGGGTTACATTCTGCATTATTAATGTGTATTGCTTTACTTGCCCATTCATATTGCAACTAACTCTTCATGCCAGCATGTGATCCTCTCTGGATAAACAAATAGTCCCAGAATACACAAGGGAACTCAAAGCCCTCATTAAAAAAAATGAAATGGTGGTGTTCAAAAGAATGAACCCAGCTAATTGGGTCCTGCAAAATCTAATTTTCTGAGCAAAGTTCTACAGACCATTCATTTTTAAAACCACAATACTTTGTGCTATAAAATGTCTTAAGTCTTTGAATTTTCCCTTTAGCCACCATTAGGTCATATTTCAAATTCCTGGCACTCTTATTTAACCTTCAGTACGTTAAAATATTATTAGGTATATTCTGTGTCTGTAACACTTTCCCTAAATATATAATGAACATAAATCAAATATTCATCATATAATCATGATTCAAGTATATAACATTCCAGATAGGTTTCGATCAATAGTGTGATGTCCAAGTGGAGACCAGTGATGAGTGGCATTCCTTAAGGGTCAGTATTGGGACCAGCACTGTTTACCATCTTTCCAGTGATGTGGAGAGAGGGATTGAGTGCCCCCTCAGCAAGTTTGTCAATTACACCAAGTTTTGTGATGTGGTTGACATGCTGGAGGGAAGGGATGTCATCCAGAGGGATCTGGACAGGATTGACAGGTGAGTCTGTGCAAACCTCATGAAGTTCAACAAGCGTAAGTGCAAGGTCCTACACATGGGTCAAGAGCAAACCCAAGCAAAATAGAGACTGGCTGGAGAATGGATTGAGAACAGCCCTGGGGAGAAGGACTTGGGGGTGTTGGTGGATGAGGAGCTCAACATGAGCAAGCAATGTTCACTTGTGACCAGCAACCTGAGGGAGATGATTCCCTTGCCTCTGCTCTTGTGAGTACTGCATCCATTTCTGGAGCCCCAACATAAGAAGGATGTGGACTTGCTGCAGCAAGTTCAGAGAAGGGGCCACAAAGATGATCAGAGATCTGGAGCACTTCCCCTATGAAAACAGGATGAGAGAGTTGGAGTTGTTCAGCCTGGAGAAGAAAAGGCTTCAGGGAGATGTCATAACACCTTGCCCTGGTCTGTAGCCACAATGCATGGGAACTCTAGGTGTCTAAGGATGCCAGGGGTATGATCCCTTTTAGGTACAACTTCTCCTGCTCCACCACAGCTGTATTCTGTATCATATGTATACAACCCAGTGCAAAGCCACTGCCATCATCCCTGGAGCAGCATGTGGTGAAAAAAAAAGAAAAATATATTAATTCTCTTCATCCATCAATTCAGATTTTTTCCACAAAGGTGTTATTTCTATTACTTTTTCTGTGTTTAACATAAGTACCATGACTACCCCTACAAACGAGGAAAGACACCAGCAGCCTTTGGAGAAAGGGAAAAAGGGTGGATGTACTCCAAAGGTCACATTTCCAGCAAACACAGCCAGCTGAAAGCTTTTGAAACCAGCTGGAATGTCTAGTTAGTGTTCAGATCACTGCACATGGTGTCACACGTGGCTTCTTCACTGTGTAAAACGGTAGAGACACATCCAAAGTTCTCAAGAATTCAAGTCAGATTTCTGCCATGCCACTTAATGCCTTAATTTGCATGGAGTTTCTTTCATTGAGTACAGAAGATACTGGAGGCTTCCATCCATTTTATCTTTTCCACAAAATTCGGGATTTTTTTTTTTTCCAGAATCCAGCAGCATGGAGATTTCTCTCTTCCAATTTTTATTCCTGGTGCTGGGTAGCTGAGACTGCTCAACTGTGTCTACAAGCGTAGATTAAAAAGACAGAGTAGGTGGGGAACCTCTGCATCGGCACTCAGGCTTCGTGCATATAGAGCAAGGCCAAAGCAGACACAGTATAACAGATACCTCTTCTCCTCTCAGTTTCATTTTCTATTTCCACATGTAATTCATCCAGCTCCAGCCCCAGCCCCTTTTATTTCACGCTCTTGAGGATACACAGGATGACACATGACATCACATGATTAGTGTTAACTTGTGGATAAGGAATAAAATAGGTCTTCCATTGGCCCATTCACACCCTCCTTTTTCATGAGCTCTGTAATCCTGGATCCTGGTGTGGTTACAGTGTTTGCATGTTTAAAAGCTACACGAAACTGGAAAAGATGGAAAGCTGTCAGACCACGCTATTTAGAGTATTTAGTCTCTCTGGTATCTGCAAGCAGCCTTCACTGTGCTTACTTACAGGGGAGATAAGAACGTTCTTTGGTTTCATATGTCAAGGAACTTTAGGGTCCTGGCTTGTATACACAGACCTATATTAAATTATAATTTAGATTGCTATGTATTTAAATGCATTTATATTAACACACACGTGTAAAACTATATTTACACCTCCAGGTATATATTCCCTACATGTTAAGTATGTGCTGAACATATATTTAATGAAAATTTATATTGAATGTTTGACAAAGTTGAATTACCCAATTTCTTCACGAGAAAGAAGAAAAAAGAAGGGCAGACAGAACAGACAACTCATCTAAGAATAAAGCTTTAATACTTGCCTTGATTTCGAGGCCAGATGGAAACAGTCATGATCCTTCAGGCTGATTTCCTGGGAAATGTCAACATTATATTCATAACTCCAGGTTGAACTATTGAGTATGAATGCAGCAAAGCAGGAGGAGCATTCTTTGCATTGTTGGGAGGCAGGAGATAGGCTTATCCCAGGTGAACCATGGAGAAAAGGTAATAAAATCCCACATGATAACTGTGTTACTCAGAAAACAAGCAGAACCATGTAAGCTGGCAGAAGTTTGCTCCAAGCTCAAAATGACCAGCATAGGAGCAGCCAGCACATCTTAAAACCATCTTTCCCTACCATTCCATGCGTTTAGCTCTCCAGATAAGTTAAACAGGAAAAGGCAAAAACATGTAGGAATATGATGGGGACTTTGGGAAATTCAAGCTTAATGACATAAAGAAAAATTCAGTGAAGAAACTGAAAAGAAGCAAAAGAACCCAAACCACAGCTTT
Source organism: Lophotriccus pileatus (assembly GCA_035583135.1). Taxonomy (NCBI): domain Eukaryota; kingdom Metazoa; phylum Chordata; class Aves; order Passeriformes; family Tyrannidae; genus Lophotriccus; species Lophotriccus pileatus. Next base: position 80,176,784 of record JAWWES010000115.1, on the reverse strand, counting down.
GAAATAGTAATGGTAGATAATCTGGTTTTGTTCTGCTTGAGGAAAGTGGTGATACCATGGGCATGGAGGATACACTAGGTTTATACTGGAATTCCTCTCCAGTTACTGAAGAGGTGGAAAAGTACCTTAAGTTTTAGGGGACTCCTGATCTGCAGGAAGTGGTGGAGGCCACATGCCTGTTGGGGAGCACAGGAGTGGCAAGGAGATGGAGAGCAGAGCAATTCTGGGCTTACTCTCTCCTGTGCTAGAGGGATGTCAAGGAAGTACCTTACAGCAGGGATCCATGGCGGGAGGCCACACTACCACTCCATGTCACAGCATCCAGGCGTGGAGCCTGGCCATGGCACGCATCCAGGAGCCATCTCTGACACACTTCTCTGCACACTGGCATCTGTGCAGTGCTGGTGCTGGTACCAGGCTGGGGTGAGGTTGTGATACCACCTCTCCATGCCTCAAAAATTCCCTCTGACGTCATGAGGTTGGACAGCACTAGTGGCAGCAATAAAAACTGTGAGTGTGTTTGCTTGCTGGATGTATATGGGAGGTAGGTGTCAATCCAACTTATATGTGAGTGAAATTTAGTGACCTGAGCCTGATTTCAACTGTATACCAGGGTATATGGCCAATCTACTGGAATTCCTTCTTGCATCCTCTGCAAAATCATGTGCCTCAGCCACTCTGAAATGGTATTTTCAGTTCATTTAGGGATGAAGGATGAAGGGATGAATGAACTAAAACTCTTATCGGGATAGCACCTGTAAAACTGACGATCAATCAGACATTCAATGAGAAAAAACACAGTATCTTTGGTGCATGTAAGCAGTGCCATTTTCCAGCAAAGTGAGCAACTACAATTTATGCCACAGATACTTTTTTTTCTGTTGAGAAAACTCTTAAGTTTCATCTCTAAGTGCCAACATTCTATGTCTAAATACTGCTTATGCAAAAGGGTAAGCAGAGGGTAAATATTCCATGTTCAGGGAATAGGAGGAGTTTATGGGTTTTTTTGAATAGTTCATTAAGAAAAAGTGGAGTACAAGAAGAGTATGTTAGAGAGCAGACAGGGAATTTGAAATGAGGTAAGTGAAAGACACATGATAATTTACTGCCTCATTCTACACAATACCACATGGATGTCTTCAGCACATATGGATAACTTAGACCTTGGATGTGCTAATGGTGGCTTATGGCATTCCTGTCTGTTTGCCCTCTCTTCCCTGTTGCCTCTCTCTGCTTTCAGCCTAGTCTGATGAAACGATTCTTGGAGCAATGTAAGATCAGGTGAGGGGTCTGGATTTGCAAAATTCCTTCTTTTCCTTAAAAAAAAAAAAAAAAAAAAGGTTTTTCTTAGAGCCATTTTCCTGACATGTTTCACAGGCTTTCCCTACAAACAGCTATCCTGGCAGAGCTGCAGGGGTACTGTATTGCAGCTTGTAAACCAGGAGAAGAGCAAGGGATGGAACAAAAACACAGAAATGCCTCCAGCCAGTATTGCCACTAGGGACAAGACATTGCAGAGCTGCAGCCTTACATTCTGCTTCTAGCTTGGCTCAGACTCGCAGCAGGACTCTGGGAAAGTTGCTTGGCATCCCTGCACCTCAGTACCTCGACTTCTTAGACTGCAAAATGGAGTCACCAATGGTTACCCAACACGGTGAAGATCTGAGCAGCACATGAGGTATTGTCTGTGAACGTGTGTAGTATATGCTTTATTGCACATGCAATAATTACACAGAAATTACACACTCTTTCAAACATACCTGCACACACTACTCCTTTCCTATGGACAGTTTTTTTGAAACAGGCTTATGGCCAGAAGCGAACAGGACTATTTCTCTGGGAATATTGTTCAGTTGCTAATTTCACTACCGGAACTATGTTGCTGCACATTCTGGCCTCCTTCCACAACTGCCTCTATTGAAAATAAAGGGGACTGATGAGCCTATGGATAATGGTAAACATATGGAATGCAGGCAGTGCTATATTAAAAGCCAGAACACATTAAAAGGTATTTTAGTTGTTGGCAGCATAAGATCAGTGTAGGAAACATCATCTAACAGAGATATCTCATACCAAAAAGTTTTATACTCTGACAGCATTTGGCATTTTTCTTTCACTTATCAAAAAATAAAATAAAAAATTACTAATTCAAAGCAAGGGCCAAACTGTTAAGTCTCAAATTAGTTTATCATAACTGCAAAAATACTGGATCTTTGGTTTTGTTTATGTTGGAAAGTGTTTTAATTTCAGACTAGGTCACTTGATTTTCTTTTGAGTGTGCACAAGACCTTTGACTCCTCAGAATTACACAGGAGACGAATTGAGTAATGTGATGTCATTGCCTTATTGCCTTGCAGAGTTCTCATAATACTAAATATATTAGTCACTCGCCTTGCCAGTACCAAGAGGGTAGAAAAAAAAAGTCGAGCAAGATGATGGTATTATGTAGATGGACAAAAATAATTGTTCCCTGTGATATATGTGACCTTCCCTCCATTATTTCCACCCTTTTTTAAAGCCCACAAAGGCCATGTTTCAGTTAGGTGATATTTCTCACCCAAACATTTGTCTTCTCGTTGCTGCTTACATTTTATATACAAAACCACTGAAATTCTGTAAGCGGTGACACATTAACATCCATTAAGTTAAATACCTTAAAAACATGATTTTTACATTTTACCTGGATTTAAGATTATTCTGTGTCAGGTAGATATGAGAAGCTAGATATTTGGGAAAAGCATGTGGTTAGGTGCTGCTGTGTTTTTCTCTTGGTGAGTCGAGAAGCTATAAGTGAAGGCATGGTTGTACTTAACAAATACCTGTTCAGACAGTGACATAACTATCCATTTTTACAAGAAGCAGAGAAAGCTGCATTAGTTCTGTTTCTCTTTATAAAGTCTAAGTGTCAGATCCCTGGTCCAGTGAAATGAAATGTTGGATTTCATACAGCCTCCATGTTCACACCAAATAGTTATCTGTTGGGTGATGACAGCATATTCTTACACAGGATGGCAATAAATATAAAGATGCATAATTTTCCTCTCTTTAAGTTTTCATAGCTAGTATTCAGAAAAATCAGTAATTTTTCATACTGACATTGAGATTATTTCCTGCAGGTTTTTTGAGTGACTTTTGCTCCTGTTTTTAAAGACACCAATTTTCTTGTGCAAGAGTTATTTTCAGTCTTATCACATGTGATACAAAATCAGTAATGGAGATTTTGGAAAGTCTGCTAGGACTCATCTGCTAATACAGAAGATATTTTTTAAAACTCAGAGATTTATCACAATGTGTGGATGAGTAAAGACTACCTTAAGGTATAATTAGCCATTTGCTAATTCTGAAATCAATTCAATGCGTCAGGATTTTTTTTAGGGATGCTTAAGGCAAAGACACAGTGTATGCAAACTGTTGTCCAGTGAATAAATTATGGCTGTAAGATCCCAATTTCTGACAGGCTTAGAAGTTAAATAAAAGCTGGTCAACCCTTTTCAAAATCTCTAGCATATAAACTAGCTTGAAGCACTACTTCAGTTTTACTGAGTGACTAGAGGAAAAATACCTTAAAAAAACCCTACCATTGAAAGACTTACATAGGCTTTTTCGATACTTAAGTGTCTGTACCTAAGTGAGAAGTGACATGGTTTAACCCAACTATGACTGCACTCAGAGGCATGTGTTCAGTACGAATTGGAGATAGTGCTTTCTCCACCCAAAACTAGAAAGCAAAACAAGCCTCCCCACCCTTATGGCTCTCATATCTGAAGCTGCAGTAATGCAGACAACATCATGTGCTCATGGGACAGATAATGCTCATAGTAATTGGTTATAAAATAGATGGGATTAGATTAAAGAAGAACATGCCCCAGGACTACTGAACTGCTCCTCTCTTTCCTCAGATCCTAAAAGCTCATTTTTCTTTAAACAATAACTGTGTTCATTGTAGCTTTCTTAGTCTACATAAACCTATATATTTTATACACTGTAATGTGAAGTCTTTCTAAAATAAAATAGAGGCTTGACAGAAGGACATTACCATAGGGCAAATAATTTTCTGTGGTCTGTAAAGTGATGTTAATATGTGTCCTGAGCACTGCCAGCTCTCCCAGACTCTCCAAATTTGTTAGATATACCAGTCCCTTATCCATCTTTGTGACTGAACTCCCTCCAGTCAATCAGTATCTCTTTTGCATTGGGAAACCCAGAACTGGGCCTGACACTCCAGATCTGTCTCAGAAGGGCTGAGTAGGAGGGAAAATATCACCTCCTTTGACTGCTGATAATGCTCGCCTCTGCATGGTCCACTATGTTGTTGGTCTTCTTTTACACAAGAGAACATTGCTGGCTTATGTGGCTGGCACAGTGGTGTACCCCAGGACCTTCAAATCTTTTTCTGCAGAGCTGCTTTCCAGCCAGTTGACCGCCAGACTCTGTGCTGCATGGGGTTGTTCTTCCCCAAGGCTGGGATTTGCGTTTCCTCCAACCTGCTGAGATCCCACTGGATGGCAGCCCAAACCTCTGTTGTATCAATAACTCCTTGTAGTTTGGTAACTTCAGCAAACTTGCTGAGAGGTTGTTCTGTCCCATCATCCAGGTCATTAATGAACAAGAAACTATGCTGGTCCCAGGATCAACCCTTTGGTGACCTCCAACTGGACTCCAAGAAACTGTTCACCAGCCCCCTGAGAGTTTTCAGCCCCCCTCACTATACACTTAGGCTGCACTTCATCCTGCCTCTCGGTGAGGATATTACAAAGACTGTCAAAAACCTTTTTACAATCAAGATAAATAACATTCACACTCTTTATTTATCCATCAAACCAGTCAAATCACCACAGAAGGCTGTCAGGTTGATTGAGAATGGTTTGTTCATTGTGTTGCAAAGATGTTGTTTCCACCAACCTTTTTGTACTCAATATTTTGGAAATATTTTTAGCATTATTTGCTCCATCCTTTCTCTGGGATACAGACTGACTGGGCTCATTCCCCACATCCACTTCTTTACCTCTCTTGAAGACAGCAGAGACATATACTTTATTCCCTTCCTCAGGAATCTCTCCCATTTGCTATAATCTTGCTGAAATGATCAATGGCCTCACAATGACGTTGGCCAGCTCCCTCAGCACTCCCATATGTATCCCTATAGGCACCATGGACGTGTGTATGTTCAATTTGTTCATTAATCTGTTCTTCCTCTACTGAAGAGGGTCCTGTTACTCACCTGAAAATGTATCCCTTAAAACTACCCTATGTAAAATGACAGAACATGGGTCCTGGCCTTCACATGGCAATTTAAATTTTAAGTTCTTCAATTCACTTTCAAGGAAGGAATACAAGAACATGTGGCTATATGATATATGGAATGTGCTGCAACCTACTGATTTTTATTCAGGAATATTGCTTTCAAAACTTACATCATGCTGAAAAGACTTAAGAGAGATCACGATGTCTACCTTTGTTTGGTACATGAATACCTGACCAAAAGGCTCTTCTTTGCTGACCAGCATCTCCCTTTGTTCTTCTCAGCTATCTATCTTGTGCTGAAGTGCTTTCCAAGGAAGTTTATGCCTGCAGTCTAGACTTAAATTGCAGAGCCAGCTGTGGAAAGTCAGCCTTCAGCCTTACCAATTCCTTCCTGCTATCCTCTTTTCAGACATAATTTTGATGTTATTACGAGGTGTGCTCCTGCTCTGGGAGACTGCAGGGGCTGCTGTTCACTGGTTTCATCCTAGACCACAAACTAACACCTCCTTGTGTAAGTTCTTCCCTGAATGTGATCTTTTCAATTAATAGTATGGTAAAGGTATCACATATCCACCCTCCAGGATTATTGTTAGGTGTAACATGCTCATATGGCTGACAAGGGGTAGACACCATGAGCAAAAACAATGTTCCAGGGACATTTGGCCTAGCTCCAGGCAGTTATTTGGGCTTCCTATCTCCTACAAAATTTGGAATGTAAGTATTTCTAACCCTGATGTCCCAGTGCATCACAGGGACAGCTCTTAAGAGTCTTGGTGCCCTTCCTGCTTGCCTGCTGCTAGATTCAAGAAGCAACGAGCACTGGTAGAGGAAATTGTTCCAGCTCATCAGCTTTGACATACCTGTAGTGAGCCACAAAGCTATGAACAGATGAATCACTAAGATTGCTAAGTAATGAAATCACTGACCTTAGAGAGAGGCTCCAGATGGCTCAGAAAGCAAATGGACCATTTTGGATTGCCAGGACCACATCATCCAGGTGCCCTGTTCCATATGTTGTTGGTTCCCAGCTGAATGCTAAGCCCAGTGCTTCACTCCTAATTTTTAAATCCCCACGCAGAACCAGTCAAAGCTATTAAAATGGCTGTTTCATTCATATTTTCTGCTTTATTAAATTGGCTGAGTGTAGGAGTGATCCATCTTCCATTTAAACATTCTCATCCCTCTGCAATTCATCTAGAAAAAGATATAGTATGAGCGAAGGGAACAGCCTCCAAGGATGAGATGGTTTTTTGGATTGATTGGATACCCAGCCCTGAGTTCAGTGTGGCTTGAAAGCAGGGCAGGACAGCAGTCTGGTTTGCAGGCCAGTGCAGTATTTGGCATCTCAGACTGTACTCCCTTTAGAATTTCCCAGATTCCTTTTCTGGAGTCGTATTTGTAGGCTGCACTAGAAGGTTTTATAATTCCATGTAGCAAAACAGCAGATGTGAGTGGTCGTACAGCAGCCTGTAGACCACAATCGTTGCTGAAGAGTTATAAATATTGGCTGTCTGAACCAACTCCAGCGGCAGTTTGGAAAAAATCAGTGGTGACTCTTGTGTACATTATTTAGACCATTATTTATCAGAAGCACAAGGTTCTACTGGTTAATAAAAAAGTGTGTCATTATGTTGAAAAATACTGTGAAGGTTTCTCAGTTCAACCATTTCAGTTTTGCTCATTTTTTTAGCTTTTAACTGTGTTATACTGTATATTTCCATTGTGACAAGAAAGTGTTTTATCTTCTCATTCCAAAAGCAAAACCATGAACTACATCCCCTAATGTGTTTTGTTTGGGTGATGGGATATGTGTCACTAGCCAGCTTTTGGTTGAGGAGGTCATGGGCCAGCTTTCTTGCACAAGAATACATTGAAATTCAAAGTTATTTTACTGTGGTCTGTGGCATTTCACTGCAGTAATAATGCAAAATTGGACCTTTTATGTCCTCTTTGAAAGGCATGGGGAAAGTGCTCCACTCCCTTGAGTGTAGATAGGTTGCTTTTTGAGCTAAGAGGATACATGCATAATGTTCCTGTGGCTCAAGAGCTTTCCTCCATCTCTGATATCTCCACAGTCAAGAAGATGAGCACCACTGGGGAAAGCAGTTGTCAAAGGGAATTGCTGTTGATATTATGGAGGGATCTAAGCTCATGGATAAAAGCAGTGCTACTAGAGAAAAAGCCTGCCTTCCTTCCAAAGTACCAGGTAAAAAAGGAGTGTCTGACTTGGAGAGAATAAAAAAGGCTCAAATGTCCATGAGCAGCCAGACAAAAAACAGACAGCAGCTTTATACTTATGCCAGCTATTTTATTTTGGTCAGACATTTTTCTTACAAGAGGCAGCTGTGGAGATCAAGAGAAATTTTCCTTTTGTCTTAGGAGTTCTGTCTCTCCCCAGGGAGAAAGCTCTGGCCATAGACTTAGGAAGTAAAATAGACTGGCTGGGAAATACAGCGAGAGCAGGGTGAAGGCTCTCCCAAACACCTTCTATATGACTTTGGAGAGAATACCTATGCCCTGAATCAAGGTTGGATGGAAAAATTAATTTTAACTGTGTACATCCACCCCAGACACATTAACAGAGACTCAAAGCTCAAGGATATTATCCTGTTGGCAGGTTCCAACCTAAATTAGGTCTTTCAAACTCCACCTTTGTTTTCCTCAGCCATGATATGAATTTGAAGACCAGAATCCAAGACCCTTTAAAGTGGTCAGTGGAGATGTATTCAAAGAATAAGATGCTAGAAAGAGTGTTTAAAATTGATACCAAAAACTCACCTTTGACTTTTTGATACCAAAAACTCACTACAGACTTTGTCTGTAAAGGCAGAGGTTGGGTTTTAGTCTATTCCCACATTTTACTAGTTTTCATAGCCATTCTGGCCTGCCTTTACACCCATTTGCACTACTCTGATGAATGGTTTTCTGTTCTGTCAGCATTTACGGTCATTGATTGGCTCTTTCCTCCCATCCGTGGATGCATAAAGACATAATTAATGAGAGTCTGGTTATTAATCCTGATGATAAAAAACAAAGAATCATCTTGTGAGCAGTTGCAAAGTAAAATGTATTTCCTCCTTTCCCATATTTGAGAAGTAACTGTGAAAGTAGAAATAGAAGACAGAAAAAAAAATTGGATAGGTCTGTCTACTGACAAGGGAGCGTGTAGGCAGAAATTCAACTATGGAAGGGCCTAGGTTTTAAAGGTTTGCATGAAAACCTGTGTCATGGTTTTGCTTTGTGCTGCTAGAAGGTTAAAAATTGTTTCTTTTTTCCCTTGCCTGGTTTTGGGGGAGGGGAGGCTGGTAGGACCAGTTGGTTCCCAAGCAACTAATGGCTCCCCTTAACGACCCCAGCCACTTCAATTCATACGCTAAATCACCTGGTTTTATCTCTCAAGATAGCAGGAAAAAGGCGGAGAGGGCGGTGGTTAGTTTTCACTTTAGCGGCGGCAGCAGCGAGGGAGCAGCTGGGCTGGCTACAGGAGACTGCTGCCGTTTTTCTCTGACCAGGCAGTGATTCTGGGAGCTGCTGCTTTTGGATCTTTCATCCTAGAAGGAGACGGCAGGAGCTGCTGGGCGGTCTGAATGGACGTCAGTTGTTTAGAGCTCTTCTCGTTTGGACTTTCCCAGAGCAGGGGAACAGGGTGAGACACCACTGCACAGC
>JAWWES010000115.1:80140213-80167774 GCA_035583135.1 Lophotriccus pileatus | reverse complement strand
CTTAGGGGGAGGAGTTTTGGGTCTCCCCTGTGGTTTGGTCTCAACAAAACACTTGTGTCCCACTCAAACGTAGACAACCTGTAATATTGTAAGTTGATATAGGTGTAGAAATAATACACAGTTATGAATTATAAATAAAATTTTTGAAAGTTATCAAGTTAAGGTGAAGTAGATAATCTTTGTTCTCCAAATTATCAGTCTGTTCCCTTCTATGGGACATTTACTGGAAACAGATCTCAGTTCTTTCTAAGAAATACCATGTAAGAAACTGCTAAGGCAGACATCATCAAGAAAAAATTTTTGGGTGATTTTTGTCTTATCCTTTGGATAGAGAATGAATGCTGTGGTTGTTTAAAAATAATCTCAAAATAAAAAAGTTGTTGTATGAGAAAAGGTTCTCATGTCAGTGCTTGTTTCCAGGCCAACACAAATCCACAGACATTGTTTTTATCATATAAACAAGATATCTTAGATCTAGACTCATAACTCTTCCTTTTTATACCCATTTATTTAAAATGAAGTACAATTAGGGCAACCAGCTACTTTTGTTTCAGAGAAATTTAAGACTTGTTAACTTGGTGTCAAATCAGTAAATCACTGTTATGGCCACAATGCTTCATGTCTGAGGTTCATTCTGAATAATACAGAATATCGACCCATGTTGAAGACTTGAGTTAAGACTCTTCAGTTCATGGCTAGCTTATCTGACTAACTTGGAGACCTGTTCAGACAATCCACCTTTCCAGAAAGCTGGACGTTTACACTTTGAAGAGCCAATAATTTTTCAAAATGTTTATTTTTATTGGACTAACGTGACGTTCAGTGATGAAGTCCGAAAACTTTTGTTGGAGTCTTCTACAAGGAAAATTAATATCTAAAAATTCTCTTGCCTCAGCACAACTATCTCAGTTGTAGAAGATCCACTTGAATTCCACCTTCCTTTTTGTCCCCGTAGCAAATAGGGCTTTTTTTTTCTCAGTCACACACTCTTCTCTGAAATTCTTTTGCCTTCTTAAATGCTAGGATGGAAACAGATGGAGTTTGTAGCACCTTTGAATGTCACCAGATTCAGTCTGTTTCAGAACAAGCATGGGGAAAGGGAAGAAGAGGGCTTTCAGAAGTGGGTCCACCAGGATACTCTGATACCAGAGTAAGAGGAGGGTGGCACTCAGCATTAGACCTATGCCAATAAGAGCTGCATAAATCAGTAAAATCTTCACCTAACAGGGTGATAAAGATGCATAGACAATTCATCCCTAGGAAGAAAATTCAGTGTAGAATAATATCAAATGAGCAAGGGCCAATTTAGGAAGAGGAAATAGCTTGTTGTTGTTTCCAGGTTGAATACGACAGAAGGCCATAAATTAGTCTTGCTTGTGCTACCTCTGTTGCCTATGCCACAGCCCATTAAAGCCAAGCTGGCTGCCTGGGAGTATATATAAGGACGTAAATACTGCTGGAGATGAAGATAAATTTTCTAACTCCCCATCCTTCACTTTCTCTGGCAGCAGGCAGTACCATGAGCTAATTCTCCAGAGCTCTCCTCCTACTTCTCCGTCCTAGGATTAGTCTTTTTCCTTCCCACATCTACCCCACACAATTTCGTTGACTCAAATCGTCAATTCTTGGTCAGAAAAACCTTTAATAATAACAGTCCAGTGACATTCACACTGCTAAAAAACCTTTAGCTATCTTTGCACCCAAGAGTTTCAATCTGTGTCCAGCTTTCCAACAACTAAAGTGTTATGAGAGAAACAAAGCTTCATCTATGACTTTTCTACAGTTTCCCACTTGTCGTAGGGTCATAGAATAGTTAGTTTAAAAGAAATGTCTGGACATCATCTGGTCCAAATCCCTGCTCGAATTTCGAGGTTAGGAGCAATTACAAAGTTGTATCAGGTTGCTTAGAGTCAGATCATTGAGTTTTGATTATGTTCAAGAGGCTATTGGGCAACCTTTTTCACCATTTTATCACCCTCAGTGTGAACAAATTCACCTATAATATTTAGTGGGGATTTGCCATATTGAAACTTGTGCTCATTGCCTCAACATTTTGCTATCTACTGCTGAGACAAGTCTGACTCTGCCTTCTCTCTCTCTATCAGTTGCAGATCACCTTCATCTTCTCTTCCTAAGGCTGAACACACCTAGGTCTATCAGCTTCTCCCTGTAACAGTCCTAGTAACATCAACTTGATAAATCATTCCCTGCTCATCTAAGAGTTTTTCATGTTTTGGAGAAGAATAATCAGAAGAGTAACTGGGGAAAAGGTTTCCTTTCTGTGGTGTTTGATTGCTTTTAAAAAAAAAAATATTATTCTCAGTGATTTAGACAGGGAGAAGGAAATCAGAGTTTTAAGTTGTTCTTCAAGCCAGTTTTTTTTATCCACAGATATATTTTATACTATTGTTTCCTGTGGTCATTATATGCCTTGTTACAAAACAAGTTTGTGAGCTGACCTTGTGTTAACACTTGTTTCTGGAATCCACTGAGCCTGAAGCAGAAAATGTTTGTGAGTATAATACAAATCCCAGAAAACTCTGCAGGCACAAATTTCACAGGCATGTGTTTCACCTCAGGAACGGAAGGACAGCTTTTGTGAAGGGTAGCATAAATCTTTCCATGTTGACTGAAAAAAAAAAAGTAAAAAGAATAAACTATCAATAGAAACCTTGAGGATGTTAGCTGACTTTGAGATCTATAGGAGAAATTGAGACTATTCCTAACACACAGTGTACTTTATGAAAAAATATTAAGAACAATCTATATCCCTCCCCTGTCCCCATTTCTATAATGCCTAGGTTGCAAGAATGAAAGGGTGCAAAGCTGAGAGGCACAATGGGTATTTGACTCCAGACACAGAGCTGTTACCACTCATCAACCCAGCTGGGAGGAGATGGCTGAGGCAAACTGAACCAGAAGGCAGCAGCCAGGTGGTAATAGTTGGGCAAATAATGTCATGGTGTGCCTGCTCTGGGTGGAGGAAATTGGCTTCTGACAAAGAAAACTCCTCAAGTTTCCCTTTTGTTTCCTGAGAGTGAGGAATGGAGAAACAGCCAGAACTGGCAGAGTCTGAGTGAGCAGGGAAGGAAGCCTATGAGAGACACTGGCAGTAGCCCCAGGGCCAGCAGTGGGACTGATGATGGAAAATTATTTTAGTTGTATGGATGGCAGTGCCTGCCTCTGCTATAAAGGGGAGTGATAAATTGAGAAAAGGAATACTGTGAGTGGGAACATACATCATATAAATACACACAGAGTGTATGTATAGGGATTTTTTTATGTTCTGTCATATTAGAGCCAAATGTTGCTGCAACATCCAGTGCACCCAATACTGGGAACACCAGCTGCTTTTCATGCACAGCTTCTGCCAGGAGAGACTGGATCACAATCAGAACCCATGTGTGGAGTGCTGTTGGCCACACTCAAGCAGTCTTAAGTCCACTTGCATCACATCTATTAATGTGCAAACCAGGAGTAAGCTGGTCCAATAAGTGCTCCAGGCACTCTGAAAGAACTCCTCCTGGAGGGTGCTTTACATTTACACATGAGGGGTACTCGAACTGAACCTTTTCAGGGTTTTATGTGACTGATTTATATCAGTTTAACTTCAGTCCCTTTGCTCTTCTTTTTGCAAGTAAGTTGAGTGTAGTATAAGGAGACCAGAATCTCCCACAGTGTAAATCATGGGTGGGTGCAGCTGGCACTGTCTTCACCTCAGTTTTTAATATAGCTTCTTCAGTTAGCTATGGAAACAGCATTTTTCCTAAGCTTGTCTGGCGAGCCTTATGTCCTGGTCGCTCTCCATTTGCAGATGCTGCTAAAGTTTCCAGGCTCAGAAAAGTTTGAAAGCGTGTCTGTCCTGGAGGAAATCTTGCATCTCCTTGGGGCTGCTTTTCAAAGGCTTTCACCACAGCCGGAAGGAAAACCTTACATGTGAAAATAAAGCCAATTTCTTTTATTTTGGACATCAAAATGAATTAAGCATTGTGCTCTGTAGGTGTCCACAAGCCCACAGAAATATTGATTTCCCATGAAAATGTAATGGAATTAAAAAGCCAAATAAACCCACAGCAGAAACCTGTCCTTCACCTCTATCAATTGCAAGCTTTAAGAGCTGCAAAATAGAGCAGGGCCTTTCAGGGTTCACACTGAGAAGTTGTTGAAAAGTGTAACCAAGCATGACTAATGATTACTGGGATATTTGCATGGATTCTGCTTACAAGCATCAAGCGTGTGAAACCAGATCATTTGTGGAGAAACATAAGTAGCACAGACAGAAGTTAAAAGGCCTGTGTGGTAGAGAACAATCACAGTAACACAACCACTGACTCCTGGTACTGGGCAGCTATTCAATGGCATCCAGTGAGAGGGATTGTTTACCTGCAAGGGTTGATGGTCTTTAATTGGAAACCAAAGACTAGTAGAAAGCAGACAGTCAATACCATGTATTAATGCCATCTGTAAATTATGAAATGAGTATTTGGCACTATCCTGCACTATCAGAGTTATTTATTCCACTGGAAGATAATATAGCTCACCAAAAAATATTCAGTATGAATCTTTCAGTGCTGTAATCTTCCCTCCAAAAGCATTATGCATCATAAAATAGAAATTCCAGAGACTTGTCAGGCTTTCACACCCTGAGCAGCTGTGTGACACCATATGTCTAGCTGGAGTCAGTGAGAACAGAGGTGCTGTGGGCTGATCACATACTGCTTTGGGCTGATCTCATTCACTGGGGCATCTTTAGAGACCTCTTAGGAGGAAACCACGAGTTTCTTGGTACTGTCTATAGCATGTATATGGCCTTCAGCAACCCACATCTACATGACTCTCATGTAGACTGTGCTGCATGCATTTTTCTGTGTTTTCTTGAGGAGGGGACACAGATGATTTTTCAGGGCTCCCTGTCACTGAAGGTGAGAGGCAGAGATACCAAATTCAGAAGATGGAGGAGGGAGCAAGAAGTAGCTTGTTGAGGAGGCCTGTCGAGGAGGCCTGTCTCTCTTCAGGAGTGGCAGAGATGCTGGGATGAATGGCTGACAGACAGCTCCTACCCAAAATGTTTGCCCACAGTCTCCCAGGCACCACAAGCCCTGCACCTCCTTCTTTACCCTGTGCAGTGTTGCCTTCAGAAAATGCTATCTGAGGGAAAGTTTGCAAAGGAACCAGAGGCTATCCAGGAGTTCCTGTAGTCCTGCAGCTGTGTCAGACTTGCAGTCGCATGGAACCACTCAGCTAAGGGCTCAGCCTCCCCCTTAAGCCCACTTGGGATGAGGAAGGATGCTCTTTCCCTCCCCATCCCTCTTCATGGGGAAGCAATGCAGCTTCCCACCCTAGGGATGCTGGATCTCCATCATCAGTGTAATTCTGCCTTTGTACCCAAGTCAGGGAGGGAGGCCTGAACAGTGAGAACAGGAGGACCTGAAATCTAGTTTCTGTTGCCTTCCAGCATCACATGGGAGACAGCAATGCCCACGGTGGGGGGATGAGGGGAAGGGAGATATGCATTGCCTGTCAAAGACCTTCAGTCCAAAGGCACTATGGTATTGCCACAGATACCAAACATCCGGCTCTAGAACTGCATGATTGAGGTGTCCTCAGTATGCCCATGGTCCCAATCCAGGATATGTGGAATAATCTATGTAATTATATTCCCCTTAGTGCTTCAGAGAAGTCCCAGTGACTGTAATACATGCTAACTTAATCTTAGCCACAGAAAAATGTGTTTCTAATTTACAAATTCGGCAATTTTTCAATAAAAGTTGTTGCAGTTTGTCTGATCTATTCTCAAAATACGGAAGTGCTTGAAGCATGACCACCTGCAATAACAGATTACTGTTCCCTAAAATATTGCCATACACCTACAATGTGGAGGCGTAAAGCTTCTCTAAAAAAGATCTTTGTTATTTTTTCTAAAAGAAAGAAATGATCCCAAAGTAAAGCTGGTTTTCAGCAGCCTCTCTGCTCCCCAATGCAACTGGCATCAAAGTCTAATGAAAACCTGTTTGCGGACACTGGATCCGATCCAAGGTACACTATTGGCATATTCTAGACCCCTTGGGACATGACTCATATAAAAAACACAAGGCTGTCATCAGATGGCTGGTGGCTCAAATAAATCAAATTTACTTTGAAAATTGAGGCATACCAAAATTTTATTAGGTGAAACTTTGGCATTTCTTATAGCCAACTCGCACATATATATTTTTATTACTTACAGCAGTTTAAAAGTATGCTACCAATCATATGCAAAACAAGACACGAGTGCAAATGTATATTTTTTACTGAGTGGCAGGAGGAACTGTGTTGTTTTCTTTTAAAAGCTCTGAATAGTGCTGCATGTTTGTTGAAGGTGGCACAGCAGAACGGGCCTCTCTGTTTATTTTCCTGTGAGTGGCTGGATGCACATCCTCTGTTTGTGGTCTCCAGCCCTGACTTCAAAGAGCAGCTTCTCATACAGAATGATTACTCACTAAAGCTATCAACAGCAATACAAAAATTACGTATAATGTTTGCAGCATATGTTTACAAGAAACAGACATAAATGCTGCTGAAGTCCCTAGATGATCCAGAAGGAACCTGATCTTCAGGCTCGAAGAGGCTGTTCCTGCAGCAGTCCATGTGCAGACACAGAGCCCGGTGTTGCCACAGCCAGTGCAGCAGCCGCTCCTGACTCAGATGTAGGGATCCCAGTGTCAGGACGCCTCCCCTGCAGCCAAAGTTCAACCTGAGCATGAGGAAGAACTTCTTTAACTGTATGGGTGACCATGCACTGGAATAGGTTGCCCAGAGTGGTTGTGGAGTCTCCCTCACTGGAGATACTCAAGTACCATACGGGTGTAATCCTGTGTCGTGTGCTCTGGGATAACCCTGCTTGAGCAGGGTTGTTGGACTAGATGGTCCACTGTGGTTCCATCCAACCTTATTCTGTGATTCCTTTGCCCACACCCACAGAGGCTCACTGCTTGTTTCAACACCAAAGGCACTATCAAATATGGCTAAACAAAGATCTGATTCCTCTAATCCTTCAGCAGATTAATTAAAATCAAGGCAAAGGCCATATTTTGGAGAAAGTGAATGCTTTTGGAACTGATGATAGAAGCCAAATCCACAAATTAAAAGAAAATACATTAATTTTTATAAAATCTCTCAGTAGACAGAAGAGCTAAACTCCCACTGACATTTCTGAACTTCATTTATCCAAGAGCACAGCAAGATAGCCTCTGTTTAAACTAATAACAAAAGGAGTAGAAAGCTGCAGATTTGGTCTAGTTTTCTCTCAAACTATAATGACAGTCTATGGGAATATATTCAGATACAGTCTGAGAAGGATACTGGCTCCACTCCAAAATAACTTAATTCAGTGTGCAAACACAAAGAAAGGGAAAATAATGTCACTGTGGATAAAAACCATGAAATTGCTTTATCTGACAGTGTGCAGCTTTAGGACTGAGATATTCTTGGCCAAATGCTGACACCCCTGTCACACAGGAATGAGCCTCTGAGGTACTCAGGAGCTGGTTCCTGGGGACTGCTGCAGTCCGCTGCTCCATCCTGCTGGAGACTGGGGATGGTTGTTTAGAGGAACTCACCCCTGAGGCAGGTGCTTCTCAGCGGGGTGAGCTTCCTCCTGCAAAAGCACAAAGTATAAATTGAAACAGAATTTAGCTCAGAATATGAAACCCTACAAACCTTAAGAAATGTACTATTCAGTGGCAAAGAGATGCATTTATAAGGAAGTGGGAAAGTACTGCCTTGGTTGTGTGGGCTGAGTCCTTTTGGGAGCGCTAGACAGACTTACATTATTACAGACCCTCAGGATCATTGCAATTGTCTTTCCTTGAAGCAAAAGCCACAAAAGTTCCTTTTACTTCCATGGGAAAAGCAAGATCAGGGCTGAGCTGCTGCCTTCAGAGTCTGCCATGATCGATCACCTGACCAATTCTAGGAATCAGGAAATGTGTCCATTTTCCCTTTCTACAGACAAAGAAACATCATCCGAAGCTAAAAGAAGTTACCTCTGATATACAGCAGTGAATTTAGAGCATGCATGATGTTCATGAAGCAGCACTCTCTCTCTACATGTTCCTAATACAATAGGATGTGAAGGTTTTTCCAACGGCTGATCCAAAGCATTTGAAGAAACAGTTCTTCTGATATTAGTGGACTCTCTGCTTAGCCCTTATGTTGCCAGGTGTGTTTGTTTAGCCTGGGACCGAAAGTAATGGCACTCCACAGACTTGAGAAATTTCTGCAAAATTCAGGCTTCTTCCCTTATCATGAATGGACTCATATTTCCTCTTGAAATAACAGAAAACTGAGTCATTAAGAGAGGAACAAGCAGTATTTAGTCACTGAAATGCAGTGTTGTGACTTAAAATTTATCCCCACAGAAATTAGATCAGTTTCCAGGAAAGCAAAAACCAAACCAAACAAACAAAAAACAAAATTAAACAAAACAAAAACAAACAAACAAACAAACAAAAAAGGGAAAAAAGGAAAAAGTAACAAAATATCAATTTGCAAGTGTAGGAGAAATAAATTCTGGTGGCCTTTGGGTCTCTTGAGATAATCTCTTGTCACTTGGATCCACTGCTTGAACATTTTCCAGTATTAGTGTTCTCTATTTCATTGTTTTGGCTCTTCTACATATTTTCACAATTTTCTTCCCCCTAAATAAAACAAACAAAAGTCATCAGGTTATAAAATATTTCTACAATTTAATTTTAAAAATAATATACACTGTCTGCACAATTTGCATTTGGCCTACTTTTGAATATGCATCAAGATGCAGATTTTAATTACATGATCACATGGTATTTTTCCCCACAGGATTACAATATTTTAATTTGCAAGATAACTTTTTTCCCAAGTCCTTAAATTTTCATTCATTGACTCTGCGACTGGAAGAAGAGCTGCTGATGAGAAAGGGAAGTTTCCCTTTTTTACCTAACTACCCCAGGATCTGGTCCTCAGATTTCTCTTTCCAGCCATGACTTCCTTTCCAACCCTTTTCCAGTTCTCCCTCCTAAATCCTCTTCTGATCTAACCTTCCTTCCTTGTTTCCATCTCTCAGACGATGCCTCTTGCCTAAGTAGTCTCATATTTCCTTTCCACTTGCCAGTGATCCCACAGGAAACATCTTGCTGCCATAATATGTCTTTCCACCCGGCTTTGCTGTCATCTTGAGCTAGGTTCAGATCAGAGGACTTCCTCCTCCTCTTCCAGAGGGATTCTCTGGCGGGTGGCCACGGGAGCACAGGAGGAGCCACTGGAGCGGGGCTGATCTGGGACAAACTCATTGCCTGAGTGGTGACACCTGTGTGGGCTGAGAGTAATGTGAGCATGCCAGCAGCATTTCACTCTTCCAGTTGATCCCAGGATAACTTCCTGCCTACAGAAACAGCCTTCTTCCCAAAGCTTAGCTAGTCTGGGCAACCTTTCACAGGAGCAGACCTAATCCTGGTAGAAGGACCACATAAGAAGGGATGGGTCACCCAGTGTGGTGGTACCTGAGCTTTCTCTTTTTTGAAAGAAAAAGTCAATGGTTTCTTCAAGAGAAGCAGAGATGTTTATTTTTTTCCTAGTGCAATCTTGGCTATAGATATAGACATGGACATGGATAGGAATAAGGCCATACATTTCTTTTGCCATAACAGATGTTCAACTGCTTATTAGAAGATTCACCCAACTGCAGATGACGATTTGGAATATCCAAATCATAGTTTTGAAGAGCTGTTAGCAACTGAAATAGGATCTTCTCTTGGGATGTGTCAACAGTCTCAGCAAATGGTAGTATAGGTCACCCTAAATGTCACCTGCAATGTCATCCTACAACCCACACCATGCACATAGTCATTTGACTCTAAGTGTCAGATCAAACTCCAGCCTTCCTCTCAGTCTGCTGTGGCAGTGATATATGACAGCTGTGTCACATGTGAACGAACCCAAAGAAACCACCAAGAGACCAGGTAATTACCCTGCTGGTAATTTCATTTATGTGTGAATTCTTCTAGTACCCGAGTGAAGAGATGATGGGCAGGACCAGAGAAAATATCTACCTCCTGACTTAGCAGAGGCACAACGGAGTCCACTACTAAAGCAGCACAGAGGAATACTGCATCCCCAATCTTCAAAATATCATGTTTCAGAGCCTGTGATACTGTGGAAGTACTGTTTGGAGGGAGCACTGACTTTTTTTACAATCTTTTCTCATAATTTCAAACTTCTCTTTGTTATAAATTACAAGCAAACATTTCAGAAAGCTGCATCTGTGCTATGGTCTCCCCACTCTGAAACACTTGCATTAAGTTCCTTGTACAGGGTATGGCATACTCTACTGGACTTTGAAAATGCAAGCTGAGGGATGAAAATTTCATAGAAAAGAGTAGAAAATTAATAGAAGTGAAACATTCATGTGCAGCTGGAGGCTGGGTCCACAAGGACCTTCATCTCTGCAGAAGACTTGTCACAGTCTCAGGTTTTCAGTCTAATTAAAGAGAAGCTGGAGGCTTTGCAAAAGTAATTTCTTTTGTGCATACATAGCCATTTTATGAACCAGACTTATTTCCTCAGTGCCAAATTACATTTCAGAATGTGTCCTTTCTAAATAGAGTGAAATGTATTTCCATTTGTCATGACTGAACCATATTTTAGCTGAGGGGGAGGCAGAAGTTCCAGTACCATTTCCTGGAGCTAACAACAGACCTGCCATTAATTTCAGCGTCCCAGGATTTAAGCAAAGAGATAACAGACCCTCGAATGGTTTTAAGTTCATTGAAATGTTAGTCCAAAATGAAGCATATGCCATTCAGTTAAGATTCAGGTTTACACAGCTGAAGATGACAGGTCTAGTTTAACTGAAGACCGGAGGAGAAAACGATGCCTCCTCCTACATGATCTGCCCCCTGAAGAAAACATCTGCCTGCATGTTTAACCAGGAATGTGAACTGCTAATGTAATCTGACCTTTAGACAAAGGGAAGAGTATTGCTCCGATGTACAAATACAGAAGAGGCTAGAATGTAACATACGATTGACTGTTTTCTGCACGTGTAGATAAAAACACAGGGAAAGTATATAAAGGACTGAAGAAGATGATTTCTTAGTGGGTCAGAGCTTTCAGGCACTGAGGAGAAAACATGAGAGTTTAAGTTCAGCATGCTGTAATTCTTGGAAATTATCTAAAGTGGATCCACTGTTGTCTTTTAGTAACAACAATGAGTATCAGGGCAGTGAAATCTTGTTTCACAACCAAATTTATGCAAGCTCCTGTTTAGGCCAAGGGTCAGCACTTTCTATGAGCAACAGGCTCTTGAGGGACAGACTTTTTGCAAAGGTCCTTCGAGATCAAAGAGCTTTCTAGGATCTGGTTGATTAAACTTAATACTCAGTATCTTCAGTGTAAATGATGTGGCAGATGTCAGTAGCCTTATGTCTGTGGAAAGAGCAGAATATAGAAAGGATCAGGTAGATGGGAGAGGACCCTTGTTTTTTGGGTAGGTGGTGTAAGGAAGGGTATAAATTTAGTTATTTTTCTGCTGCTTAGTACCTAAACTGCAATTTGAGGCACTTTGAGGGACTTGAGGGATACACAGTCCCTCCCTTTGCATATTCAAGAAATGGCTATGCACAAATCCATGAAAAACCACAGGTACAAGTAGAAGACTTAACTCCTGTGGCTGGATAGCATGTCTTCCTTCAGTGACAGAATCCTGCTTTTCCAACATGAGACTCACTGCCTCAGTAGTGGTTCACACAACGATGTTCTTCAACAATGTTCTTTCAGGCCTACTTTGCTGAGTAATGAGAGTTGTTCATTATGGATTTGACATCAGAGAGGCTCACTGGAACGATCCAAGTCTGAGTCATTTAATATTTCTGAGAGCAGCTGAGGCACTTGATTTCAGAAAGATTACTGGAGAGAAGCTCTCTGTTCTATGGAGCTCTGTTAAAAGCAGCCATCAGCAGCCCAGATCAGTAGTCTTGGTAGGTCTGCCAGGGCCTTCCTTGCTTGGTAGCACCAGCAATTTACAGGTTATTCAAAATGCTGCTGCAGTATAGATTATCTGGACGTGTTTGGTCTTCTCACACTGATGAGCTACTCAGTTATCCCATAACTGTCTGATGGTTGAGAATTTCTGTCCATCTGTCTGTTAGCTGCTTACCCTGGATTTGTTATGTTTGCACACAGCTAGCATGGATTCTTTCACCTACTGTACTACTAAACTCTGTAACTTTTTTACTACTAAACTCTGCACAATTTCTGTTGCAGTGATCATCAACTTCTCCTTGAGATCCTTCTGCCTATTGAAAATGTCTCCTCTCTGCCATCCTTAGTCCGCAGGACCTCTTGCCTCGCTGGTGGCATTAAGTGTGGGTGATCGGCCTAGTTCAGGCTGCCTGCACTGCCTGCACAGCCTGCAGGAGGTGCAGCCCTGTTGTAGGGGATGGGGAGATGTCCCTGATGCCAGCAGAGGAGACCTTGGAGCAGCAGACCCTGATGGACTGGCTCTACACCTATGAGAGTAGCAGTTCCCACAGTAGTTCCCATCAAACCATGCACCCAGCTGCAGAGCTGTATATTACCCACTGGTTTCTCACCTATTTAGCACATTCTGCAATTTTTTTTACATTCTCTGTAGCAACAGTCACTTCAGCAAGGATTTTCTCTGGGCGTGATTTAGCAGTGCTGAAGTCACATCCAGATATCCTTTTGAGCAGTCCCTAATGATGTTACTGTAGTTACAAGCAGCAGACTGTGAAACTAGTTCTGCATTGACTTGCTCCCCTAATTGCAAAGATGTCCAAATGCTGCTTAAAAGAGTGTAGAGCTGTTACGTTGTTCTTCAGAAGGTGATTTGGAGTCAGTTGCTCTTCCCCTTTTGAGAAGGTGGTTTTTCCTTTTTGTGTTATTTTTTTCAGTGTTTTGATTGTGCTTGAATATTCTTTGAAGATTATTTACCACAAGAAGAGGGGGAAAAAAAGCATAGTCCATGTGCCGCCTGTGCTGTCTGCCTCACCACAAGTTTATCTGCTGTAAAGATTAACAGATGCTGTCAGAGCACCCTAGCATTTTAACAGTTGTCTTCATTGCAGGAGCAATTTGTAGGACAGAAGGGATCAAGTCAGCTTCATTCAGTCACTGGTTTTTGAATGCCTTCATTTTTCATTTCCCTTAGAGCATCATCAAACTCTTTTAAACTAGTAGTGCTCTGTTAATTTCATTAATTCAGCCACATATTCAAAAATTGCTTTTTCTATTTTTTATTTTTATGATTCAGTTTATAAAAGGAGAAATGCTCCATCCTCGCTAGTGACTTTTGGGACAGGTGATTTTGTAGAATTTCCACAATCCCAGCAAATGCTTTGTCTGGGGGTTTAATAGGAGCTGTTAAAATAACAGCAGGTTGTACCTTTTAGCATCTATTACACTCAGGAAAACCAGCACATTTTTCCCATCAGTTACACTCTCCGTGATTATACACTGCTCCAGTCTCTGTATAGGTGGGCCAGGCCTCTTCTGAGCAATTAAACAAGTCATTTTCCCGCCAACAGCCAGACATATTAATGCTTTTCAAAACACACACACACACACACACGCTCACATGTGCACACACACGGCCTCTCAGCTGCTCAGTTTGCTGCTCACCACCCGCTGAGCCTTGTGGTTGCTCCCTGGCATGGGATTAGGGTTCCGCCTTCAAAGCCAGCAGCTGGAGCTGTGACACTTGGCCCAACATCTGCACCATAAAGGCGGCACATGCTGGAGCTGCTCCCTCACCACACGCTGCACAGGAGCTCTCTGAGGTTTAGACTGCCGCTCTGGTCACGGCGGAGGGGGCAGCAATAAAGCCCCAGTGTCTTCACCACACCAAAGCCAAATGTTTCACTGATATGTCTGTGTGGAGTGCTGATGCAGTAGAAGACCTTTCCATAGCCCATTTTGAGCATGATTTGTGCCTGCTGCTGCTACAGCAGAGTTTGAATGACTCCCAGGTTAGAGGTGGTAATCAGAGGGTTTCGGGGGCTCCTGCCTTGTCCCGACACCCTGCAGGGAGCAGGAAGGGTGGTTCAACCACTAGGAGCAATTGGTCTTTCCAGATAACTATGCTGAAGAGGTACAGCTGAGATTTTTCAGCAAATCACACAGAACAAGAAATACAAACTGTAGTGAGCATCCTCTCTGAGAACATCGCAAGGAATTAAAGAAAGGTCTTTTTACTTTATTTTTGCTGTTCTTGAAAGAATGGTAGTTGGCCCATTCTGAAAGCCCATGTCTGTGTCCTGACCTTGTTTATTTTGCTAGGGTAGGCATGGTCCTAATTTTTCTATCTGTGACACTGGGATAACTAAGAGATTTTTGACAACTTTAATGTAAGAAATTTCCTGTCTAGCTCAAGTGAGCTTCTGGCTGCCTGCTGTTACATATAAATATAGCTTATAGGAAAATAAATTACTGATTTTAAAAACAAGGTACATCTCAAGCTTTCGTGTACCCACTGACAGTCCCTCTTTTCATGGATCAAGGTAGCTATTCGATCTTGCTTTTTACAGAGAAGGACACCTTAGAAGTTTTTGTACTTTAAACCTCAGTGAAATGTAGTTACCACTGCAAAACAGCTTGGCGGAAGGTAATGCTACAACTTCATATGAAGATCATATAGGAGAGTCCTTGAAACCAGTGTTCAACAGGACACCCTGCACTAAGTAGTTATGAACTGTGTAGAATGTTCTTTCTGGATTTTTTCGAGGCTGGGTTTTTGCTAGGGAATTTTGGCAGTTAGACTCTCACGATTCTCCATGCTGGGAACTTTCATCAGCTACAACAAAAATAAGAGGAATTGGCACGTGGGATTTCTGTGTCCTGGAAAAATGCAGATTATGGGGCCTATAAGACTAGTGCTAAGCGCCACTGAAATTTCTCCTTTCATCTCATGGACTCGATAAAGATGGTGAAAGTATTTTCATTTGTGCCTCTGGGCCCAAACCTGCACGGTAAAGTACCGTCCTGATTTCCCATTAGCTTCAGTGAGATTTGAGGCTGGTTAGCAAAGGGGAATCTTGCACTTGTCAAAAAGCACCTAAAGAGCAGCGGGGATTCTTTACGCAAGAACCTGATGAGAGCAAAACATTTAAAGTGTTTTAGCACACTGAGATACAGTGGGGAATGCATTTGTGAAACAATAGATCTAGCAAACTGGAGATATTTTTGTTTGCTTTTTTTTTTTTTTTTTTTTTTTTTTCTCTTTTTCTCAATTACTTGCTGTTAAAACATTTAACAGATGCTTAATTGACATAGGCAGGAATAGTTTTCCAATCATGTATCACTTTAATTATCCAATGGTCTTTTCAGATCTCTCATGGATACCTCATTTTATTGAGATAAATTATTTGCTGTGTTCCAAGATTCTCTGCTTGAATTCTGCTTACCTTCTCATGACTTTTCCCATAGGAAGACTTTGCAAGAAACTTGGGAGGGGAGAGGAGAAGAGCAGACAGGACAGGACTTCATGCTATTTCAGCCACAAAGGTACATTTTTCAGAAGATTTCACTTGAAAGTTGAAGTCCAAGTGCAACACTTTGTATATTAATGAATCAGCACTGTAACTCTGACCTAATGGAAAGTGTTTCATGATACATGTTACTTGGGATTTTGTGCCTGTGTGAACATCCTGTTCTCATCTGCATATCCCAGAGTCCTATTTGTGAGAGAGGCCTCTGACTGCATACTTCTTGATGCTTTGTTTTACATATATAAAATTGATTTTCAGGTTTTGTGGAAATAGTGCAAACTTTATCAATAATCAAAAAAAAACCCACCAAAAATGTTTAAGTCAGTGGTAAAGTTGTAATCCATGATGGTACAGAGAGGATTTTGCCCAAGGTACAAAGTACTGGATTTTTCATTTTCAAAATTGCGAGATCTCTCCATCCCTAAAATACTTTAATGAAAGATAAAAGGTTCAGCACCTCTGAAAAATCAACTCGCAAAATCCTAAATTGCTATAAAACACCACAAAGAAAAGGTACTTCTTGAAAATATGTTCTCCGTGTTATCTGCAGTCTAATGAGGGCTGATCCTGCAAAACATTCTACACTTGGGCTTGAGGAGGACAAAAAACCCCCTAAATCTACCCCTATAGCTGTCATGCTGTAAGGCACATCGCAGGACACCTTTAACCAGCCATGTTCCCGTAATTGCGGTAACTCTTCTTTCAGTAATGTTGTCATGCCTTTAGAACACTTGTCTCTAGGGATACATTAAAAAATTAAGTTGTCAAAAGCTATTTGGAGGATTTTTTTTTTCCCCCTCCCTCTTCTAAAATAATCTAAGCTTTTTTTTGTTGGTTTTTTTTTTTTTTTTTAAGGTAATATTTTCACCAATCACATTCACAGTTCTGGTCACTGAGAGACATCCAGATCAATATTTCTCTAACACTTTAAGCAAGACATCACTGTCCATGCTCTCTCCACCTCCCTAAACAGTTTCTTTGGGTTGTCATCTGTACCCATCATCAAATTTTCCATTGGAAATACTATACAGGTCATCTGGTTTCACAGATCACTCTGGTCACAAGGCTCACCCAGTCATTTGTACCTCCATGCAATTCTTTTATGGAAGCATTACTCTAAATGCATATAATTTATATGAAGGATGTTAATGATCTGTAAAAACAAAGTGCATGTTCAAGTGTCCACTTCATTCTTGGCAACAGCTGAAGGATTTGGGGCCCAAAGATCTGGAATGGCCTGGGGTCTTGGCTGAGAACAGGCTCTTACAAATGGGATAGTGTGATCTGCTCCACAGCATTGCTGCTGGAGAGGGAGAAAAGCTTCAGGGGCATGACAGAAGTCTGTAGGGGATAGTATCTGGTAAGCTGCATGCTGGTTAAATGTGTTTAGCCAGCAACAGGTATAAAAAATAAAATTAAATTAAAGAAAAGTAGATGAGTATTTCCAAATCCTTACTACAGCTGGTATGTAGCATGCACTTTTGCAGATGATATAATTTACCCTTTATGATTGCACTGTAGATATACATTGGACTTGCCTTTTTAAGTAAGGGATGTTAACAGCCTTGAATAAAATTGGGACAAGCAGCGTAAACAGGATGGCATATAAAGTGTGATACAGTATGCAGAGGGCAAAGTATGTTTGAAGGTTAGCTTATTAATAAAACATGGCTGGCCTTGATTTAGTTTATAAGAAACTTAAGACATTTATCAACATCTGTCTGAACCCATTTCCAGTCTCTTTGGCCTCTGTTGTGGATAAGCTGATTAATAAAAGATGATGCCTTAGGAAGGAAACTTAGATCTTTGCAAGCAATGACAAAAGAAAATTCAGTGCTTAATCTACATATGAAAGGGAACTGGGAAAGTAAACTAGTTTACCACTACATCCCAGGATGCCAATCTCTTATAACATTTCATCTGACTTAGTTTTGGCTGGAGTCTGGAAAAGTAAGAAAGAATTCCAAAAATTAAGTGTGGAATTAATTTACAAGAAAGATCCTAGTGCTCACTTATGGAGACTCTGAAATCTAATCCCATTCCCTTGTGGCTTCCTCCTCTCAGTGTTTTTAACTTTGCAGCTTTCTGTGTTTGTTTTTCATTTGTCTCCTTGATCCTTTAGTCTTTCCTTTCCCTTAGGCTAGAATAAAGTTCTAATACTAAACAAGTGCCACACTTTGCTTATTGATAGTTGTTGCCCAATAAAATGTTGCCCTCAGAAGCCAATTAGCGAAATATGTTTCTCGTAATAACCAGTAATTTGTTTAATTTTCATGCATTCTTGCCTGATAGTCGGCCAAAGGGATGCACATGGATAGTTCCTGCATCTGGAACACAGAGACAGCGCAGCTTAGCTGCATGGTGTTCCCTGCACAGGCCCCTGGCACCCAAGGCGTTACCCTTGCCATTGGCATTTTGACCCTTGCTCTCTCATCACAGACATGGACTGCCACCTTTCCAGGGTGGGAAGCAGCATGGCCACATCAGCACATGCCCTGCCTGGGCTAATACAGCAGGGATATCTCTCTGGGTGTCCTGTGCTGGCACCTGAGCAGCTTCTCTGCATGGCCCTGCAACCCTTGCAGGGCTCATTTAGAGCTGAAGCTGAGCTTCTCACTGCAGGCATGGACAGCCCCCAAAGAGACACTGAGGATCCATGTCTAATATTTAGGTATCACTGGCATTCAAGGAACCGCCTCCTATCTTCACAGGTCCACAAATTTCTTCCGTTATGTGACTGGTGTTTGGAAACTGGATTTTGTGCCTCATCTTCCAACCTTTCTCCCAAGGAGAGCCTGAACAAACAATCCCTGGACACAGTCCCCAGAGCTATTCTTCGGCCCTGCTTCAGCTTCACCAGGGCTCTGTTGCAAAGATCATGTCAATACAGATTTCTTTAAAAAAAAGGGTGGCTGCAGATGGGAATTTGACTCATGTCTCACTTCCCAGAGATGGTTATGCTAACCAGTAAACACTGAGGAAAGAGAAACATATTTTGTGGCTTCTCATTCAACTGAGCTTGTCAGGGACAGCAGTCATTTGAACAAGGCAGGCCAGAAAAAAAACAAAACCTTTGGCTTTCCAAAAGAAAAAGATGTGGATGACAATCCAATGGGAACATTGAACATAGTGAAAGCTGAGAGGGGAGTGACATTTCTCTGTAACCTGGAGAGAGCCCCTAAATGTCAGTGAAGGGGAACATGTGTTACTGTTGCATTTCATTCTTACTGTAAATCTTGTCCTAGGAGGTTAAGAGTGGCTCGTAACAAGGTATTTCCCTACCTACTTACATAAAGTTTTAAACTAAAAATTACACAAAGTTGCAGAACAAATACAAATTTTCTAGAATGGTGCATTGACAGATGCCGATTTAGACCCTCTTTGTATGACAGCTGAGAACTGAAGACTGCTGCGTACTTCTGCAGGGTGGAAGATCAGCTTTTGAAGGCCTATTTTATAAGGAAATATCTCTGCATGCCATTTCATCCTTGGAAAGAAAAGTTTTGTCCTTGGGGTAATTTTAAACTATACTGAAAGCTACTTTAGATTAACTTGGATTTAAACAGATTAAGCAGACACTGTGGAAAGGACACGCTGAGCCAGATCCTAACTGGGTTAAACTGGCATGGTGCTTTCGAAGACAAAAGTCTCACAATTAATACCAGCTGAATATCTGGCCCGTTGCATTTAAAGACCATGTCAGAGACCACCTACCTTCTACCATAGCTTATAAAAATGGTTGAAGACATCTAGGACCTGTTAACCTAGCTGGAAATTCCTAGTCTGGGTTCTGAACCAATGAAAGCAACAAAGCATAGATTCTGAGTCCAACATCCACTTGTCATATTCAGCATATACATGTGAGGATTCCTACCCAAATATATGGGCTCATATATATCAAGGATTTGGAAGATTGTCCATATAACTCAGGTTCCAACTTGCTCAGGATTCAGCTAAAAACTTGATTTATTATGGAACAAATAGGGTAACGTAATTTTTTTTTTAAATGTTTCTGTAATCACTCTTAGAGCACATCACACCACATGATCAAATCCTTTGATAGCAAATACCGATAGCACATTCATGTGCCCTTTGTTGCAGTTTTGAATTACATTCCTAGTATATTTCTCCTCACTCTGTAGAAGCAGCAGAGTTATAATATTGGCTCTCATTCTGCATTCTTACCAGTCAAGATCATTCACTGATTCCTGGATGTGAGGATCAGTGGTGGTGGCCATATGGCTTTGGAATGATCTGTTGTCTTTTCCTTAATGGCATTGTGGCTTTGTGTTTCCCCAGCAGTGATTAATAGGCACAAACATGCGTTACGCACATGTTGATAGATTTAGATGAACTTTGAATTTTCATGGCTTTCTTTTCTCATTTCCCACTCCCCGCCCCCCCCCCCCCCCCCCCTTTTTCTTTTCAGGACATGGGGAGAGGAAGGATGATTCTGCATTGAGAAAGTGAGAAGCAGGTATCTGACAAATATTCATCCCTTGAGGACATGGTGTGATTTGATCAGCAAGGCTAGATGACAGACAGACACCCTGTCTAGATGTCCAGGGGTAATTATGACACTTTCCCCCCAGGAGGACTATCTGACTATCTAAGGACCATTTACAACAGGCAGCCCCATGCTGGAGAAGAACAAATGCCTCCAAATGTCACTTGCTGTTAACTGTGGGAAAAGGGTGTGCGGTGGCAACCTAAGCTCACACTCTGATCCCCATAGCTCTAGCAACCAGGAGGTACCACACTGAGGGGAGCAGGGTTGCTTTCCCTGCCACAACTAATGGAGACATGCCATGTCCCAGGCCTTTTTCCTGAGGAGTAGGGAAGGGACAGAGGCACAGACCTCATCCCATG
This sequence comes from Lophotriccus pileatus, assembly GCA_035583135.1. NCBI lineage: Eukaryota > Metazoa > Chordata > Aves > Passeriformes > Tyrannidae > Lophotriccus > Lophotriccus pileatus. The sequence goes on along the minus strand of JAWWES010000115.1, from coordinate 80,147,384 downwards.
CCCTGGAATTTTCCAGTAGAAGCTGTGGGGACTACCAGGAGTAGATATTCCTTGGGTACCTAGAGTATACCAGTCACTAACTAACAAGTCACAGCCTGTCCACTAGGCTGTTTTTACCTACCTCAAAACTCAGGAAAAAAAGCTGTTTTGTTAACCCATTTATTAGCTGAGGCACTGCATGGCACTAACATAGAGTTCGGTGAGGAGTGGAGAAGGATGGGGCACAAAAAAAAGTCTCACAGGTGTGTGCCTGAAGTAACCATGGCCTGTGTATTGCTTTCATGGGACCTGAAAAGGTCACCTCATCTTGATCAAGAAACGAGGTAGTTCTTCCATAGTAACTCACAACTGCAGAGCCTGGACTCAGGAGTCCCTTCCCATTCTGAGGGATTCTTTTTTTCTTTCCTACCTTCTGAATTGATTAAAATGGTTGGAATCCATAAAAAACCAAAGCAACACACAGTTTGTGTTTGTATCCCCCCAAGGGTTACCCTATTAATAAAAATTACATCTCTATATCTGCCTTGAGAAATGTTTGCTCTTCCCTTGTTGTCTTGTCACACTATTAGGCACAGGATACTGGGATGGACAGGCCCTTCATCTCACCTGCTACAGCTATTCTCATGTTTGTAAGTTATGGGACTTCAAGTATTTAAAAAATCCAGCAAGAAATGGCCTATTGCCCAAGTACTATGCAGGTTTTGTTTTCATTAAAAAAAAAAAAAAATATATATATATATATAAAATCCAAGATGTTCACAAGAAATAACAGAATTTTTTTGAGAAGGTAACTTCTAGAGTGTATCAAATTTGAAGGGATTGGTGAAGTATTATATACAATAGCTGTTTTAACACTTTCCAGGTTTTTCATAATAAAATTTAGGTTGCAGCAGATTGGACAGGAGATAGAACATCCTCTAAGATCTTAAAAAAATTAATTTATGGTCATCTCCTGGAATTGTAGAAGTATCTGTTCCAGGTCAGAAATTTTCAGTATTTTCACAGGTTTCAGGAAGCTCCAGAAATATCAATAGCAAATGGCATCTACATATTTTATTGAGTTTATAAGTTTTTGGAGGCTGCACACAAGCATTTCTTTAATCAGAAAACTTAAAGTGCTATGTATTGAAAAACATCTTGACAGGAGTAAAAAATGCAACCAGAACATGGCAGCTGCCCAAAACAAAGCAAAGACCTATGAAACTTTTGGACTTTTTGTGATGTTATTGAACACAGATGGTCTGTTTGACTTAACAGAATGAACAGTACAACATTCAACTCACTCATCACTCTCTATACACTCTATTCCCAGAGACAGGTTACTTTGGTAGTCAAGGTAGTGTCCGTGCCAAAGCTGAAAAATTACCTTTGGATCACTTCACAGCCAATGAGGATGTACTTCCTTCTCTTTTATGGGCATTGAGTGGGTTGGAGCAGAGCAGGGGATCGGACTTTAACATAGTTCATAGGGACCCAGTTGCTACCCCGTTGTGCCAAAGGAGAAATTTGCCTTGAGGTATGAGGACAGCGCGACTGATACACAACAAGGGAAAAGAGAATCCTGTAGACCGTAAGATGACATTAACAAATACTTGTCTGTGAAATGTTTCCTTAGATGAAATTTAATAGTTCAGAAACATAACGTTTTAACTACTTTGACAGCACAGAGAGGTCTATTAGTTATAAGTTCTAGTAGACATAATTACTTACAGGGAGTAATGTGTTATGAGAGTGTCCTAAACACGAATAAAACCTCACACTCTGGGATCAGGTTAGTGTACAGGCTGCTGGATGTCACGTGGTGTCAGGGGGTGAAAAGTCAAAAACTGAACATTTTCACATTTAGCTAATTTTTTCTTAAGAGACAGAAATGTTTTCATGCACATAAGCATTCTGGTAGGTTCATGACCTCAATTCCAGCCAGGGAAAATACAAATTTTTCACAGTAATTTGGAATTTTCACAGTTTATAGAGAATACATTGAGGACACAAAAGTTTTCTTGGAACAATAGCACAAGACTGCAACATAGAGACCAAAGAGCCTAGCTCCGAGGAAACAGAAAAAAAATTGCAATATTTGGCACTTTCTCTGTGATATAAAATGCATGTTATTCTCATTTAGCAGAGGGCTGACTTGAACAATAGAAATGTTTGTTAGTACATTCTGTGTTGCAGTGACTGAAAAAGTGTTTGCTGCATTTGCCTCTAAGATGCTGTAGCTCTCTCTTTTCACACCTTTCCCCAGATTTAATCTCTGCAGAATTACTTATGTGGCAGTATTAGATTCAATTTACAAATTATAGCCTGCTGCAAAATGGAGCCCTTCTTCTCCCTAGAGGTACCAGCAACAGTTACATTAATCTTCTTTTAAAAAATTATTCAGGGGCTTTCAACATGCTGCCAAGAGCTCCCTCCCAGATTCCTTTGTAGTCCTGTTTTTAATTGTAAGAATATCTGCAGAAAATATAACATGTAAGGCCTGGATCCCAGTGGAGCTCCATGCTGGCAGAGGTCCTGCAGTGAGCACCAGATGGGTGGATTTGGATTTATTTTATCTCTTCCAGCTCAGTCCTGTATGTGGAACCTGACCCCGGAAGGTGGTTCATTGCTGGGTCACTGAGAAGGTCCTGGTGGGGCTCCAGTGGAAGGGGTGGCTGCAGAAGCACTGCCACCAAAAATGCAGAAAAAGCCATGGCACCGAGTGCTTGACCATCTTGCACCTGCCTCTGCTTGTGCCACGCTGCAGGGACACCCAAGGCTGCTTGGAAAAGCTGCTTCACGGGAGGTTTGCGTGGACTGTGAGGTGCACACATCAACACCGCCATGAGGGATCATCCAGAGCGCCGTGCCAGAGCTCTACCCTACAAGCGCTGTTCATACACCAACAGTCTTTTTCTCTGTGAGCCTCTCAGAGACATTCCTGATCCTCCTCCCTCTGCTCCAGTTGTGTCTTGGGCTCCATGACCTAGTGACAGCTGACAAATCATTGGCTTTCCTAACAAATCCCTGGGAATACCACCTGTCTAGAACTAGGAGCCAGGCATGAGCCAGGCAGTGAGACAATTACCTGTCCTGTCTGGAGCCAAGATGGCCTATTTGAGTGAGTCATCATGGTTTGCTGAAAGTAAGAGGTTAGATGAGATGAAGTCATGGTCTGTCCTGCTCTTCCTTTCTGGGTGATGGCATTCTTTTGCATCATCATTCTTCTTCTGATATTAGGAGTTCGCCAATGTAAACAGCAGCCTCGTTGACAGAACCTGTGCCCTGGGTCAGGTAGTGTGATGAGGAAGAAAGTACTTGGTCAGCTCACAAGGAAATAAAAAGGTATTTTTACAAGTGTGTTTACTAGACCCTCACAGTTGACATCGGGCCTGATGTTGTAGGACAGGTCTTTCCAAAATCTCTTCCAGAAGGAGAGGAAGCTCTGCCTCCTCAGGGCCTTCACAACCTGAGCTTCTAATCATCTCAGGCTGCACCAACCAGCTGCTTCTCCTCACATATGTTGGGTAGGGGAAAAGAGAGTAAACCCCACATAAGACAAGAAATGCTTTCTATAAATATACATGAGATGTGAAAGGAACTTCTGTGAGTCCATTACTAAATGTTGATGGTTAAACTCCTAGTAATGAGACATTATGAGACAGATGCATTCAATAAGTATTTCTGTTCTGGTGGATCAAAGCTGGAGGAAGTATGAGTATCATATGATGCTGATGAAATATTTTCTGATCTAACAGTAAACTGGGAGAATGCAGGTCTGCTCAGCTCTGTTTGCTTCAGCAAGGCTGGATTAACTATCCCCAAGACTTCTTGAGGCAGCAGCTAAGGAACTTTTTCTTTAGGCAGGTAGTAAATGCTGTAATAAAAAAGTGAGATGGACAACCCAAATAAATATAAGCTGACTAGCCTGGCTTTCATTTGGGAGTGGCACGTAGGAAATGGGGGATACTGAAGGCAGAAATAAAAAATCTGTGCCAAGTACTATGACTTCAGGGAAGCTGAAACTTGTCAAATCAATCTGATTTTATTAATAGAAAAATAATTTCAAGAAATGGAAGTCTGACAAATGAGTTATCTGATTGCAAATTTTCAAGAAATAGTATTTCTAAAAGTACCTACCAGACTTAAGCATAGATATTTTATGGGCAATTATCAATGGGCGGTGACATTCTGGAAAGGAAACCACTCTTTTCTCCTTTCCACCTAACAGGATCTTTATTTAAGTCACAAATGTCACATAAATGATTACTAATACATTTTTTGAGTGACACAGATTTGGAAGCGGTAAAGATGATAGCACTCTCATGAGTGACAGTGATCCGTCTCACTGGGTCTAAGCAAATGCAGCCAAATACAGAGTCATATTTAGAAACAAATGTGTATAAGCTATGTTTACAGGATGGGGCCCTACGTCACAGGAAGCAGAAATGGACTGCGGAAATTGTTACAAATAATCAATTATCCCTGAATTTCTAAAATAGTTTTGTGGTTAAAAAGGTTAATACGATCATCAGAAACACAGAGATGACGACTGGGAATGGAAAGGAGATATTCTATCTGTGTAAGGCAGAAGTAGGACCACTGTTGTAGTGGCCTCTGGAAGAAGCCAAGCGAAGAACAGTTGAAGGATCAGGATCTTCATATAAGACATTTGTTCCATGACTCTTTCATGATGGATTACCCCAGAAAATAGCTTCCAAAAGCATTTCCATGAAACAGCAGAAGATCATGCAACTCCTCTGCTGGATCCTCCCTCAAGTCATGTTTTCTGGATTAGGTTCCAGGGGAAAACAGTAGGGGTTGCAGATTTCTGAAGCGAGTTTCATGTTGGATACCTGCCTGTGTGCTGTGACGTGCTGCCTTGGCTAATAAATCGGGACCTGTGTGGTTATACTGGTCAAATGCTTTCTCATCCAGAACAATTCCCAGAAAATCAGCAGACTCCATTCACAGTGCCCATCTGACAAGAACTGGGTAGTGCACAGATGGTTTAGATGTAAAAAAGAATGCTGCATCAATGCTGAATGTGTGAAATGTTTCAATTACTCCTAAAATATTTTTAACATGTTCCAGATTTATCAGGCGAAATGTTTAGGAAGTAATTGTAGTTTATTCTGTTTTTCATTTTAGTACAGTATATTATAATAAGCACATGTTCAAAGTACATTTTAGGTATCACCAAATATTTATAAAATGTCTATAGGTGGAAATCCCAAGGTCACTGCAGTAGCTTCATTTTCCAGTTTGTTTACAGGAAGATCAATCACTAAAACCTATGGCTTTTTTTTGCAGTCGGAATCCTTTTGCACCTGCAGAGATGGTGGATAGCTTATTGGTTTTATTTTCAAATATGACTAAACCATCTTTGATTGCAGAGGTTGAATTTATTTCACCCTTATATTATTGCCTGGAGTAATAAAAAACTTCTAAGGTCATTTCCAAATCTGATATTAAGTATCTGATCATTTTACTGGCATTCATCCATCATAATTAAAAGGCCAATTTAATAAATGTCTATCCCAAGTAATGTTATCTGGGAAATAAAAAAAGAAGATTGCATTATGCTCTCTGAGGTGGACTCTGGGCTTTTGCAATGGGAACTAATTGATCTGTTGCAAGCTTTGCTACCTGTTTTGTGAAGCACTGGCAAGGCTTGGAAACACTGCCTACCAGGGAACTTTTGCCACTTGTTTTTAAGACAAAACCAGGCTTCTTTTTGCTAATTCTCTTGATGTCCCTGGAGATTTCGAGGGGAGAAAAGCAACGTATTTTCCTAGCCTGAAGTCTGGAAAATATTGCACTTTACAATTTCCCAGTTACGGTAAGTGACCTCATTTTATTTTGGTGGGTTTTTTTTTTAAATTTTATTTATTTTGTTTGGTTGGTTTTGATTTTGTTTATAATTATACCCCAAGTTCTAGCCAAGCAAATCTTCTTGACACAAGAAAACCTTGTATCAACTAAGACATAGCCTGGATTTTGTGCATTTCTGGGAAGACCGCCCTATTTTCTTCCACCCTCACCCCTGTTATTGGGGACAGGCTTGTTTTCCTTTTCAGCTCACAGAGTAGTTGTAGTAGTGGAGGGATGAGAAGAGGGACATGCAGTGCTCTGAGAGCAGAGCTCTTCACTTGTGGAGACTCCCTTCCAGAGCCAGACTGGCAAAGAAGCAGTTGGTGCCAACCACAGAAACAGCTACAAACACACTGACTGAACCACAACTCCCAGATTCCCACAAAATGCCATCATGTACAATCACAAGCACATACTGTCCTTTTTCCAATTAAAACTACAAGTTTGTGTGGTTTCAACAGGTAGTAGAGTGCACAAAGAACATTATGAAAGATCAAAGCCTTGGGGTTTGCAGTCTTTGTTGCTCACTTCCCCCCTCCCGCCCTTAATAAAAATGTTAATTTAGGTCTGTTGCAAGATTAACTCCAATCCCAAGTAAAATCTAGACATTCTTGGCACTGACCCTCTCCTGCTGCTGTCTTACTAAATGCTGGCATTTCTTAAGGAAGAACTATTTTCTCAATTACAATTTTCATTAAAAACATTTTATTTTATAAAGGCTGTTCTGAAATATCTTTTTGATCTCCTCTACGGTTTATTTTATATATTTAATCTGTTGGAAGATCCTGATTGTCAGCCTTTCCTCTTACCTTAGTGCTGCACCTCTGTACTCCCCTTCTGCATGTTCACCATCTGCAGGCTTGGAAGTAAGGAGAGCTGGGATCAGCAAATGACCTGTGACATTGGAAAGATGTTACACCTGATGATGTTACACCTGAGGTTAAGAATAGTCTTATGTCCATGATGATGTGAGAGTTCTTGTTCACTTTGCATCACTCACAGACAGTAATGGCAAAAGGCGTAAAGTGACATTTCAGAAAAAGTAGGCCAGTGAAACAAAACAACAGCTGAGCTTATTTATCAGTGTTAGTAATTCCAGATTCCAGCTCATGAAGCCAACAGGTGTAGTGTATATTGAGAATGTCTACATAAAATATAGTCACAAGTTAGTGCAAAGAAGTTGGCTGTAGTTATTTTCCACCTTTTCTTTATAATAGTTTATCTGATAGAATTAAGAGCTTATACAGGCTTTATATATAGGGTTTATATATACACATCATGAAGCAGTATAATCAAAATATGGTAAATAGGAACCTAA